>OZ012670.1:25684474-26884474 GCA_963942505.1 Lordithon lunulatus | reverse complement strand
CATTATGACAACAACAACGAATGTTTACTTAAGATATTTGAAAAATGTAAATATCCAACACAGTGTGTTTGGGTGCAATAAATAATGTGTGGCAAAAAGTGGAACGTGACATTTAGTCCGTTTTAAAGATTTCCTTTTTATATTTGTTTATTCGTAAATATATATTTTATATAACAAATCATTCTTAAATCGCGATCAACTGCCAGCGTAATTACTGATAACAAGCCGTTTTTGTGCGTGCCGTCTAGTCACGCACTAATTACGTATAATCTATTAATTATTGTGCAACTACAATTATACCGAAATTTCTTTTTGTAGTCACTCAAAATAATGTGTTATATGTAGTTGGCTAGCTCTGTGACATATATAAACTACAGGTAAGAATTATATATTTAAAACGGTAGTCTCAACTTGCATAGATATTGTTTACTTGGCATTTAATTTATTAGATACTTTTTATTTATACTCTATATTTGTCGCTAATAACATTGTATGAATAACTTATAAAATTGTGTTTTATTAGAATGAAATTTTTATTATTGTTGATATTATGAATTCCGTTCGGCCTCGACAATAGCGTAGGAGATATGAATTCATTATTCCAATGAACACTTAAATGGGTCTTGGGCGGTCGGTTCTACCATCACCGAAGGTCCTGGCTGGAATAGGACAACAGCAGTGGCACCAACTATGTTGAATGGACTTTTCGGTTAATACTGGTTGGCTATGATAGTTTCTGCGGAAGAACCTCAGCTCAAACTAAAGAGTTGTCAATTTAAAGTATTTTAATAGACAGACAATTTTTAGAAAGCAGGAAAAACACGATGAACATAGTTTATGAAAAAGGGTCTTCTTTCTATAAAATATCATATATTAAGATGGTACCATAAGTTTCAAAGGCAGTTGTAAGTAAGTTCCTATATTTTAAAAATTAACAAAAATACTCAACAAGGTTGTACTATATATGTTATCGATAAAAAATAGTTGTGGAGATATTCATCTAAACGATGAAATTGCCTTGAATCCTCTGTGTATGATATATCGTTATTAGTCTCACGTAGACGCTATAATTCCTAGAATTTTAATATTCTTCTCAAACTCGGTTAGTGCGTGCGCATCGCCCGTACATTTAAAAAGACGAGTGAACGATCGACCTCCTCATTTCGCGACCTCTTAATTCTAAACTTATCCACGTAAATTAGGTGCTATAAAAAGTAAATATCAAGTAGCAAAGCCTAGGATAATTCATCAATCATTGCTGATATCTCACATGCTGTTTATATTGCATTCCTTCATTTAGATGTATTATCACCGAAATTATATCATTCCTGCAACAGTGCATTTTCGAGAAAATCGCAGTTGCAGGTGCTGCGCATGCCTGATTGCAGGGGAATAGGAAAATTCTAGGAATTATAGAATTCGGATGAAATCCCCACAACTATTCTGTTTAATGACCTATGCATGACTGGGAATATGTTCAGTCTTATTTCTATGTTGCTGAGTGGATATTACAGTTTCCATAGTTATTAGAGTATTTTAGAGTTTTAGAAAGTTTATTTTATTTAATATATTCTTTGTATTTTTATACTTAGTATCTTCTTAGATATTAGTATTTAGAATCTTCTGAGTTTATTTTTATTACAATCCTTATTTAAAATGAATATTACCACATACAAAAATAGAATAAAGCACCTTCTTACTTCGCGACATATTATAATGAGGAACATTTTGCGCATGAAACAACACCTACACAATGAAGAGGCCAAATTATTGCGTAATCGGCAATTAGAAATTATTTACAATCGTCGTATTTTGAATGCTAGTCGGCCAAATTTCAGACAGCCTGCTATTAGCGAAGGTAGGTTACAAATTTTATATTGCCACGCAGTGATAATTCGATAATCAAGTTAAATTATATTTTCCAAAATAACCAACCCCGATCTATGTGGAAATTGATGATTATTAATTACGCTTCTTATTTCTTTGAATACGACTCACGTCAGGAGTTCTTATCGGTGGCGCGTTCCCGGTTTCCATTCGGAAGCGGTGTTCCCGCATTCGAAGGCCTCGCACGCGTGTTCTAAAAATGTCATACTGCACACGAAAAACCACAGAACTTCCCGGGTATAAATACTGAGCCGAGCTAACAAGTGCCTAAAAGCCCAATCGCCACCCACGACCCAACTCAAGCCATTCTCAACTAAGTCACATGTAAAGTACAGTAATCTTTTGTAAGATGCATTAAACCTTTGGTAAGGATGATTTATATTATTTGTAATGTTCCGTATCATATTTATAATAAACATAGAACTTGAATTTAGTCCACTCTGATTTAATAAGTAATTATCTTGTATTTCTAACTATCATCCCGGTGTGTATGTCTCGTCACGACTCGCAGGCAAAGTGATCTCTTACCGCTTACGCCACCTCAATAGTATTCGCCATTGCGAGAACAATTGAGCTAAGTATAAAGCATATATTATTTCTAATATAAAATCATACACTAAACCCCGTAGTCGTGACAATATTATATATACAATCCATCATATAAAAATCACTGATCGCGCATATCATTCCGTGAAAGTCAATTTCACGTTTGCATTAATTTATTCGGCCAAGTAATTATGGCGTTAATCGACTTTTTGGGAAGGGGTGGGTGGTTATGTTGGTGGTATCTAAAATTTTAAGTTCAGTTGTATTTATTATTGGATAGGTTGAGAAAAAAGGAGGGGTAACTTGTTTAACATTTTAAGTTAAGTTGTATTTATTATTGGGTATGTCGAAAGGGGGGGGGGGGGGAGTTTGGGGAGGTCTGAATTTAGATAAAGTCGACAACGTAGATAAAGGAATAAATTTAAATCATTCTGTATTCAACTGTTAATGGTATCAAAACAACAATAGTGTTATCGTGTCTGCAATTGAGTAGTAGTAATAGTTCAATTTTTAATATTTTCATTCGGTTTTTGATAAATTAATTTTTATTTAGTTTACGTTATCGGGTCTATAATTGGGCGGTAGTAATAGTTTAATTTGCATATTTTCATTCGGTTTTTGATTAATTAATTATTATTTAGTTTACATATTTTTATCTTTGAATTGGTTATTTAGGTTTGATATTTAAATTTATTTCTTTGTGCATCATTTCCTTCAATCTTGGTGAGTATTATCTACATATTCGTAAATTTATCTGGAGTGAACACCCAACTTTTGGGACATTAAGCAGAATTTAAAATATACATAACATTAAATTTATTCTGAAAATTTTTAGTTTCTTCTTTTTTATAGCATCATTTTAAGATATACTAATTAAACTATAAAACCAAATAATAATTTGAAAAGAAAAACTTTATAGCATTACCAATTTTTCGTATTGTTCATATTTTATACATATTTAATTTCATATTTAACAACCACTTGAACAGGTTAAATCAATTAATTATCCTTACAACATATATTAGTAAAAATACTGTCAAATAGATGTTTGTTGCGCACAACTATATAAATATGAATAATTGCTGTATTTATTACAATTTGATAACGGGTAGTTCTGACTTGTGACTATATTATTCAAAAACGTACCCGGGTCCTCCTATGTATCTTGTGATTCTATGTTTCAGTTACGTTGCCACTACCTACACTGAACATGGGGCGCAAAGTGTATCCCTGTTTATTTTGTGATCGTCAGGTGACGCATCTACCCCGACACCTTACACGCTGCCACAGGGATGAACCCAGGGTGATTGAGGCAACTGATCCCGCCAAACGATCGTAAATATTGTGTATTAATTAACCCGTAGTTCCAAACGAACATATCGTTTTACAGGCAAGTGTTAGCTGCTTTAAGGGCGGACTCTATACACAAGTTCAATCTTATAAATACGGAGGGCAACAGAATTGCCAAAAGGCAATCTGTCGGTACAAAATTGCCATGTCCCGTATGTAAAGAATATATACGGGATACATATTTAAGGCGGCATATGGAGCGGTTGCACGCCGGTGAAAGGTATATTAAACATACAGTTTTGATGATTAACGTGATTGTAATTATTTTAGAGTGAGGTACCGCCGATTAAATACAGAATCGGCTGTCGTATCACGTGAGAAGACAATTCCGGACGAGGCAACTTTGTTGTTGAAAACAAAAGTGTTTTCTAAAATGCAGGATGACGATATTACAGGTATAGCTCAACGGGATGCTCTCATATGCACATATGGGAGCAAGTTGATACACAAACACGCCAACTTGCCTCATCTTCATGGGTTCGTGTCTACGAAGATGAGGGAGTTGGCGAACCTGCTAAAACACGCGAGAGCCATTAACAATGACATTAAAACGTTGGAAGACATATTAAAACCCCGTCACTATGACTTGATAGTGGATGCTACACGTATAATGGCCGGGATGAACCCAGAAACAGGGGTTTATAGAAACCCTTCGTTAGCCAAACGTACAGGCCACAACTTGGCGAAGGTACTGGCCTGTGCCAAGGTAAGTGATTCAATGTATTCTATTTTTCAGAACTATAAAATCTTAAATTCGTAGTCACGTTTAATAAAGCATCAGCAATCTGAAATGCCTATCTTGCGTCTGATTGGTCTATTCCAAGATGATTGGACAGACGACATATCCCGAGGTGCGCTGGGAACTTTAAGTGACCGTAAGTTTCTTACATTATTAATGCATTGATTAGTGTTTATAACACCGGACTAGTTTTAAGTCGCCATGCATAATTACTATTTTATCCTAACTGATCTTACAGGGAAATTCGATAAGGACCTTGCTTTGCCACAAAAAGGTGAAATAGATGTGCTGGTGATATTTTTAGAGAAGAAGGTTGACACACTTTACGCAGAATTGCGGTCAACCTTCTCCTCTAAATTGCACGCCAGTACACTAGATGCGATTCTAGCATATTTAATTATATATAATCGCCGGCGAGCTGGGGAGGTAGAGAGGATGCGTGTGGTAGAATTTAAAAATGCTACCATTATAGAACCTGGCTCTGACGAATATAATGATAGGAGTCCGAGAGAGAGGGCATAATCACAAAGATTTTTTCATGAGATGAAAATCGGGGAAAGCAGGGGAAAAAAGTAGGCTTACTAATATTTAAGAAACACCAAGAGGTATTAAGCTACTTATTACAAAGGGATGTCCGGTCACTTACAACAATTACACCGGACAACCCCTTGGTATTTGCTACCGCTGGTGAGGGCTCAAGGAAGGCTGGAGTACTTTTGGAGAGGTACGCAGAGGAGGCTAGAATCCGAAAGGATGTAATAAAAAGTACTCTACTGAGGAAGCAGTTGGCAACATCTTCACAATCAAAAAATATATCTGAGATGGATGTGTCGAACCTCTGTTCCTGGATGAGCCATGATAAGGAAATCCATAGAGCACACTACCGGCGGCCCGATAGGGCTATCCACATGGGGCAGTTGGCGCTGACCCATTTAGATTTATCGCAACCAGGACCCTCGGGGCTGCACCAAGTGTCCGTGCCGCAGGATCCATCCCAGCCAGGGCCTTCAGGGCTGCAGCAGACGCCCGCTTTGCCGGATTCGTCCCAGCCAGGACCATCAGGGGTGCAAACTGCCGGTAGAGGCGATTTAGGGTCCCGACACTCATGTAAGTATAGTATTGTTTATATACGAGCAAAGCGCAGCGTCCTTCATTGCATCGTAAGTAACAAACTTTAGAAACTACAAGTTTATGTATTTTCATGGTAAGTTGTCTGCAATATAGAGCATATACATCAAAGTTAGTTAACATATATCTTAAATGCCAACTAAATAATATGATTTGTGTAGTTAGATTAGGGATTGTTTTGCTATTTTGTCGTTCGTTCCAAGCACGTTGAGAGTACCATTTTTATTTAATACGTACAATTATGGTTTATAGCAGACTCCGACTCCGACAGCGAGAATAGTTTAATTGAACCACCTAAATGTAAGTAACAAATACTGCTATTGCAGTCTAATATTTGAACAATTTTCTCCTTGTGTGATAATGGTTTTAGTCAAGTTACATTGATATTAGACAATCTAACGTGTCTTATTTTAAGCAATTGTAGATTAACAAAATAATTATTATTCAAGCTTATATTACCATTTTGTTACTTTTATTCTTATTCGCATATTGGTTTAAAAAGGTTATTCTACAAGAAAAACCAAAATAAAACGCACTACCTGGTCTTCAGAGGAAACTAATGCTGTGACGGATTACTTCGCAGACGAAATTAGGAATGGTATCATCCCGAAGAAGTTAAAGGCTGTGCAGTGCCTGAATTTATATCCTTGTTTGGCGGGGAGCACGTGGGTCACCATTAAGGCCCACGTTAAAGTAGAATCCAGAGGCGTGTATTTTTTTAATGATAAATAGCAGAAAAACAGCATTAATTTAATTTCATTGTAACCAAGTAGGTTCATTTGATTCCGGACAAGTTTTCTTTAATAAAACAGCGCGCCTTTATCTTGAAGCGGCACGCGCATTTCGGCCTACTGCGCCTTCCCTACTCATCATCGCCGGTAGTATTGCCGCAACCGGTCGTCGAAAAATCTGAACGCTTCTCCACCGTTAGCGCTCCGGGCGCCACATCGGGGGAGATTATCTATATTAATATATATATATATATATATATATATATATATATATATATATATATATATTTATATATATATATATATATATATATATATATATATATATATATATATATATATATATATATATATATATATTTGGGCCTTCATGCTACCGTAGCATGTAGACCCGGCTATAAGTATTTGAGGTGCGCGCGCACTGCCAATTCTTATAGACTGCGCGGCTAGGAAAACGCAGTCGGATCGCTGTCTACTGGCCCTGCGAGTAGTTTTAATTTTTATAACAGCGGCGTTGCTGCATTTAAATGAAGCAAGCAATTAACAATTAACAGTACGTGAATATTTCCGGCTCTCTTTATTAGCAACAATTTAGTTTTCCATTTTATTACGGCACCAGTTGTCTGATTTATGTGTATTAACAAAACAGAATCCTGAAACGACTTTGAATAGATGCTATTATTTGATTTTAATTATTGTGTTACTGATCCCTTGCACACTTTTAAATTTGTCTGTGCTTCTTATATTCTTGGTACCACAGAACATGAGCATTGAGCATGTTTTCATAAATATGAGCAAATTTATAGTGAGATATTTGCCCGTAGTTTTGCACAGGTACGGGGCGATAATAATAAGCGGCCCCAATCCACACCGAGTTCATAAACTTGAACAAGCAACCGAACGCCATATCGTATTTATACAACACTAGCGTTATTATATTTAAATGAAAGAAACAAATCAATAAACAATCCCTTAAACGCCTGTAGTGTTACTATCAGGGGCCCATTTTGTTCCGAACTTATTAGTTTAACAGTCAAAACTTTAATTTATTAGTGTTTTTAAAGAATAATAAACCAAATTTACATCCTTTTTCGAATGAACATCCTGAATTGTGCGTATTTTGCGGATTCGTTTCACTGTCGTAGGTTAAGCGAATATATTCGGAACGAGCGGTGTCAGGAATCGCATCCCATACAGTTTGACAGTTTCCAATTTCAACGTTCGATTGTTTATAATCTTCTATTGTAGTTAGAATATTTCACCTTGCTTTCAGTGGTTACGATTTTACATTGCCTTATATCGTACTTCACCGCCTGCAGCCAATAACAAATAAAGCAGCGTCGCCCTATATGTACACATTGCATTTGTTTGCTAGTTGAAATAATTGATGAGAACTCAATGTTGCTGTAGCTATTTAATAACCAGCAGTTTCCACCGAATAATTCATAGTAATCCCCTGCCACCTCCAATGGGGCGAAGTGTTTATAAATTTCAATTGATATTAGAATCTTCTTCTCCGTTTCTGCTGGTTACTATTTCGCATAGTGTTCGCACTAGTTGGAACAACTGTTAATAACACAATATTTCTGTAACTATTTAATAACCGGCAGTTTCCACCGAGAGATTCCTAGTAATTCCCTGCCACTTTCAATCGGACGAAGTGGCCTTAAATGTCATAGCAAACAACTACCAGTTGTAACATTATATGGTTTGTCAGTTTCTATTTGCAACAGCTTATTGTTTCTAATTTTCAATTGATACTAGAGTCTGTTTCCCCGTTTCTAAGGGTTACGATCTTCCATAGCGTTTTATGGCCCTTGGCCGCCTATAGTCTACAACAAATAGAACTGCGCCTTCCAAAATAAAGCCAGGTCATTTGCTTGCTAGCTTGAACAATTCTTCATAATACAAGTATGCTGTAGCTATGTTAAGACCAGCAGTTTCCCTCGAGTAATTCCTAGTAATAAGCTGCCACTTCCAATGGAGCGAAGTGGCCTTAAATGTCATATCAAACAACTAACAGTTGTACCATTATATATTTTGTGAGTTTCTATATGCAACGGATTATTGCTTATACTTTTCAATTGTCATTAGGTCGGTTTCCCCGGTTTTAGAGGTTTCGATCTCGCATAGCATTTGATGGCCCTTGACCGCCTATAGTCTATAACAAATTGAACTGCGCCGTCCAAACTGAATACAGAGCAATTGTTTGCTAGTTTGAACAATTGTTGACAATACAAGTTTGATGTAGCTATGTAATAACCAGCAGCTTCCCTCGAGTGATTCCTAGTTGTCCGCTGCCACTTCCAATATGGCAAAGAGGCCTTAAATGTCATATCACACAACTACCAGTTGTACGATTATATGTTTTGTCAGTTTCTATATGCAACGGCCTAGTGCTTATAATTTTCAATTGTCATTAGAGTATGTTTCCCCGTTTATAGTGGTGATGACTTCGCATAGCATTTTTTGGCCGTCGACCGCCTATAGTTTATAACAAATTAACTGCACCGTCCAATATTATTACAGGGCATTTGATTGCTAGTTTGAACAATTGTTGATAACACAAGTTTGATGTAGCTATATAATAACCAGCAGTTTCCCTCGAGTGATTTCATTTTTAGAGGTTTCCATCTCGCATAGTATTTTATGGACCTTGACCGCCTAAATAACAAATAGAACTGCTACTTCCAAAATGAGTACAGGACATTTGTTTGCTAGTTTGAACAATTGTTGATAACACAAGTTTGATGTAGCTATGTAATAACCAGTAGTTTCCCTGGAGAGATTCGTAGTAATCCCCTGCCACTTCCAATGATTTGAAATGGCCCTAAATGTCATACCAAACAACTACCAGTTGTACCATTATATGTTTTGTCAGTTTCCATATGCATCGGCCTAATGTTTATAGTTTTCAATTGTCAATAGAGTCCCTTTCCCCATTTTTAGAGGTTTCCATCTCGCAATGTATTTTATGGACCTTGACCGCCTAAAGTCTATAACAAATAGAACTGCTCCTTCCAAAATGAGTACAGGACATTTGTTTGCTAGTTTGAACAATTGTTGACAACACAAGTTTGATGTAGCTATGTAATAACCAGTAGTGTCCCTGGAGTGATTCGAAATAATCCCCTGCCACTTCCAATGATGTGAAATAGCCCTAAATGTCATAACAAACAACTACCAGTTGTACCATTATATGTTTTGTCACTTTCTATATGCATCGGCCTAAAGTTTATAGTTTTCAATTGTCATTAGAGTCTCTTTCCCCATTTTTAGAGGTTTCGATCTCGCATAGTATTTTTAGGACCTTGACCGCCTAAAGTCTATAACAAATAGAACTGCTCCTTCCAAAATGAGTACAGGACATTTGTTTGCTAGTTTGAACAATTGTTGACAACACAAGTTTGATGTAGCTATGTAATAACGAGTAGTTTCCCTGGAGTGATTCGTAATAATCCCCTGCCATTTCCAATGATGTGAAATGGCCCTAAATGTCATACCAAACAACTACCAGTTGTACCATTATATGTTTTGTCAGTTTCCATATGCATCGGCGTATTGTTTATAATTTTCAATTGTCATTATAGTATCTTTGCCCATTTTTAGAGGTTTCCATCTCGAATAGTATTTTATGGACCTTGACCGCCTAAAGTCTATAACAAATAGAACTGCTACTTCCAAAATGAGTACAGGACATTTGTTTGCTAGTTTGAACAATTGTTGATAACACAAGTTTGATGTAGCTATGTAATAACCAGTAGTTTCCCTGGAGTGATTCGTAGTAATCCCCTGCAACTTCCAATGATGTGACGTGGCCCTAAATTTCATACCAAACAACTACCAGTTGTACCATTATATGTTTTGTCAGTTTCTATATGCATCGGCCTAATGTTTATAGTTTTCAATTGTTATTAGAGTCTCTTTCCCCGTTTTTAGAGGTTTCCATCTCGCATATTATTTTAATGGCCCTTGACCGCCTATAGTTTATAACAAATAGAAATGCGCCGTTGAAAATGAGTACAGGACATTTGTTTGCTAGTTTGAACAATTATTGACAACACAAGTTTGATGTAGCTATGTAATAACCAGTAGTTTCCCTGGAGTGATTCGTAGTAATCCCCTGCCACTTCCAATGATGGGAAATGGCCCTAAATGTCATACCAACCAACTACCAGTTGTACCATTATATGTTATCTCAGTTTCTATATGCATCGGCCGTATTGTTTATAATTTTCAATTGTCATTATAGTCTCTTTCCCCATTTTTAGAGGTTTCGTCCTCGCATAGTATTTTATGGACCTTGACCGCCTAAAGTCCACAACAAATAGAACTGCGCCGTCCAAAATGAGTACAGGACATTTGTTTGCTAGTGTGAACAATTGTTGACAACACAAGTATGATGTAGCTATGTAATAACCAGTAGTTTCCCTGGAGTGATTCGTAGTAATCCCCTGCCACTTCCAATGATGTGAAATGGCCCTATATGTCATACCAAACAACTACCAGTTGTACCATTATATGTTTTGTCAGTTTCTATATGCATCGGCGTCTTGTTTATAATTTTCAATTGTCATTATAGTCTCTTTCCCCATTTTTAGAGGTTTCCATTTCGCATACTTTTTTATGGACCTTGACCGCCTAAAGTCTATAACAAATAGAACTGCGCCGTCCAAAATGAGTACAGGACATTTGTTTGCTAGTTTGAACAATTGTTGACAACACAAGTTTGATGTAGCTATGTAATAACCAGTAGTTTCCCTGGAGTGATTCCTAGTAATCCCCTGCCACTTCCAATGATGTGAAATGGCCCTAAATGTCATACTAAACAACTACCAGTTGTACCATTATATGTTTTGTCAGTTTCCATATGCATCGGCGTATTGTTTATAATTTTCAATTGTCATTATAGTCTCTTTCCCCATTTTTAGAGGTTTCCGTCTAGCATAGTATTTTATGGACCTTGGCCGCCATTAGTTTCCCTGGAGTGATTCGTAGTAATCCACTGCCACTTCTAATGATGTGAAATGGCCCTAAATGTCATAACAAACAACTACCAGTTGTACCATTATATGTTTTGTCAGTTTCTATATGCATCGGCGTATTGTTTATAATTATCAATTGTCATTAGAGTCTCTTTCCCCATTTTTAGAGGTTTCCATCTCGCATAGTATTTTATGGACCTTGACCGTCTAAAGTCTATAACAAATAGAACTGCTCCGTCCAAAATTAGTACAGGACATTTTATTTATTTACTTATTTACCTTTGTTACATTTACATTTTTGCCTTTAATAATTTGAATTTACAGTAAATAATATTAGCCCTGTTTATGCACCTAGGTACCTAGGCACTTGTATGTGCGTACATAAATTAACTATATCTTAATTTCTATATTTACAATATTTTTTTGAAAAACAAATTTGCATTTAGCCTGTGTAAAGTACTGTGAAACATTTATCGATTACCTATTAATTTTTCATACATGATTAAATTTTGATTAATAAATTGTCTGCATTGTATTTTAAATGATTTATTATTCTTTGTGTTTTTAATTTCTATGGGTAAAAGATTGTAGCATTTTGGTGCCATATAGTTGAAAAAGATAAAATTTATGCTGCGTTTGTTAGTTGGAATTTTTATATTTTCATTCAATTTACTTTTGGTTTCATATTTATGAGAGATGTGTTCTTGCATGTTTTTGTTTTTATGCATGTAAATACATAAGTTTGTTACATAGAGCGTTCTAATATTCGGGGTGTTAATACTATATAATTCTTTTGTCGGGTGGGTTTTAGAGAATTTGTAAATTACTTTCAAGATATATTTTTGTGCAATGTTTAAGGGTTGTAAACCTTTATTATGTAATCCACCCCATATTATTATACCATATCTTATTATGGATTCAACTATGCTTTTATAGATTAAAATTAATATTTTTAGTGAGAAAATATTGCGTATTAAGTAGAACTTACGAATTAGTTTTCTTACATTAAGTGTCAATTTATTGACGTGTTGTTCCCATTTTAAGTGTTTATCTATTACTATTCCCAGATATTTTATTTGGGGTTCTTCGTTTATTTTCGTATCGTTTTCAACCGGTATACTTGAGAAAGTTGGTCTATTCGCTGATGTTAGTGAGAAAGCGATATATTTGGTTTTTGTTAGATTTAGTGATTATTTGTTGTGATCTAACCAATTTCTAACAATGTTGAATCCTTTTCTAGTCAATTCTTTGGCCATTTACCATGTTTTCGAGTTAAACACTAGTGCAGTATCATCTGCATAAGATATTATGGTAGCATCCATTTTAAATTTAGTTAATGAATTAATATATAGAGTAAATAGTATAGGTCCTAAAACCGTACCTTGTGGTACACCCATTTTAGTTGTTAAAGGCTCGCTTATAGTGTCAGCAAGTTTCACCATTTGTGTTCTATTTTCTAGGTAGCTAGCAAAGACCTCATAGGTTATACCTCTTACACCATATTTTTCTAGTTCTTGAAGTAGTCTATTGTGTGGTACTGTATCAAAGGCCTTTGCTAGGTCTAGGAAGACAGCTATACAGCTTCTGCTATTGTTTAGATGACTGGTGATTTCACTGGTTAAGCAGTGCAGCGCGTCTGCAGTACTAAGCCCAGCTCTAAAACCATATTGATTATTTGCAATTAGTTTGTGTTTAGTAGCGAAAGAAATCAACCTTTTTTTAAGGCACATTTCAAGAATTTTCGCAAAGTTGTTTATTAGGTTTATAGGTCTAAAGTTATCAATGTCTGTTGGGTCGCCTCCTTTATGAATAGGTATTATCACCGATGTTTTAAAATATTTTGGTATGCAACCAGTGCTGATAATTAGGTTAATTATGTGTTGCAAAGGTTCTAATAGATAGACGTGGTATCTTTTAATGAACTTTACCGAGATTCCGTCTAGTCCTGGTGTACTATTTGATTTCAAAGCAGCGATGTGTTGAATTAATTCACTATTATATACTGGTTCAAGCATCATTGATGAGTTGTTAGTAGAAGTATTTGTACTGTATAATTGATTAATGGGCTGTTTAATTTTCTCTGACATTTTTTTACCTATATTATTAAAATAGTGATTACAAAAATTGGCCATATGTTCTATATTTTCAAATTCTTTTTTATCTTGGTCGTAAAAGTTTAATTTTCTGTTATTTTTGGTTAAATTTTCATGTGAGACTTCTCTAATTATTTCGTAAATCTTTTTACTGTTGTTCTCGTTATTTTGAATTTTATTTTTATAGTATTGTTGTTTGGCAGTAAAGATTGTTTTGTTAAGTGTATTGCGATAGTCTTTATATTTTCTTTCCATAACAACGTTATAACTTCTCATTAGTTGTTTTTTCATATGGTCTCTATTCTTTATTGACGTTATTATACCTGTTGTTATCCATGCCTTTTTTTCACATTCGTGCTTTCATATATTGTATTATATTGTGTTGATGTTTCGATTATCTTTTTTAATTTGTCGATAAATTGCTTAGTTGCATAATTTGGATCATTTGTATTTAAGATATTTTTCCAGTTTAGCTTTAATAATAGGTTTTCTAAAAGTTGGTAATGATATTTTTTGTGAATATAAACTTGGGGTTCTTGTTTGGTTTTTTATGCTTCCTGATTAATCTCTAAGTTAAGAATTACTGGGTTGTGATCTGTTATAACAGCATTTATGATATACGATTTAGCTTTAATGTTTTGATGTTTTAACTTTATAAAGATATGGTCTAGGCAAGATTCTCTAGTCTTACAAAAACGCGTGGGAGAATTTATACCAGCTATAAATCCATGCTGCGTAAGCATCCCGGTATATTTATTAACTATGACGCTAAAACTATCGCACAGGTCAATGTTTATATCACCGACTATTATTTCATTTTCGCCAGTCACATGTTCGCTAATATATTTGTCAAGGTCTTCAATAAATGTTTCAGCATTAGTACTTGGTGATCTGTAAATAGCTGTAATACCAAATGAATTTTCCGCCCACTTAAAATTAAGTCTGCTAATTATAATGTTGGTTTTTTCTAACGTGAGAATTTTTACATCTACAGCTATATCGGTTTTAACCAATGTTAGTAATCCATCATTTTTATTTAGATTGCCATGGTTGTAAAAATTTGTATACCCAGGGATATCAAAATTATTAGTTGCTACTATGTTCCAACATTCACTCAGTACAATTGTTTCACAATTTAGTTTGTAAACATTAATAAACAGTAGTAGTTCATCAAAGTTTTTTGAGACACTTCTTATGTTTATGTGTAGGATTGATAATGTTGTTTTTGAGCTCCTAAGATTATACATGTTATGAGCATCCACATATTGATTTGCTTCTTCGTTGGTGTTGTCTAGAAGATCTAAGAGGGCGTTACACTTCATAGTTGATTTTTCTTCTTTGGTTTACGATCTGTTGTTGATACACAGGACAGCAATGATTCCAAGTTTCATGCACGGTATCGTGTTTAGAGTTTGGATATTTGATATTTGATTGGGCACAATTATTACATTTTTTGTTCAACTTTTTACACTCTTGCATCTGATGTTCTTCAGCACAGTAGGGACAGACCACTTTGTTGATACAGTTTTCGGTTTTATGGTAGTATTCCTGACAATTTAAACATTTTGGAATGCTTAATTCTTCATATATTGGGTAAATTCTCCAACCGATATATACTTTTTTATTTTGTATAAATTTATTGAATAAATTTGGTGAGCATTCGCCATAGATTATGGAATCTCTATTTTTTCTCTTCTTTACATATGTTATTTTCAATGTATCGGTGTCATTAATAAATTCATTTTGATTTATAATACATTCTTGAATTTCCGCTTCATTTTTATTACCATCATATCCTATTATTTTGATTTTTGGGTTTTTTAGTTAGTTTTAAGTTTCTGCTTCATTTTTTAGTTTCTCTACATCTTTCATACTTTTGCATTTTAAAACAATACCCCCATTGCTGACGGTATTTATCTTATTTACACCAATATTAATATTTGTGGGATTGATTTTATTAAACAAATCTTTTTTAGTTTTGTTATTGTCTTGTTTCGTTTTAGGTTTTATTATAACACATGGTATATTTTTTTTATCCGTTTGATTGTTTTGTTTTTTGTTATTTGATACGGCAGTTGCGTACGAGGGAGTTTGTTCATTGTTTATTTGAGAACTCGTTACTCTATTAATTTCATTTTTTAAATGTATCATTTCTTCTTTTAAGTTTTCAAGTTTAATATTTATTGATGATTCTATTATTTGTTTTAGTTCCTTAGATACTTATTTGTATAATTTGTTCATCTTTTTGGGAAAATATAGTTTTATCTACTAACATAACAAACAACTACCAGTTGTACCATTATATGTTTTGTCAGTTTCTATATGCATCGGCGTATTATTTATAATTTTCAATTGTCATTAGAGTCTCTTTTTCCATTTTTAGAGATTTCCATCTCGCATAGTATTTTATGGACCTTGACCGTCTAAAATCTATAACAAATAGAACTGCGCCGTCCATAATTAGTACAGGACATTTGTTTGCTAGTTTGAACAATTATTGGCAACACAAGTATGATGTAGCTATGTAATATACGGTAGTTTCCCTGGAGTGATTCGTAGTAATCCCTTGCCACTTCCAATGATGTGAAATGGCCCTAAATGTCATAACAAACAACTACCAGTTGTACCATTATATGTGTTGTCAGTTTCTATATGCATCGGCGTATTATTTATAATTTTCAATTGTCATTAGAGTCTCTTTTTCCATTTTTAGAGATTTCCATCTCGCATAGTATTTTATGGACCTTGACCGTCTAAAATCTATAACAAATAGAACTGCGCCGTCCATAATTAGTACAGGACATTTGTTTGCTAGTTTGAACAATTATTGGCAACACAAGTATGATGTAGCTATGTAATATACGGTAGTTTCCCTGGAGTGATTCGTAGTAATCCCTTGCCACTTCCAATGATGTGAAATGGCCCTAAATGTCATAACAAACAACTACCAGTTGTACCATTATTTGTTTTGTCAGTTTCTATATGCATCGGCGTCTTGTTTATAATTTTCAATTATCATTATAGTCTCTTTCCCCATTTTTAGAGGTTTCCATTTCGCATACTATTTTATGAACCTTGACCGCCTAAAGTCTATAACAAATAGAACTGCGCCGTCCAAAATGAGTACAGGACATTTGTTTGCTAGTTTGAACAATTGTTGACAATACAAGTTTGATGTAGCTATGTAATAACCAGTAGTTTCCCTGGAGTGATTCGTAGTAATCCCCTGCCACTTCCAATGATGTGACATGAAACTAAATGTCATACCAAACAACTACCAGTTGTACCATTATATGTTTTGTCAGTTTCCATATGCATCGGCGTATTGTTTATAATTTTCAATTGTCATTAGAGTCTCTTTCCCCGTTTTTAGAGGTTTCCATCTCGCATAGTATTTTATGGACCTTGGCCGCCTAAAGTCTACAACAAATAGAACTGCGCCGTCCAAAATTAGTACAGGACATTTGTTTGCTAGTTTGAACAATTGTTGACAACACAAGTATGATGTAGCTATGTAATATACAGTAGTTTCCCTGGAGTGATTCGTATTAATCCCCTGCCACTTCCAATGATGTGAAATGGCCCTAAATGTCATAACAAACAACTACCAGTTGTACCATTATATGTTTTGTCAGTTTCCATATGCATCGACGTATTGTTTATAATTTTCAATTGTCATTATAGTCTCTTTCTCCATTTTTAGAGGTTTCCATCTCGCATAGTATTTTATGGACCTTGGCCGCCTAAAGTCTACAACAAATTGAACTGCGCCGTCCAAAACGAGTACAGGACATTTGTTTGCTAGTTTGAACAATTTTTGACAACACAAGTATGATGTAGCTATGTAATAACCATTAGTTTCCCTGGAGTGATTTGTAGTAATCCCCTGCCACTTCCAATGATGTGAAATGGCCCTAAATGTCATAACAAACAACTACCAGTTGTACCATTATATGCTTGGTCAGTTTCTATATGCATCGGCGTATTGTTTATAATTTTCAATTGTCATTAGAGTCTCTTTCCCCGTTTTTAGAGGTTACCATCTCGCATAGTATTTTAATGGCCCTTGACCGCCTATAGTTTATAACAAATAGAAATGCGCCGTCGAAAATGAGTACAGGACATTTGTTTGCTAGTTTGAGCAATTGCTGACAACACAAGTTTGATGTAGCTATGTAATAACCAGTAGTTTTCCTAGAGTTATTCGTAATATTCCCCTGCCACTTCCAATGATGTGAAATGGCCCTAAATGTCATAACAAACAACTACCAGTTGTACCATTATATGTTTTGTCAGTTTCCATATGCATCGGCGTATTGTTTATAATTTTCAATTGTCATTATCGTCTCTTTCCCCAATTTTATAGGTTTCCATCTCGCATAGTATTTTAGGGACCTTGGCCGCCTAAAGTCTACAACAAATTGAACTGCGCCGTCCAAAACGAGTACAGGACATTTGTTTGCTAGTTTGAACAATTTTTGACAACACAAGTATGATGTAGCTATGTAATAACCATTAGTTTCCCTGGAGTGATTTGTAGTAATCCCCTGCCACTTCCAATGATGTGAAATGGCCCTAAATGTCATAACAAACAACTACCAGTTGTACCATTATATGCTTGGTCAGTTTCTATATGCATCGGCGTATTGTTTATAATTTTCAATTGTCATTAGAGTCTCTTTCCCCATTTTTAGAGGTTTCCATCTCGCATAGTATTTTATGGACCTTAACCGTCTAAAGTCTATAACAAATAGAACTGCGCGGTCCAAAATTAGTACAGGACATATGTTTGCTAGTTTGAACAATTGTTGACAACACAAGTTTGATGTAGCTATGTAATAACCAGTAGTTTCATTAGAGTGATTCGTAATAATCCCCTGCCACTTCCAATGATGTAAAATGGCCCTAAATGTCATAACAACCAACTACCAGTTGTACCATTATATGTTTTGTCAGTTTCTAAATGCATCGGCGTATTGTTTATAATTTTCAATTGTCATTAGAGTCTCTTTCCCCATTTTTAGAGGTTTCCATCTCGCATACTATTTTATGGACCTTGACCGTCTAAAGTCTATAACAAATAGAACTGCGCCGTCCAAAATTAGTACAGGACATTTGTTTGCTAGTTTGAACAATTTTTGACAACACAAGTATGATGTAGCTATGTAATAACCATTAGTTTCCCTGGAGTGATTTGTAGTAATCCCCTGCCACTTCCAATGATGTGAAATGGCCCTAAATGTCATAACAAACAACTACCAGTTGTACCATTATATGCTTGGTCAGTTTCTATATGCATCGGCGTATTGTTTATAATTTTCAATTGTCATTAGAGTCTCTTTCCCCGTTTTTAGAGGTTACCATCTCGCATAGTATTTTAATGGCCCTTGACCGCCTATAGTTTATAACAAATAGAAATGCGCCGTCGAAAATGAGTACAGGACATTTGTTTGCTAGTTTGAGCAATTGCTGACAACACAAGTTTGATGTAGCTATGTAATAACCAGTAGTTTTCCTAGAGTTATTCGTAATATTCCCCTGCCACTTCCAATGATGTGAAATGGCCCTAAATGTCATAACAAACAACTACCAGTTGTACCATTATATGTTTTGTCAGTTTCCATATGCATCGGCGTATTGTTTATAATTTTCAATTGTCATTATCGTCTCTTTCCCCAATTTTATAGGTTTCCATCTCGCATAGTATTTTAGGGACCTTGGCCGCCTAAAGTCTACAACAAATTGAACTGCGCCGTCCAAAACGAGTACAGGACATTTGTTTGCTAGTTTGAACAATTTTTGACAACACAAGTATGATGTAGCTATGTAATAACCATTAGTTTCCCTGGAGTGATTTGTAGTAATCCCCTGCCACTTCCAATGATGTGAAATGGCCCTAAATGTCATAACAAACAACTACCAGTTGTACCATTATATGCTTGGTCAGTTTCTATATGCATCGGCGTATTGTTTATAATTTTCAATTGTCATTATAGTCCCTTTCCCCATTTTTAGAGGTTTCCATCTCGCATAGTATTTTATGGACCTTGGCCGCCTAAAGTCTATAACAAATAGAACTGCGCCGTCCAAAATGAGTACAGGACATTTGTTTGCTAGTTTGAACAATTGTTGACAACACAAGTTTGATGTAGCTATGTAATAACCAGTAGTTTCCCTAGAGTGATTCTTAATAATCCCCTGCCACTTCCAATAATGTGAAATGGCCCTAAATGTCATAACAAACAACTACCAGTTGTACCATTATATGTATTGTCAGTTTCTATATGCATCGGCGTATTGTTTATAATTTTCAATTGTCATTATAGTCCCTTTCCCCATTTTTAGAGGTTTCCATCTCGCATAGTATTTTATGGACCTTGACCGTCTAAAGTCTATAACAAATAGAACTGCGCCGTCCAAAATTAGTACAGGACATTTTTTTGCTAGTTTGAACAATTGTTGACAACACAAGTATGATGTAGCTATGTAATAACCATTAGTTTCCCTGGAGTGATTCGCAGTAATCCCCTGCCACTTCCAATGATGTGAAATGGCCATAAATGTCAAAACAAACAACAACCAGTTGTACCATTATATGTTTTGTCAGTTTCCATATGCATCGGCGTATTGTTTATAAATTTTCAATTGTCATTATAGTCTCTTTCCCCATTTTTAGAGGTTTCCATCTCGCATAGTATTTTAGGGACCTTGGCCGCCTAAAGTCTACAACAAATAGAACTGCGCCGTCCAAAACGAGTACAGGACATTTGTTTGCTAGTTTGAACAATTGTTGACAACACAAGTTTGATGTAGCTATGTAATAACCAGTAGTTTCCCTAGAGTGATTCGTAATAATCCTCTGCCACTTCCAATGATGTGAAATGGCCCTAAATGTCATAACAAACAACTACCAGTTGTACCATTATATGTTTTGTCAGTTTCCATATGCATCGGCGTATTGTTTATAATTTTCAATTGTCATTAGAGTCTCATTCCCCAATTTTAGAGGTTTCCATCTCGAATAGTATTTTATGGACCTTGACCGTCTAAAGTCTATAACAAATAGAACTGCGCCGTCCAAAATTAGTACAGGACATTTGTTTGCTAGTTTGAACAACTGTTGACAACACAAGTATGATGTAGCTATGTCATATACAGTAGTTTCCCTGGAGTGATTCGTAGTAATCCCCTGCCACTTCCAAAGATGTGAAATGGCCCTAAATGTCATAACAAACTACTGCCAGTTGTACCATTATATGTTTTGTCAGTTTCTATATGCATCGGCGTATTGTTTATAATTTTCAATTGTCATTAGAGTCTCTTTCCCCATTTTTAGAGATTTCCATCTTGCATAGTATTTTATGGACCTTGACCTCCTAAAGTCTAGAAGAAATAGAACTGCGCCGTCCAAAATTAGTACAGGACATTTGTTTGCTAGTTTGAACAACTGTTGACAACACAAGTATGATGTAGCTATGTAATATACAGTAGTTTCCCTGGAGTGATTCGTAGTAATCCCCTGCCACTTCCAAAGATGTGAAATGGCCCTAAATGTCATAACAAACAACTACCAGTTGTACCATTATATGTTTTGTCAGTTTCTATATGCATCGGCGTATTGTTTATAATTTTCAATTGTCATTAGAGTCTCTTTCCCCATTTTTAGAGGTTTCCATGTCGCATAGTATTTTATGGACGTTGACCGTCTAAAGTCTATAACATATAGAACTGCGCCGTCCAAAATTAGTACAGGACATTTGTTTGCTAGTTTGAACAATTGTTGACAACACAAGTATGATGTAGCTATGTAATATACAGTAGTTTCCCTGGAGTGATTCGTAGTAATCCCCTGCCACTTCCAAAGATGTGAAATGGCCCTAAATGTCATAACAAACAACTACCAGTTGTACCATTATATGTTTTGTCAGTTTCTATATGCATCGGCGTATTGTTTATAATTTTCAATTGTCATTAGAGCCTCTTTCCCCATTTTTAGAGGTTTCCATCTCGCATAGTATTTTATGGACCTTGGCCGCCTAAAGTCTATAACAAATAGAACTGTGCCGTCCAAAATGAGTACAGGACATTTGTTTGCTAGTTTGAACAATTGTTGACAACGCAAGTATCATGTAGTTATGTAATATAAAGTAGTTTCCCTGGAGTGATTCGTAGTAATCCCCTGCCACTTCAAAAGATGTGAAATGGCCCTAAATGTCATAACAAACAACTACCAGTTGTAGCATTATATGTTTTGTCAGTTTCCATATGCATCGGTGTATTGTTTATAATTTTCAATTGTCATTAGAGTCTCTTTCCCCGTTTTTAGAGGTTACCATCTCGCATAGTATTTTAATGGCTCTTGACAGCCTATAGTTTATAACAAATAGAAATGCGCCGTCGAAAATGAGAACAGGACATTTGTTTGCTAGTTTGAACAATTGTTGACAACACAAATTTGATGTAGCTATGTAATAACCAGTAGTTTCCCTGGAGTGATTCGTAATAATCCCCTGCCACTTCCAATGATTTGAAATGGCCCTAAATGTCATACCAAACAACTACCAGTTGTACCATTATATGTTTTGTCAGTTTCCATATGCATCGGCGTATTGTTTATAATTTTCAATTGTCATTAGAGTCTCTTTCCCCATTTTTAGAGATTTCCATCTCGCATAGTATTTTATGGACCTTGACCGCCTAAAGTCTGTAACAAATAGAACCGCGCTGTCCAAAATGAGTACAGGACATTTGTTTGCTAGTTTGAACAATTGTTGACAACACAAGTATGATGTAGCTATGTAATAACCAGTAGTTTCCCTGGAGTGATTCGTAATAATCCCCTGCCATTTCCAATGATGTGAAATGGCCCTAAATGTCATACCAAACAACTACCAGTTGTACCATTATATGTTTTGTCAGTTTCCATTTGCATCGGCGTATTGTTTATAATTTTCAATTGTCATTAGAGTCTCTTTCCCCATTTTTAGAGGTTTCCATCTCACATAGTATTTTATGGACCTTGACCGTCTAAAGTCTATAACAAATAGAACTGCGCCGTCCAAAATTAGTAAAGGACATTTGTTTGCTAGTTTGAACAATTGTTGACAACACAAGTATGATGTAGCTATGTAATAACCAGTAGTTTCCCTGGAGTGATTCGTAATAATCCCCTGCCACTTCCAATGATGTGAAATGGCCCTAAATGTCATACCAAACAACTACCAGTTGTACCATTATATGTTTTGTCAGTTTCCATATGCATCGGCGTATTGTTTATAATTTTTAATTGTCATTATAGTCTCTTTCCCCATTTTTAGAGGAATCCATTTCGCATACTATTTTATGGACCTTAACCGCCTAAAGTCTATAACAAATAGAACAGCGCCGTCCAAAATGAGTACAGGACATTTGTTTGCTAGTTTGAACAATTGTTTGCTAGTTTGAACAATTGTTGACAACACAAGTATGATGTAGCTATGTAATAACCATAAGTTTCCCTGGAGAGATTTGTAGTAATCCCCTGCCACTTCCACTGATGTGAAATGGCCCTAAATGTCATACCAAACAACTACCATTATATGTTTTGTCAGTTTCTATATGCATCGGCGTCTTGTTTATAATTTTCAATTGTCATTATAGTCTCTTTCCCCATTTTTTAGAGATTTCCATTTCGCATACTATTTTATGGACCTTGACCGCATAAAGTATATAACAAATAGAACTGCGCCGTCCAAAATGAGTACAGGACATTTGTTTGCTAGTTTGAACAATTGTTGACAACACAAGTATGATGTAGCTATGTAATAACCAGTAGTTTCCCTGGAGTGATTCGTAGTAATCCCCTGCCACTTCCACTGATGTGAAATGGCCCTAAATGTCATACCAAACAACTACCAGTTGTACCATTATATGTTTTGTCAGTTTCCATATGCATCGGCGTATTGTTTATAATTTTTAATTGTCATTATAGTCTCTTTCCCCATTTTTAGAGGAATCCATTTCGCATACTATTTTATGGACCTTAACCGCCTAAAGTCTATAACAAATAGAACAGCGCCGTCCAAAATGAGTACAGGACATTTGTTTGCTAGTTTGAACAATTGTTTGCTAGTTTGAACAATTGTTGACAACACAAGTATGATGTAGCTATGTAATAACCATAAGTTTCCCTGGAGAGATTTGTAGTAATCCCCTGCCACTTCCACTGATGTGAAATGGCCCTAAATGTCATACCAAACAACTACCATTATATGTTTTGTCAGTTTCTATATGCATCGGCGTCTTGTTTATAATTTTCAATTGTCATTATAGTCTCTTTCCCCATTTTTTAGAGATTTCCATTTCGCATACTATTTTATGGACCTTGACCGCATAAAGTATATAACAAATAGAACTGCGCCGTCCAAAATGAGTACAGGACATTTGTTTGCTAGTTTGAACAATTGTTGACAACACAAGTATGATGTAGCTTTGTTATAACCAGTAATTTCCCTGGAGTGATTCGTAGTAATCCCCTGCCACTTCCAATGATGTAAAATGGCCCTAAATGTCATACCAAACCACTACCAGTTGTACCATTATATGTTTTGTCAGTTTCTATATGCATCGGCCTAATGTTTATAGTTTTCAATTGTCATTAAAGTCTCTTTCCCCATTTTTAGAGGTTTCCATTTCGCATACTATTTTATGGACCTTGACCGCCTAAAGTCTATAACAAATAGAACTGCGCCGTCCAAAATGAGTACAGGACATTTGTTTGCTAGTTTGAACAATTGTTGACAACACAAGTATGATGTAGCTATGTAATAACCAGTAGTTTCCCTGGAGTGATTCGTAATAATCCCCTGCCACTTCCAATGATGTGAAATGGCCCTAAATGGCATACCAAACAACTACCAGTTGTACCATTATATGTTTTGTAAGTTTCTATATGCATCGGCGTAATGTTTATACTTTTCATTTGTCATTATAGTCTCTTTCTCCATTTTTAGAGGCTTCCATTTCGCATACTATTTTATGGACCTTGACCGCCTAAAGTCTATAACAAATAGAACTGCGCCGTCCAAAATAAGTACAGGACATTTGTTTGCTAGTTTGAACAATTGTTGACAACACAAGTTTGATGTAGCTATGTAATAACCAGTAGTTTCCCTGGAGTGATTCGTAATAATCCCCTGCCACTTCCAATGATGTGAAATGGCCCTAAATGGCATACCAAACAACTACCAGTTGTACCATTATATGTTTTGTAAGTTTCTATATGCATCGGCCTAATGTTTATACTTTTCATTTGTCATTATAGTCTCTTTCCCCATTTTTAGAGGTTTCCATTTCGCATACTATTTTATGGACCTTGACCGCCTAAAGTCTATAACAAATAGAACTGCGCCGTCCAAAATGAGTACAGGACATTTGTTTGCTAGTTTGAACAATTGTTGACAACACAAGTATGATGTAGCTATGTAATAACCAGTAGTTTCCCTGAAGTGATTCGTAGTAATCCCCTGCCACTTCCAATGATGTGAAATGGCTCTAAATGTCATACCAAACAACTACCAGTTGTACCATTATATGTTTGGTAAGTTTCTATATGCATCGGCGTAATGTTTATACTTTTCATTTGTCATTATAGTCTCTTTCCCCATTTTTAGAGGCTTCCATTTCGCATACTATTTTATGGACCTTGACCGCCTAAAGTCTATAACAAATAGAACTGCGCCGTCCAAAATGAGTACAGGACATTTGTTTGCTAGTTTGAACAATTGTTGACAACACAAGTATGATGTAGCTATGTAATAACCAGTAGTTTCCCTGGAGTGATTCGTAGTAATCCCCTGCCACTTCCAATGATGTGAAATGGCCCTAAATGTCATACCAAACAAGTACCAGTTGTACCATTATATGTTTTGTCAGTTTCACCTGTATTTTGCACATCAAAAATATCCAAAATCTACATGTATAGTTATTGTAAGCATTTGCACAAACAATGTGTCTGCTGTTACATAACAATTTAAAAAATAGTAAAATAAAATGTTTCTCAGAATGTGAATCCCGATGTGGAAAGCTCAGCTGAAGATTCTTCCATCAATAAAATGGTAATTACAGAAAGGGATGTTGAAATAATTCATGATAGTCAGCCAACAACTCTTGAAGATCGAGTTGATGACGAAGTAAGTATAATAACAGTGTATTAATCGTTGCAAGTAAAATATTCATTTTGTTGGAGAATGCGGTGGAAATTCCGAACTCAAAGCCAAGCCCGATTATAGTTGAGGGGCGCAGAATAGCTGATATAATAATAATAATAATAATAATAATAACGTTTATTGCCCAACAGATGACTCCACTTAGAGGACAACAATATATCGTACAAATAATAATAACAAAAAATATATAGTTAAAAATAACATTAATAACTGACTTAAATTTACAAAGCATTATTTGAACAGAAATTAAATTAACTTAAATTAGGTAATATAAACCACAGCAAACTATATAATCACATAAATTAACATAATAAGAACAGTAAACAATAAAGTAAAATGTAAAATTAAATTAAATTTTAATTATAAAATTAAATTAAATTAGAAAATTACGCATGAAACAGATCACTATCTATTGGAAGGTTATTAAAGTTCCTGCACATCACATTTATTGGACTCATGGTACCTAGTTTAGTTCTTGAACAGTAGAACGTGAGCTTAGGCCTCGAGTTTATTCTAGGCACCAGAAAATTAAGTTTACCCAACAAATAAGAGCAACTGGTTTTGTTGTGCACTATACCATACAAAATTTTTATAATTATTTGACACCTTCTTTCCTGTAGGGAAGTAAGGCCTACTGCTCTTAATAATAGGTTATTGTCATACCCCATGTGCAGGATAGATCCCTGTAGACTTAAAATATAAGAATTTTGCGTATTTTCGTTGCAGATTATCAATGGTGAGCATTTGTTGATCAAAGCCGGGATAGCAAATAAGGACGGCATATTCCAACTTTGATCTCACAAACGAAACGAATAGCAATTTAAGTGCTGTTAGATTATCGAATGTGCTACAATTTCGTCGCAGAAATCCTATCATTTTGAGGGAAGAAGACACCACATTGCAGATATGCTGATTAAAAGAAAATGTTTGGTCAAAGGTTACACCAAGGTCCTTAATAGTAGTGACTCTAGATAGCGTTTCCCTTTCGATGGTATATAAGTCATAACAAAGCATTTTGATGTGTTAAGATGTAGCTCATTCGATTTACACCAGCTATTTACTAGGTCAATGTTTCCTTGTAATCTCGAGCAGTCGGAATCATTTTGAATTGTTGTAAACAATTTAAGATCATCGGCATAAAGTAATTTTCTGTGTTTAATAATCCTGGCCAGTCATTTATGAATAAAGTGAATAACAATGGACCGAGATTTGACCCTTGGGGTACGATAATAATTTATTATCGATTATCTTATGTCGGTAATTTATTCAAAATTATCCTACGTCTGGTAACACTGCACTGCACTAACGGCCTAAGGGTGGTTATCCCCACCCCTGGACAATACGCGCGAAGACATACTCGTCTTCTAGCCCGTTAAGGTGTAGCGTCTTTATTGTGTGTTCCTCGTGTATTTAGTGTGTGTTCCTAGTTTATTTAGTGTGTTTCCGTATATTTAGTGGTGTATCAAGGCGAGTTGTAAATGTATTAAGATAATAACCACGTAATTATATTTTATTGTCACAAAACGTTGTCAACTCAGTTCGTATAATAAAAATCTCCGAGTGAAAATTGTGTTTCAAACGCCTAGGTATGGACACGGGAGCCGATGAGGACACAACCGACTCCGAAGCGTTCAAGACGCAACGGGGAAAACGTGGGCGGCCTAAAAGTAAGTCGACAGAACCCACCAAAAAACATAACCTTCAAGAAACACGCGGTTCCGAAACGAACCGAAAAGAAACATCCAGCAAAGAGGGAGACTTCAAAACTCCGTATGCTCCCATAAATACACACACGCACGCACCCAAAACAATCATCGAAAACACACAACACCCGTTGAACCACACACATACAAAACAAAATTAACTACACAGGAAAAAAATGCGAATTATAAACAAGTCGATGGAAAATACGTATAAAATAAAAACTGCGCAATCACGATACCAACTATCGACCGCTAGGGGTCGTCTCCAAAAATTTTATCAAATCACGGGAGAGGAGATAATCACACCAACGAAAGACGGCTATATCCTTAAAACAAACTCAGACGCAGAAAAGACAACTTTAATGCTAAATCAGCTAAAAACAAACAAAACAAGTAATTGTTTCCGTAAGGAATTCACAAAATAGAACTGAGCATTCTATCTCTTACTCTGCTATAATATGCGACGTCGAATACGAAATCTCAGATGAGGAGCTGAGCACTCACTTGGCAAGTTTAAACATAGAGCACAGATACTGCAAAAGAATTATAGCAAGGGCATTCAATAAACCGACGCAAAAAAATCGAATAATTACAGGAAGTCAGGAGGCATTCCAGAAACTTTTAAAGGGCATCTACTTCCAATACCAGCATTACCCAGTTACAGAGAGCTTAGCCTCGCAACCTATACCAAAACCATGCACAAAATGCCATAGCTTTACCCACGCCACGGAGGCCTGTTCCGTGCCGATTATATGCGGGAAATGCAACGACACGCACCCTACACACACATGTACTTCTACGCTGCCGCCGAAATGTAAAGCCTGCGGTGAAGAAGGACAGGAGGCATGGAACACCAAATGCAAGAGACGTCCAACAACTCCAATAGAAGGTATCCCAAACATACAAGTTAAAACTGTAAAAGCGCGGAAAGTCCAATAAACATCACGGAACCCTCCCGAATCCACAAATCCCTTACTATACACGACCACATTATTATACAGAAATACACTACGAAACTAAATGAACGCAAAACAGATAACAGACAAGAACTAATTAAAAAACTCAAACAAAGGTTTATCGAACTTTACAACATAGATACCGTTCTGTCGTTCTCGGGCAACAGACTGTATATACTAATGTTCGACCTATACGTTTTGGACGCAATCTCTCCCACAGAGCCTGCACAGCTGGATTAGGCGTAAGAACTGCAACTACCACATTAAATGACTTGAATGGATAGAATCAAACTTCTATACGCAAACATTAATAGCTACGCCAACAAAAAGATAATTTACAACTTTATTGAAAGAAATGACATAGATGGATGTCTATTAGTAGAATCAAAGACGACAACGGAGACTAACACGAACTACAGGAACTGGTACACTCTAAAAAGACATGGACATATAACAAACAACGCCCGAGGAGGAGCTCTGGTGCAAATGCATCCGCGCGCACAACTAGGCAAAGCTAACCCACCAAAACTAAATAACCCCCTCAATGAGTGCATCCATTCCACCCTTCCATTCCAAGATGACAGACTGCATATTTTTCTGATATACATCCACCCGACACCCATTTTGGAAGAAAATATATTTATAAAAGCTTCACTTTGTAAATATGCAATTATAATAGGCGACATAAACCTAAACACACGTAAACGGAGATAATTACAAACTTTCATTAGTAATTCAGAGTTTACCATAAAAGACACAGGTCCAACATTTATCATGCCTAACAACAACGACTCTACTCCAGACGTAATTATGCACACAAAAAACATTACGAACAACATAACTAACGCCACGCTGACACCAGACCTATGCTCTGACCATCTAGGAATTACTTTTGAAATAAACCCTAAGATACGGATGCCACAAACAGAACCAGACAATACTCGGACACTAGACAAGAGACATTATAAATGTATAGAGAAAGACTTAGTTAACTATATAACCAACAGGAACCATCAATGCACTAGCTCCAAACAGATCCCGCAATTTCAAGACACAATAACAGAGACAATTATGAAATATAGCACGATCACTAGCAAGAAATTCTACAAAAATAGATTACCGTAATTCATACTTGCAGTGATAAAACAAAAAAGGAAAATATACAGACAGTACACAGAAACAAAGGACAGACACTTAAAGACAGAATACAACAGTCTTAACAAAAACATACAAAAAAGAGCGGAAACGAAGTAACCTTGTTTCTCAATGAAAAAAAAAGACCTTATTTGGCATATCAGCCTAACCCTTCCCTTTACAAATTCCAGCCGCAAAAAAATAATACATTAACAGAAAGAACTAAAAAAAATAAAAAGAAAATTTGTTTCTCAATGAATATATTGAAAAACATAGACCACAAACGGGTAAAGAAATTCACGATTGTTTTTAACAGAATCGTAATCATACATGATATTAGTGCCTTAAAAATTGAAGACATTAAGAAAGTTCTTCAATACATTCCTGAAGAATAAGAAAGTTTTTAGAACATCTTGATGATGGCCAACAAGTGGAAGAACAGATCCTGATTAGAAAGTCTTAATTTGCTGAGGTAAAGCAAAATCTTGTTTTAATTTACACTGTTTTAAAACTTTTTCTTGATTTTACCATTCTATATTTTAATATCAATGTTTAAGAGGAAATCACAGTCAGCTGTGGCTACAGATATTCCTGATGGCTTGGAAGTTATGCGGGAGTCATTATGCAATATTTAAGCAGCATAAAACTGTCGTGCTAGTTTCTAGAAACAAACATATCGAGGACACCTTTCTAAAACTCTTGACAACTCTACTGGCTTTGGCTACTGCCCAAAGAGTGCAAACAGTTTAATACAAATTGATAACATCCACCAGAGACCTGATGGGATTCAGATAACAATTCCGGTTGGCATTAAACAAACCAACATTAACTAATTTTATATTTATCATTTTTTAACGACAGAACAGATGTGTTAGTAAGCTTCGAAAATATTATTTTACTTGACTATGAAGCTTGGCTTGGAAGAATATATATATAATATGAATTGAATGGCCTCCTCGATCCTGTGATTGAATACCACCATGTAGTATCGCAGTATCAAGATATTAGAACTTAGTGCGAATTAGAGACGTGTAGTTCGTGAACGAACTAGTCCATTCGAGTAGTTATCCATATCCAAGAGTTTTAGTTCGTTCGTGATTATTTTAGATCGTTCGTCACGAACTATTGCGGGCTTAGAACGACCGCTCTGTATGTACCGGCGTCGCGTGAGAATATAAAATGCCACGAAAATTTAGTGATCTGTGGAACCATTTTGAAAGTGATGAAGTGCCTATAAAAGCTATATATTTATATTGCAACAAACATACAAGTGTGAGGGCATGATCTCGTTGCAATTTAAGCAGGCACTTAAAATCAGTCTATCCTATGCTATGCTCATTCATTTAATCTAGTGAGTCGTGAAAATGACATGTTCCTTTAGTTTTAATAATGTTGTTCCTGTTCCGTTAGGTATAAACCGAATTTAATGTTATATATAAAAATATACAAGACATTTTTCTTGTTTTGTTACGTATTGTTACTATTACTCATAACAACCTTATCATATACAAGTTTTAAGAAACACGTATGTTTAGCATTACATAAACTGCAACACAATTTCTGCAACACAGTTTCGACTTGAACATTTGTTTCTCAACATAGGCATGTAGATGTGGGAAAATGTGAGAAAATGTTACCACACGTGAGAAAATGTGAGAAAAAAGGAGAAAGTGTGGAAAAATTTGAGAAAATTTGTGAAAATAAGAGAGAATATGCGAAAATGTGGGGAAATGTGAGATAATGTGGTAACATTGGAGAAAATGTGAAATCGTGAAAGAAAAATAAAACGCGAAAGCGTCATAAAATTAATCGAACCGAGTGGAAATTTATAAATTTAATAACCACTTGTAACAATTTGATAAATTGGGTTACCTTAAAAAGCAGACTCTTCTTCCCACTCACTATTATACCAATTATACTGTACGTATGTATATGCAAACGAATTGTTAATATAAAACACTAATGTACACGCAACAGAATCGAAATGAAAGTGCAAATAACAAACCTAATAGAAGGCATTTTATATTAATTCCCGTTACGTAACAACAAAATCAGCAGCGCCAATCATCTGCTTCACATCGGCTAATTTGCGATAAATCGCCGCATCTGGCAACCTTGATGCGCAGTAGCACTGGTAGCACGAAGCGCCTGATGCGATTAATATCACCACCCTAGGCACAGAACGTGGGCTTTACACGGCTAAATGCGCCATTCTCGTTCAGACTTCGCTGGTTCGTGTGTTTTGAGTGTTCTAACAGTTTTCGTTGCCGTTGTTATATTTGTTGCCTTTATCGTTACTTGTTACCGTTGTTATTGTTATTTGTTGATTGTTGTTGAGTTGTTGTTAAGAAAATCGGCTTTTTAAAAGGTGAGTTGTAATTGTTATAAGTTAATAACGATGTTACTATATTCAATTGCTTCAGCGTTCGATTTAAGCGAGTAACACAAGTCATGGCTGCAGCGCGGAATAACGCCACGAGTATTTGTTCCTGCGGTACAATTGGAATGAACTATTATTATTATTAAATCTAAAATGTGTATGTGTTATATTGCGAACCATTATATATTAATTATGTTATTATTTATTAATTAATTTTTAGACGTTTCTAGTGAGTATGTAGTCGGGAAGCGTTTAAAATTATCACTGGAAATATTTATAATTTGTAGAATTGTTGAACCCTTAACCGGGCCCTGCTTTGAACTCGAGGATAAACAGTTTCTGCACCTAATATAATCTGAAACTGTCCCGTGTACTTGAAAATTATTAAGCAATTCCAATATCATTCTAAACTGATAAGATTTTACCTACAAAAAAAATAAAATATTTTAAAACTAGTTTGTGTTATTACTTTTTACACCGACTAATGATTTATTATTATTATATTATGAAAATAATAAGTCATATCTTGAACTTGGTAGCACTTTAAAACTTTTAATGCCTACGACAGGAAATTAATAAATTACTCAAACGCAAATTTTGCGTTTTCTTGAAACGAACTCAAGTGGACTTGGTTCACTGTTCTTCTCCCCACTCATATCATACTGTCTTACACAAACGGACGCCGTCTAGTGTGTGCAGGGGAGCTATATTTACTCTATGTAATTAGTAGCAAACGACTACGCAAAATTTCAACGCTTATGAGCCAAGAGAAATCTCCTATTGACCAACGTGCGACCTTATTAGGGATCATATCAACAGCTTTCTTTTGTAAAGTCACATTACTCCAATGTCATTTTCAAATACTTGCCAGTGGAACTTAACATTAAGATTATGCATGCTTTATTCTTGAAGAAACACCCTGACTCTAAGGTGAAATACAACTTCAACTATATGCATTTAAGGAAATCTTTAATCGCAGTTTCGGTCGACCCAAAAAAAGATGTTTGTGGTAAGTGCGAAGAACCTTCAACGAAAAACAAAAGCACTTTGAAGGATGCAGCCAAACTACTGGCGGCTGCTGAGAAAAAGGTCAATTAGCATCGTTCAAAAAAGTTCTTTTCTACTTTGAAATAAGTGGTAGTGAACTGCAGAAATGACGATGACACGTATGGTGTTGTAGTGGATTAAACGCAAAACCTTCCACCACCTCGTATTCCTGTGCAAGAAATATTTTACTACTAGCTATGGGTCAACTGTCTTTGTGTTCATGATCTCAAGATCAAAAAAACACATTATATTATTATCACAAAAGGATAGCCAAAAAGAGCGGAAACGAAGTAACCTCGTTTCTCACTGAATATATTGAAAAACATATTCAATTCACGCTTTTTTTTTAACAGAATTGTAATGATTCATGATATTAATGCCTTAAAAATAGAAGACATTAGGAAAGTTTTTCAATACATTCTTGAAGAATAATAAAGTTTTTAGAACCTCTTGATGATGGCCAACAAGTAATAGAACAGATCCTGATTAGGAAGTCTGAATTTGCTGAGGAAAAGCAAAATCTTGTTTTAATTTACCCTGTTTTAAAACATTTACATGATTTTACTATTCGGTATTTTAATATCAATTTTTAAGAGGAAATCACAGTCAGCTGTGGCTACAGATATACCTGATGGCTTGGAAGTTATGCGGGAGTTGTTATACAATGTTTAAGCATTAACATCCACCAGAGACCCGATGGGATTCAGATAACAGTTCCGGTTGGCATTAAACAAACATTAACCAATTTTATGGTTGTCATTTTTTAACGACAGGACAGATGTTAGTAAGCTTCGAAAACATTATTTTACTTGACTATGAAGCTTGGCTTGGAAGAATATGGCCAATTCAATAGCCTCCTCGATCCTGTGATTGAATACCACCATGTATCGCAGTATCAAGATATTAGAACTTCGTGCGAATTAGAGACGTGTAGTTCGTGAACGAACTAGTCCATTCGAGTAGTACTCCATATCCAAAAGAGTTTTAGTTCGTTCGTTATTATTTTAGGTCGTTCGTCACGAACGATTGCGGGCTTAGAACGACCGCTCTGTTTTGCACATATGGTAACGCGGTGCAGCGCCCTAGTTCAAATACCCACAGGAGCCGCTGTGATTCAACAATACGCTTGTCTCTGCCCGATAAGATGCCACGAAAATTTAGTGATCTGTGGAACCATTTTGAAAGTGATGAAGTGCATAAAAAAGCTATATGTTTATATTGCAACAAACATAAAAGTGCGAGGGCATGATCGCGTTCCAATTTAAGCAGGCACTTAAAATCAGTCCATCATACCGTGTTGTTAACACGGCCAGATGACGTAGCGCGCGAAAATAATGTATATGCAAGTTCCTCATAATAATATAACAATTAAATCTGTACTTTTGGGATGCCTTGCTCGCAATGAAAAACATACTGCTTAAAACTTATTTAAACGTTTACATTCAGTTTTTGAAGAATGGAATATATTAGAAAAAGTAGTAAGTGTATCAACTTATCATGCAAACAATATTGTTCCTGCAGTTGAAACTTGAAAACTGGCAACATATATTATGCTATGCTCATTCATTTAATCTAGTTGTGAAAATGACATGTTCCTTTAGTTTTAATAATGTTGTTCCTGTTTTTTAGTTATAAACCGAATTTAGACTTTTTTCTTGTTTTGTTATGTATTGTTACTATTATTTATAAAAACCTTATCATATAAAAGTTCTAAGAAACACTTATGTTTAGCACTACAAAAACTGCAAAACAATTAAGCTATAATCACACATTTAATGCGAGTGTAAGTTTCGACTTGAAAATTTGTTTCTCAAGATAGGCATGTAGATGTGGGAAAATGTGAGAAAATGTTCCCATACGTGAGAAAATGTTGGAAAAAGGGAGAAAGTGTGGAAAAATTTGTGAAAATAAGAGAGAATATGCGAAAATGTGGGGGAAATGTGAGAAAATGTGGTAACATTTGAGAAAATGTGAAATCGTGAAAGAAAAAAAACGCAAAAAACGTCATAAAATTAATCGAACCGAGTGGAAATTTATAAATTTAATAACCACTTGTAACAATTTGATAAATTAGGTTACTTTAAAAAGCAGACTCTTCTTTCCACTAACTATTATACCAATAATACTGTACGTATGTATATGCAAACAAATATAAAACACTACTGTACACGGAAGAGAATCGAAATGAACGTGCAAATAACAAACCTAATAGAAGACATTATATATATATATATATATATTTATTCCAGTTACGTAACAACAAAATCAGCAGCGCCAATCGACTGATGCAAACCGCCTAATTTGCGATAAATCGCCACATCTGGCAAACCTTTATGCGCATATTGCCACCCTAGGGACAGAACGTGGGCTTTACACGGCTAAATGCGCCATTCTCGTTCATAGCCTTCGCTGGTTCGTGTGTTTTGAGTGTTCTAACAGTTTTCGTTGCCGTTTTTATATTTGTTGCTTGTATCGTTACTTGTTATCGTTGTTATTGTTATTTGTTGTTGAGCGGTTGTTAAAAAATCGTCTTTTTAAAAGGCGAGTGTAATTGTATTAAGTTAATAACGATGTTACTATATTCAATTGTTTCAGCGTGCAATTTAACCGAGTAACACAAGTCTGTCTGTTGTGCTGTGCATGGCTGCAGCGCGGAATAACGCCACGAGTATTTATTCCTGCTGTACAATTGGAATGAACTATTATTATTATTAAATCTAAAATTTGCGAACCATAATATGAATTGTGTTATTGTTTATTAATTAATGTTTAGACGTCTCTAGTGAGTATGTAATCGGGAAGCGTTTAAAACTATCACTGGAAATATTTAGAATTTGTAGAATTGAACCTTGAACCCTGAACCGGGTCCTGCATTGAACTCGAAGATAAACAGTTTCTGCACCTAATATAATCTGAAACTGTCCCGTGTACTTGAAAATTATTAAGTAATTCCAATATCATTCTAACATGTGCTGCACGTAAGCTGTAGCAAAATAATATGGAAGTTGTCTGGGTTGTTGCCTTTATATTTATAAATCTATTGCATAATAGAAATTCTCTATGCCTCGACTAAATATGGACCATTTGATATTATGTAGAAATAAATAAAATAATCTTTAATAATGACTACCCACATTTCATAATATCTTTTAGTTGTAAGAAGCATTGATTAATCATTAATCAATGTCAGACGTAATATCCTGGTTGCCAGTTGAACATCTTCTATGTTCACCCTTATATAGCGATCTCTGTAGTCAGAACTACACAATTGTGATTGTTACTTTTGGAACGGTTTTTTGTTCGGGGGTACGATACGGAATAAGAGTCGATTCGAGAAAATGATGAAGAATTCGCAGCCTAAGGGTAAACAATTTCCTATGAAAAATCCAGACAGATACCGGAAGACATTTCTGAGCCATTGATGAGGGTCTGTCAAAAACACATTTGTCAAAAAATATCGGGACGCCGGAGCACAGGAAAAATGGAATTGCCCATTGCATGCTTTGTCTATCTACAATTTTCATGCAGAATTTGATGTACAAAATCTGCCATTATACTATCCTAAAAAGGACCAATGTGAGTTATGTGCTCTTTCTAAAGTTGGCAATAAGTTGCAAGATTATTTACAACATCAAAGTAAGAGAGAAGAAGCTCGAGCAGAAAAATAAAAAGCTGAAAAGTGTCGTTTTTGCGGTTGACTTGCAGGCAGTTCTGATAGCACCCAAATTAAAAATCAGTAGTTTATACTACAGAACAAAGCTCCAAATACATAATCGTGTCTTTTATAATTTGAAGAACAAAAATTGCTATTACTATTTATGGAACGAAACCGAAGGAGGTTTAAACTCTAAAAAGTTTGCAAGTATATTGGATCAGTTTAATTGAACATGGTTTTACGACAAAATGAACCAGAAAATATAAATAAAATCATTTTTTATAGCAATGGTTGGACCTATCAAAACAGGAACTGTGTAATATCAATGCATTGCTATTGACGGCTATAAACCACAACATAATCATAGAACAAAAGTTTTTAGAAGTTGGGCATACACAGATAGAAGCGAACGAGCTCTTAAACACACAAACATTGAAGCACTGTTATGTCTACAACCACCCAACCTTCTTATAAGGGAGACTGCAGTAAAAACAGCATTCATGCTATCTTCACTCAACCTATGGCATGATAAAGGTAGAATCATTGGACACAGAAACATACTGAGTGAAGATATCAAACTAGACCCCCTCATAGAAGATAAGTGCGACAGAATTCTACCCAAATACAGTTTTGTCAAACATTTTCAGACCATCATCATACTGGATGGTATCCCACAAGGCGCCAACATAACCATGTATACTAAGACTAGAGCTGGCTATGGAATATTCTCACCAGAACTCGATCTCAAGATAAGTACACCACTTGGTAGACTCACTTACAAGCGGAATTAACAGGAATACTAAAGTGTGTTCAAAGTTTAGCTGAACGGAATATTAAGGATAAACATATCCAAATACTCACCGACAGCAAAGCAGCTCTAAATGCACTAAATGCCAACACATTTGTGTCGAAAGAGCTATAATTATGTCTACACAGCCTATAGGAGCTAGCTAAGCCTAACAAACTAGAACTCTGCTGGATAAAAGGACATAGTGGCATCGAGGGTAACGAAATAGATGAGCTTGCCAGGAAGGGATCCTCACATCCTCTAACAACCCAAGAGGATGAAATACTTTCTGCAGATACTCTGAAAAAAATTGTAGACATAGTAAGGTAAGATGGCAAGAAAAGCCGGGCTTCAAGCAATCAAAGGCAGCAATTAGGCAACCATGTAAAATTGCCGCCACGGCTGCCTTAACTTATCTGAAATTATTGACCAACATTCTAACTGGCCACTGCCGGCTAAACAAACAACTACTCACGGTGGGTCTGGTGGAGAGCCCGTTATGTAGAGGGTGCAATGAACCACTAGAAACAGCAGAGCATGTAATATGCCTCTGCCCAGCTCTAGGCATCTAATACTAGGGGAGTGCTGGCCTAGTAAGACCAGCATTGGCAACTTCTCACCCGCCAGAATTTTGCAGCTCGCACGCAAAATTGACTGGTGGGACGAATGAATAGCCTTAAAAGGAGGTTTCACAATGGGCCCATTTTAAGGCCTAAGTGTCTGTAGGTACGCTACCCTACAGCTAACTATCCAGAACAAACACAAAAACATCAATGTTCCTGCGGACTATGTATCTATTTGCAGATCGGCAAGAAAAACCCCTAGACCTTAACTTACTTAAACCATAACTTTTTCAAAAGTGTCCATAATAAATCAGTTTCTAACAAAAAGAAAAATTAATAAAAGGAAGTTTGAAGACTTAATATTTGAAAAGAACTTTACCTGAAGACTGTCGTCATTATTATGATAATTTACTTCATGAATAGTCACTACTCGTATTACCAATTGTTGAGACTGACTGGTGTGTAATTTCAGTAGCTAACGTGATTTATTTTGATTTTAATTAGAAATATTATGGCTATAAACTTTCAAAATGTTACAGTTACTTTGTTATAGAGTAAAATAATTAGTCGAATATTTTTTTGATAAGAGAGAATTGTTGTTTTCTTATTAAGAAAAGCTATTGTAATAGAGCATTTAGTTTCAGAATTAAATTTGTTGATTTTCCCAAGTTATAGTCTATTAATATTATAATATTGAGACAGAAAGTGTTCCTAATCTATATTATTAAAATGTTGTATTTAGATACATTACCTATTATTTAAAAAAAAAATGTTTTAAACACATTTAATGTGTTTAAGTAGCTTAATATTAAGAGTGAAAAACTGCTAAATCCTCTATTAAAAATGTTACTGCATTACAGAAACCTGTTAGGTCACAAAAGTGTTAATTAATATATAAATACTGAATTTACTAACTCTTCTTTTATATTATATTATAAAGAATAAAAAATACACCAACTGTATTAAAGCAGTTTCTTAAAATTAATTTCTATTTTTTTAAGAATGATTTTCCCCTCTCCTGTAAGTTACCTATTATGTCGTTTAAGCAGGTTTACACTCAAGCCGACGATATGTATACCACATAGATTAGTTGCATATTCATCTATTTACAGTGTACAGCCCAATCATAGTTTATTATTTAAAAAAAAGATTAGTTAACTTATAAGAACGTCTCTTAATGAATTTTTGTTTTGTTATTCTGTAAACGTAATAGTAATAGTAGAGCAGATATAAATCTCAATCTCGCCTGTTCTTTAAATTTAAATATGGTTGCAAATGTTTTCTTTAAAAATAAAGACAGTTATTTTATTAATAGTATAGATTGTAACAAATGATCATTGATTTTTGTATTTATCCTTGTATCGGATTCGTAAAAAATTAAAGTATAACCTACAATCTCAAAGTCAAAATACTTCCATTTAAACTTATGACAGAAAAATTGTCTGGATTATCTAGTGGAAAGTCTAAATGAAATCGAAGTGAGCGGCACCATAACCACATAATCTGCGGTTATGGGATGTATTGGAATGAATTATTTAACTGTAACCAATTGAAAATTAACATATGAAAGATAGTCGAATAAGAAGATGTATTTTCAACCCAATATACCTGCTGCTACAATTGATGGTGAGTGAATCACCAGCCAAAATTATACCTACTGAAAGAGCAAAGTGCTTAAGGCGGCACATATTCGCCGGAGGTAACATCGTTATTGGATATTTGTGGCATTTTCTAGAATTTGACATGCTCTTGCCAAACCCACCACACCCTGTTAATGTCCCTCTAATACCTATAAATTATATTCTATTTATAAAATAATCTTCTTTATCAACATTTCAATAGCTCATGCATTGTAGTATTGAACATTCTGTTCCTATTAATGAAATGTTCATTCACCATTATATGGAATAGATATAATATACTGATAATGTCTCTCATGCTCATAAATTATATTCTAGATCCATTCATTGCAACAATTCTTTATCATAAACATGTCAGTTGCTTGAGTTTGTTAAATATGCTATTGAGCATTCTGTTCATATTGTTAATGATATGTTCAATCATCCATTATATAGAATCAGTATCAACTTCGACGTTTCGGTGTCAGAATCAGTCTACAATGGTTATTTTTCAATATCACCAGCGATGGAAATACTTCAGATGGACGTATCGTATGTTTTATAGAACATTATGTTAATGTACAATTTTAATACGAGTCTTCTCCTGTAATTATTCTGTTGTTTTTCTCGGAGGAAATTCTGGGTTAACTGATGGATTCTCTTGAAAACCTTGGAAGACCCATTAATCTGTAACAAAAAGAAAACATTAGCATTAACAAAATAATGTGCAAAATATTATCATTATTAATAATTAGATACAACAGTCTAAAAAAAAGTAGCATCGTAAAGGGGAATATATTAAAATAGGATACCAAAAATAATAATGGATGATGAAGAGTGTATTTGGGATGTTCAGGAAAATGGTGTGCGTATGAAAAAGTTACAGAGTTACAGAGAGGGGCTCCAAAAAAGAATTAGTACATAAAATAAAGAGGACGAAAAGGGAAGACAGGAGACGAGCAGGCAAAAAAAACGTTCAATGGAAATTTAAAGATAAAGATTCACAAAAAGGGAAAACAAATACAGTTAATAGATTAACTTAAAAAAAGGAAACTAGAAATAATAGCTTTAACACAAACAAAAATGAAGGGGAAAGGCATAATGAAGCTAAAAAGAATATCCATGTATTATTACACAGCAGAGATGAAAATGATGAAAGAACGAGAATTTAAAAAATATTAAGGAAAAAACAAAGATAATACAAATTGGCTAATACATCCCAGAGAGGATATCCATATCGGCAGATGACATAGCAATTGCAGCGAAATCAGAAGCATACATCCAATATAACCTAGAGATATGGAACGAAGAACTTAAGAAATCTAATATGACGATAAACCTGGGAAAAACAAAAGTAATGGTGATAGAAATATAACGACTAATATAATACTGAGTGGAAAGAAAATAGAGCAGGTAGAAACTATCTAGGGCAGAGTTGAACTGCAAAGAAATCATTGAGCAGAAAGTTAATAAGAGATACATGCAACAAACACAAACACATTACAAAGAAAACGAAAATGACACTATACAAGACCATATTACGTCCAACCTATGGGTATCTTCCTAAATGAATTTTTGATTATTTTTGTTTTGATGATTCTTATATGTATTTTAGCGCTCCTTTAATACATTTCTTGCGTTTAGAAGAAACTAAATTATGATTTAAAAACATTTGTAAACATTTTACTCAATGGTAAAACTACTATTGCAATCTTTAAAATTCATTTATCTCACAAACTGTTTTTAGAAGTTACGACATCTCACAGTGCGATATACTAACCTTAATGAATTTGAGTCGGTGTGCCAAAACGAAAACAAAAGAAACAAGGAATAAATTTTAGACAAATTATTTCCCTTAAATGTGTAATATGGCAATATATAGAACTCCGCCTGCTCTCCACTGGATCGATTGAGTAGCCTATTAGCAGTGTTGCCGAAAAAGGAAGAGGCTTTGTAGGTAGGTTAGCAGGCTACCTACAGTAAAACAACCCACACGCTCATAAAACCAGCAACATACCACAGAAACGGACTGATGACGAGCTCAGCTATATACACGGATATGATTAAAAGACGAATATGTTAAGACTCTCCTGTTGGAACATCCCGGAATGGAGAACATGAAGTTTTGCTAGTGGAAACAAACGCATTAACTGAAACTAAACACAGAGGGAAATGTGATTTTACATATAAATGATACATACTCAAATACTGTGGAAACTAAAAACACAAAAGAGCCACATCCGGAGTAGCCATGCTGTTGCAATCAGTGATAAACTCACACAGAATATGTCAACGAAAGAATACTAAGATCCGTTCTAGATATTGGCAAGAACAAAATGCATTTCAGCGTCTACGCCCCTAACACCAACAAAAGCAAAGAGGAAATCAACCTTCCATGAGCAACTACAAGCCGAAATCGACAAAATAGAAAACGAGCAAAAAATCCTGAACGTGGGGGATCTAAATGCCAGAATTGGTAACACAATCGTAGATGTAACAGAACGCTTCAATGAAGTACATGTCAATAACAGCTGAGAAATCCTCATCATATTCTGCGCACACAACAAGATGAGAAGAGAGAACAGATAATTCAATCACAAGCCACAACACAAGACAACATTGTCCAACACAACACTCATTTATGATCAAATACATAATCTCGAAGAGAGCAGAACACCCGACCCAGTACATCGAACCCTAACATCAGCGAACGTCGGATCCGACCACCGACTAGTTGGTGGTCACTACACAACTGAAAAAGAAACTACCACCTATCTGCATAGACAAATTGAACCAACAATTGACCCCACCGTGAAGGACTTGTTCGAAAAAAAATTGACGCCAAAGATCAGAGAACATCCAACTCTGGATCAAGACAACGTGGAAACCAGTTGAAAAAAGTAAAACTACAAATCGAGACAGCATGCTACGAATAAAAAATAGGATAAAAAAAACTCAAACAAAAATAATAGACCATGTTTCATATCGGAAGTAAAACAAATAGCAAGAGATAAAAGAGAAACCTACCTGAGGTAGTCAAATACCAGAACACAAAAGAGTGGCTATGATACAGAGATACAAGGAATAGAGTGCAAGCCGAAATAAGAAGAATAAATACCGAATACTGCGGACATAAAACATGATCTATACGGCAGTCTAAGGAAGTTATGGGGATGATACGACGAAGAAGGTGCGAAGTTAAAGAATTTGTAACAAAAACTATCCAGGAAAAGAAGTGGTTTACCACTTCAAATAGATGTTCGAAGAAGATGAGACCCAACGTCTGGAAGCGCTACCGATGGCAGAAAGAACTACTCGTATCAACCATAAACTGGTAGAAAAATACACCAAGGAACTAAAAAAAGCCGAAACGGTCCGGGGATCGATTAACTTAATAACGAACTGATAAAGTATCGAAGTAAATCTTTAAGTGGTCAACTAGCCAGCCTTAATCAGAAGATTCCAAATGAGACAACTATACCATCAGACTGGAAGAAAAGCGCCACCATTCCTGCATTTAAAAAAGGCGACAAAAGCAACCAGGAAACTACAGAGGAATAACCCTCTAAGTGCCTTGATGAAACTATTCAACAAATCATAGATACCCATACAGAAAGAGCAACAGGGGTTTCGGAAAAATAGATCCACCATATTCGTTACTAGACAAATAATTGAGAAATAAATCAAGTATATGTGCTTCATAAATTTAACCAAAGCGTTCGACAGAGTGAGGGTAAACAACATCACAAGCATACTAAATCAGGGCAATACTACAGAAGAAATTGTCATAACTATCGGAAATGTTAATACCAACACAACAATTAGCATACTTGTTAAAAACCGCTTGGCCAGAGGGCACTTCCATGGCCAAGCTCAACAGGAATAAGACAAGCCAAGACTCTTCAACCTAATTCTGAACAAATTAATAAATGACGTCAAAAAGGCATGGGCTTGGAATCAGAACTACAAAGGTTACTGCATCAATTTTTATTAACATCAAAACGTTGCAACGTGTCGATTGCGGTACAGAAGACAAAAGCACTAGCTGTGGCACATGAACCCATAAGATGCAAACTAGCTGTGAAATGAACTGAGGAAATAATAGAGCAGGTCCTTTAGGTACATAGGAGTAAAAATAACCGCCCATCAAGACAATAGGTCTGAAGTAAAGAACCAGACCGACAAAGCATCTAGAATTTCCGGGTGCCTGAAAGACATCATATGGATAAACCGGTTTCTAAAACAACAAGCAAAGACCCGAATATATAAATCATGCGTTAGGCCAATAATCACGGCAGAGGTTTCACGGGACACGCAATAAGCGACAAAATACACAACCAAGGAATAAGACAAATCGAAACTCAAGCCCTAGTAAAAAAATAGTTTATTTCAATTACCAATTTGAATTTTATCGTAAAAAACACCTTCCTTATATAGCACTGCTATATTCGGAAAGTAATAGACAAGACAGAGACAATGAGAATGGATCCAACACATCAACAGACTGCAAGACAACAGAATTGACAAGATCACGAGAAACGGAAATCCACTCTCTAGAAGCCCACCAGACGGACCACCAAAGAGATGGGAGCGCCAATCTCGCAGGAAACACATTAAGCTGGAAAAACAGACGCTAAGCCCACTAAAAGGAGAAGACAATATATTGTATTGATTGTTGAGGTGCTTGCTTTCACAAAGCACTGTCATAAAGTAGTTAGACTTAGTTTCTTTGCATACAATAACAACACACATACTAATTTATATTAACCCTGGAATAATAACACTACGCCATATTGAAGTATTTCCCGACATAAGAGTGGACTTAGAGTGGCTCATCTCTAAGAGGGTACGGTTAGCTGTTTCTAGAACCTATCATGATAATTTGACGTGTTGTTAGTAGTATAAGTATATATTAACAAGTCATTGAGACGTCTTGTTAGAAATATGTATGCATTATATATCATTGACTGTCACATATAGGTACTCAAAATATCAGCTGTGCAGTGTCATTTTTGTAATTATATCAATCATATTTGTTTTACCACAAACCAAAAGACTGAATGGCGAGGAACCGAAAAAACCTTCTAGCAGTAAGCTGCTACGTGGACACCTAAGCAATGACGAAAGCGATACTGACACTGCCTACAGATCGCAACAACAGACCGACTCCGAAATATAGGAAACAATTATTGCTAACATTGAACAGGAGACAAAAACCAACCCTCCTCCTCGAAAAATAGTACAAAAGGCAAACATTATGGTAAGTAACTCTGAACTGTTGAATAGTTTTTTTTAATAAAGTCCAAGTTGTGTGTAAAAAAAACAAGCCTCAAAAATCAGCCTAAGATTAACACGTCAAGATGACATGCTATTGGTAACAACGTGATAACCAGTAGTGTTAGTATTCTAGAGTTAAACGTCTCCACTACATTTCAAGTCAAATTGTTAGAACCATATTAAATATTCTTTCAACATTTTCATAAAAAATTACATATACATTTGTCTCTCACTGCAAGAATGATTCTAATTTATAATTGTATCTGTTGGGTAATATAATATTATGTAATATGTAATAATAAGTACTACATGGTAAGTGCATATTTATATTTTGTGATAAATAAACAGTACATTGTTGTTTAATGTCTCCAGATATTATTGAAAATGTTAAAAACAATTTGTTCTTCGAGTAGATTGTCAGACTGAACTGTAAATGGTGCACAGTTTGAGCTTTTTATTGTTTAATTAAATATTATTTCGCGTATTTTTGTTCACTCTGACAATTGAAATGAAATGAAATTTCCTCATTTGATCTATATCATAATATACATCACTGAAAAATATTCCCTTTTAAAATTCGCTATAAAAAATGGAGTTTGAAAAAATTCATTAGTCATTGTTCATTCAAAAATGGTCGAAAAGGTTTGACCAAATTTAATCCATACATTAGGCACACCATGTATATGTGGAATGAATGATGAAAAAAGCAAAATGTATACCCACAGATCTATCCTAGTAGTTTTTTGTTATTTTTCTGCCACCATCAACTGGATCTCACTTGAATTTTCAATAATTACATTTATAAATATACTTCTACCAAGGTCTTATTTTATGTCAGTATAAATGCACCAATTGTCTTCTTAAGGTGTTTTTTATCATTTGCATAGATATTAGAAATTGAGAGAATAGCTGAACAACAACTATAACAAGAAGAGAGAGAAAACAAATATATTACAAAACAAAGAAAGAATAGCTGATTTCTTAAGACCTAAACGACATAAACTAAACCCAAATAATTAACTAATAAAATGTAAATATAAAAAAAACAAAATAGAAACTGAACTAAAAATTGACCAAAGAAGAATTCTATAAAAATCAATTCAACACCAGAAAATTTAACGGTAGCAAAATGTAGTATAAATTAAACACCTGACAACAGAAATAGAGAAAATTGAAATTGACGATGGTCTGATAGCTACAACACAAAGAAACATTGCAAATACAATAAATAATTACTTGTCAAACATAAGAACAACCTATATTTAAAAAGAAAATCAAACAACAAATATAGAAAAGCTGTATGTAACCACAGAAAATGAAATAAGAAACATAAAATCTTCAAAGGAAAACAAAGCTCCAGGATAAAATATAACAAACAAGAAAACAAAAGATTATGAAAGTACACTAATACTTATTTTAATGAAACTCGTAAATGAAGCACTAATACAAGGAGAGTTTCCTGAAAGCCTAAAGAATGCCATCATAAAACCTATATTCAAAAAGGGAAATAAAACGAAAGCAAATTACAGGCCCATATCTCTATTATAGTCAATACACAAGATTATAGAAAAAGTCACACAGTTCAAGTTGCAAAAATATAAACAAACAGCTTACAGAGGTAATACACTACATTGAAAAGGAACGCACAAAAAGAAAAAAAATCTCGCACTATTTATTGTTATAAAAAAAGGCTTTCAACAGTCTCTCAAGAAGTGCTCCTAGATAAATTAAAACAGTTAACAAGAACTATTTGTATGTATGGGTGAGAATACAAGTGGTATAAGTCACATTTAAATATTTTCAAAATGAGATTTTGCGTTTGTCATTTATGTAAATCGACGTGCGCAGTTATTATTTGAAATCAATTTATTCATAAATAAAAATGTAACTGCGTACGTCGATTTACATAAATACCAAACGCCAAATCTTCACATTTTCAAAACAATTCAAATGTGACTTACATCACTTTCATTCTCACAGGCTCATATATTCAACACACTACATACATGGAAAATATGGTATATGATAAATATATGGGGGTAATATAACAAAGAAAAAAATAGAAACATATCAGCAACAAACAAAAATCTTGGATAAACTACATAAATTTACACTGAAGAAAGTCTATAGAATGGTGAAAGAACTACTGTTGTATGTGTATACTAATGTACATTAAATAAAATTATTATGTCAAATTTGGTACTAATTGACTAAATCAAAGGAAAAGAGATACAAATAAACCTACATTTTCAGCAAAATAAAGATGTTCACTAATAGAACACCTGAAGAAAAGAAAGCCTTAAACAAAAACAAAAATAAAAAAAATAATGAATATAGAAAATTTTAAAAGAATAAAAAAGGATATATTGCTTTAAAAAAAATTGATATGAAGCTACAAACAACCAAGAATGAGACACCTGAGAACCCTCAACATCAGGAACCACAACCATACAAGAAATTGCCACCAAAAGCAGGGAAAAATCCATATGTATTTATGTATGTACACACAATCCACAAAATCAAAGGAAAAGAAATAAATATAAACGCAAATTTTCAGCTAAATAAAGATTTTCACAAATATAACAGCCGAGGAAAAGAAAGACTTAGAACAACCATGAAAAGCAAACATCTTTAATCCAATCCAAACTAATCCTGACTAGAGCTTGAAGATATACAAAACCTGAACATGGAAAATATTACCCATAGTCACAATAAAAGCATATACCAAAGAAGAGAATAGTAATGCTTAATTGTGAACATACCAGAAACGGAAGGAATAACAACAGCAAAATTTGAAACTGTCATCATCCCTACTTGCAGTCGAGACAACTGCGGAGAGCGCCAACGCTAAATTCTAAAACGGTTGCAACGATGTACACAAATGGAGTATAAAATGGAAAATTATGCAAAATAAGAGTAAATCAACAAATACAACCCTCATTTATGACAGAAACACACATGACTTAAGACTAATTATAAATGGGGTAAATGTTTCCTATGAAAACAAAATTAAATATCTAGGCATGACCCTGGATGCTAAACTCCACTGAGAGTTAGAGAGATGATCATGTTAAAAAGAAACATTAGAAAGTCAACACGAAATACAAAAAACATTACTGGTTGATTGAAAGAAAAGCCAAACTGACTTTACATAGCAAACTACTTATATACTATCAAATCATACAGACTTGGGGATCATTTGGAGAAATATTTAGTTGAAATAGAGATGCTGCAGAGACCTATACACGGTGTCTCTAACACATGGAATAAATTCGATAAAACCTTTATTTATGATTTTTGCAAAAATTACTCCAACACGATTTTTAAGTGTCAATTTTTGAATGAGCAATGACATCAACAATTTTTTCAAATGACAACCCCATTTTTTAATATGGATTCTGAAAGGGATTATTTTACTGTGATTAGCGATGTATATTATATTTCAGAGAAAAAATATCTCAAATGTCAGGCGAGAATTCATCGTCAGACTGAATGGTGCACAGTTTGAGTATTTACTTTAGCTTTTTATTGTTAAATTGAATATTATTTTGCGTTCCGTGTTTTTTCTTCTCTCTCAATTTAAAATGACTTTTCTACGAAATTTCCTTATGTGACCTATGTCATTATACATCGCTGATCGTAGAAAAATAATCCCCTTCAGAATCCATAATAAAAAAAATGGGCTGTCATTTGAAAAAAGTTTCGATGACATTTTTCATTCAAAAATGGTCGAAAGAAATTGACACTTAATAATTAAAAATTAAAAAACGTATTTTTTGCAAAAATCATAAATAAAGGTTTTATCGAATTTATTCCATACTTTAGGGACACTCTATTTAATAAAACAAATACAGACCTTCAAAAATGCTGTGAAGTATGGTAGACTTTACATGGTATGTTCAGAACACAGCATTGTGTGATCAATAATAAAAAAAACTTGACATCAATGGATGGACCTTAGAATCTTAAATTAGTCAAAGATGTATGAGAAAAAAATTAATTGTTGATTATTGTTGATCATCAGTTTTAGTGTAAAGCATGTATTGTAATATAAATATATGTAATAGGGAGAAAAAAACATCTTTAATCAAAATATTGAAATATACAATGCTATAGATCAAATAACACTAAAAAATTCAAAATATAGAACAAATATTGCTTACAAAACAGCTGAAATGAAGAAATGGACAACTAAGAACAAGCCACCTGAAAACCCTCAACATGAGGAACAACAACTAACCAGGAAATGGCTACAGAAAGCAGGGAGAAATTCAAATTTGTTTTTTTATTATAAGTATTTTTCGGTATATGTACATGTATTACAAATAATTATAATAATAAATCATTTATTTCAAAATAAGATATAACTAATATTATAGATTTCACATGCATTCCATATGTAGATTTGCTGTAAATAACTAAAAATGTCTGCTCCACATGTCTTTCCAATTTTTTTAATAAATAATTATTATTTTATTATGATTTATTTATTTACAATTGTTTAAATAATAATAAGGTGTGTACATCGAATTAATCTAACAAATCAAATTTCCAAAATTTAGAATTGATCCATAAACTCATATTCATAAACAAAATTTCATAGACACAGGTACACACACTATTTCCAAAAAACTGTTTCAACTATGTTAATCATGAAATGTAAACAAAGGTCAAAATTAACAATTCACAGTGCAGTGCCACATTTGGAAAGTAATATCAATTTCCCAGATAGGGAATTAATAATTTTAATTGTGCATTACCAATACAATATAACTGAGGCTTTAAATTATTCGAAATTAAAAACTAAAAACACAGATGTGTTGAGCTAATTGAATTGACTGACCATATACAAATTTTGTATGGATGATCAGTTTGTTGTTGAATTTAATAATATACAGTTTTAAACCTGGGATATTGCAATGCATTGCTAATTTGGTATCATGGACAACAGTCAGTTTATGTTGATATTCAATAAATACTCCATCTGTCCCAAATTATGGTATATATATTTTCAAAATCTTTAGATTTTTGAAATTTAAAGAATTTTTGAAATTTAAAGAATTTAATAAGTTTAAATCATTTTATGTTGAAAAATACATATTCTTAATACCTTTCTTGTTGGTTGTGCTTAAAACAAATATTGACATTTTGTTCCTGTAAGTAGATAATTGAAATCACCCCTATTTAGAAGAAAATATAATGAAAGAAAATAGTTGTGTATTTATGAAGAAACTGAACAAAACCATTGACTTGTGACTCACACAATGGAATTTTTACATTTCTTATTGCAAAATAAAGTAGTGAACAAATTGAGCGATGTAAAGGCTCTTGCCTATATAGCCCACAATTTAGTTTAAGTGTATAAATTATCAAGTTAAAAGTTGAGTTTCAATCAAATGTATCAAAGCAACATGAATTTATTCATTATGTGCACCATAATTTGGGACAACATAAAAATGGAAGTATGTACCATAATTTGGGACAGAGGCAGTAATATATTTCAGAAGGGTAGGGTTGCTTTATGCAGACAAAATAGAAAATTATTATCACATTATAATAAAAAATTACAACTGAAATTTAGTATATTCAATATATTGCAAAAGCATAGTTAATGCTGAAATAAACATGAAGATTATTGTACCTTTTATGCTCAGAAAATAAATATACATTTGCCATATAGTTTCTGTTGTTTACTATAATGGAAAATTAAGTTTCAGTTCACACTGAAATAAATTATTATTTCTTCTTTTATTTCAACATTAAAAATCCTTTATTGGTAATACAATATATTGACCATATTAGAAACCAGTTATTCAAAAGCAAACTGAGGTTACCTACCAAAATTAAATGTGGAAATTGCATTACATATGAATATTTATTTAACGTATGCAATTCTTACTATATATATATATATATATATATATATATATATATATATATATAAATAAGCAAACTACCACTCTATTTTATTAAAGATTATAATAGACATACTTCGAATGGAACTAGTGAGTGTCTGAAGCCGCTAATGCCGCCAAAAGTACATACACGCTGCACTTGGTGAAAATGGGTCGTTAGAAATGAAAGAACACCCATGTTGCCGAGAGAGAAGTCCAATGAGAATTAGAGAGATGAGCACGTTAAAAAGAAACATTAGAAACTCAAAATAAAATACAAACAATATTACTGGTTGTTTGGAAGAAAATCCAAACTGACTTTACATAGCAATTTATATACAATCAAATCATAAAGCCAGTATGGCTCGATGGAATACAGACTTGGGGATCAGCAAGGAGATAAATATTCGAACTTTTTGAATGAGCAATGACGTCAACGACAATTTTTTCAAATGACAACTCCATTTTTTTATTGTGAATACTGAAAGTGATTATTTTGCTGCGATCAGCGATGTATATTATGATATATAGGTCACATAAGGAAATTTCAAAGAAAAATTATTTCAAATGTCAGGTGAGAATTCATCGTCAGACTGTGAATGGTGCACAGTTTGAGCCTTTAGTTTAGATTTTTATTGTTAAATTGAATATTATTTTGCGTATTTTTCTTGCCTCCGAATTTAAAATGTTTTTTTTCGGAAATTTCCTAAGTGGCCTATATCATAATATACATCGCTGATCACAGAAAAATAATTTCTTTCAGAATCCATAATAAAAAAACTGGGCTGTCATTTGAAAAATGTCGTTGCTCATTCAAAAATAGTCGAGAAAAAATGACACTAAATTTAAAATCGACGTGTTTTTTGCAAATATCATATAAAAGGTTTTATTGAATTTATTCCATACTTTAGAGACACCCTGTGTAATAAAACAAATATAGTCCTTCAAAAATGTTGCGGAATATGGTAGACTGAAGTCTACCATGAATGGTATGTTCAGAACAAGGACCCACATCCGAATATAAATATCCCAATGGTTAGGGAACACATTAAGTCATATGCTGGTAAAAACTGACATGTAATTTCCGAGGCTGTTCAACTACTTGACAACCAACAGCTCATAGTGTATAGTATTATTGTGAGAGCAGAGCATTGTGTGATCAATAAAAAAAAAACTTGACATCAATGGATGGATTTTAGAATCTTAAATTAGTTAAAGATGTATGAGAACAAAATTAATTGTTGATCATTGTTGATCATCAGTTTTAGTGCAAAGCATGTATTGTAATATAAATATATGTAATAGGAAGAGAAAAAAAACATTTTAAATCAAAGTATTGAATTATACAATGCTCTAAATCAAAGCACACTAAAAAATTCAAAATAATGAAACAAATATTGCTTACAAAACAACTGAAATGAAGCAATGAACAACTAAGAACAAGACACCTGAGATCCCTCAACTCGAGGAACAACTAACCAGATGGCTACAGAAAGCAGGTAGAAATTCAAATTTGTTTTTTTATTATAAGTATTTTTCTGTATATGTACATGTATAACAAAGAATTATAATAATAAATTATTTATTTGAAAATAAGATATCACTAATAATATAGATTTCAAATAAATTTTGCTGTAAATAACTAAAAATGTCTGCTCCACATGTTTTTCCAAATTATTTAATAAATATTTATTTTTATATTATGATTTGTCAAAAAATTGTTTTAATAATAATAAGTTGTGTACATCGAATTAATCATAACAAATCCAATTTCCAAATTGAGTTTTGATACAAAAACTCATTTTCATAAACAAAATTTCATACACATGTACACACACTATTTAAAAAAAAACTACATTAATCATGAAATGTATACAAAGGTCAAAATTAACAATTGACAGTGCAGTGCTCTAGTTAGAAAGTAATATCAATTTCCCAGATAGGGAATTAATATTTGTGCATTGCCAATGGAATATAAGTAAGGCTTTAAATTATTGCAAATTAAAAAAGATGTGTTGAGCTAATTAAATCGACTGACCATATACACATTTTGTATGGATTATCAGTGTTTGTTGTTGAATTTAATAATATACTTTAAACTTTAAATGTGGGATATTTCAATACATTGCTAATTTGGTATCATGGACCACAGTCAGTTTACGTTGATATTCAATAAATACTCCATCTGTCCCAAATTATGGTATATATTTTTTCAAAATCTTTTGATTATTGTAATTTAAAGAATTTAATTAATTACTTGTTGGTTGTGCTCAAAACAAATGTTGACATTTTGTTCCTGTTAGTTGATAAAAACACAGAGCAGATAATTGAAATCACCCCTATTTAGAAGAAAATATAATGAAAAAAAATAGTTGTGTGTTTATGAAGAGACTGAACACAATAATTGACTTGTGACTCACCCAATGGAATCCATTTCTTATTGCAAAATAAAGTAGTGAAGAAATTGAGCCATGGTGATGTTAAACAAGCTGAAACCAAATTCAATGTTCACCTGTGTCAATAATGTGTAAAGGCTCTTGCTATAGCCCACAATTTAGTTTAAATATATAAATTATCAAGTTAAAAGTTGAGTTTCAATAAAATTTATCAAAGCAACATGAATTTATTCATTATGTGCACCATAATTTGGGACAACAAAAATGGAAGTATGTACCATAATTTGGGACAGAGACAGTAATATACTTCAGAAGGGTAGGGTTCCTTTATGCAGACATAAAATAGGAAATTATTATCACATTATAATAAAAAAAATACAACTCTGAAATTGATTTAATATATTCAATATATTTTATCACAAAAGCATGGATAATGCTAAAATAAAATAAGAATTAATAATTTATTTCTGCATGAACTGAAACTTTATTTTATATTATAGTAACTAAATAGTAACTATATGACAAATCATAGACATTTTCTGAATATAAAAGAAGATGGTTGTACCTATTATGCTCAGAAAATAAATACACATTGCCATATAGTTTCTATGTTGTTTACTATAATGGAAAATTAAGTTTCAGTTCACACTGAAATAAATAATTATTTCTTATTCTATTTCAGCATTAACCATCCTTTATTGATAATAAAATATGTTGACAATATTAAGAACCAGTTATTCAAAGGAAACTGAGGTTACCTACCAAAATTAAATGTGGATATATTTAATTAACGTATGCAATTCTTACAATATATATATATATATATATATATATATATAAATAAGCAAACTGCCAGTATATTTTATTAAAGATTATAATAAAGACATACCTCGAATAGAACTGGTGAGTATCTGAAGCCGCTGATGCCGCCAAAAGTACATGACATAACCCTCTTTACACGCTGCACTGAAAATGGTTCGTTAGAAATGAAAGAACACCCATACTCCCTGCCCATACTGCCGAGAGAGAAGAATGATCTTGTTTGAGCGCCAGAAGTCCGTCGTCGTTGTTGCGGCGTTGCCAAACCTAACAATGATCTAATGTTAAAATTTAGCAATAAATTTAAGAGATTTATATTACTAATAATAAAATAATATGGATTATATTGAATCAATTATAATAAGTGTATTAGTTTTAATTTCAGTTTATTACATCTTAATATTAAATATATATAATAATATTAAACAAAATATAAATCATTATAGTTCCCAACACCGCTACGGTGTACTCTCAGTTGCATACCTCACGTCTGCAAACGACTATGCAAGGAATTATATTTTTTGAAAAATAAACAAGGATGTATAAGAATAGAAGATTTATAATTAGATAATAGAACTAAATCACGATATTTAACAAAAGGTTTTACATAAATACATTTTGCTCCCAAGGCGATTCTATAAGAATCAAATAAATTCCAGATTCTGTTGACTTTCATCAAAAACGCAACACACAATAAATTTTTACAAAATGATTATTGTGATGAAACTAACAAATGATTAAATTTTGGAAAGAAAGATGAGATGTAAAAAATAAATCATGTGTTGATCCACCAAGAGTGCTATGCACTCATTTAAACGGCGGGACCTATTGTCAATCAAGGGATCAGTTTTTTCCTGCAGTATATCCGCAAGCTTCTTGAATCCGCAGACGAAAATGCTGCAAGTCGTTTGGTGGGTGTGGTAAATAGTTAGACCTTCCTACCCATCATATCCCACACATGATAAATGGGTGACAAATATGGCGACAGATAAGGCCATGGGAAAACAATAATACAAAGAATGCCATCATAAAACCTATATTCAAAAAGGGAAATAAAACGAAAGCAAAAAGTTACAGGCCCATATCTCTATTATGAGCAATTCACAAGATGTTAGAAAAAGTCACACAGTTCAAGTTGCAAAAAATATAAACTCTAGACAGTGCATTCCAACAAAATTCTAGCACAACAGCTGTAATTACAGAGGTAATACACAACATTGAAAAGGAACGCACAAGAAAGTCATACTATTTATTGACATAAAAAAGGCCTTCAATACAGTATCTCAAAAAGTGCTCCTAGATAAATTAAAACAGTTAAATTAAATTAAAAGCTAATTGTATATATGAGCCTGTGAGAATGAAAGTCATAGTTAATTATTTTGAAAAGGAGAAGATTTACCGTTTGGTATTTATGTAAATCAACGTGCGCAGTTACAGATGTGAAATCATCGATTTACATAAATACAAAACGCAAAATCATCACCTTTTCAAAACAATTCAAATGTGACTTACATCACTTTCATTCTCACAGGCTCATATATTCAACACACTATATACATAGAAAATATGGTATCTGATAAATATATGGGGGTAATATAACAAAAAAAAAATAGAAACATATATAATAACAACAAACAAAAATCTTGCATAAACTACATAAATTTACACTGAAGAAAGTCTATAGAAAACAGAAAGAACTGTATATATGAAATAAAATAAAGATGTTCACTAATAGAACACCTGAGGAATAGAAAGCCTTAAAGCAAGAAAAAGTATTTTAACATATTTAATAAATGTATCAAAATGCCTTCAACAAAAGAACAAAAAAATAATGAATATAGAAAATTTCAAAATAATAAAAAAAGATATATTGCTTACAATAAAACTGAAATGAAGCTACAAACAACCAAGAATGAGACACCAGTGACCACCATACAAGAAATTGCCACCAAAAGCAGGGAGAAATTCCATATGTGTTTTTTCAACTAAATAAAGATTTTCATCAATATAACAGCTTAGGAAAATAAAGCCTTAGAACAACCAAGAAAAGCAAACATCTTCAATCCAATCCAACCTAATCCTGAATAGCGCTTGAAAATGTACATAACCTGAACATGGAAAATATGTCTCTAGTCACAACAAAAGAAGTGGCCCATGAAATGAAAAGCTTGAATCCAAAAAAAGCAGAGCCAAAGAAGAGAATAGTAATGCTAACTTACACTATGGACATACCAGAAACGGAAGGAATAACAGCAGTAAAATTTGCATCATCAGTCCTACTTGCAGTGGAGACAAATGCAAAGAGCGCCAACGCTAAACTCTAAAACACAAATGGAGTATAAAATGGAAAATTAGGATAAATAAGAGTAAATCAACAAATACAACCCTTATTAATCACAGAACACACATGACACATGACAGGAAATTTCCGAGAAAAATCATTTTAAATTAAGAGGCAAGAGAAACACGAAACGCAAAATAATATTCAATGTAACAATAAAGAGCTAAAGTAAATGTTCAAGCTATGCGATAAAATCGGGTGTGGCCAATGCACATTATTGCCTGTCATTCGACATGCACGAAAGCGTGTGAACTAATTACAAAACTCTTAATTCATATAGATTATATCTATCTACATAAAAGTATTTCTGATATTACCACACTTTTGCAAAAATATATATGTCATTATCGATTAACGATATCAAACAATGCTCTCGTAATGAATACCATGATATGCACTTTATTAGTCCAATTGAAGAGGAAGCTTTGTACGGTCGAAATGTTAAAAGCTATTAAACAGCTTATTTTATTACTGCTACTAATCTTTCGTGTTGTTCTCATGCTCCGTTTTCTTAGGGGTTGTTGTTAGTTCCCATTTCCGAAAATGAGTCGTGCAGTGAGTACCTACTATTTTTCTGCAATTTTCAGACGACGACCCACGACAAGCTTCCGGCGTAAAGCGGCCACGGGAAGAGAGTGAGTAATTATTGAGATATACCAATACACAAGTTTGTGCTGGCGATCGTATAAATATAATATAAATGAACTAAATTTATATATGAAAAAGTTATGAGAATGTGTAGCTCAACTTTGTGTTAATAACATTCAACAATTCTTTAAATTTTCATGTAAAGTTTGAATTTTTCTGCGATTTCCATTCAATGTTACACCCGTTGCTCCGGATATTCTAACAACTAATTACAAAACACTTATTCGTGTAGATTATATCGATCTACAGAAAAGAATTTCTGAACTATAATACTCATTGTCTCCTCCCTCGCAGCTGTATTTTTTTCACCTGTTTATCTTTCGTATTGTTCTCATACTCCCGTTTTCCTTCGGGTTGTTTATTACTCTCTTTACAGTCGCCATTTCTTTAAATGAGTCGTGCAGTTATTACTATCTTGTTGTATAATTTTCAGACGACCCTGAGCCGCAGCTCTCAGGGAAGCGGCCGCGGGGAAGTGGTGAGTAATTATTGAGATGTACCAATAATAATGCTTTCTGCTGGCGACCGTATAAATATATTAAAAATGAAATAAATTTAAATTTATATACGATAAAATTGTGAGGATGTGTAGCTCAACTTTCAGTTAATAGCTAGGAACACATGTACGTGTGTGCGCGCGTTTTTTGTGTGTATGTATGTACGTTTTGCTTTGTCCACACTGCCTCGCATTTATTTATTTTTTCTTAATTTTCAGCCTAGGCAGTTCCGAGTTGGTTTTCGTCGACACATACGCCACGTGAGTAATTATTTAAATGTACCCATAACATTGGTATGAATAAATATGTAAATGTAATAACTTTGTACATAGAACAGTTATAAGGATAAGTGGGAAAATTAGGAGTAATAACATTATACTCCTTAAATTGCCATTGCAATTGGTTTTGAAGATCTTCCGTCGATTTTGGATTTAAAATAAATTAATATTATATATTACACTACTGGGTAGTAACTCCCCGTTTTTTGTACTTGAACTCTTCCTCTGGTTTTAGTGCAATAAACTTAAGAGTATCTCTGTCATTTGCTATCAAAACTTGATCATCGGCAAATTATAAAGTATATAAGCATTTCCAGTTTCATTTTTGATAGCCTTAGGCGGATATATCTTAAACAGTGTGGGTGATTCGCAACGTCTTTATTTACAAGAAAATATTCAGCAATCCTTGTGCCGATATTTATTCACGACGTTGCCCCGTCGAATAGGTTCTGAAGGGCATTTATACGGGTGTTGTTTAGATTAGTCTCCAGTAGGGTTTTTCTCGACTTCTTGACGGTTACTGTATAGTATGCTTTTTGGAGATCTATTATGAACTATGTGTTTCATGGTTAGTGCTCGACCTTTTTTCTATTACTTGTCTTAGAGCGAAGATGTAGTCGATACAAGTTCTTTCTGCTCGTAAGCCAGATTGTTCTTCCTCCTCTTTGTCCCTGTATTCAAATTTAATAAGGCGTTGGAATACGTCATTCCATAAAGGCGGCTTAGAATGCTGGTAACCGTAATGCCTCTATAATTTGAGCAATATAATGTATATCCCTTTTTAAGAATATCGGAGATGTATGCCACTTTACACTCTTTAGGTATAAGAGCACCATTTACATTTTGTTTCATACAACAAGCAAGTTGTTCAAACGGTTTCTCTAATCCCTATTTAATTAGTACTGCTGGGATTCTCTCTTTTTCAGTGTTTCAGCTGATGTACTTTTTTAGTGCGGTATTATCGAATTTCATCTATTTGCCATAGATTATTGTGTCGTGTTTGTGCTTTACTCAAATACAAGTTACTATTTCAGTTAGGAGCTTTTCATAGCGGTCCATTCACCTCTTCACTGGTATGAGTTGTATATTTGCGTTATTCGTTTCCCGCCATTTTTAAAGTTTTTACTTTTTTATGTCTACAGAAAGGGTTTGTGTATGTAAGTTTCAAGTTTTGACAATTTTAATTAGTCTCTCTCCGTTATCATTCATTTATCTCTCCATACGGATCTATCATATTCTCTACCATTAAGATCTCGTAGTATTATTAATTCTCTCGAATTTTCTTCAGATATTGCGTATACTCAGAGGATGAATTATGATGTGTTCAGATTTATCTGGATGATATATTTTCATTTATAGCTTCATAGTCTACTATTTCTTGTAGGTGTTTTTATGTATTTTTTGTTAAAACCTCTTTCAGTTTTAAAACTTAAATATGTGTACATAGCTGTTTATTATTTCTACTGCAGTGCCTTTTTTCTTAGTCTCCATATATAAAATGATATCCATTTCTAGATTTTCTATCTCTCAGGTGACTCCTTCGATTTTTCTTTTTGGTCTTGTACCATTCAAGTTCCATTTTTGTAGCTTTAGTTATCTTTGGTAAGTGTTTCTACAAATGATAGGGAACCAGCCTGACCTTAACCCCTTACATGTGGACCAAGTATTTTTTGTTTGGGAATTTCTTACTGTACATCGGCCGTCTTTAAGGACTCGTGGACGAATCTTTCCCTTCTCCTCTTGCAAGGCTGGCAGAAGCCCTGACAATGGTGCTATCATCGGGGTCAGACGAACCCCGTTTTTTAACGAGGTGTTATTCCTTGAACTCTCCTCCTTTCTCATTTGTTGCGTGATGAGCACCAGGCTTGGGACTGGCTAGCAGAGTTCGCATATTTTCTAAAGTCTCTAAAAGTTTGGTGTGATTAATCGTGACACCTGCTTGGGTATAAAGTCTATGAAAAGTCCTATATTTCATCTACCTACTTCACGCCGTTAGTTTCTCCAGACTTATTTTTTAAATTATGTGTTCTCTGTTTCATTTGTGGAGACATTCTAATTTTATATTGTTTATCAATATGTTTAATCTTTGTTATTATTTCTTCAGTTATTCAATTGTCATTCTTTGTTGTATTTTTGTCTTAGTTTTGCGTATTACCTTAGCTCTTTCAATTATGTTCACCAGTTCTACGATTGTTCCGATTATGGTGTTATTAATATTATTTTCTAACTTTTCGTGAATTTTGTTGATATTTATTATTTCCTGTGTAATGGTTTTGTATTTTATCTCTATCTCTCTTAGTAGGTGTTAACATATTTATTTGCGTTATTTAAGATCTGAGATTGCTGTATCCTATAATATAAATGTTATTTTTACCTCTTGCTTCTCGTCTGGTATGTTTATTATTTCGTTTCTCTTCTCCACTGTATTTTTTAAGTAAAATCAGCGGGTAGTTTTCTGTTTTTTGTTATGTTACATCTGATTTCTCTTCTTTAGAGGCCTTTTCCGCCTCGGAGGTTAGCGATCATCACTGCTATGAGGACTTTTTGAGACAGCTGCTCTAAATAGTTTGTTTGTTTACAACTAAACTATTCCCATAGGATTTTATTACCCTTTTCATTCTTCTAATAGTTTATACTACTCGTAGTATTCTTCTAAACGTCCACAATTCGAAAGCTTCTAGTCTTTTAATTCCTGCTTTCTTTAGTGCCCATGCTTCTGCTTTATGTTATAGTAGGTTGTGTATGTAGCATTTAGTGATTCTTGTTTTTAATTCTAGACTTGGATCTTTTCCGCATAGTGCATTTCATTTTCAAAAAAGTTGTTCTGGCTGTTGCTATTCTTATTCTTATTTCCGTTTAACTGTCGATATGTTAGTTCTTGGTTGTGCCCAGGTAGTTGTATTTTGATACTTTTTCTATGAGTTCAGGTGGACATAAATGTAGCAGTTATTTTGTGTGTGTTACTTCGATGATTACTCTCTCAAGGTCTTCTAAATTGGTTGTATTTAAAACCGTATCGTCGGCATATCTTGTTGATAGGTATTCCATTCACTTCTACTTCTATTGTTTCGTCTCCAAGGACTTTCTTCGTGATTTCTGCTGCATATAGGTTGAAAAGCGTTGAAGCCTATTTTTTTATTAATCAATTTTTTTACCAAATTTTATTCAATAAATTATGCAGCTTCTTCAGGATCTTTTCCGATTGCTAAATCGGCTTGATCGTCAGCAAAGGTGGCTATCATATCTCCTAGATCCGGTATGTCATTGTTTTATTTCAGATATAGAGTAGAAATGACCGAACGGGAAATTCTGGCTCCGCTTTGCCAACGAATTACAGTTACAAACACAACAAAATACTTTAGACCTCGCGCTGTCTTGAACATTATTATAAGGTATTATCAGTCATTTAAATCAATATGAAACACACTGAATATGTGTTTACGTCAACCTATCATAACGTATACATTTTAGGTTATATTTTAATTATTGAATTTTTAATTTTATGTGCGTTTTGGATTTCTATCTGCGTGTGTGGACTCAGAAATGCCCGATCCTGATTCGTGCATAATATGTAAATTATATATAGTTATAATTTGCATAAAGTGTTCCAACTATTTCCATAACAAATGTGCCAAAGTTGACTTGAGGAAAGCGAACATAAGAACAACTTGGACCTGCAGAGATTGCAGTATCGTGCCAGTTACTGGTTGCATTACAAAAACTGGCTCCGCTTCATCTAGCTTAACCCCTATACTAGAGGATAAATCATCTGTAGGACTTTCTGTAGATCGCGCCAGGAAACGGTCTCGCCAGGATGTATACGATCCTGAGTTAGAAGGTACTGGTGGTGATATTTTAAATACTCTGCGCACGGTCTGTGTGAATTTATGGAAGCTAGAAGGTACGTTTTCTGAGCTTAACACCACAGTTAACTCCCTCAAAGATCAAAATAAAATCTTACGAGACACCGTAGACAAGCTCACTAAGATCATCTACTCAAAGTCATCAACTGTCGAAGGAAACGAATTCAATCCCAAGTCAAGTGTGAAGAAATCTACCAAAAAACTATCAACATCCTCAGTGGTCAAGATGACAGACCCTAAGTCAACTGGGTTCGCCTTCTCTCCGCCATCTGATCACGTGTTTTCTCATACACCACTCATTGTGCCAACTAATACGCCGGACAAACGCGACGGATGGAACACCGTATCATATGCATCAAAATTAAAAAATAAATACAACAATGATATGCTAAATGGTCCAGCTAACATTCCTAAAAGGATTGTTGCCATTAAAGGGAATTCCACTACGGACTGTGGCTTCAAGAGCGCCGTTCGTATGATGCATGCCCATCTCTATAATTTAGATGTAGACACTTCTCTGGAAAATATTAAAGCGCATTTAGACAACAACAATATTAAATACTCCAGTTGCGAAAAACTCGTCTCAAAATACCCGGATCGCTACTCGTCTTTCAAAGTCACAGTCGCCGAGGCAGACTATGAGAAGGTAACGGACTCAAATTTATGGCCTACCGGCGTTTCAATTAAACGTTTTTTTATAAGGCAAGTTCCTGTGAAAAAGAAGGACTAGCAGCTCAAGAGGTGAATTGTTCGTGCAACAAACCCGAAAGTTTCTCTCTTCTCAACCTAAATGTGCAGTGCTTAAGTACTTCGTATCTGCAACTAGAAGCGTTAGTATTGTCTATGAGTAACATTAACAGCTGAACAGTTTAAAGCTTATAATTTCAACAATTTTACTTTGAGGACTTATTTTTGCCGTCTACGAAACAAACACGGTGGTAGTGCCATCTATGTTGATAATAACTTTCAGTGTACGCGAGTGCCAGAGATTGACGCTTTAGCGTGGGAACGGGTTTTTGAATGTTGTGGTGTCATGTTAAAAAATAAAAAAATTAAAACTATTTTTGTGACTGTGTATCGATCACCGTTAAGTGACGTAAACTTATTTTTAACTATATTAGAAACTTTATTAGTGTTTTTATTTAACAGTGGTAACAAATTTTACGTAAGTGGTGATTTTAATATTGATATTTTAAAAAACTCTAACGACAAAAGACTGTTAAAAACACTAATACAATCGTATGGTGCATCTTGTCTCTTTAATGAGCCGTCTAGAATCTCAAAGAAAAGCTACTCCTGTATAGACAACGTTTTATCGAATATAAGTACAAACTTCAATACTAAGTCAATTCCAACAGGCTTCTTAGACCATCTGGCCCAACTACTAGAAATTGTAACTAATATCTCTAAGCATAAACCCTCTCACGAGTTCCGCCGAGCTTTCACCAAGCGAGCTACTGACGATTTCTCAAACCGCTTGGCAAATATTGATTGGTCTCCTATTATACATCTTGCTGACATGAATTAAAGTTTCAATTTCTTCCATAAAAGTCTCCTAGAGTGTTTCAACTGTAGTTTTCCTAAAACAGTGCACAAGAAAAGATCAATGCCAAACCATACCGCATATCTCTCAAATAAGTCACTCCAGGACCTACGCTTTAAAATGTCTAATGCACATGAACTGTCTAAACGATACGCCATGTTCAAGTAATTTTTAACATTCCTTTTAATATGTTGACACTCTTTGGTATTTTAATATTGGATTCTGTGTGTTTTGTTTTCAAAAATAGTGAATTGTTTGTATCCATGTTACCGGCCCACGAACACAGGACCCGTACAAAACAGAAATTTAATATACCTCCTCATAATCTGACATTAGTGGAAAAGCAATGTGTATATTCCAGCGTGACACTTTTCAACCACTTACCTGCGGAAATTACACGCCTGAAAGATTATAATACTTTTCGCAGCTACAGTAAAAAAGTCCTGATTAATATTGAGCCTTATAGTGTGTCAGAATATATAACCTATAAATTTGGAGAGCCATTACTGTTTTAACTGTTTGGATGACCTCTAATGGTTTCACTATTTATAATTTTATTTATTTATTTATTTTATGTGTGTATTTTTATGTATGTCAAAACCGTATACTGTATCCGTTGTACATGGCGCTGCATATTTTACTTCAATTTGTGTAAATGTAACATAATAATTATATATAGGAACTACCACATGTAATGATAATGTTACTTAATAAATTTATCTTATCTTATCTTATCTTATCTTATCTTATCTTATCTTATCTTATCTTATCTTATCTTATCTTATCTTATCTTATCTTATCTTATCTTATCTTATCTTATCTTATCTTATCTTATCTTATCTTATCTTATCTTATCTTATCTTATCTTATCTTATCTTATCTTATCTTATCTTATCTTATCTTATCTTATGTTATCTTATCTTATCTTATCTTATAGCACAAACAACGAAAGCAAAACTAAATTTTAATACCGATATACTCGGATAACTTCTACATTCTACATTTAGTTCGTTGTTCCACCACCAGGTGGATACAAACCTATTTAGGTAGCGAATATGATAGTGATGGAAACACTCTAGATTGCCTGAATGTCATGAACTATATTTGAATGAATTACATCCATTTACTCGGACTATTCAATATCAAACTATAAAGCAACAACCGGAGGGGTCTGGAAAACCGACCGGCCGCGTATCCCGGGTGGCGGATAGGGAAACAGCCAGTGCGATAAAAAGCCCTGGTTAGCGACGGCCATAAGCAAACCCGCGTGTCTAAACCCATGCCGTGGCAAGCAAAAACCGTCGCCGCGGACCAACTTTCCCCAAGCCATTTTGTAAGTTATCGTGACTAGGCGTGGCACTGGGAGAGCAGTGTCGTGAACTATACCTATGAGACACCTGGCGATCTCTCGTAGAAATCAGCCTTGCCCCACATCTCGGGCTCTGTGGGGGTTGACGTTTAGTTCCCGTAAACTCGTGGGACTGATATGGAACCTAACAAAACAACAAACAAAACTAATACCGTGGGACACTCGCAGAGCGAACCACAAAAACGGCCCTCGGGCTGCGCAAGAAGGAAGCTGAAGAAGCAGGCAGCTGGGACAGCAGGCACCAGTTCCTCTTCACAGGCGGGAGGTCAGGGGGCGCCTAAGCGCACCCTGCCAAGCGGGAGTGGCTATACCGCTGATCAAGGGACTCAAAAGAGACACCTATCAGCGGGAAGCACACCGCCGACCGACAGAAGACCGGCGAAGAAGAGTAGGGGCGCTAGCTACTGAACCTTCCTCTTCGCAGGGGAAATCATACCGGGACGCAACCGCGGATATCAAGATGGCAATAATGCCTGAAGGTTATCCGGAGTCGTCCCTGAATGAAGAGCAGATAGGACAAATAAAATCCTATCTACTCGAAAAAATCGACACACTGAAAGCCGGTGAATCAATCGGCTTCAGTAGAGTATCAGCCAGGGCCGGATACCTCCATGTCTCCTGCGTCAACCAGAGCACCAAACTCTGGCTGGCGGGGGTGATGAGAGAGGGACAACCCTGGGAAGGGGTCAGACTCAAATCTGTCGATGAGAGTCTGATACCCAAACAATTAAGGGCCATGACGTGGATTCCGAGGCCAGCAATGGAACCGGAGAAGATTCTATGTAGATTAATGGTCCAAAATGCTGGAGTTTCGACGGCCACATGGAAGGTGGTCCACAACAAGCCTGACCCAAAAGGTCAGCAAGTGGTCATGACCATGGACGAATCCTCTTGGGATAAAATCAAGGGGATAAACTGCCAGCCACTTCTAAACTTCTCGGGGCAAAGAAGGGTGGCGATGAAAAAGAAGCCATGGAAGAGGGGCCAAATATGGAACCTCAACCTGAACCCCAACCAAATCCTGTGACAGGACCTGAAGAGGGAACGTCACAGGACACACGTCGAGGGGGAGACCCATAGAGGAACCTCTGAGGGGGGCACAGGCTAGTGAGGGGCCAGAAATGGAACCTCAACGGTCAAAGCAACCCAAAGAGGGACCCAAAAAGGACCCAAAACGTATCGGTGGGGGAATCATCTGTGGCGACACAACACAATCCAGAGGGGGGGGGGGGGCTGAGAAGGAACCCTTAATGGAAATGGAGGATTAAAAACAAAATGAAGATACTTCAGGTAAATAGACATCACTGTAAGGCAGCCTCGGCTGCTCTACATGCGTATACCATTCTTAACAATATAGATATTGTGCTTATTCAGGAACCTTGGGTATGCAAGGGGGAAATCTAGGGACTAAAACTGGGTAAAGGTTGGACACTATATATTGCCCATACCGACAACCCAAGAACTTGTATCCTTGCAAAAAACAAGGTCAGACTACTACCCATGTGGAACCTAAACTCCAGGGACCTCACAGTGGTGAAGGTAAGACTGGAGCCAAACGAAGAGGCAGAGACGGAAATATTCCTAGGCTCTGCATACCTCCCATATGATCAACCCGGACCTCCACCGACACCGGAGTTACAGGCCCTGACATCACACTGTCAGAAGAAACAATCCCAAATGATTATCGGATGCGACGCAAATGCGCACCACTCTGTGTGGGGAAGCAGTGACGTCAACAAACGGGGTGAGTCTCTCTTAGATTATTTACTAGAAAATAAGCTGGATATTCTCAACCGCGACAACAAACCGACCTTCGTAACATCGACACGAAACGAAGTAATTGACCTAACCATAGGGACGATGCAAGCAGAAACCATGGTTAGTAACTGGCATGTATCAGACGAACCTTCTCTGTCTGACCACAGATATATCAGATTTGATATAAAATCCACGGAAACTAACCCCCAGACATTTAGGAACCCACGGAACTGTCAATGGGATCTTTACAAGGAATAACTGCGACAGGGCCTGGAACTAAGTCCGGGCAAAGTTAGGAATAAAGTGGAGCTAGAAATAATGACTGATAGTGTCACAAATGCAATAATTTCAGCTTTTGAGTCAAGCTGTCCAAAAACGGTAAGAGAGAACCGCAGGAATGTTCCGTGGTGGAACAAGGGACTCTCTGACCTAAGAACAAAGACAAGAAAGCTGTTCAACCAGGCTAAAAGAACTGGCGACTGGGGAACTTATAAAGAAACCCTGACGGAATATAATATCAAACTAAGGAAGTCTAAAAGAGCTACATGGAGGGAGTACTGCCAGGGGGTTGAGAAAACACCCGACTGTACAAAACTTCACAAGGCTCTCGCAAAAGGAAACAACAATAAAGTTGGATCATTGCGGAAAAATGACGGAACATACACAGAAACCGAAGGGGAAGCGTTGAAACTCTTACTTCAAACGCATTTCCCGGGTTCTGCGGTGATTGATACCGAACACGAGAATCTGGCTATCGACAACCCATTCAAACGGGGAACGAAAAATAGCTGGAAACTAGCAAAGAACATAGTCTCGCAAACAAAACTCGCATGGGCAATCAACACATTCGAGCCATTCAAAGCTGCTGGGGAAGACAACATCTTCCCAGCACTACTCCAAAATGGAATGGAGGAATTAAAATCAGTACTGTGTACCATTATGCGGGCGAGTATAGCCCTAGGGCACATACCGGAAAAGTGGGCAAAAGTTAGGGAGGTATTTATACCAAAACCAGGACGGGAAACATACCAACTGGCAAAGTTCTACAGGACCATCAGTCTGACCTCGTTCCTACTGAAAACAATCGAAAAACTGATTGATAGACACATCAGGGAGGGAGCAATGGTACTAAAACCACTGCACAGACACCAATATGCCTATCAATCAGGAAAGTCGTACGAAATCGCAGTGCACGAAATAACCACAAGAGCTGAAAAAGCAATCAAGAACAATCAGACAGCTCTTGCCATCTTCCTGGATATAGAGGGCGCCTTTGACAATACCTCGTTTGAATCCATTACAAGAGCCACACAAGCAAGAGGTATACAGCCAACTGTAGTTGGCTGGATCGGCCAAATGCTAAGTGGACGAAAAATAAAAACTTCACTAAATGGAATAACCATGGAAGTAACGGTCGGCAGGGGCTGCCCACAAGGCGGCGTACTGTCCCCTCTTCTGTGGTGCCTAGTCATAGATGGTCTGTTAGATCAACTGGACCAAAAAGGATGCTACGTACAAGGCTACGCCGACGACGTAGCAATACTAGCGGTCGGCAAATTTAACGGCATCACATCAGAACTTCTGCAATGTGCACTCAAACACGTGGAACGGTGGTGTGCAACAGAGGGCCTCACGGTTAATCCCGAAAAAACCTCTTTAGTACCATTTACACGTAGAAGGATCTTAAATAAGATCAAAAAATAGCGACGCTGTTCGGCAGAGAAATACAAATGGAGGGGCAAGTTAAATATCTGGGTGTAACTCTAGACTCTAAACTGACCTTCAAGCCACCTATGACAAAGCTTACGAACAAAGCCGTGAAAGCGTTCTGGGCATCCCGGATAATGTTCAGAAAATCGTGTATTGGCTCTATACTCGGGTTATATGCTCCATTATGACTTACGCACCAACAATCTGGTGGCATAAAGCCTCAGACGGGGTAAGCAGGAAAATACTAGGCAAAGTGCAAAGAATGGCCTGTCTAGGAATAACGGGGGCAATGACAACAACCCCCACCGCCGCAATGGAGGTTATATTGGACCTGCCTCCACTTCACATCAAAGTGGAGACAGAGGCCAAAATAGCAATCTACAGAACTAACGCCATGGGGAAGTCATACGAATCATCCATAGACCACACCCATCTAGCGTTAGGAAAAACCGAAGAGTACATTCTAAGAATGCGTCCCGACAGAACAAGGAATACACTTCACATGACGAAACCGTACAAGGTAATAATACTCAGCAGGAGGCACAACACTCCAGCTGGGCGAGCATACGTCCGTGTTCCAAGCAGAAATTATCGCAATTCAATGCTGCGTTACAACTCTATTGAAAAGAAACTATAGTAAGAAGGAAATCAATATTGTCACAGACAGTCAAACAGTGCTGAGAGCTCTTGACTCCAGCGTGAATAACTCCAGAGTTGTCATAGAATGCATTGAAGACCTGATGATACTGGGAGCCCGAAACAAAGTAACACTTGTTGGGCACCGGGACATCAGGGAATCAAAGGCAATGAAAAAGCGGACAAATTGGCAAAAGAGGCTAGCGAATTAAAATTCATTGGCCCCGAACCAACCTGCGGGATACCATATAGAACCGCAAGGAATAGCTTGAGGAAGCATCAAAGAAACCGCCACAGCCAACACTGGAAAGCCCAAACTGGAACGAAACACTCGAAGAGATTTATAAAGGCTCCCAGTATGGAGGCCACGGAAGAAATCCTAAAACTAAATAGGAACCAATTTAGAAATGTCGTGGGACTCTTAACGGGACACTGCACATTGAATAAACACCTGCACAGACTGGGGATAGACAAATCACCAACGTGCAGAGGCTGTGGGGAAGAAGAAGAAACCCCACTACATGTAATAACTAGCTCCGAGGCATTCAACTCAAGCAGGAAAAAGCTCTTTGGTTCAACGCGAATGAGCCAAAAAGAGATCCAAGCTCGCCTATTCACGAGGCTTCTGGACTTCATTGAAGACACAGAGCTCATGAATGCGGAATAATTATGGTGGAGCACAATAGGCCAAGAACTAAATCAAAATCTTAAATGGTTTATTTTAAAATAAAATAATTAACATTTAGTAATATATTTTTAAATTCCAGGAAGTTTAAAATACAGGTATCATTCAAATTAGTACAATTGGAAGTGTACATTTGAAAAACAGCCAATTTAATGCTTTTTATGCAGATAACCTGAGCCACATCGTTGGGTCCTCTCTATTAGAGCACAACATACATGCCACAACTTATTACACTCATGAAGACTCCTGTATGAAGTCAATAAAGAATAAAAACAGGGTTATTAACAATAGTGATTTAAGGGGACGCAGCACTGTGGTGGTTTCTCGTCGATATGATAGACATTTTTCAGGAAATGGCCTAGATTATAAAGGACCTGAAACGTAAACGAAGTGTCAAAATATGTAAGATACATCACTATTACTTATACTGGTACCTTAATCGAGAACTAGTAGACTACTTCCAGCTTAATTGAGAATAAACTTAATTTTAATAATAAACTAACAATATTTAACCAAATATCGAAAGTATAATTCAATGCATCTCTAAAGTTTATAATTTCTATATTTTAAAGACTGGTTGGCTCGATCGTTAGTGGGCCTTATAGTTGGCTCGAGTCCACTGACGATCGAGACAGTCAGTCTATTCCAGGCGGTCTGTGTGTATATATGGTTGATGTCCTGCGAATTTAATAAAATTATGGATGAATTGGAACTTATGTATGCTATAACATGTAGCATTTACATCGAGAAACATAAACGAAAGACCAAGTGGCAGAAAGGATGGCTTGCAGATATAAAACAAATAAGTGATTTAAATAAGGTTTAACAACTCTCGCTTGAGCCTTCTGATGAACAATTACCTATGGATGGACGAGACGAAGTAAAATACGTTGCTACATATGGTCACCCCATTGATCAAGAGAAAGGACACCAATATGAGCGAAGCCATCATTCATCACGAGAGATTGACTGCTACATTGCGGTACTTAGCAATTGGATGCTTATGTGAAAAACTAAAATATTGTCTTTTGTACGAAATAATGATAATATGCCATCCAAAGCAGCATTCCTTTTGGTTTTATCATGATAATGTTCACTTGTAATTAACCAAAGGCATTCATGGCTTCTATATTTGTCAATTACCTCCAAGACAAAATGATGACCGCTAGTACCCAAAATTTACACAGTACAGTATACACAGAAAAAAGGTATATGCGTTGTCACAGCGCAAAGACAGTAACAGTGATTTAGATCGATGGCCCAGGATTTCACCATACACGGCAGAGCCAAGGTCTGGCTTAATGTATCGGCTCGAAGGATTTTGGAATGATGACTCGGCGGCTCTAGTCCACGAGTCCATCCGAGTTTCCTCACACACGGTGAGATTTTGGCTTACCGGGCCATTTGGACCGATGGATCGCTCGTGTATGGGGGCTTTTACACAGTAATAGAAGACCACGCTCATTCGTATAACAAAAGTGAAAGAGATAGGGACAACTTCGCATTTGCAGGAATATATGTGTTTTTTATTCTAGTAAACGGATAATTTACAAAGTATGTCGACAAAATTAAACGATACATAAGTCGACAACTGGAATCCACGCGAATTTCAAAATTCATAACTCTTTTGTAGGTAATTTAATTGACTACACCATGCAATACATTTTTTTAGTAGCTTCAGTACTTGGCGTTAATTGTTCCTTTAGGTGCACATCTCGGCTTTGCTCCCCCCTTGATAATTTTTATGTAATAAAAAACGGTTTATTTTATGTATCAAAATGAGTAAAATAACCAAGAAGGTTATACCACAAACGCAGGGAAAATATACATCGATCGAAGAACACGAAAGAAGAAAAACAAATGTTTTTTCAATTGTTGATATCAACAAAATAATAATATATATAATATTTATGTTTAAAAAAATTGATTGAAAAGCTCTAAAAATAGCTAACAGCTAATAATAAGGTACAAGTGAATACAATTAATAAGTGTAGTATATAAAATAGTTGTTTATTATTATATACTTACTGGTGGCAGAAATATATAAAACAGGGGAGGAGCATTTACCAATAAAGTTAATTTTATTCCCAGGCAAATTCAGAAGTCTAGATAGTGACTTTGACTCGAACAATATAGCTACTGAAGCATCAAATCTTGTGTCTTGTGCACTTATTTTTGGTAAATATGATGAACATTGCTTAAAGTTTACGTTTAAGCAATGTTCAATTTATCGTTTAATAAATCCTTTTGAACCTTTGAAATTTATTTGTTCCGGTTTCTTGTTACAAGACTTAGTCAAATTATATTTTTATATCGCCTTTGTAGATGCAAAATGGTTCTAAATTATGTTAGAAAAACAAACCGAAGAGCAGAAACTTTCGAAGAAGCATTAACAGACATTAGGGCAGAATGTGAAAGATGTGTTGATAGTAAAAATGTGAAAACTTAAATTAACAGTTTTGAATATATTTTGTTTATTTCTGTTTCAAAATCATAGCATTTATTATACATAATAACCTAATTTAGGTTTTTGTTTTAAATTTGAATAAACTTTTTCTACTTACGTAAATAAAAACAATTATTAGAATTACTCAACACTCATATAAAGCAATGCAGATCCGTAAATAAATAGCGGCTGTATGGATATCGGCAACCAATATAACAACAATAAAAACAAGTCTAATTCTAATGTATACAATGAAAACAAAGTGTAGAAACCGAAGAAAACAGTTAAACCCGCATGACGGAGCCAATCCGCTTATGGTGCGGAAAAATTAAAGTCTATAAATCTTGAGCCATCAACTGCTATTGAGGAGGATACAATCATTACATTAGCAAGACTCAACACCAGAAGATGGTGATCGAGTGTCAATTTGTCGATCTATAAAACACCAAATAATAATCCAAGGTCATTTGCTGCCCATAAAAAGAAATCAATAAAATCACAAAGGCATTTCAAATAGAACAGCATCAAAGATGGCATTTTTGTATGTGGGCCGACTGCACCCAAACACGACTATCGCACAAATCTTGGATCACGCAAGACAACATTTTTAGGAGGCCCCTTTAAAATACCCTCAACTCTACTCCTCGTTTCTAATTATGATCAACCGCTGTAATTTCGAAGCAATGAGGTCTTTTCATCAACGCAAGGGAAACCCAATAGCGACAAAGCAGATCCCCCATTACACAAATTCAAAATCTCATCATTAGACATTGTTCATGTTAATATGCATGCAGTTAAAATAAAATAAAAGAAATGGTTGCTGATTTTGCGGATAAGCATGTAAACTTATTGCGTTTGAGTGAGCACTGGCTTTCGTCAAGTGAGGCGGAGGAACTAAAAATCAATGATCTCCAAGTAATAGATTCCTTTGCAAGGAAATCCTCTAACCATGGAGGCGATCTTATTGCATTCAATAGGGATGATTTGATATGACTCGAATTAGCGAAACGTATTTGGTATTTGCGTGGAGTACCACGGAGAAGCATTTTGAAGTGTGCGGCATTATGTTGGCAAGTTCAACATTTATTATTATAACGGTATACCTGTATACTACCGTAGCAACAATTTTCATATATTTTTGGAAAAATTGCATTTAACATTGATTAAAATCAATATAAACAGAACCACAATTGTAGTCAATTGAAATTTTAAAATAAAATTCAATTCTAATGATACCAGGGAAGCATCCTTGTGTGATGTATTTTACAGCTTTGGGTTGTATTATTGTGGTGATTTTCCTACGCGCATAAATAATTGTATAGATAACGTATTTGCCAATATCGCTACAAATTCAGTTACAGCTATCTCACCATTTAACACCCACTTTGGAATAGACATGAAGATAACTGTATAGAGCAATTTCAATATTACCGAAAGCAAAACATGTCGCCCTTAACTGAAATGGGAAAATAACTATTTTTTAATACCCTACAAGAGCATAACAGGAATTTTGTTCGGGATGATATAGGTTGGATTTCAGTAACAAATGCTCGTTATTTATGATAGCAATCGAGGCTCATTACCTGTTCTCCTAAAAAGAAGTTACGGCAATGCTCAGAGTTGAATTGGTTCAATGCTAAGATTAAACGTATGCGTGAAACAGCCCTAATTGATTAGAACTAAGAACGTCGACTCGTAAGAACCATAGATAATTGATCAAATAAGAAAAAATAAATGCCACTAACATAGTTATTCAAAGATCGGGTTATAACCCCAAATGTATGTTGGAAATTGTCAATTCTAACAAAAAGCAAAAATCACCCACCTGAATACTAACATATCGGGCGTTAGCTTTAATTCTTTCTTTGTTAATTTGAGTAATAGCTTATTAAAAACACTGCCACCGTCAACATATTGGTAATACATATTTTACTTTCGTGGAAGTGTCGACAGTCAGAGATAAAATTTCGCATATAAAAATTAAGTACAAGTAGGGACAATTATGGCCTTAATGCCAATCTTTTAAAACAACCCTAGCAAAATCGAATGTATTTGTTCATGTATTTTTTCGAATGCACTTAAACTTGCACGGATTATACCACTATACAAATCTGGAGATAAAAGTAGCTAGAAATTATAGACCGATATCTCTTCTCTTTATTGTGTCAAAAATAATGGAAGGTATACTGAAGGATCAGTTATCGATTTTCTTAGAAGAGAATAATATATTAAGTGAGAAACAATATGGTTTTCGACCAGAAAAATCGGCACCTTAATAAATCTAATGCGTCAAAAATAATCATTATACTTTGGCTTCGTTTTTAGATCTAAGTAAAGTATTCGATTGTGTCTCACACTCCATATTATTGGAGAAGCTATATGCACATAATATTCATCCGAACAGCTGCAGACTCTTAATGTCATAACTGACAACTAGGTTGCAATGTGTATTATTCAATGGCGTCTCCTCCAATTGCCTTGCTATAGACCATAGTGTACCTCAAGGTGCTGTATTATGCCATATCATATTTTTACTTTACGTTAACGATATCACAAACCGAACCAACGGACAGAAAGTCGTATTATATGCAGATAATACACGCTTGCAGAAGGTAACATATAGATCTCAAAATGCAATGGAACAAGTTAAGGCTTGGATTACCAACAACAAGCTCGAATTAAATGTCGGTAAACGTGTGCATATGGCCTCATCACTTAAAAGGGACATTCGGGAAATAGACAATGTAATGTCAAAGGGTTATAAGGACGACTGACTCTGTTACCTCATATAAGGGGGTCTAAAATTTCAAAAAAATTAATTTGTTGCATATTGCATAGTTAGATCTTTAAGAATATGTCCTTAAGAAGATTTTTCGAAATTATAATACAAGCAATAAAATGCGGTGGTCATTACAAGTAAAATTGGACCGTCATATCCCACATTAATAAAACTTCACACATAAAATAATATGGTACTTCAGTATGGTAATACCAGAACGCCCAGTTGTTGTGGCAAGACCAAATCGGCCGGCATTGCGTATTAAATAATTGTGTGTAATCGAGCAACGTGCGGCACAACAGTGTTATCAACCGCTGTATTAATGTTGAACACAATCCACTTGCCAAACCAACAGGATGTTACCAGCAACAATCTAGGGACAATTAAAACCCCAAAACACGTGTACGGGAACAACGCCCCCTGACGTCCGCTATACACACACCCACGGTATACCACAATGAGTAAATCACGTCGGGGTCAACACGACCCGCGGAAAAGACCAAAAAGACCACGGTCGCATAATACCGAGCATGTAAAGTTACCGTACACATAGAAAGGTTATTAATATTAAATAAAAGAGAGAAAGGTCAGAGAGAGGAGGCCCTTAACTGTATAAGCGAGACTCAGTATGAGGTATGTTTGTCAAAACTAATGTGTACTTCTTCAAGAAAGTGAAGTCGAAGTCTAAGGAAATTCTGACCTCATCGAGGAGATAATCCATCACTATCTTACTCAAGATGGGACTGAGTATAGAGCCCATGGGGTGCTGAAAATCTGGTAGTAAAAATCATCCCTATAGCTAAACTAGCTGGTGTTGAAAATGAGTGATAGAGGTGATGCGGGATTTGAGGTCCAGGGTGCAGTACGTCTCAATGGTATTCCACTTCAAGGTAACGATATACAATACCAAATCCAGTGGAATATTAGTGAAAAGAGACACCACGTCGAAAGACACAATGACGAAACCAGGAGGAGCTATAAAGTTATTAAAAGCGCTAGCGAATTCAAACGAGCTAGCTACGTCATAGTCCGGATGAGAATCCAAGGCCGAAGTAAGGATGTCCGTTATGAACTTTGAAATACCAGAAGTAGGGGTGTTAATGAACGCCACAATAAGACGTAGAGGTACATCGGCTTTGTGTATCTTAGGCAGAGCATGAAAACGAGAGAATGTGGAGTTGTACACGGTTAATCGTTTCGCCATTACGTCGTCAATCATGCCCTTCGACTTCAGGTGTTTGATCCACTCATTGTTCCTTCTCTGGAACCCGGAGGTCGAATCATGGCGCAGCAGCGAGTAAGTATTCGGATCTCCCAACAGATCGAGTACCCTGTCATGGTAAGACGTCAATGACATATCAACAGTGAGACTTAAGGAAGTTGTTACGACGCTTCCAATCTTTAGTGTGATCACGCAGATGGTTAGCAATTTACCAGAAACATTCGTCTCCCTAGCCCTGATAAGGTCATGATCAGAAGGTGGGTGTTCTTCAATGACCGATTCAACACAAGCTACTAATCTAGAAATGTTAGTATCTGAAGCCGCTGAGAGGATACGGAATTTAGGACCCAGTGATAGAAAATCAGAGACCTCCTTTGGGATGACTTCATCCGTTAAATTGACAAATCATTTGCTGCTGTCACCGAACAATCTGGCATTAAATTTATTTGACTTTAAATTTGAAAATTTGTGAATATTTTTGGACTTAATATATTTAAAATGTGGGAAACACTCCTCACTACACTAGCGAGGGGTCCTTCCAACCTACCAATCTCCCTGATAATGATGCATAATTCGAAGCTAAAAACACGTCCCCCTAACCTTTGTCTGAATAAGTGTACGTGACTATTTAACACCTATCGGACACGTGTGGGGGATAAATAGATATGTTCGGTGACAACAGCAAATGGGTTTCAATTTAACGGATGAATTCATCCCAAAGGAGGTCTTTGATTTTCTATCACTGGGTCCTAAATTCCGTATCCTCTTAGCGGCTTCAGATACTAACATTTCTAGATTAGTAGCTTGTGTTGAATCGGTCATTGAAGAACACCCACCTTCTGATCATGACCTTATCAGGGCTAGGGAGACGAATGTTATAACCAACTTCTTGCAAACCCCTAACCACCTGCGTGATCACACTAAAAAACGGAAGCGTTGTAGCAACTTCCTCAAGTCTCACCCCAATTAAGTGGTCCTGCCAGTTGATAAAGGGGCGGTCACTGTTGTTGTCATTGATGTCTAACCGAATACTTACTCGCTGCTGCGCCACGATCCGACCTCCGGGTTCCAGAGAAGGAACAATGAGTGGATAGAACCTCGAAAGTCGAAGGGCATGATTGACGACGTAATGGCGAAACGGTTCACCGTGTACAACTCCACATTCCCTCGGTTCCATGCACTGCCTAAGATACACAAGACCGATGTACCTGTACATCCTATTGTGGCGTCCATTAACACCCCTACTTCTGGCATTTCGGAGTTAATAACGGACACACTTACTTCGGCCTTGGGTTCTCATCCGGACTATGAAGTATCTAGCTCGTTTGAATTCGCTAGCGAATTTAATAACTTTATAGCTCCTCCTGGTTTCGTCGTTGTATCTTTCGACGTGGTGTCTCTTTTCACTATTAATTCTTTGGATTTAGTCTTGCATATCGTCACATTAAACTGGGAAACCATTGAGACGTACTGCACCCTAGACCTCAAATCCCTCATCACCTCTATCAGACTCATTTTCAACACAAGCTAGTTTACTCAGTCCCATCTTGAGTAAAATAGTGATGGGTTATCTACTCGATAAGGTCAGAACTTCCTTAGACTTTGACTTCTCTTTCTTGAAGAAGTACGTAGATGACATCATTTGCTGCCTTCCAGCTGATGGGGTTGACTCCACTTTTCGGTCCCTGAATGGCTTCAACCACCACTTACAATTTACCGTTCAGAGAGTATATGCCAACCATTCTTGGACACCCGGGTTGTTCGTACCCGGGATTACTCTATGAGGCTGGATTGGTACCAAAAGCCGACCTCTTTGGGGAGATGTATCAATTTTTCTGTGCAAGTGCAATGTCATTATTACAACGGGTAACATAGTTAGACAGATTTGTCATGCCAACTTTCTGCAAAAGAACTTGGAGTTTTGGTTAGAACCTTATTAACTCCACGTCTGGTCCACAGACTCATCTTCACGATCAATCTCCATAATGTGACACCTGTTTCTAGTTTATTCAGACTGGTTTGTTATACCGAAGCATCGCCATACCGGTCGTCTGATTAAGATCCTTCGTATCGAGGGCTTACGCATAGTCCCGTGTAGTACTATATCGGTGGCTCACCTCATCAGTAAACTGAAGATCAGGACGACTGTCATGACGAGTCTTTTTGGTCGTGCTGACCCCGAAGTTATATATATATATATATATATATATATATATATATATATATATATTAATTTTTTAAAGGCATTGTTGTATAATTTATGTTGTAACGTAAATTATTATTTTTGATCCTGTGGCGACAATGATTTAAAAAATTACACAATGTTTATAACAATATGATAATGTAAAATACAAAGTCTTTATCCCAAGGAAATTGGAAAATTTTGATTCTAAGTTTTATTTTTCGGTGACTAATTTGTATTTTATTATTATTATTTTCGAACATGTGGCGACATTGATATGAATTTGAAAACATTTACACAATGTTTATAACAATATGACAATGTAAAATGCAAAAACTCTATCACGGAGAGTTTATCTTTAATTTTTTTTAACTGTTAGGATAAACAAATTATGCAAGATATATTAATTTTGTACTGATTCTAGTTCAAAACATATCAGTATACCAGATGGCCGAAGGAAATTGGGAAATTTTGATTGTAACTGTTTTTGTTTTGGGCGACAAAGTCGAAACTGTTTGTTAACTTTTTTTAATATAAATATTGTTTTCATAAAATTATAAATTGTTTCTAAAACTATGCCAACTAATACAAATAGTGACATATGCAATAAATGCCAAACAAAAATCGTTTTAATAGCGACTAAGGCATTTAGAACATTACGGTAATTCATAAAACAGTATAGCAATTCCATCAAATGCCAATACAATTGTTATTGATTGTCATTATTATTTTATTCATAGTTAAAACTATGCAACGCTATTTGTTGGATGGGCCATTAAATATGCATGTGATGTAAATGCTTTGATATAACAAGCTACTCTACCTACTTGCTGAAGTAATTTTGTAAAATTTTAATTTTAAGTAAAATAATATTGTGGGTATATTGATATTGAATACTGTTTTCTGGGACAATATTTCTTGAAGTTTGTGTTATGCACCAGCAGATGGTGCTCACAATTGGCAATAATTTAATGAAAAGGTTACTATTTGTTCTTGGCTACATACACTTAATCTAATTTTATTAATCTATTTATCTAGCTAAGAATCTTCTTGTTCGGTTGTAGTGTGAAATTATATCTTAGATCAATTCATGTTGGACGTGGTAATCAGCTGTATTAATCAACCATAATAATCAAATTGCCCTTCGCAAAGTAAATTATATGCTAATAAACTAAACTACATGATATTCTAGCAACAGGATCCTGAATTAAATTATATCTCTTTGTGATTGTGTGCCAACACAGTTGTTTCCCCACCAACAATAAACATATTATACTAAAGACATCTTATGTACTTTTAAGAAATTGAAGAGCTGTTTAATTGAAATAATGTATATAATGCCTCGATAAAAAGAAATATAATAGGAAGCATATGACGCTCATCTTACATTGAGCAACGGCAATAGGCAAGCGCAACTTATAGCAGATTCCAGGAATAAACTACCAGTAAAAGTTGCACGTGCAACTTACAAGAGCAATAAACAATAACAGCTGATATTGAGCCTACAGAGGTAAACCAACCGATTTGCCAATATAAGAATTATATAATTCTAATCTAATCTAAAAAGCCTATATTATAAACAACCATAGTTTATCGGGCTCGTTATTTAACGATGTGAATTTTATGAACCCAATAATCAAAACTAGTAATCGATTTTATATTTTACATGTAGTTGCTCAGTGTAATATAGTAATTGCGCGAGTAATGCATTGCAAGCAACTAGTTGCGTCGAATAGAACGTCTAATGCATACATTATGCAACGGCAACAAGCAATCGCAACTTACACACATTGCAGCAATAGATTGCCAATTAAAATTGCACGTACAAGTATTTCCGTATAACAAACGGCAACTTGCAACTGCAATAAGAATAAATTCTGTTAAGTTAAGTTTTAGGGTAAAGAAACCAAATTGCCAATATAAGAAATATATAATTCCAACTTAACCTAAAGAGCATATGGTATAATCAACCCTTGACTTTATCGGGCTCGCTTGCAATATGCTGCTCAGGCAATTATTGTATTACACAGAGTAACTTCATGTCAAAATCGGTAGAGTGCAACGATTGCACGTACAAGCTAAATATAAAACGCGCATATTCCGGGCATTACGTGCAATGCTGCCAATCATAGAAATTTAATATATTATATTATACATACATGATACATCCTAATGCAATTGTTAGTTTTGATTATTGGGTTCATACAATTCCCATCGTTAAATAACGAGCCCGATAAACTTTATGGTTGTTTATACTATATGCTTTTTAGATTAGATTAGAGTTATATAATTTTTATATTGGCAAATTCAGTTGGTTTGTCTCCGTAGACTCAATATCAGCTGTTATTTCTTTTTGCGCTTGTAAGTTATCGAATGTAAAGCGGAAATGGTAGCATGTGCAACTGTTACAGGTAGTCTATTCCTGCAATCTGTTATAAGTTGCGATTGCGTATTGCCGTTGCTCAATGTAAGACGAGCGTCATGTGCTTCGTATTATATTTCCATTTATCGAGTCATTGTATACATTATTTCGTGTAGTTTAGTTTATTAGCATATAATATACTTTACGAATGACATTGTGATTATTATGGTTGATTAATACAACTGATTACCACGTCCAACATGAATTGATATAAGATATAATTGCACACTACAACTGAGCAAAGATGTTTAGCTAGATAAGTAGATTCATAAAATTAGATTAAGTGTATGTAGCCAAAAACAAATAATCTCATTTTCAATAAATTATTACCAATTGTGAGCGCCATTTGCTGATACATAATTCGAGAAATATTCCCCAGAAAACTGTATTCTATATCGATATACCCATAATATTTTTTTTAACTTAAAATCAAAATTTTCCAAAATACTATACAACAAGTATTTAGAGTAACTTGCTATACACAAAGCATTTACATCACATGCATATTTAATGGCACATCCAACAAATATCGTTGCATAGATTTAATTATGAATAATATAATACTAACAATCAATAAAAGTTGTGTTGGCATTTGCTGGAATTGCTATACTTTTTATGTATTACCTTACTGTTATAAATCACTTAGTCGTATTAAAACGATTTTTTTGGCATTTGCTGGACACTATTTGTATTACTTGGCATACTTTTATAGACAATTTATAATTTTCTGAAAACAATATTGATATTGAAACAAGTTAACAGTTAACGACTTTGTAGCCCAAAATAGAAACAGTTACAATCAAAATTTTCCAATTTCCTTCGGCCATCTGGTATACTGATGTGTTGAACTAGAATCAGTAAAAAAATATGTTGCATAATTTTATTATTGATCCAGCCTCTAAAATCGAAATATCGAGATATCGTTAAACTTAAAAATACAAAAAAAATATTGGAAGAAAAACTCGTAGATGTGACTTTCCATTTTACATTGGTCATTTCTTTTGTCCATTTTTTTCAAATCCATATGGATGTCGCCGCATGTACATTATACAACAACGCCTACAAGATATATATATATATATATATATATATATATATATATATATATATATAACAAAAGATTCCTCAAAATTTGGATTTTATTGGTCACCCGATTTGGTTCCCATGCCCAAGTGCCTCTTAATTACTAATTGTATAGCTCTAATCCGCGCATTAGATATCAGTGACGGTGAATGACAGTTGTGAGTTTAAAAAAAAGTGAAACAAAGTAGTATCAGAGGCAATTAAAAGCAACGTAAACCTCCCGATAGGAAGAACTAAAGGAGAGCAGCATAAATCTGGTGAAGGTTGTAACGGTATCGAAACGGATAGCGAGATTCTCAACGTAAGTTAAAACCTTTAAAAAGTGAGGTTAAAACAGAAACCGGAGATAAGTCAGGCAAGAAGCAATCGCGCTGAGCGCGCCCGCATCTGGACCGCCATCTCTTGAGAAATAGGCAAAGTAAATGTCAAACAAAAGGATCAGAGAAAAGGGAAGCTGTAGCAGCGAGGAGGATACAACAAAAATCCTTGCACAAAGTAAACGAATCCTGCGGTCACCTGAATTAAACCAGAAACAAGTGAACATATCTGATAAAGAGATGAATGAAATGAAGGCAATGTTTAAAGAAATGATGGCGGAGTTAAGGAACAACACCACCGAACTTAAAGAGCTCAGAGAAGAATTAAGAATAAAAGAAGAGAAGTGAGAAAAGGAGAAAGAAAAACTAACTAATACTGTAAAAGCCTTGGAGCAGAGGGTAGAAAGAATGGAAAAAGAGCAGAACAAAAACAATATTATAATAACGGGAGTCTCAAATGAAAACGTTAACAACGACGAGGTAAAAAAGCTATTGAAAGTGTACACCGGAATAGACACAGAAATTAAAAAAATACAGCAAATATCTAAAGCTGGGAAAGTGCTGATGGTGGAACTTGATTCCTTCGAGAAAAAAATGGAGATACTGAGGAATAAGAACAAATTGAAGGGAACTAAGATTTACATAGACAGTTACCTAACGATAGAGGAGAGGAAAATACAAGCTGAAATTAGGAAAATAGCTAGAGAAAAAAGGGAAGAAGGAAGAAAAGTGAAAATTGCTTTCCAAAAACTACAAGTAGATGATACAGTCTACAGATGGGAGCGAGATGAGCAAGGATTAGTGGAAATAGAGTCAAAAAACGTATAGTTCCATACCCACAAAAAGGAAATGATCAATGGAGACGACAAATGGCAATGAAAACTAATAAGAAAAGGGATATAAACGAATCGGATAGAGAAATTAAAATAGGCTTCTGGAATATAGCAGGTTTAAGAAGGAAAATAGATGATGTGGATATCAGAAATTATTTTAAAAAATTCGCTGTATTCAGCATAGAGGAAACCTGGGTGGAGGACACTAAACTGCATCCAACAACCGAAAGACTGTCGGTATAAGCAGTCCCCCTCTTGCCAACCAACAGCTTCGGGTGGAGGAGTTGGCATGAGTTAGGGCAACCTCTTGTCCTGGGGAGGAGAAAAAAGTCCCCAATGGCGAATGAACCAATAAGTATGGTCAACGGCATAGGATGTAGAAGGCAACGGGAGACCACTACATTAAAGATACACATGTATATCCCTAGTACAATTATCATGACAAACAATACAAAACAATCGGCCCCCAGTCCCCGGCAGATCTTAAGTGATCAGGGGGTGCTAAGAATCACCGAGAGAAAATTAAAAATAGGAACATGGAACGTAAGAAGTATTTTTCAAACAGAAAAAATGTATAATGTAGCTTTAGAAATGGAAAGGCTAGGAGTTAACATACTAGGACTCAGTGACATACGATGGTATGGCAAAGGAAAGTGCCAAACAAACAACGGCACGATGTATTTCTCTGGAGCTAATGAAGAAGACACCAATCATAGACATGGGGTAGCAATAATGGTAGACAAACAGACCCAAAAATCAGTAACATCTTTCGTACCTCTGTCGGAACGTGTTATGCTTTTACAACTGCGAACACACACTGGAAATTTAAGTATAATCCAGGTATATGCCCCAACATTAGACAAAGACGATGGAGAAATAGAAGCCTTCTACGATGAGATTAAAACCCTGCTTAAGACAATTAAAAAACACGAGATATGCATTATGATGGGCGACTTGAATGCAAAGATCGGCAAAGGCAGGCACACGGATCTGGTTGGAGACTACGGACTGGGTGAGAGAAATGAACGCGGAGACCGCCTAATAGAATTTGCAGAGGAAAATGATATGACTATAGCAAATACATATTTTAAGCTTCCAGCCAGAAGACTCTATACCTGGACATCCCCACAACACACTGAACACCACATAGCAAGAAACCAAATCGACTATATACTAATTCGAAAAAGATATAGGAACAGCATAATATCAGCGAAAACATATCCAGGTGCAGATATCTTCTCTGACCACAACCCTGTAGTAGCCAGCTTCAGAGTGAAACTGAAGAAACAAACCAAACTAAAACAAAAGGCCAGACTAGATGTTTCAAAACTTAAATGCCAGACAACCAAAGAGCAGGTAGAAAGAACTCTGAACGAAAAGCTTAAAGAGGCTAAAGAAGAAATTAGAAATTCAAATGACCCAAATGTCAAATGGGACACTATCAAACGAAATATAATAGATGTGGAGGAGAACTACCTAACACCTAGCAAAATGACGATGAAGAACGAGTGGATGACGGAAGAAATAATAGACCTAATGGAAGAAAGAAGAAGACACAAAACTGCAGATACTAACAAATATAAAGAACTACATAGAGAAATCACCAAAAAGACCCGCGAAGCAAAAGAAAAATGGTTGAATGAAAAGTGTCAGGAATTAGAGATTCTCCAAAAATCATATGATATCTTCAACATGCACAAGAAGATAAAACAAATAGCTGGTACTTCAAAACATGCACAGAGTAGTGTCCTGGTCGACACAAATGGTCATATCACAACAGACGTCCAAACCAAATTGCGTAGATGGCAAGAATATATTAAAAAGCTATTCGAAGACATACGACCTGAGAGACTGAATATAGTACCAACAGAAGAAGAAACAGGACCCAGAATAACAAAGGAAGAAGTCATATACTCTATCAAAAATATGAAAAACAGAAAGACGCCTGGCCCTGATAATATCCCGGCAGAAATTTTTAAACTCATAGAAGAAGATCAAATTGGAATAATAGTGGAATTATTTAACGTTATATATAATACCGGTATCATACCAGCAGAATGGCTAGTATCAACCTTCATAACGATCCCCAAAAAAAATAACGCGAAAAAATGTGAAGACCACCGCACAATAAGTCTGATGTGCCATATACTGAAAGTCTTTTTAAAGGTAATGCACAAGAGAATGTACAACAAGCTGGATAGCGAAATAAGTGATACCCAGTTTGGCTTCCGGAATGGGGTAGGAACACGCGAAGCACTGTTTAGCTTCAACGTGCTCGTACAGCGCTGTCTTGATGTCAATCAGGATGTTTACGCATGTTTTGTCGACTACGAAAAGGCTTTTGACAAAGTACGACACGAAAAACTGATTCAAATGCTACATAAGAACGGAATGGACAGCCGAGACTTACGAGTACTAGAGTTTCTTTACTACAACCAAACGGCCACCATTAACATTGAAGGAGAAACATCTGAAAATATTCCAATTAATCGAGGCGTTCGACAGGGGTGTGTTCTATCCCCAATTCTCTTTAACCTGTACTCAGAGATAATAATGCAGGAAGCCCTGGAAGATGAGTCAACAGGTATTATAGTGAATGGTACTCCCATAAATAACATCCGCTACGCCGATGATACCGTGTTGCTGGCTAGTAATATAGAAGACCTACGTAGAATTACGGAACACGTCCAAGAGGTCAGTGAACGCTACGGACTTAAAATGAACATTAATAAGACCAAATTTATGTTAATCAGCAAAAACGCAACAAACAACAACACACAACTAACGGTCAATCACCACAACATCGAAAGAGTTCATAAATACAAATATCTGGGTACATGGGTCAATGACAACAATGACTTTGAACTAGAAATAAGGTGCAGAATTGAACAAGCCCGCAGCACATTCATTAAAATGAAACGTTTCTTCTGCAGTAAATACCTTAGTAACTCTCTAAAGATTAGAATGGTACGATGCTATATTTTCTCCGTACTTTTATATGGCATAGAGGCCTCTACGCTCAAACAACACCTAAGCGACAAAATTGAAGCATTTGAGATGTGGATATACCGCAGAATCCTAAAAATATCATGGACCCAGAGAGTTACTAATGAGGAAGTACTGCGAAGAATGGGAAAGGAAAAAGAGATATTAACAACAATTAAAACCAGGAAACTCGAGTACCTTGGCCATGTTATGAGAGGTGCACGGTACAAGCTTTTGCACCTCATAATCCAGGGGAAAATAACTGGGAAGAGGAGCGTTGGGAGGAGGAGAATATCGTGGCTGCGTAACCTACGTGATTGGTTCGGATGTACCTCGAACCAACTATTTAAAGCAGCAGTAAATAAGATCCAGATTGTCATGATGGTCGCCAACCTTCGTTGAAGACGGCACCCTAAGAAGAAGATACATGTTGTAGCGCTCCAGAACGCTTCTGCGGCGCATACGACTTGCCGTGGCGGCAGCAATAGCGGGGCCCCATACTGATAGCACGCGGCCACATTTGATGCCATTTATATGTCGATGGAGCGGCTTGTCTTTCAGCAAATCTTTATTTACACATAATTAGCAATAGCTAAGAGCTAAGTCTACTTACTTGAATGCCATGTTGATATAAATTAGCTATGGTTGAATCTTCACGTTACATAATGAGAGATCGCCTTAATTTGTGCAGTGACAAAGTAAATGTATATGTGATTGTGTGATTGTGTATGACGCGAATGCAATTATCTGAATTTCTACTTTTAATACTACATACAACATTGTCATTTTGTCGCAACATAAAGGCTGTACGTAGGTACATTTGAACTGGATGTTGTTTACTGTCGCGCGCATCCCAATCTCAATAGAAGTGTGATCTAAGACGAGTCTTTATCAATACGACTGAATTTACATATAATTAGCAATAACTAAGGGCTTTGTAATTAATCGATTGCTATGATGGCACGAAGTAGCTCTGCTAGAGTCAGTAATCGCTTTATTCAGTGGGAACTCGTGGTAAGTTGTGCAATGGCAGGGTAAAAGTAATTGTTCCACATACAGGCCTTGTTTCAAAAGAGTTACTCTACATTTCGTTATTAGTAGTTATTTGAACAGGTAAGTTCTCTTCACAAAAGATGGCCTGTATAGCTTCTAGATTGTTGTTTTTAGCTGGCCCCTCCAAGCGGTGGATATATAAAAATAGCTCTTAGCTATTTAGTTACATACTTGCCGCATACTTTTATTTACATATATTCTGACAATGAAATTGAAAATACATTTGGGAATAACAAATACAGTGACATTTTATACACATTTATTATAAAATAGTGACCCAACCACACATTTTCAAACGTTATTAAGATGCTGAAAAAAGCTTGGAAACATAAAGCTGCTCACTGTTTCACTCCAAAATCAAATTAAGCCAAAAATACTCAAAAATTCTCATAATTATTAATAGAACTTTCGGGCCCGAATTGGTACAATGATCTAGAGCTCATATTTGCAGACCAAACCAATCCAAATGACCAAGAATATGACGCTGATTAAGGTGAAATGTTATGCTGTGATTGTAATAATGATGAAGACGAATTTCCTGACATGTAAAATTCTCATAAAATAAAATAATACTATTATATTTAACTGTTATTGTCACAGTATTATTACCAAGCCAGTAACTAGACTGTAACTAGATTTGTGTCCTCAAACGCAATGTTTGTCCAAGAGTGACAAACAAAATGCCGTTTGTCCAACACATTATCACTTTTTTGGGAAATTATCAAACTTAGATTTTTTGCATCTGGGTACAATGATTATGTAATTTTCATTTTATTTTTTAGAGAAAACACTTTCTCAGTAAGTTATTCCACAAACTTGTAATGTTTTCCTGTATTTCTGAAAATTGAGAATAATGGACAATATGCATATAGAAAGTTTGCTCCTCAATTATTATTATTGTGTAAATTGGTTGAATACTGAATAGAACAGCTTCTGAAGATATTTTGCCTACCACCCCATGATGTTTGGGCTGTGCAGAGGTTCTTGGTGGAATTGTCGGTGGTTATCAGCAGCCCAGTAGATGTCCCAGAAATATATGAAAATGCGCTTCGTCGCTAGTCCACACAATACATTGGGCAGCACAGATGTAAGAATTGCATTACAACAATCTCTACGTCTTAGTATTGACCTATAGAATTACCGATGATGTACAGGTGACATACTTTTGGCGGCAAGTTTTTGATAATAAATCATTTAAATTTCCGAATTAATCCACTACCATAAAATCTAATGGTTTATTTACTTCGTTGGCAATTGCCGTCGGCTCTACATGTAATTTTATTCAATAATTATACACTTACTCTCCCAGTATTAAATGTGTACATATGGTGCCCAACGTGTTCGTCTCACATTACTGAGAATCTATAATTCTTGTCCAATTTTGTCTTTACACACTGTTTGCAAAATTATTGTCCAGCTCTCTTATTATAAGTTATTGTTTGTATGGTTGTTAACACATTTAGAAGTTACACCAACATTCAGAATATATGCACTGCTGCCAAAGTTAATTGTTTTAAGTTCCTAGTTTACTAGAATTGTGGACATTGAAACTAAATCTTTAAATTCCAGTGAAGATGACGTTCCTGAGTTTGATGATTTTTAACTAATAATTTATTTATCTGCTTTACCTTTTCGTACAAAGTAGTGTTATTTTTCATTAAAAGAGCACTTTCCCAAGCCGGCAGCTTGTCTATCTTTTCCGGAATACCAAATTTGTTTGTTATGATACTGACCTACCTTTCGCTTTGAATGACAATTAGTGGAAATGTTGTTCAGAATTGTTATGCTTATTATTGCATCCGCAGACACTGCACACTCTGTTATATTTCTTCATCTCTTTCTATTTTGTTTCAAATTTGTAATTGGAATATTTTACGTTGCACTGAACTGATAGTAATACGATTAGAGCGATGCCACTGTTCCTACTATCGCTCTAATCGTATTAATACCCAGTTCAGTGCAACGTAAAATATTCCAATTCCAAGTTTGAATCAAAATAAAAAGAGGTGAAGAAATATAACAGAGTGCGCATTGTCTGCGGATGCAATAATAAGCATAATAATTCTGCACACAATTTTCACAAATTGTCAACCAAAGCGAAAGGCAGGTCAGTATCATAACAAACAAATTTGGCATTCCGGAAAAGATAGACCAGCTGCCGGCTTGGGAAAGAGCTCGTTATTAAACGAAAATTTATTTTCATTAGAAAAATAACACTACTAAATGTATGACCGTGTGCTCCAACCATTTTAGGCGGCAAGATTACTGTGAACGAAAAGGTAAAAACAGATAAACACGTTATTAGTTAAAAATCATCAAACTCAGGAACGTCATCTTCACTAGAATTCAAAGATTTAGTTTCAATGCCCAGAATTGTAGTAAACTAGGAACTTAAAACAATTAACTTTGGCAGCAGTGCATATATCCTGAATGTTGGTGTAACTCCTAAATGTGTTAACAACCATACAAACAATAACCTATAATAAGAGATCTGGACAATAATTTTGCAAAAAGTGCTGTATAAAAATTGATGAAGAGACAATATTGGTCAAGAATTATAGATTCTCAGTAATGTGAGACGAACACATTGGGCACCATATGTACAAATTTAATACTGCGAGAGTATGTGTATAACGTCCATTGAATAAAATTGCATGGAAAATTGTGTCGACGACAATTACCAACGAAGTAAATAAACCAATAGATTTTATGGTAGTGGATTCCTTCGGAAATTTAAATGGCTCATTATCAAAAACTTGCCGCCAAAAGTATAAGTCACATATGCACCATTTCGTGCCACCGCAGTGGCGCCACCATGGGTAATTATATAGGTCAATACTAAAACGTAGAGATTGTTGTAATGCAATCCTTGCAGTTGTGCCGCCCAACAGTATTGTGTGGATTAGCGACGAAGCGCATTTCCATATTTCTGGGACAGACAGCAACTTGTTGCTACTGTGCTGCTGATAATCCCCGCCAATTCCACCAAGAACCTCTGCACTGTCCAAAAATTACCATTTGGTGTGCTTCGTTCTCTGTCCAGGCATCGCGGAACCTTATGGTTTGAAAAGGGTGGCATCACAATTACTGTCAATTCAGACCGATTTTGTCACTTGTTTGAGAATGGAAGAATATAACACAGATGACTTTTATTTTCTACAATTGTCGTAAAATGGCACGATCTCGTACCATTTTGCAAGAGATGTATAAACCCCAGTTGACTGATCTAACGAGAAGCCATCTGTGGGCCCTAGATTCTTCTCATGGGGTACTATCAGAGGTATTTAAACAACGTCCTCGAACCCAAGATGAACTCAACGAGGATATTCATCAGAAAATTCCCGGGATTCCATCGGATATGCTGGTGAAAGTAGAAGAAAACTTTAAGGAACGGCTCCATATGTGCATCGCCCATATTTAGACGTTTTTTTTTAGAATTCAGTTCGGAAATGTGGGACCTACTGTCCCCCACCCTGTACAACTAAATGCCTGTAGTTACAAGACATTATTGGTGGTCGTATAATCGTCAAGCATCATATCACTCTCATATTAATTATCTATTTCATTATTTTATAGTGACTCGGTTCCAGTTATTGTGCAACACATTGTTAATATATAATTAGAACTAGAAAATATTCTCAATGGCTGTTCATTGAGAACAGTTTCTAGTTATAATTATATCTGCGATTTTCGGATTGGTGTCATAACTTGCGTAGGTCGTTTTAGACAAGACAATTTCTTGACTCAAAAGTTAATCAATATGCGAGACAATCTAAATTGTCTCGTATCATACAGCAAATTGTTTGAAATATTGAATTGGATTGTAGATTGAATGGAAAAATATAACGCGTTCTATTTCTCAAGGACAAATTGTATGGGAGTTGCGCCGAACGTTTGTTTTCATTTGGGATTATGTTACATTGTTTACAATTCTCGCGTTCCGTTTATTTTAGTTAATAGCAGTTAATACCATAGACAATCCCTTGTTTTTGGGCAGATATGTTAATCGTTTGCAAGGGCGCTGAAATAGTCTTATTTACTTAAAAAAACACATTTCTATTTATTTATAATATACAGAAAATATGTGCATTTAAACATCTTGTACCCATGTGCACATGTTCTGTTTAAAAGTTCAAGCAAGTGCAAAACAAGCATCAAACAATTAGTATTAATTTTGTTTTGAGACTATTATTCATTGTGATTATTACCTACAAGTATTTGTTCCGCTGAATTGTTCAAAGTGGTAAGTACTATTATTATAAATTAATTTCTATTAAGTCATTTCTAAATATACTTTTTACACTACTTTTCTTGTTGCTAAACTGCAAACAAAACAAATAAATTTAGAGACACCTTTAAAGATATATGATATTTTTACTTTCCAAAAAACAGCATGACCAAACAACAACATGAACAAATTTGAAATGCAAAAATATCATATATACTCAACTTTTCAAAACAACTAATATTAAATCAGAATTGAAAAGAATTTATTCAAAAATAATTTAATGATCATTTTACAGATTTATATGTGTAGAATTTTTTCCCATACTTTTAGTTAAATAATTTTTGTGAAGATTCAAATATCAATAAATACTAATTATTTTGGGGAAACAATTATTTTCTACATACCACTCAATTTTCAACAGTTCAATTTTATGAACTCTGTTTAGTTTTTAATAATCATTCTTTTTTGTAATTGCAACATGAAAGTGAATATGATATACTACAGAATGGGCCTCTGTGTGAATGAATTCCCCTGAAAATCCAAGAATAAGCAGATCACTAATAAGGAACTGTTGCTTAGTCAGGGCCCTGTGGCACTAAGAGGAAACTGGCAGTGAAGGCATCTAAAGAGGATCTGTACTGTTGGCCAGTGTCGGCAACTCTCATCCAGAAGATGCATTAAATGCTTTTATTGTAGGCCAATTGAAAAAATGGATGAAGGAGAATGATCTGAGTTTAAAAATAAATTGACCTCTATCCGACTCTAAAGCGACACCTGGTGTCTAAAAATTGAGGTCCTGAAATGGTGTAAAATTCAAATTTACATTGATTTTGTATGGTGTTTCAGATTAGATTAAAGTTCACTCGATTAATGATTCTACACGTGTATGGTCTCGTCGTGTTTGTCTCACTTTACGCTATCAGATTCTAGTCGGTTTCTGAATCTCACTACTCGTTACAAGCTGCAAATACTAAATTTTCATGGACACATTTTGATGTTTATTCGTTACTTTATACGGTACTGCCAATCAACCTATCGCATGCGATATTGCCACTGTTCCTGCTATCGCTTTAAGAGTATTAGTATCAGTTCAGTAAAACGATATATATTCCAATTCCAAGTTTGAATCAAAATAAAAAGAGATGAAGAAATGTAAAAGTCATCATTAAACTCAGTATCGTCATATTCACTGGAATCCACAAATTTAATTTCAATTCCCATAATTATAGTAAACACTAGAAACATAAAACAATTAAATACGGCAACAGTGTATATATTCTGAATGTTGGTATAGCTTCAAAATGTGTATGCAACCACACATAAAATAACCTAAAATGAGACAGATTGGCAATAATTTGGCAAAAAGTGCTGTGTGAAAATTAATGTTTTTCTATTAGTAAAGGCAATATTGGACAATAATTTTAGAGTCTCAGTATAGCCAAATGTGAGACGAACACGTTGGGCACCATCTGTGCAAATTCATTAGAGAAAGTTTAAAACGACCATTGAATAAAATTGCATGTAAAATGTGTCGGCGGCAATTACCAACGAAATAAATAAACCATCAGATTTTATGGTAGTGGATTCTTACATATTAAGACCATACTATTAGAAAACAATACTCTTACAACAAATAATCAACGGAAATTTAAATGATTCAATAACGAAAACTTGGCGCCAAAAGTATATGTCCTTTAACCTTTACACCATTTCGGGCCGGCTCGGTGGCGCCCCCATCGGTCATTCTATAGGTCAATTGCTGCAGGTTATCAATAAAGGATTATCTAATAATCAAATTTATATTGATTTAATAATTATATTTCTTTACCCACTACATAATTCTATACCATTACTTTATTCTGCCATTTAATAGATCCAATAGGAGCATACAAATATTCACAAATTGGTTAGGGTGGCATGATGACATGGTTGACAGGAGAGAAAAACAGATTATAAAATGCTTATTGGAATTATTTTAATCTGATGAAGTACTAATTTTTTTATTTTATTTCTTATATATTTTTTTTGAACTAGAGTAATTTAGTTACTTCAATAAACATTTTATCATCAGGTTTTCTCTCTCCTGTCAACCTCAAAGAAAATTGTAGATGTGTGCTGTTGCTGCTTAGATGATGATATATATGTATCTGGTTTCTAGTGGCAAGACAATTGTGTAAGTCAATATCTTAATCTTAAAATCTGGACTTAAGTTGATACGGGTATGAAAAAATTTAGAATCTGTTGCTCATTATATCAACAATATTTTTAACAAACAGTCCAGATTATATAACAGGTTTTAATAATCTTGTTTACAATGGGAAGAAATTATCTCATAGAATTACATTTGGAATGACATCTCTTTTATCTGGGAAGACATTATCTATGGCAAATTCAAAATATTGCCCTCAATTAGGCAATTGAAGCTGCTGTCTTTAAAAACACATAACAACTTTTCTCTTGGAAAAAATATTGTTAACAGGTGTGCTTGTGAGCTGCTCAGATTGATACGGTGGGAGTGGATTCGTTGTTAATTTGTGGGCGCCAGTAACATTGCAGAGCAAGTTACGTGATTAGTATAATGATACAAATAAAACTCTATCAACGAACTGTATTGCAATAACAAAATGAATGACAATATGAATGTATATACAAAAAAAAGTGTGTCTCAAACCAACAGTCGTCGATGGCGATGGCGATCAACCCTTCCCTGCCTGGACGTAGAATGGGGCCTGTGGGCGCCGGTCCTCCTGCTTCCCTCCTTGGCTATCAGACTTTTGGTACAGCTGGAGACTAGTTCAACAGGGGAGTCACGTGCGGGCTCTCCACGGCTAACGGCGTGTCCAGGCAGCGGATTGATCCCACGAGACGTCGTAGTTGAAGGTGGAAATGTTGTAGTTTGAGATCACAAAAAAATAAAGATTAATTAATACAGTCGTTTAGGTACAAAGATAGATAACAGTTCAGAAATACAAAATATGAAAAAAAATTACGTCTGTCAAAGATTATTAAACATAGAATAGAAAACACAATACACAGAAATTTGCTTGGCTGGGCATGGCAAGAAAAATGTTGTGCGTGAAGCGCTGAATGAAATGTAAAGATACAAAAGAAACAATTAAGAAAAACGATAATGTCCGGACCATGTGAGATCCGGTGGAAATTAGCAAGACCACGACGCTGTTTCTGCCTACAAAAATACTTCGCCCTCAAACATGGGGTAAACAAAATGCAGAAACAACGCCGTATTTGAGTACAAGAAGAGGATATTCACAGAAATACCTTGCCTCTTTCCACCATCAACTCACACGTGTCCGGATACACCAGCCAAGACAAATTACACCAGAGACATGTAGAAACTTAGACGGGCACGGAAGAAGAGAGCTATCCTGTAGCGATCGCCGCGCAGCAAAACTGCGTGGCCCCTACTCAGCCACGCTGAGCACAAAAAACTGTACTCAAATAGAACAAACATAAGGAGCAAATAACTATTTAAATTCACACCGTGCGTCTGAGGATTGCTAAACAACTGTAAAATAAAATTTGGGATGCTAATTGTATACCAGATTAATTTGTTATTAATAATTTAACAACAAACAATATGGGTTGCATACAGTCAACCCCGTTTAAACAATAATTTAAAATAAGTTAGCTGCCCACAAATCGCCACGCGAAAATTTAAAATTGTAGAAAACAAGGAACGAAAAAAACTTCGTTACACGATCACTCATTTATTCCAAGACCAACATATATAAATGTATAATTAGCATCTAATCATGCTAATATTTGCTATGGGAACCTTTTGTAATTGTAATAAAATTACTATATGGTGCTTTGAAATACATGTGTTTGACAGCCAACACACATAGGAAAGTCTGACAAATATAGGAAATCATTAGCAATGTTGTTTTACTCTTGAGAAGAAAGTAAGAGGCATTTACAATATAACTCATTTTAAAATTAATACAAATATTCTCAAATACTAGTTCAAAATTTAATTTTATCTGGCTTGACACACTTCTGGTAGTCATAAACTCATGGATTTTAATAGTAAAAGTCTCAGTACATATCGCCTAAAGCTAAAAAACAGTGTTACACCACAACATACAGTGTATAAATTAGAAACAAAAGGCATTTTAGCTGATACAGGTTCAATGTGCGTATATTGTTTTTAAATATTCACTTTCATTAAATTGAGTAATTCTCTGAAGTTACTATAATCCATTCTAAACAAATCCAATATGACTCGGGATTTACTAACAGCTCTTGCTAAGTCTTGCTGCTTATTTTTCATTTTTATTCTTCTTTCTCATAATTTTATTAAGTGAAATAAGCCACTAATACACCGAATTTCCACACACTAATGTTGAATATTCATATTTTCATTACAATAAACAAACATGTAACCTCAAAGTTCATGACAGCACTATGACAACAAGCAAAATGCGCATGATCGAGGCCCAAATCGTATTCCAGAAAAAAGGTTTCGTTTCATACAGGTATTTTCAGTAATCAAGACAATTTCTTAGTTAATATATTAGTTCATTTCTTGAACAACTTTTGAGCCAAGAAATTGTCTTGTCTAAAACGACCTTTAGAATGTATCATAATTTCGAGTGGGCAACCGTCGTAACTCTAGTATACAAGGAACATATAAAATATGATTATAAACATTCTTATACAGCAATCTACTTCGAAGGTAAACAATCTTAAAGTTACCTCCAACGTCATCCTATAAAACTACTTAAAAGGAATACTGTCTAATACGTTTATTTACTACCTCCCATATTATTAAAAAAAGCTTATAGTAAGAAGTATTTGCTTCAAGCACGTTGAGAAAGAAGGTTATGTTTATAATATAGTTCACGCCATGATGATAATAAAAAGTAACAAAAGTAAAAAATAAACAAATAACGCATTTCGAGGACGAAGCCGCGTCTACATTCTATCAGTGTAATACTGGCACTGATCTTCGTCACATGTTTCTGAACGAATACTGGAGCAACGCAAAGCAATCTACGATGGAAAGTGAAGCTAAAATAACGTAAATTTTTGAAAATAACAACTGGAAATAAATAATATAGATACATATCTTCTGCTATCAATAGATATAGATGTGTCCACAAGCAATATCCAATACGTAGACGTGTTAAAATAACCTCTTCCGCCGACTAGTGCGAAAAGAAGAATGCCACTCGTTCACAGTATTTTTAATGTTCCGGAGTTTGTTGTTAGTGGTATCTGCCCATTGAAATTACCAATAAAACGTTTTTAGGGCGCACAATAAGTCTTCGATTGTTAACTTCACTAGGACAAAATCCGTATCGTAAACCGCGATCTTCGCATAGTGGTTAGCTCCTTCATTTCCATGAATTCCTGAATGAGCAAGTTACATCGTTCAATTATTTGAACTCGCCAACACCACCGGTCAGCAAATTCCATAAGACGGGGCATCGGCCGCCGCAATCCACCGGGTCGAATACGCGACTCCGCAATTTATTTAGTTTACGCAATTAGCTTTTAATCATATATATACTTGTAATTTAGAATTAAGAATCAGTTGTAATTGTACTAATAAACGTGTACGTGTTTAAAAAAACGTCCTTTCGGAACTCATCAACAAAATTAGCAGGTACCCAAAATGAAACAGATGTTGAATCTAGATTACTTTAGATCTAAAACCCGTTGGATTTCCTGAACCAAATATAATCTTGGGTAATGACAGTGGATTGCTTTTGGTGTCCGAGCAAGAGTCAGAGCAAATCGTATATGACGTATCGTATGTAGTCATTACGACTAACATAATAAGGCTTGATATATAGCATATACTTCAGCCGTATACAAAACTGAAATCACGCAATATATTGCGAATATGATACGCGATTGGTTCGACGGATCGGGTGCGAGCATCATAAACATTCATTAAATTATTGTCGAAAATGGTGCTATGCGAAGGATGACTTTGCTTTGAATTCAGTTCTGCACAATATCTTGTCATCAATAATCGCCGTCAAATGTATAGTGCTGGTTCGCTGGCGTCACACAAAATGCTAGATATGGGGCTGCTACGGAAAGTTCCATTTTTCAGTCTGACACCTACATGATGTCAGTATATTTCAGATTGGATACAGAAGCATATGTATATATTATGAATTCATAATCCTTGATCGAACTAGTGACCTATACAACATCAACATTGTTTGTCGATCAGCACCACAAGACGTTCAACTTAACGTACGTTGTAGATTAAGTGGAGATGCGCACTGTGTTCGTATATAATTCAATTGCAATTTCCACGTTAATTTTTTGTCAAAGATCATGCCTAGAACACGTACGTTATCTTGAACAGGAAGTTGCACCGCTCCAATATGCAATGAAACGTTATTGGGCCACTCGTTTTCTGCAGAAATGCATGCATTCCGATTTCTCAACAGATAATTTAAACCGTTTAAAGTTTCCCACTCCACGATACGGCCGATGGTCAACTGCAACTATCTTTCGAGTGCTGGCATATGACGTGATATTGCAATGTCGTCGACACATACACTTTAAAAATACGATTAGACATAAAACATGTAATAAATAGTAATAATCTAATTTCGGAGAATTACAAACAGTCTAAATGCTTTTCTTCAACGAAGGCATCCGTAACAGCTGAATGTAAGCGTACCAGGTGGTCGTATGTTAATCTATTTTTTCTAAATCCACACTAAACATTCGACAGTAGCTTATTTTGTTCAAGATACCAAACGAGCCTGTCGTTGATCATATTCTCCAGTAATGTGCATACACAGCTCGTCAAAGAAACGGGATAACTGGATGGTTGTCGACAACCCATTCCCGGCTTCAGATAGGAACTAGAATGAAATCTATTCAAGTTCCTAGGTATCTAGATATTCCATATTACCGGGAATTGGCTAGAATTCCAAATCCGGTTGAATATATTGAGTAGCTAGGATACTGTTATGCACACTGTCGGGTCCAGGTGCTGTGCTTTTTGATTATGTGCTATGTGCTAGTGCCGTTGAAAGTTCCCATTATAATGACCAGGAATACTCCAATGGTGAAGATGCAAATGAAGATAAATATGATGTGATTCCCAACGACGACAATGCGCCAGACGTCTTTGACACACGATTGAACGAGTCGCAGTATATCCCAATGCCAAATTAAGCACCTAGAATCATATTTTAAAACAAACCCCGTTATAAATGAAAATATTTTATTATTTATGGTCTTCAAAGAGCCATTACTTTTTTGCCACCATCAGATTATCGTACTTGTAATAAACGCGAAGCGAATAACACTGTTTAAGCATAATAATAAATACTTGCTTTGTTAGATAAAGGTACTGTTGATTTTGCAAAACGAATAATTTTTAAATAAACAATATTGAAATTACTATTGAGTCTTATGGAGAATTTGAATGACTCCAGTAAGAGTAGGAAACATTCTCCGAGGGAGACGTTGTTCTCGGTTTGTGTTACCTCCCTATAGCGAATCAAACAGGAGAGTGAAAATGAGGGTAGGGATGGGGATGACGACTAGAAATAAATAGAATAGATGACGACTGCCAGGTTAAAGTATTATAAAATGAAGAAAGAAATCGAAAAAAGGAGGCAGAAAAGCAGGCACTAACTCTGTACATAAAATGGCTTGCATCACTACGAAAACGGTATGCTGAGTCAAAATTACGCAGGGACTTACTTATGTGATATATTATTTTACTATAAAAAATAAATTGCCTCGCTATCTGTTGGCACGGGGTTGCTTTAGGGGTCGTTACCTACCCTTGCTCGCGTACTAGTCTAACAGCAGCAGTCGACAGTTGCGCACACAGAGCACTATAAGAGAGTTCAAGCCCTGTAAAATGTTGGCAACATGTTTAAGCGCGCCACCGCAGCGCCCCTATTGTTATAATCATGAACTAATAGCAATTTTATAGGTTTAGGTTATATTTATAATATTGTATTTTGATTTAAAAGTAACTGAAAATATTGAGTTAGGTAGGGTATAATATACCCAAATGTAAAGTTGAAAAATATTTCTTAATATATAGGTGTGAAGAGTCGAAGATACATTACGGCTGAAAAAAACATACATATAAATATATTTGTCTGCAATTTCACTTCATTAGCATTTAAATACATATAATATTATAAATTAAAATATTCTTTTATAAAAAGCTATACAACGACACGCACAAAGATTTTTACCTGAAGCCATTACGCATATTATTGTCCAAACGTATAATATGGTTTGATTACGCACACCAAACTTTTACATATATAGAATTTGGAAAAGAAACGGGCACGCGTGAAGCTAAAATATAACAAACAATATAACCTCAAATCATATTTCTTGTAAGGCGGATAATCTAAATTCTGTTTAGTTCCTGATAATAGCAAGGTGGCTTGTTTAGGCGCTGATGCCATATTGCCAATGCTTTGAAACCCCCCTGGTTGGTTGCGCATAACCCATTCTGAGACATCCCGTGTTATAAAGAAATTAATTGTGTGTACATCTATTGTCTAACATCATTATTATCGTTGATTGAGGTATTGAGGTATTTATATTTCAATCAACGTTATTACACGGGCGGTCAATGTGGGGCTCGTGGAGTAGGGGCGCGAGTTTCTAGCTTGGGCACGCCATAACCCTTACCGCTAAGGTGTGTCCTGGGCTTGTACGGTGAAAGTAGGGATATTAATCCTGGGGGTAATCGTACAGGAGCAACCCTGAAATTGGTTCTAGTAAGGCATTCCTGTTATGTGCCCAATTGGTGTGATATTGACTAAACTCCCAATATGTGTATCTTATATGAAGATTCGCTTACTAGTCACTGTAGTGGCTAACGATGTTTTTACATGTTCCAGGGCCGTCCTAAGCCAAAGTGAGGTAAATGCCCAACCAGTAGTATAAACAGCTAAAATAAATATAATGATTAGTCGTGTAGTGGTATTAATTAAATAAATTAGCGTTGAATTAATTTTATATTGTTATATTTTACTCGGCGTCGAGGATGTTCTTGTTACGGTTCTCTGAGGAGTCGTGGTGAGGGAGAACCGCCACAAGAGGAATATGGGGCACAATTATCAGTCTAAGCTGATAGCTGCAAAGGCATAAATCGATCCTCTGAGTCTTGGTGAGGGAGGATCGATTTACCAAAGGTAAACAGTTAAACTCAAGTATCGGTTTCAAGGCGATAGTCGGGTAATATAAATCAGTCCTCTGAGTCTTGGTGAGGGAGAACTGACCTCGTTTTGTTTTGGTTTGGCGCGAGGCCTGGCAGTGTTAAAAATCTTCAAAAGATGAATCCCCTCTCCATGAGAGGAACAGTGTCATATTTTTATTGACTAAAAAGCACTACCGCCTGCAACATAACGAAAAATTAATTTTATGTATGTTAGACTCATATAAGGGATGTTAATCACGAGAGGAGTTTTGTTAGTGGCCGGGGGGCTTCACTTTATGGGTTTGCCCGATTCACGGTGGTCCTTTTACATGGATCGACTTGGGCCTATCATATTTCCAATTATGATTTTCATCATAATTGGAGCATGCCTCCATTGACTCTAATGTGTCTTCCGCCAGTCGTTCGTGGAAGCTGGAGGCAATATGTTTGATGTGGTCAAACATCAAGCACACATCCAGCTCGTCTCTAATTTGTGTGTTCCTGACATACCACGGGGCATTCAGGAACCTTCTCAATGTAATGTTCTGGTACCGCTGCAGGCTTAACCTGTTTTGGTTAGGCCCCCAGCCCAGACAGGAGCACCGTATGTAAGTTTTGGTCTCAGCACGGCGCTGAAGATCCTTAACTTATTACGCAAACTAAGAACGCTATATCTCCCAATTAAGGGAAATAACTTGCCCGCGGCTTGCCTGTTTATCGCCAGTGCCGTTTCTAGGTGCACGTTCCAGCTCAGTTTAGGCGTCAGCGTGACACCCAGATATCTGACAGAATCACTCCAGGGAATGTTCTTATCAAATAAAAGGATGTCATCTCGTCTCACCAGTTTCCTTCGGGAGAAGAAACCGCGGTGCTCTTGTTCGGATTCACCTGTACCCTCCATGCCTTCATCCACAACTCTAATTCGGTTGTGGTAGATTACAGACGCGCGGCGATAGTGGACGAGTTCGTCCAGCGATACAATAGGGCTGTATCGTCGGCGTACTATGCCATCATTATATTACGGGATCGCGGAATGTCCGAAAAATATATATATTAAAAGATATGGCGCGATTACAGATCCTTGGGGGACTCCGGCGAGTAGGGATCTCTTCGAGGAAAGACACCTCCCCAGCCGTACTCTGAAACTACGTTGCTTCAGGTATGAAGCCACTAGCCGAATCACATAGCCAGGATTATTCATGCTGGATGAGTTTATAAAGCAGGCCATTGTGCCATACTTTATCGAACGCCTTCTCAACATCTATGAATATCGCGTTTTTTTTTTTTTTTTTTTGTTTTGTTTGGCGTCAGGCCTAGGAGTGTAAAAATCTTCTAAAAGACGAATCCCCTCTCTGTGAGGGGAGACAGTGTCAGATTCTTACTGACTAAAAAGCACTCCTCCTGAAACATAGCGAAAACGTTAGTTTTATATATGGGTATCTCGCGGTATGATTTGGATGTGGAATGGCCGTTTGGCCAGCCCCGGGGGGCTTCACGGTAGTTGGCCTATTCGCAATTTGTCCAGTTTTCACTGGGCAGCTTGCGAATATTTCAGGCCGAAGGATAGCTCAGAGCCTATGGTCCGGGGTGAATTGACAGTAAGTTCCAAACTATGTTTGCAACTGACTGAATCTCCACGGTCGTAGCGCCCTGAGCAATTCGGAGGGCAATATGAGCATCCAAGCGACGAAAACGTTCATCGCGTGGAATTTCAGGATCTATAAGGTCATTTAAAGTATAATGTGGAACGCTTGCCGATGGGGCTGGGATTGTCTGAGGGACTATAGATGTTGCCGGATGGGCAGAAGTTGTCGGTGGGACCGAGGTGGGCTGGGGCATTGGCGGGCTTGCCTTATGGGTAGTAGCGCGGGCGTAAGAGATACCCAGCCGGGTTGATGAGTCCGGTTGGGTTTTACGCTTGGGGAAGCTAGAGCATCCCCGATAATTGGCAGGGTGACTGCCGCCGCAATTAGCGCAGGTAGCGGGACCTGTTTCACGAGTATGTGTACACACCATGTGAGAGTGAGAGCCTGCGCATCTAACGCAGGCAAAATCACGTCGACAATTTGATGCGGAGTGACCAAACGTTTGGCATCGATGGCATTGCCCAACGTCTAATGATTTGCGTTTATGTTCCACCGTGACTGCGGGAACAGGTGCCTATATGGCCTCTGTTCTCGGCTGCTTTGCCGCTTTTTGTTGCGACTTCGGGAGTTGAAATACCGCTTCGCGAGCTCCGTCTAATTCGTCATCAGACGCAGCGCTAGTGGCAGATGAGCTGGGGCGTGAAAGGTCATCGGTTGCCTTCCTTTTCGGGACTGAGTGCTCAGTGAGCATTGGCTCGATGGTTTCTGGGGCTGGGGTGGTGAGCATGGGCTCAATCGGGTTGACTGGGGGAACGAACAAATCCGCGCCTGGAAGTGCGGGGAATTGTTCGCGTATTTTAGGCTTTTTAGGGCCCTGACTAGGGAGTGTAGCGGGTTTAACCTGCTTCTTGCTAGAAGACTTTTTAGTCTTCTTGCCGGAAGCCGGTTTTTCAGAGACGGGCTTAACGAGTGGGCTCCCAGAAGCGGGCTCGTTAGTAGAGGATTGGGGTTTTGCCCCAGACGGTAAACCGGAATCGGCCACCTGTTTCGGCGGAAGGCCTACTAAGGTGCTGATGAATGATGAATCAGGACCTGGGGGATATTGCGAGGGGGCACTGTTAGTAGCGGTTTGATTGTTATTGCGAGGCTGAATCACGTTCAGCAGTCTCTTTATTATGGAGACCAACTCCTCCCTGGAGCTATCGAGGTTGATCTCGAAGTCCATGTTGGGGAGTGGTAGGCGCACACTTAATAAAATGATCCACTTACTTGGTTCGGTGAGGTTGTCAGCATTCTCCGGTGGCTTAGCTGGACGGCTGGGCTCAGGAGAAAACACGTCTGTCTGTCACGACAGTTCAACTCAGTATGGAATATCGCGACCGATACCCACGTTATTTATAGGGAGCGAACAGGCCCCCTACTCTTAGCATCCGCTGAAGATGCGCACGCAGCCAGGGATTTTCCTACCCTACTGAGTGTGGAGCAGGGATAAGCGGCATAAGTTAATTATAACGCGGCTTCTAGAGTAGTAAGTATATAATTGTTTATTCAAATATTGAGAAAATACGCAATAGCATGAGAATGTGTCTCATAGAAGAGCTTATGCATAAAATAGTATCAATCGGTAAAAATGTACCCTAAAATCGTAATATACAACAATGATTAATATTATTTTAGGGGGTTATAATTGGAAAAGAAACGAAAAAAGTTTTATACGTTGGCATTAAAAATAAATATTGCTGTAATTGTGTCCGCAGTAAATCAAAAAATGTTTCACACAATTGTTTTAAATGTGAGACAAGTCATCAACTGGAATGGAATGGACATTAATAGTGGAAGGATTCAAACAGAGTATCCATGTGCCTAATGTAAAGTATGCATATCTAGTCGGCGATGGAAAGAGTAAATTTTTCCTTACAAAATTCTTATAGCACACGATGTGAGGCTGCTGTTATAACTGCTAACGTTGGTAACAGTCAGATTTTTCAAAACATTCATTTGACCGCAACCGGTAACCTGCCTGGAAAAGAAACTTTAAAATATTAGGAGAAAAAGTAACATGAGAGCATGGTATAAAAATCAAAATAAAATTCACCAAAAATTTTGTATACAGTCACCCGGTGAAGATTATGGGAAAGAAACGCTTTCGTTACCATGCATGTCTGCCGAGGAATTTTTCGAAACGTCGATTAAATTTTTGAAGTCTCTCACAAAATCAAGAGTCATGTCAATGAAAAGCAGTATTCAAAATTATGTATTTATTTATATGCAAAATCAATCTTTATTAAATTTTATTGAGTAGAGTGTATACTTATTTTTTATGAAAACTATGTTGGTTTTGTTTAGTTATATTTACGTTTTATAAAATATAAATTTTTTAAATTATAAAAGATTCTCTGTCATCTCTTCTTGAACTTTCCCGTTGCAGTCAAAAATTAAATATGTCGGGCGATTGGGCCCTTAACTCTAAAATTAAATTTACTGTTTTAGAAAAGCGCAATACATTATACCTCCTAGATCGAGCAATTACAAGAACGCCATCATCATTCTCATTGAACATATAGCGAAAGACCACATCTAAAAGTATATCACAAACTAGCCTTACATAATTCAATGGTTCATAGAGCCTAAACAGTACCACTTTCCCTAACAGATCTTGAGTCAAAAATTAAAAATATCAAAACCATCGCCGTGAATAACGGATTCTGCACAAACCAAATTAAGAAAATCATTCGTCGGAAACATAGACTGTTAGCAATTAAAATGATTTACCTCGTTATACCCGCAGCAACATCTATTTTCGCCACGCCGTTCAGTGAAAATAGGAAATATTCGCACATCAACCAATTTTAAAGTAGCCTTCCGAGCCCGCTCAGAATTATCCACGCTATTATTCAACTATAAACACCACCCGCCGTCTCCTTTAAAATCAGGAATATACCAACTGCAATGTTCGGGGTGTACTGATGTGTATATGGGTCAAATGAAACCAGATCAGTAGGTCGCTAGATGAAAGCATTATGTCATGGAGAGGTCGTCGACCCATAAACGTTTATAATGCTTCAAACATTGTACTTGTAATTTTCGCATGCACTATGGAGTCGATTACAAGAAAGAATTTTAAATCATCTGCGCTCATTTTGAACTTATATCATCACACAAATAAGGATAACTATTATTGAATTGTGGCACTATTCGTACAGAGGCCACATCTTTGTTTGAATCAGAAATTGTAAAAGGGGAATCTATGTTTACCGCCGGCAAAACATTTAATTAAAATGTTGGCAATCAAAACGGCCCGTCCGAATGATTGCGACAACAATATCGGCTGAATGACGAAACGGTTTCATTTTTCCATTACCGTGCTTCACACAAGCGGCCGCCGGAGTACTGCTACATGGTTGGAGAGAGGGGTCATTTTGAGTTACAGTGAGGACAGCTGGAAGAAGATTCGATATGTTAGCGTGTGGCGGGACGGGGTAGGTGAATTTCAACGGTCCCTGACGATATATAAAAGTAATTCTTGGTAAGCTCGTTCAGTTCTTTATTTAAATTGTTATCGACGGCGAGCCGCCAGGACCCTGCATTTCGCTTCTGGGACACTGGCCGTACACTAATGAATATGTAGTAGATTTCTGTTAGCGGTTTCATCTCCCATTGGTTTTGGTATGATTTAATTAGATTGTGGGCCTTCCGTCACGTGTTCTTTTTTATTCAATAATTGTATTCTAGGTCCCTCAGCCACATGTTAATCTAATTTCCGGCCTTCAGCCTATTTTGTTGCAATTTTTTGTATTATTTATTGTTCTCTTTTGATCTGTGAAACATCTTGTTTGCGAAATTGGAGTTCTCGTTGTTGTATTAGCCGTCCGAACGTGTTTTTGTACGGGCTATTTGCTTTCGACCGCAGCGCGTGCAGCTATACGGAGCATTGCAGGGTAATCTCACGGGAAATTGTGAAACAATTTTATGCGGCGGGTATATGTTGGCCGTAATGGCCTTAGCCGTCGATTTTTTTGTGATGCAATGTACGCCGTTATTTTTTACCATAATTGTTGCTCCCTTAGTTTTTTGTGTAATTATAGTATGTAATATATGGAAATAGCGGCGAAAAGAACTAAGCCCTTGAAGTATTAGAAGGTCGTTCGTTGCTCATTTTCATTTGTGTTTTTTGAGATTTAGATATAGTTATGTGTAATTTTAGAATGACGGTGATCCGTACCCGGCTTTAGGGCAATTTGAAGGGTCCTCGCTGGCAATCCCCTGTAGTATGCTGAGGGAAGTATTGAAATAATTTAACCTGCAATGCGCCGTCTGTATAGCACGCCGCGTGTAGCGCGAGTTATGGTACCACAAATATTGACTCAACCGGAGATAAGCAGTTTTAACCAATCGTCAACACAGCAGCCGGCAGTTCCAATGATCACTCCGAGCTCAAAATCACTTAGTTTATTATTGAACTGTCTTAAATACTATAATCGCTTTTATTTTATTATTGTTCAAAGTATATCAATAGTGTAAACATAGTTGTAACCTACGGGAAAACAAATAAATTTGTTAGGTCGTTTTAAAAAGCATCTCGACCGCGGCTCAAATCTAACTCACGATTAAACGCGCTATTTTTATTTAAAGTAATTGTATGTGAACTAACGTTTGCTATATGTGCCTACATTGTTGCTAGCGTGTTAATTGTATTTAAACCCTGGACCTCCTGCGCATTATAATTTGATTATATTTTATATTTATTTATATAGTTTTTTGTGATTTATATATTGTGTATTTTTGCTCAATTGCCGTTTTTTTTGTTGTTGCCCAATATACGCAATTTAACCGTTTTTGCTGCTTAATTTAATTTGCATTGCGACCCGCTTTTACGTTTAGATAATTGCCTTTATTAGAGGTAGGTGCATATTGGTTTACAGCTTATTAATCCCTAACCCTTGCCAACGCAATTTGGATGGCGCACTCACACTGCAGTTAAACTGCTACACTCACCCACTGCCCTTCGCGCCGTAAATTTTTAGCTAGCCGCGCATGTGTGTCTTTACACCCTGACACCCTCGAGCTAATTAACAACTTCAGCTCAGGCGAACCGAGAGCACAGGTTCATCACAATGTATAGGCGATATTGTAGAAAGCCATAATATTGATTGGGATACAAAGAAAGAATTTGGAAGCCAATATGCGTGGTAGATTTATGAAAGGTGTTGATCGCGCCAATCAATATTTGTCGTATTACTCGATAGTACGTCGTAATAAGCAATTAACAAAACGTGTTGTGATGTTTCTAATCAATTATGCACTATCTAATGCGTTTAGAGTTTTTAAAACATTAAATCATAGTTCAAAAAAGAAATACAAAGATTTTATATGATGTAGTAGAATAATGGATAAGCGAAAATGCAGATGATCCTGTATGAAGTAGATCAGCTACATCATTCAGAAGAAATGATCTTCCAGGAAGTTTGTCACAGCATGCAAATATACATAAATAGATTGAAAAATATACAGACGGCATAATGTAAATTTCTCAATAAAGTTTTCCCTTTTGAATAAAATATGTGAATGTTTAATTTCAATACTTTTGATAAAACAACGTTTAGTGTAGTTGTATGTAGTATATTACCAAATTGTATTAAAATCTAACCATTACTTTTGAATCTATTATCTCATTTTCAAACGCGCATGTTATGATTACTTCGAAAATTCCAGCTGCTACGCAACATGGATGCGTCTGTTAGACTACACGCTGAAAAAGTGTTAACTTGAAAATAGAAACCCGTTCTATATAATGTATAATTTTCTTCTTGTGCACAATATTTATTAATAATATTCATAGGCTAAAACGCAGTAGAATTCTTAGAAGATGCTGCCAAATGTCCACAATTGGCACAGAAAGGATTTCTCTGTACAAACACCCATTTGGAGTAATTTAATATTGATGGAATAACTAATACACTATTGTTTGCAATGAAAATCGATTTTTATTCGCAACAAATATCATGTTGAGTTATTAATTTTAAAATGGAACATTCCCCTTTTATTGTCGGTTACAAATCTGCAAAAAAATCAAATTTCGTTTATAAACATGATTTTCATAAGTTGTATGAAATCATAGAGAAATCTTACAGTTCTAAAAGACTTTGATATTCACATGATAAAATGATAAAATAATGAGCAATTCAATGACAACTAGTGAATATCCAGCCCATCTGAAGCAGGATGTATGCCTTTTTGTAAACGACGTCTTATATTTAATATTGTGCGATGCATATTTTTAGATATTGCTTCACCTTTTATTATAATGTATGATAAGTCTTTCGGAGACTGCTCTTCTGTCTCTCATAATCCTTACCCCTATTTCAATTGATGTTGGATGAAAAAACGCGAAAACGGTAGGCTACCTTCCGGTGACCACAAGTGAAAAGAGGCACATGAAGGTTGCATGTGTTTATTAATCGTGCGATATTTGTAAATGTAAATTTGTTAATGGGTCAAAGCCTATCGTGCGGGTCGGAATGAGACTGCAGATGGTTAACTTCTGATTAACATCGTGAGTGGTCTTTTCATGTCCCGTCCCACTGGTTTCCAACGTAGTACACATCGTGCTGCATGTCACAATTAATTTAAGACTAATTACATCTTATGTTTTTTCCTGTGTAGATGAGCATTTATTTCAATATTCGACGTTCCAAATTTGCATAAAAATTAGGAATGCACTGAGCATATTATATATGATAACTCAAAGAAATTCTTATTATCGGATGTACAAGATTGCTACTTTAATGAGATTTCTAAAAGATTATAGACGATGCATAAAATCAAATATCACGTCTTTAATTTGACTGGTCCACATACGATGAAAGTGTCTTACGAAGCTAAGACACTAACGAATTCTTAATGGCAGCCGTATTTTAATCAATTAAATAAAACCATTAAGATGTGCTGTATCCAGTAATTCCAACGATCTGACATTTTGGCCTATCATTTCAAAAATACAAATATTGAAACAAAGGAAAAAATATTGCCCTTTAAAAGGGGTTGGATTCTAAAGGCAAATCAGGAAATTTGGGGTAGACGGAATTTTAAAAACCGATTGGAAATTTATTTGGCAAAATACACCACTTGGGGGCGAGTAATACCAATCCAAAATTGTTCTCAATACGTATCTTCTTTAAAGAGTACACACTTGTATAGTTTAGTGGCTCCACACTCAAGGGGTTCAAATTGTGAAATTCATTAAGGACAAATTTTAAATAATTTCCAAAAAATATTTGTTCTTGAAAACAGAAATTTGTTATTACTTTTAATGAATTAGAACATTGCCAAATTCCTATAGTTACTTCCCATGATACTAATTTTGACCCAAAGGCGGTTGCTTATGTTTGTGGTTACCTTGTGAGAAACCTGGACCTTTCAAATATCCAAAGTATTTCTGTCATCTTTATTATCAGAAAATTTGGAACTTATATATATTTAGCATGTTCAAAGAGCTTGATGATTCAAAAATTCAACGGTTTAATCAAAATAGACTTTTCTTGGTTTAAATGAACTGAGCAATACGATGACATTCATACCAAATTTTTACATATTGCATCACCTTTTATTTAAAAAAAAAAGTATTTTAATAATGCGAATAAACATTTGCAAGAGTTAATATTATATTCTGCATTTTTTAAATTTAAGACGTGTATTCTCAAGTTACAATATATAACACTAGTTCACCGCCGTAATATTCTTTCGTCGAAAGAACATGGGGAGCACGGTTCTTGATAGTAATGAAACGTGGAAACCGTATTGACATTTCCTAGTTTTTCACTAGGAATGGGACAGGTTTGATAATTTTACAAGCGCACTTTAGTAAATGCAAGTTGCTTTCGCGAATGTTGTAGGGGACCTCAACAACATTACAACACAAGAGCGAACTCCAATGGACAAATTAAACATGATTCAGATCATAATGTATGATGTGAAGTCATTCGCAGGTTTTAAAATTTTCATGTGTTTTTTTTATGCTCAACCTATATTTAAAAACTCTGCTATTGTCTATTGATCTCGAATTTCTTACCCCAGTTTGAATGGTTAAGGATTAGATGTTAGATAAAAAACGCGAAAAGTAGGCTACCGCCCTGCGTCCACGAGTGAAAAATAGTTGACGCATGAAAGTTAAATGTGTTTACTTGTAAATTTTAATTATATCTAATTTATTGTAACTTTGAGGTGTTGGATAAGGCACGATGAGTCAAAGCGTTCGTGCGGGTTAGAATGAGACTGCAGATTTGCGGCGCACAGGTCCACCCTCCAAACTTCAGGTTCACATAGTGAGTAGTCTCCCTTCTATAGATCGCCGATACACTGTCCGAGAATTATGTGTAGAAGTTGGTCATAAAACGATATGGCACATAATGAAGAAATGCCTTAACATAGACAAAAATCGAAGCGCTGGGTTACACTTCGCAAAGTTATTAGTACTGTATGTGACCAAGGTAGTACAAATGGTGCTGCCGTGTCACAAATAATTTCAGTGACAAGGAATATTACATCTGATGTTTCTTTCTGTGTGAATGAGAATGTATTTATTTGAGTGTTCGAGGTTTCACATGTTCTTAAAAATACAAGAAATGCACTGTGCAAATATAATATTATATATGATAACTATATGATAACAAATCCTTATTATAAGATATACGATATCGCTCAAAAAAAAATAAATGTATATTATGCAGCTATGGCACTAAATAATTCTGTGGCTTGTGCAATCAAGTTGCAAGGGAGCAACAATACTCGTTCTGCAAATCCTATTCAAACTGCAGAGTTTTGTTATGAAACTAATCATTATTTGACAACCTTATTGGTAGCCGTATTTTAATCAATTCAATTAAATGGTTTAATCAAAATAGAAAGAACAAAGAATTATGATGATGTTCATGCCAAATTTTTACATATTGCTTCACCTTTTATTATAAAAAGATATATTTTAGTAAATAAACATTTGCAAGCGTCAAAATTAAAACGGCGGTATATATTTCGAATTTAATTCCCTATGTATACCTTAATTACCTTTCCCAGAACAAATGAAGCTAACGAACCTAAGAGCTGTAGTTAATTCTTAGGCGATGCGAATCTGAGGTATTCGACAAAATGTTATAGTGACAACACCATTGCCTAAAGCTATTTCCGACCAGAATGACTTACTGATACTATTATTATGATGTACTAGTGTGCTTGAAACGCTTAATAGAAAACAGTTACTAATAAAGTCGTATACTATGAGTACATTTTATAAATGGTTCGATTCGTATTTTAATAGTAGAAGAAGTGTAATAATAGTGTGTCTGATGTTTGAGAATTCGTGTATGGTGTCCAACAAGGAACTGTCTTGGGCCCATTGCTATGTATCTTGTATATAAACGAAATGAAAAAATATGTTGTAACCCCTATTTGTATATTTGCGTAAATTATGTAAATGGTATGAAAAAATATATAAATGAAAATTTAAATTTAGCGTGCAGGTGGCTTTGCAATAATTATATCTTATATTAATAAAAATATATTAAATCTGTATCAATTGTATTTGATCTACCACATAAGCTAATAACAATAGACAATAATATGTTAGATAATATCAAACCAAATAATATAACACTAGAAAGGGTCAAAGTTATTAAGTATTTGGGGGTAAAATTTCACGAAAATTTGAAGTTTAGTCTCACGCTCAGTACATAATGAATTGTTCATACGTCGTTAATAGCTTTTACAAATTTTCAGTGCAACCACTAAATCCTGGAGACATTAACGAATCATTAGAAAATAACCGCACAGACATAAAAAACTCGGTATATTTCTGCAAGAAAAAAGAATTAATGATATTTAAAGATATATTGCAGAATTAAATATGTCCGCAAAAAACTATATTGGCTATTAAAAGTTTACTAAAACTTTTTCGCAAGCAATTTCCTTGGAAGTAGGAATTAATACTTAAAACGCAGACATTTTGCAGTTATTTGAATCTAATATGAATCTACAATTTATTTGCGAGGAATATGGTTTTGCTTCCTATATAATTAATTATTTTGGAAAAGTTATATCAGGATTATGAAAACTGTTAAGGGATGCTACTAAATACTGCGGAAATAATTCTATATGCGATAAATTAAAATGTGTTATAACTATTACGAAGTATGAAGGTAAATGCTGTGAGTATGTTTTCGATTATGGACATGTATATACTCTCACTCTGGTCAAAATGGACCGAATGCTTTTAACTATTCGGATAGATAGATTCGCATTTAAGATCTCTCGAGCAGGATGTTTGGTAGTTAACGATTATGCTATAATTGAATATAATAAATCTTTGAGGTATTTTTAACAATGTTGATATATCGTTTTTGCCAATCCGCTATTTATAGAATAGTTTTTCTTGTGGTGGCAAGATATGAACGATTAAGACTTGAACGAGAGTCTTTACTAACATATACACATATACTTCTTTTGCGTCATGGATTAATTCGCCGAAATATCTAATGTTCCCAAGAATACATTGACACTTTCATTATAAAGACACTAACAAAGACTGATGTTAAGTCGTTATTGCACCTGAAAGGATATCTGGAGGATTGACATATGGATGTGTTCCATTTTCGAGTATCACATAAAAACAAAAAACCTCAAGCGACGGTATTGCTAGGTACGGACGATATACAATCAATTGAGAAAGGAAGAAAACATGTTAAAATTATATTTTAGTTCATTGGAGTTGGTCGTAATAGACGGAAAACACGAGCAATGGAGGCAAAAATTGTATATTGCAAACAGATATTGAATTTGAAAAAATATCTGAAAAAGATCATGGCTCTGTCACAAGACTATGATTAGCCTTGGAATAAATCTATTGTCTCTGCACTAAAACGCAATAACTTGGCAATTAATTTTATTTAAATATTCAATTGTATCTCCACCACGTGAAACACATAATTCTAGGCGCGCATGAAGCTGGTTATAAGAGTTTTGAATTTTTCTATCGTGATCGATCGAATGGTATCTTCGATTCGATTTTTGTCAATATGTTTACATCATTTGGAACGGGAGTATTGTAAACAATTTGTTTTAATCGGACCCACAGATAAAAATCACAAATCGTTAGATCAGGGCTTCTTCAAATTTCTCGTTCAATCCATTGACCACTATGTCTGCTGAATGGGCAGGACAGCCATCCTGCAGAAAATATGCTGCAACTCCATTATTTAAAGGCAAATTATCCATTTCCTCGTGGAAGAAGGTAGGCATTTGCAGATATGAAGCTTGCGCACTTCAGAGTTTCTTCAAAAAAGAATGGCCCTACTATGCCGTGGTAGGTAACAACGCACCAAACGTTATCTTTATCGTAGTACTTGTGATTCGTGGTTTCTCTGGAACCTGGATTCGTCAGGCTCCAGTGTTGTTTTTTTCTGAGTTGCCACTGTCACGTTGGAATTAAATGTGGCTTCATCAGAAAATAAGATGTAGGTACCGATGAAACGGATTCTGAATATTTTCGAAAATACGGGATCCAACCCATAGACAAAAGTAAATACGCTTTGCGTCATCACCTTCTAACGTGTGAATTCTTACTGGTTTGTATGGATGATATTTATAAGTTTTGAGGATTCTATTGATATGAGGCTTACTAATTCCAGTCTCGTCTGATCGGCAATAATCTTGGCCTATCTTGCACAGAGTTCAGGACGAGGACTGTTGCTGTATCATCTTCATCAAGATCCGCTTATTCTTTTTCATATCCCTCACAGAACCGAAAGATTTTTTTATTAGTTTTGTAGCTCCTTCGAGTGAAATGTGAGCTTCTGAATATTTTTCATCGAAATAGTGAACCACATAGTTAATGCTCGTCTCGCCTGTCCCGTAGCACTGAATTAGATAAATTCTATGTTGCAGTGTTAACATTCTTGCAGAACAATATTTCATATGAAAACGTATCCGTTTAAAAACGCCTAACCTGTTGCAACATTCCAAGGCTATCATAGTCTTGTGACAGAGCGATGAACTTTTTCAGATTTTTTTTTACTGTACTGCTTAGTTAAATCTGAAAACAAACAGTTGGACTAATATTTATAAATGAAGCGGAGAAGGTATTTCCTCTTGTGCTTTTCTCTAAAATGACAAATAAATAATGTTTCTCTCATCTGCAACCGAATCCGGGAACACACGGTAGATATCCAGTCCCAGAAAATTATAAAACGCAAACTTGCGAGGCCATCGTTTTTAGACTTTGGAAAACCAGAACATTTCCCACAAATTACAAAATTAGATATAAAACTTGTAGTAGGTCACCAAAAAGATTCAATTAAATATACTATACTATAAGCTATTAGCATAAAACTTGACAATTGAAGGCTTTAGTTCATCTGAATTCAGCATTGCCTTTAAAGATTTGATTTTGACCAATGGGTGGAGCATGGACGATCTTGAAGGTAACATGTGTGTAGTATTTTATACTTGAAGACTAATTATTCCTAACACACAATCTGCAGCAAACACCAAAGGCAAAGCTAATAACACTGATATTCGGTCAAACTTGTAACTAAGTATATTGTAACGAAGCAGGTTTTGGGATGGCGAAGGAGGGTAGCTCAAACTGACTGGTTTCGCAGGTGTCGATGAATAGACGGTATCGGTGTAAACGTTTATTGCTACACTTACAACCCTGGTAAACTAAGTAAGGCATACATATAATTACACATCAGCGCAACCCCCATAATTAAAACCTTACCTAAGTGGCAGGTACAAAAACCACGTGCGCACTCAGCTTACCGCAGTGACAGTCGTCGGAAGTCTGACCCAACGTGACGCGAAGACAGTCGACTGTCAACCGAATGCGCCATGGGCGAAGTTAACCGCATAAAGGGGTGTACGAATAATGTGATCCGTCTTAATATCATTAATAGCAAGAAACCATCAACATATGATGTAAGTCTTTCGCGACCGTCCATGGTATTTGCAAACTTCTCTGGCTAGGTTTATGATCATTGAGAGTATGGCAGCTCATCCAGTGATTGAGAAAGAAATAGTTTAACACATACTCAAAGATTATAGCCTACTGTTGTCCCTAGTTTTACTTCAACTATTGGCTTGAAAGCAGAAGCAACCAACCCTTCTATGTACACAACATTTGCGAATGTCATTGATCTGGTAAATCCGTACATAAACCTGCTAGTAAAAAGATGTTAGTTGAATTCTAAGATGCTACCAAATACTTATCTTTGGCAAAAAAGGAAGTCTCTTTACAAACAACTATTTGTAGTCATTGGTGCTATTTACACTAATGCTTGCAACGATAAAACAATTGTTACTAGGAACAACGTAACAAATATGACATTGAGTTACTATTTTCTAAATGGAAACTTGCTCTTTTATCGTCGAAAAACACCAATATCGTTTTTAAAGAAACATTTCTGAAGGCGTACGAAACCATAAAAGATAATGAGAGAAATCTTACTGTTCTAGGAGATTTTAATATTCATACCAATAATGATTTAGAAAATACACTACTTCCTCGGGGGAACCTGTAACCCCTAGAGGACGCGTCCCCAGGTGGCGGATAGGGGAATGCCCCTCAGATATGAGGGGTAGGAGGGAAATAAAATACCTCCCGCGGACCAACAGGTACACCGCAGCGTCTGACCCAGAAGGGGCGGCTGCAAACAGCGTCTGTACCCAGAATGGGCGGCTGCAGATAAAACTCACCAACCCGTTCGGCAAGCGTGGTGTTTTAATGCCAACAACCCCCCATTAAATGTAAATGTCAAATTCTAAAACACAATTACCCCAGGTAGGTAGAGCTAATAGCTCTCAATCCTACATCGGTTTACCGATCTGCCTCACGGATTCTGGGGGAGGCAATACAAATTTGATAAATACCAGAAGAAATCGGACTAAACTTAATATCGCAACCTACAATGTTAGAACTCTGTCTACCGAAGACCGCTTACTGGAACTGGAACACGAGCTCTCCAAAATAAAGTGGGATATCGTGGGACTTGCAGAGGTTCGCAGAAGAGATGAAGGACTGCTGCACCTTAAGTCAGGGAATACGCTCTATTACAACGGCGAACTGGAGGGTACCCAACATGGAGTGGGCTTTATGGTACATAAGAACATTGCACAAAATGTCTTTGCTTTTGGATCAATTTCTGCAAGAGTGATATACTTAAACATCTATATAACTCAAAGATACACCTTAAAAGTAATACAAGTATACGCGCCCACTTCAACGTACCCAGATGAAGATATAGAGGAATTGTATGAAGACATCGCAAAAGCAAAAGAAGAAAACAAAGCATTCTATACTCTTGTCGTTGGGGACTTTAATGCAAAAGTTGGACATAAAACAAATGAAGACAATCCGTGGATAGGACCATATAGTGCAGATAACAGAAACGCACGTGGAGAAATGTTACTGAACTTCCTAGAAGAACACCAATGCTACCAAATGAATTCATTCTTTAAAAAAGCAACCCATAGAAGATGGACATGGCATAGTCCCGATCAAAATACTAGAAACGAAATAGATTACATAATCAGTTCGCATAAAAGCATAGTAGAAGATGTAACTGTGCTAAATTCATTTTATACTGGAAGTGACCATCGTATCGTGAGAGCAAAAATAAACATTCCTACCAAATTAGAGCGTATTAAGTTAATAAAACCAAGAGAAGGGACCCTCAACATATCTTCACTACATACAAAGGGCCAACTCTTTGATGCAGAAGTCACAAAGCTCCTCCTACGGAATCCCGGCAATGAAAACCTTGACAAAGTACTTGATAACGTTGAACAGGCAGTATCAAAAGCTGCCAAAACTGTACTGGGCATATCTAAGCAGAAACAACAGAAACTTACTGATGAGACATATGCTTTGATCAAACGCAGGAAAGAACTGCTACTTCTAAACAACGATGATCACCAACAACTGAAGATATATAATAAACAAGTACGCAGAAGTGTCAGAAATGATATATACAACTATAACAAAAATATAGTACAAAGCGCACTCGAGCAGAATAGCGGAATCAAATTCACAAAGAGCAAAATATCAGAAGGCAGAAAACAAATCAACAAGCTAACAGACAAAGATGGAAAAATACTAACAACTAGAGAAGAAATACACTCACAGGTGGAAGAATTTTACACAGATCTCTATGCCCACAAAATAGAACAGAGAACACCTACAAAAAATGATAGAAGGGCCAAACTGACACGACATTATACAGAGGATCTGCCAGAGGTAAGCGTTTACGAAATTAAAAAAGCAATGAAGGCAATGAAGAATAATAAAACAACAGGTTCTGATGGCATTCCTATCGAACTTATCAAATTTGGTGGTCATACTTTATTAAAAACTCTCCAACAACTCTTTAACGAATGTATCGACACAGGCGAAACTCCTCGGAACTGGAAGAATGCTATAGTGATCCTGCTGCACAAGAAAGGCAGTAAACATGAACTAAAAAACTACAGACCTATTTCATTACTTAGCCACATATACAAACTATTTATGAAGGTAATAACAAATAGACTATCACATAGATTAGACCAGTTCCAACCTGTAGAGCAAGCTGGATTCCGTAGTGGATACAGTACAGTCGACCATGTACACACAGTTCGACAGACAATTCAAAAATGCAACGAATACCAAAAACCAATATACCTTGCTTTCATTGACTTTGAGAAGGCTTTTGACACGGTGGAATCCTGGGCCACTATTAACGCGCTCCAGAGATGTCATATAGACTATCGGTACATAAATATTTTAAAAAGTATATATCGAGATGCTTCAATGGTTGTAGAGGTGGCAGGAGGAACAAACCATATTCCGATTCGACGCGGTATCCGGCAAGGTGACACTATCTCACCGAAGTTATTTACAAATGTACTTGAGGATGTATTCAAGACTCTTAATTGGAGTAAGGTTGGTCTTAATATCAATGGTACATTCCTATCACACCTTCGCTTTGCAGACGATATAGTGGTGTTTGCAGAAAGTCCCGAAACACTTCAACGAATGGTAGCTGAGTTAAATACTGGAAGTGAGAGTATTGGCTTAAAAATCAATATTTCAAAAACAAAAGTGATGACCAACCAACCCATACTACCTCCAATTAAAATACATAACAAAGACCTTGAACTAGTTGCTGAATATATATATACCTCGGACAAATAATAACCTGTCAGAAAAACATGCAAATGGCAGAAGTCAAGCGGCGTGTAAATATGGGTTGGGCTGCATTTAGCAATCTAAAGCATATTTTAAAATCCGACATGCCTCAACATCTCAAAACAAGAACTTACGACCAATGTATTCTACCAACTATGACTTATGGTTGCGAAACATGGACTCTCACAAAGGCGGCAATGCAGAAACTAAAAGTTGCCCAACGATCCATGGAAAGGCAAATGCTGGATTACACTTCGGGACAAAATGTTGAATACCTGGATACGAGAACGTACCAAGGTTACAGATATTGTCCTTAGAGTAACTAAACTCAAATGGCAGTGGGCTGGACACGTCATAAGACGGGAAGATAACCGCTGGAGCAGACAGATCATTGAATGGAGGCCGCGTACCGGGAGAAGAAACATAGGAAGACCACCAGCACGTTGGGCCGATGATATTAAAACGGTGGCAGGCAAACAGTGGACTAGACAAACACTATGTAGAGAAAATTGGAAGTCCTTGGGGGAGGCCTACGTTCAATATTGGACTAGAGATGGCTGATATTGATGATGATGATGACTACTTCTGGAAGATTCACATATAGATGAGTTCCATTTTCTAGTTTGAAAATATATTTTCCATTTAAGGAACATACAGAGGAAATAACAAAATCCGCAACAAAGACGTTTTATTAAGCGTACCTGATCTAAATTAGAATATGTCAGCGTTGCATGGTACCGAATTGACCAAATAGAGCAAATAGAGCGCAATTGCCTAAAATATATGACATTTAAAATCGATGGCCAATATTCGATAAGATAAAAATAAAAAAATAAAATTTGGTTTTAAACTATTGCTTGCATTGTATGATTTCATGTAGTGAATTACTCCATGGCATAAAGTTCTATAGTCCCAGATTGGGATGTAGAACCATTTTATGTGAAAAAAAAAGCGCACCAACATCATGCTACGGTTACCTACATTATTACAACCAATCTAAATGAGTGCGTAACTAAAACATAAGCATTGATATTTATAACATAGCATTTAGTACATTTGTACGTGCGATATCTTCATAATTAATATTCATTTTTTGCTAGACATTATCTTTTAATTTCTTGTACTTAATTTGTTACTCTGTCAATTTATTTTTATTAAGTATGTATGTATTATCTGTTGTTGCCCTGTAACTGGAGTATTACTCTGTTGGGTAAATAAAGGTGATTATTATTATTATAATGATTATTATATTAGATCATAGAAGAGTTGTAATACCAAAAGCGGACAAAAATCCGTGTGGCCTCAAACAATATTCTCAGTATTAGCGAGAATATACTCCATACTCAAGCGCCAAAATTGGGTGACTGAATTAAACAAAATGACAGCCAAAGGAACTTCATACAAGATAACGGATTCATGGGGAATATCTAAGACAGAAGGGAGTTAGCAATGGCGATAATTGATATTTCGAAAACGTTTGACACGGTCCCACACAAAGGGTTGTTCAACGGGTTACTCAGGGAGATAATCGAACATCGCAAACGTACCTGGCAAGAGCGATGATGGACATGTGGGATAGTGGTCTCCCCAATAACAATGTATCAGGGGGACCCCGTATCACCGCTCCTTTTCAATGTTACTATTGACCCCCTCAAGGAATAATAGATAAGCGAAATTAGAAGCCGACAATAGCAAGTGTTCCAGTGAGCCCATACGGTATTTGTTTGTTGTTTCTCACACAACACAAAGTTGGGACACAACATAAAAACTTTACCAGTATCAATTATACAAAAATATATATTTCATTATAGATCAACGATATCAAACGATCCTCTCCAATCTAACTTATAAACAATACTTTGTTGCCTGAAAGGACAAAATCAGTTAAAGTCAGATTAAAAGAGGAAGCTGTGTACGGTCGTGGTCTTGAAAGGAATTAAACCGCTTATTTTATTATTGCTGTAATGCTAATTATCTCCCTCCCTATCAGCCGTAATTTTCCCAGCTACGTATCTTGCGTGTTGTTCTCATGTTCCATTCCGGTTAGAGTTGTTGTCTCTATGTAGTCGCGCGATGTTTTCAGAGGGAGTATAGCGGCCGAGGGGAAAACCCCATTGTCAAATTTGCGTCTAAGCGAAATCGAGAAATTTAGGAGCCTTATATAGTCCATTTATTTCTTAAAACCTGACATTGGCGGCATAAAAGTCGCCGCGAAAGGGTTAAATGAGTTATGCAGGTGGAGGAGTAAAGCGGCGTAGGGGAAATGGTGAGTAATTATTGATATGTACCAATATACATATTATGCGCTAGCCATCGTATGAATATAATATAAATGAACTAAATTTATATATGAAAAAGTGGTGACGATATGTAGCTCAATTTTTTTATAATTTTTAGACAGAGCCGCAGCCATCCTCTCCAGCTGGAGGAGTCAAACGGTCTAGGGGAGTAATTATTAGATACAATAAACATGTTATGTGCTGGCGATCATATAAATATAATATACATTAAGACATTTTTATAGTGGCATATGCGATGTATTTATACCACAATACACTGCCATATATTTGAAGAATTGTTCACTTTCAATGACATTCTAGACGCGATCATGGTCACATAACGGATTTATCCCATGGACTCGTTCACAAGCCATGTAATTTAAATTATAAAATTAAGAATATAGTACATCTGTTTCATAATTTAAGCAGGTACGATTCACATTTGTGTATCAAGCAATTAGCAACACGGTATGACGGTGAAATAAATTTATTGCCCATTAATAAAGAGAAATATATTAAATCTATATTCCCTTACAATTACGTTGTTCCAGTTGAGGTTTTAGAAGACAACCTGCGAAGCAGACTAATTTTTTCTATATCTTAAAAATGAACATGTTACCGTTGATGATTACAAATATGAGACATATTGTGTGTGTGTGTATTCGAGAAATTGGAATAGTTTTCTAATGAAATGAGAAGAGGAGAATATTCAGATGTATATCTTAAAACAAATGTATTACTAGTTTCGGATATAATGGAAAATTTTAGAAAAAGTATTTTAAAATTTTACAAAGACCCCTTACACTATTTCACTACACCCGATCTTGACACCATGCTAAAAATTACTAGTTCAGCCTAAGCTGCTTATGGATGTGGAAATGATTTAATTTATTGAGAAAGCATTACCAACGGGTGTAGCACAATGTTCTAATAAATATGGTAAAGTAAACAATTAATATATGCCTCACTACAACTGTACTGAACAAGTCTTATTTAAGGTATGTCGATATTTATAATATGTATGGATGAGCTTATTGATATTATTGGATTTTAATATCAGTGAATGCATTTCTTTATAATCACTTTATGTTTACCTAAATTAATACACTTAATATCTGCCTTTTATAATACATGCACATTAAATTTGATTATTATTTGAAATTTTGTAATATCATTTAATTGCATTGGTTATTCAGTATCATAATATTTACTGAAATGAGGCCAAGATGATTATTAGCTGAATATAGTGCTGATATTATAACCCACAAGGAATACAATTAATCTTAATAAAGAACAAAAGCCGACAGAATTGATTGATGTTCTTCGCCCGATTAAAAGAGGAGCATTTGAGGTCCGGCAGGCGTCATGTATAAAAATACCAAAAACTAAAATACCCGAAACGGCGTGAAACTCCCTCTGAATATTTACAGGAGAGGGTTCTTCCGAAATATCACACGATACTATGAAGCAACTGTTAGTGATTGCCATGTTAAGACGTTTGCGCCGGTATGATTCAAAATTACCCGCCATAGGCCGCGCTTGGATGAAGAGTGGGGATTCCGCCTACGCACCCTCAAGAAAAACGAGCATCGCTCTCTCCCCTTCGACTCGCCGTATTAGTAAGACGTACCATCAACCATTTTTGTAACATTTATTCAACAAACAATAAAAACAGTATATGTCCCAGGAGTTACGCCCTGGAGTTAAATAAGTCGATTTAATTACCCAGACATATAACATTGGTCCTTCGAACCGGATATAACAAGTATCAGACGACGACGCGGGACAGCCCTGTAACAAGGAAACACACACCATCCACGCCGACGCCATTAGCAGCACGGTGTGCCCTCGAGGGAATTGCAGACGCCACAGCAGCATTAGCAGTTCCAAAAATCAGAGTCAAAGGAATCATACGAGATCCACGCAACAGTTTTATCAATCAGGTTTGCTCGTTCCCTTTTACCTTTGCATTTATTACAATTTTATCTCGTGCAATATTGAAATAATCACATAAATCGGCAACATGGCTGAGTTAAAAAAAACTAGTACAACGACGCGGTCAGTTGAAAGGCCAATTAACGCGGTTTGAAACATTTTTACAAAATCAACAAATTTCAAGAAATGAATTGAAAATTCGGTTAAATAAAATTGTAAATTTGCCTTCTGAATTTGAGCGCATTCAGAGCGAAATAGATAATTTAACGTTAGAAGATAATGAAGATGATAGTAATGTTAATACAGAATTGGACACAGAACAATTCGAAAATAATTGTTTTAAACTTCTGTCACAAGCAGAAGATATTTTACAAATGTTAGGGGCAGCAGTGCCACAATCAAATCAATTTGGTCACAATAATAGCATGGGCAGTGGAACACATTCCACAGTGAGACTACCAACTATCGAATTGCCTCAATTCTCTGGGTCATATGATGAATGGCATCAGTTCTATGACACATTTTCTGCGTTAATTCATAGTAATGCAGAGATAACTAGCATACAAATTTTATTACTTAAAGTCATGTTTGAAAGGGGATGCAGCACAAATTGTACAGTCTTTAGAAGTATCAGCAAATAATTATTCAGTTTCATGGCAGTTACTCAAAGATCGGTATGAAAACAAACGATTAATGGTAACTAGCCACATAAAACAATTATATGCATTGGAAGTGGTTACTAAGGAGTCTCACACGTTGGTGAGACAACTATTAGATAACTTCAACAAACATTTTAAGGCACTTGAGGCACTTGGCCAGCCAGTTGAACATTGGGATAGTTTATTAGTCTACATGTTATCCAATAAATTAGATATTTCAACTCGAAAAGAATGGGAATCATCTCAAAGTAGTCAGAGTCAGTTACCCACACTTGATAGTTTGCTGCAGTTTCTAAAGTCAAGAGCTGAAATTCTAGAGTCAGTATCTCAACCAAGGGGTGAAGTCACAAAACCACCTCAATCATCAGCATTAAATAATAAGTATCAAAAACCAACAAAAACAGCTAGTTTTGTAGCAAGTAGAGTGCAGACGTCCTGTCCACTCTGCAATGCTAATCACAACATATATAGATGCACACAATTTATACAATTCCAGCCTCAAGCAAGATTAGCAGAAGTGAAGAGACTAAGACTATGTATAAATTGCTTTCGGGATGGTCATTTTGTTGGGGATTTTAGATCGAGTTATTGCTGCAAACACTGTCAGAAAAAACACAATACATTGTTACACTTAGGATCAGACACATTACAATCAGCTAGTAATACTATTTCAAATGTTGCTGCAATTAACTCAAGAATCTCAGAAGTTTTTCTTTCCACTGCACGTGTACAGGTATATGAGAAGTTTAACAAGTTACATGATTGTAGGGTTTTGTTAGATAATGGGTCACAATCCAACTATATTACTGAACGTTTGTGTAAAAGGTTAATGTTGCCTACCAAATCAACCAATATGCAAGTAATCGGAGTAGGTCAAAACAGCACAAATGTTTCATCTTCAGTTGATATTACGGTTTATTCAAACAATAACAATCATACTATGCAGGTATCTTGCCTAGTATTGCCACAGATTACTGAAAAACTACCATGCACTTTAGTAAATACTTCAAAATTCCACATACCAAACAGTATTCAATTAGCTGATAACATATTTAACAAGCCTGCAGATATTGACATGTTACTTGGTGCGAATTGGTTCTACAAACTTTTATGTAGGGGCCAAATCAACTTAGGGAATCAAGGTCCAATCTTGCAGGAAACTAAATTAGGATGGGTAGTCTCAGGTGAAATAGAACATAGTCGAACAACATTGCAAACAAGAGCACTTTGTAGCACACAGTCATTTAACAACATAAATGATAATATTTCAAAATTTTGGGAAATAGAAGAAATTAGCGTAGCAAAACATTACACCTCAGATGAACTGGAATGTGAAAACCATTTTATTAACAATACAGTTAGATCACAATCAGGACATTTTATTGTGAGAATACCTTTAAAAGAAAATATAGATTTAGGTGATTCACGAACAGCAGACGTTTTTATAACATGGAGCAAAAGTTAGTCAAAAATCCATCATTGCAACATCAATATTCAGAGTTTATCAGAGAATACATAGAGTTAGGACACATGTCAAAACTAGAGAATGAATTGGAAAATTGTAACACATATTATTTACCTCACCATCCTGTTATAAAGGAGAGCAGTGAAACAACAAAGTTGAGAGTAGTTTTTGATGCATCGTGTAAAACTAATTTAAATAAATCATTGAATAAAATACAATTAGTAGGGCCAACAATACAAAATGAGTTACTTTCCATCAAACTAAGATTTCGTAAATATCCCATAGTCATAACAGCAGATGTGGAGAAAATGTACAGGCAGATTCTCATTGCAGAAGACCAAAGAGATTTACAAAGAATCTTTTGGCGAGATAGTTCAAGTGAACCATTGTGTGTGTACAGATTAAATACTGTAACGTATGGGACGGCATCAGCGCCATTCCTCGCTATTTGTTGTTTGCTACAGTTGGCTAATGACAATAAATCAGTATATCCAGAAGCTAGTAAAATCATTGAGAACGACTTCTATGTAGATGACATGTTAACAGGTGGCAATACAGTAGAGGATGTGTTGAAGGTGTTTCATGAAGTCAGTTCAATACTACAGCAAGCACATTTTAAGTTGAGAAAGTGGTCATCCAATAACAATCAAGTAATAAAATCAATTGCAGCAGAAGAATGCGAAAGGATAATTCAAGTAGGGAAAAATAACGAAATTAAAACGTTAGGTGTGTCATGGAATACAGAACAAGATAGCTTGCAATACAGCGTAGAAGTAGCATCCAATGCTGATGCTCACACAAAGCGAACTATCCTATCTGCAATTGCTCAGATATATGACCCATTAGGTTTGTTGGGTCCAATAATCATTAAGGCTAAAATTATCATGCAACAATTGTGGAAGGAGGGATTAGGATGGGATGACTGTGTCAAGGGGAAGATACATACAAATTGGTCTAGTTTGAAGTCAGAGTTGTCAGTAATAAACGCACTACATATTCCTCGGTTTATTTTATGCAAACATGCAAACAACATTCAATTTCATGGGTTTTGTGATGCCTCCGAAGCAGCCTATAGGGCTTGCATTTATATACGATCGCAAAATAGTTCTGGTACTGTTGAAACACATTTAATATGTGCCAAATCGCGAGTAGCACCTTTGAAATCCATTTCGCTTCCAAAGCTAGAGCTCTGCGGAGCAGTGCCACGTAGCAAATTTAATGACATACGTGCAAGAGGCAATGCAGATTGAAATAGATAGTTGCCCATATTGGTGTGATTCCACAATAGTGTTGCATTGGCTCAACGCATCACCACAAAGATGGAAAACCTTTGTGGCAAATAGAGTATCACAAATACAAAGTATGACAAGTATTGGCAATTGGCGACATGTTGGCTCTGCAGACAATCCTGCAGATCTAATATCTCGTGGAGTAAACCCAAATCAATTATCAGATCTTGAAATTTGGTGGCAAGGACCTGCGTGGCTAAAGGACAATCAGTCGAAGTGACCAAAATCAGTTCATTTGCAGGCTAAAATAGATATATTACCAGAAACACGGCAACTACCTACAGTTGGATCGGTAGCGATCACCAACCTCAAATTTTTTATTTTTTTATTTTTCATGCATTCTTAGGGCAAAAAGGATAATGGCATACATATTAAGATTTGTTTACAATACCCGCCACCCTTTGAAACTTTCAGGAGCATTAACGTTATCAGAAACCACATGTTCATTACAAAGAATAGTCAAATTAGCTCAACACGAAGTATTTCATAGTGAAATTAAGGTCCTGTCAAAGGGCAAACCAGTAGACAAGAAAAGTAGGCTACTCAAGTTGGCCCCATTTTTAGACTGCAACAGCATGTTAAGAGTGGGTGGACGCATACAAAAATCCAACAATCATTTCGAGAAAAAACATCCACTTTTATTACCAGCAAAACACCACTTAACAAAATTAATATTAGAATATGAGCATGAGCGTTTACTGCATTGTGGACCTCAAACACTACTTGCATGAATTAGGGACAATTACTGGCCGATATCAGGTCGTACATTAGCTCGCCAAATCGTTCATAGTTGCATTACTTCTTTCGTGCAAAACCTCTGTTCAGCCAACAACAGATGGGAAACTTGCCTACAGATAGGGTAACACCTTATGTTCCATTTTTGACCACAGGTGTAGATTTTGCAGGCCCATTTCACCTTCGCAATAAACGCGGTCGCGGTAGCAAGATTGGGAAGGCGTATATTGTGTTGTTTGTATGCTTCAGCACCAAAGCAATTCATTTAGAGCTAGTTGGTGATCTCACTGGGGAGTGTTTTCTAGCTGCATTAAGACGCTTCACCTCTCGAAGAGGTCGACCAAACAACATTTATTCAGATAACGGTAGCAATTTCGTAAGGGCAAATAGAGAATTAACTGAAATAGACAAATTTTGCAAATCAGAAGACCTTCAGTCAAAAATTAAATTCTATAGTAATGATCATGGTATTCAATGGCATTTCATACCACCTAGAGCTCCTCATTTCGGGGGAATATGGGAAGCAGGAGTAAAGTCCATGAAAACACATTTGCACCGAATTTATAAAGATGCATCATTAATTTATGAAGATTTTATTACAATATTGCACCAGATAGAGGCTGTGCTAAATTCTCGTCCACTATCGCCCTTGTCATCTGATCCCACCGACCTTAAGCCTCTCACACCAGGTCACTTCCTCATCGGAAGACCACTGACATCACTGCCAGATCCGAATGTTTCAGAGATTCCCGATGGAAGGCTGTCAAGATATCAGAGGTTGCAAGCAATGAGGCAGCATTTCTGGAAGCGGTGGCAAACCGAATATCTAACAGAACTACAACAAAGGACAAAATGGAACCATCAAACAGATCCGGTGCACACAGGCGCACTAGTCATCCTGAAGGAAGATAACGTTCCAGTGATGAATTGGAAGTTGGCAGGTCCTTGGGCCTTTAGGGTTCATGGTCAAATATATCTATCATGTTACAACCCGAATGTAGACACCACAAGGGCAGCAACCAACTGATATATGCTCAATCCCTATACCATAAAAACGAAGACAATGTTTTGAAACCGATGATATGTCATTTACATTTTTTGTGCTCTCAGTTCCAAAGTGGGGGTCGCGAGTTCGAATTCCCACCCAGACCTTGCTTTTATATTTTATTCATCATTATTCAAGTTACTTTTTTGGAGGCCGGAGTGGCAGCTTTAAGAAGATTTGCCTTCCCCGTTATTGGCGGGGTGGACGCTTAGTAATAAGCTACGCCGAAACTGGAAACGATTATGGGCACTTTAATATACTCTCCACCCACGATTAACCGCCCCCCATAATAGGACTTGCCGCCCCCGCTAAAGATAACCTCTGCTTCGCTTCCTCACAGAAAACAGGTGTATTAATAGCCTTCTCCGTCGCCGTCGTAGGTGGGCGTGGGGACTTATTTTCTCCATCCCCGTCTCTTATTGAGGCGACGAGGCATGAATAGTATTCTACTCCTCCAGCCCGCCGCCGCCACCGTTGACGGGGCTGGGTGCTTGTATAATAATTTAAAGTTTATTCTGACAAGGCATTAAGTAGTTAAGTAGTTTTTATATTCTGGCGAAACTCCTAAATATTAATAATGCCTAAAGTTGTGATGGCTTACGCGCGGTGTTCAAAAAGATCCCGCAATTTTGTCAAGAAAAAGTAAGTACGATTTTACGATAATTTTAGTTATAATATATGAAAGGAATTTAATATGTTAGAGCATGATTGTTTCAAAGCTATGCATATATCTTATTGCATTATTATTTGTTGCTGTTTTGCATATTCATACTTTTAGTATTATATAATGATGTTTCACTCATCATTTAGATAAAAGCAGTGGAATGACTCACCACGAGTAAGGATATGGTACTTCACAAATGACAGACCATGACGATGACTATGATTTTCAATGCTTACAAGCAACTGATTATTATGAGTTAGTTAAATTTCAAATTATATATATTCAACTTAATGAATCTCTGTTTTAATAAATAGGATTGAGATAAAAAAGTTTACAATTGAACATGAATTGCCATCCAATACTGTCCTTCAAGGGAACAGAGCAGTGAATTTAATCTATATACTCTCTGAATCTCTGCGTATGTTTTAAAGACTCAATGTTATGCACAACTGGTCACTTAGAATTGCAAAGCGAAAATGGGCTAGGACTAGTTGGTACATTTTTTTAAATGCAATATTTGTGATCGTAATTACTATATATCTACATTTCAAACCAAACAAATATAAATCTTGGTATGGGGAACCCCATCAGCAGGTAGTACTTATAACACGTATAATCATTCGGAGGAAAATGGCAATGACGTGAAGAATAGTGTTTCAGGAAATTAAAATCTATGAACATATCTATATATATATATGTATATATATATATATATATATATATATATATATATATATATACATATATATATATATATATATATATATATATATATATATATATACATATATATATATATATATATATATATATATATATATATATATACATATATATATATATATATATATATATATATATATATATATATACATATACCGCCGTCCAATATATTTTTATTATTTAGAATGTAATAAAGTTTTCAGAAAAACCCCTGAATATTTTTAAACCAAAGGATGTGGCTATTATCTCACTGAGATCAGTCTTGATTAGTTTTAGCAGTGCACATTACTTTATCATACGTATCTTAATAATTAAAATAGAATATTATTTTAAAGAAATATATGTTTTTAAAGAAATTTTTTTAACTTTCCGCGATTGTTCTAAATTTTTGAATAATTCACATAGGAACTGTCATTTCAATCGGAATAATTTTTTCCTTGGTTAATAAAATACACGAAATAACGAATAAGAATTTTGTACAGCATTGTATAAACGTGAAGATAATTTTTATATTTAATTCGAAACATATTGGCCACCTGAACCAAATAAAGTACTGCGCCTGATTGTCTTCTTGGTAGTAAAGAATATATCGTCAAGCTGCCTTCACATAGACGAATTAAATAGTTACACCACTTTCAGAAAATCGATTTTTTTCTTAGCCAAATCAATTATTTTAAGAAGAAATATTTTAAACGTTTAATCATTTCAAAATTCAAAGTTAGAGGCCCGAGAAACTCAGGTAGCGATCGGAGCTACAGTACCTTTCCTTTCACGTTAATCTCGAAACTACTTTTTCAAACTGGTGTACACGATATCTCAATATCTATTTAACCTATTTTGTTAAAATTTGCCACGTGCAACACATTCTTTATAATATTATGATACCCTTTGGGTACCGCGTTCTTGAATTATAAATTTTTAAATACCAAAATTTCATTAAAAAAATCAGAGATTTTTTTCCAAACAGTTGTCATTTGTACAAAAATTATTATTTTTTATTATCCTATGCTACTTCGTAGCTGCTACCTTTCTAAATAAGAAAACATATATTTTTTTCAATTTCTAAAGAGTCAGAAAAGGGTTGACAACTCATATCTCCGTTACTTTTTAATGTTTGTTAGTTATTCGTTCTTCTTTCCTATTGTTAACAAACCTACCACGTATGTGTGAAATAAAATATATTTTATCTATTCTAGGGTTCCGTGAATTTAATTTTTTAAATGTATACCTCATTTCCAAACGCCAAGGTGGTGTAATCCCTTGAGGATATATAATCTGATCATGCCGTGGTAACCTAACTCTTGTACCAAAGTCCCAGTGTTTGAACTGATTCCAGGAGAAATAATAAAACAACTTCCAAACAAGCGCTGATGAAGCTATAAAATATTATCAACACAGAAGTTAGGACTCAAAAACGTTCCAAAGCTGTGGAAAGTGGCGGAGATACCGAAACCAGATAAGCCAACACTTGATGCCAAATCATATCACGTTGCAACCAATTATGGCGAAGCTTTTCGAGAATTTTAGGAGATTACAACCTATCATAGAAAGGACACACCTAATTCCAAATCACCTATTTGGGTTTAGGTAAAACTACTTAACAATTGATCCAAGTTCATAGAATAACTAGGGTAATAGAAAATGCATTATAAGAAAAGAAAGTTTGTTCCGCGATATTTCTAGACGTGGCTAGCCCTCGATAAAGTTTGCCATAAAGGGTTTCACTCCAAATTAAAATACATGCTTTCAAGACCATATACAGAAATATTGGCGTCCTACTTGACTAGCAGACACTTTAGGACAAATCAGGAGATACTGAAAGCTGGTGTGCCACAGGAAAGTATCATCAGCCTGGTCCTCTACTTGCTCTTTACTTGTGACCTTACAGAACTAGAAAATAATAAACGGCCACTTTTGCGGACGACACAAACATCCTGGCTATTGGCAAAACAAACAAACAAATAGCAAAAAAGCCACTAATAAAATACAAAAATGGCTAAACAAGTAGAAAATCAATCTGAATGATATAAAATAACTTCACAAACAAACAGATAGTACATACTCCAATAATAAGTAGTCAGCCAATACCATGCGCTAATCAATATGAGAGACAATATTGGCTGATGGGAAGAAAATCCGCACTGTCAATACATAACAAGCTCTTGCTGTGCAAGCAAGTATTAAAACCCGTATGGACGTTGGAATACAGCTGCACAAAAAAGTAACCTGAAAAATAATATAAACAAAATGCCGAATTGTTCAGCGCAATGAAGAAATAGTCTTCTGTTTATTTATCGTTAAAAAATCGATTTTCATCAATCAACATTTGCTTATTTTGTGGCTAGATCATCCTGCAAACATTAAAATATTGCGACGATAATAAGAATCTAGAAAATATAATATTTTTTGAGTAGTAGACTGAATTTATAACAAGGATATGAATAAATTAATTATGTGAAGACAATTTAACTACTATTCGACTGTCTTCCTTCAGTACGCGAATACTATTTTTGTTATACAGGATGGGCACCCACATATGAGTGGGACAGAAGGAAAGTGAACCAAGACCACTTTTTCTGAAACTGTTAAGGATGTACCAAATCCCTTTAAACCTTTATTTATTCAGTGTCCTGATGAACCAAGTCATTAGTTCATCAGGCTGCCAACAGAGTGCACTGGTTTATCTCAACACCGAATTCACTGAAAAAGTGGACCTAGACCAGACGGCTGAGAGTCGATGATAAAGTGAACCACTGCGCAGTAGTTGATTGACCTCTATCCGATGGTAAAGAGACACCTGGTGTCTAAAAATTGAAGACCTGAAATGGTGTAAAATTCAAATTTACATTTATATTTATATGGTGTTTCAGATTAGATTACAGTTCACTCGATTAATGATTCTTCACGTGTATGATCTCGTCGTAACTTTCCGCTATCAGATTCTAGTTGGTTTCAGAATCTCACTACTCGCTACAAGCTGCAAATACCAAATTTTCATGGAAACATTTTGACGTTTATTCGGTACTTTATACGGTACTGCCAATCAACCTATCGCATGCGATGTTGCCCCTGTTCCTAGTATCGCTCTAAGAGTATTAGTATCAGTTCAGTACAACGATATATATTCCACTTCCGAGTTTGAATCAAAATAAAAAGACATGAAGAAATGTAAAAGTCATCATTAAACTCAGGATCGTCATCTTCACTGGAATCGACAAATTTAATTTCAATGCCCACAATTATAGTAAACACTAGGAACATAAAACAATTAAATACGGCAACAGTGTATATATTCTGAATGTTATAGCTTCTAAATGTGTATGCAACCACACATAAAATAACCTAAAATGAGACAGATTGACAAGAATTTGGCTAAAAGTGCTGTATGAAAATTGATGTTTTTCTATTAGTAAAGGCAATATTGGACAAGAATTGTAGATTCTCAGTATATCCAAATGTGAGACGAACACGTTGGGTACCAAATATACAAATTCATTACTGCGAGAAAGAGTGAAATGACCATTGAATAAAATTCCATGTAATTCCATGTGTAGGAAGCAATTACTAACGAAATAAATAAACCATCAGATTTTATGGTAGTGGATTCTTACATATTAAGACCATACTATAAGAAAACAATATTCTTACAACAAACAATCAACGTCAATTTAAATGATTCAATAACGAAAACTTGGCGCCAAAAGTATATGTCACCTTTACACCATTTCGGGCCGGCGCGGTGGCGGCCCCATCGGTAATTCTATAGGTATGAATTGTTGTGTTTTGTTAGTGGTTTTGTGAAAGCATGAGTTTTGTTGAGATTTTAAAAATTAAATTTTAATTAAATAATAATATTCTCTTATAATTTTCAATTGTCAACCACTAGAAACGAGTAAGAAGATTCTAATTCTTCTCCGTCTCTGGTGGTTACGATTTTGCATAGCGTTATCTATCGCCTTTGACTGCCTCTAGTCTATAATAAATAGAACTGCGCCATTCCAAAATGAATGGAAATTTGTTTGCTACTAGCTGTAGCTATGCCAGCATATAATAGGCAGCAGTTTCCCCGGAGTGATTCCTAGTAGTCCCCTGTCACTTCCAATAAGGCGAAGTTGCCGTTTCTTGGGGTTACGATCTTGCATAGCGTTTTACGGCCCTTGACAGCCTAGTATATGATAAATAGAACTGCGCCGTCAAAAATGAAGACAGGGCATTTTTTGCTAATTGGAACAATTGTTGATAAGTTGATTTTGCTGGAGCTATGTAATAACCAGTAGTTTCCCCGGTGTGATTCTTTGTAATCCCCCGCCACTTCCAATAAGGCGAAGAGACCTTAAATGAAAAGTAAACACTAGCAAGAAAACTATAAATTGGTTGAAGTATCAACGACTCCAGTTTCATACCTTCTATGTACCATAACTTTTATAAGTCATAACAAATTCAAAAAAACACCAGGTCAAGTGAAGTTCCAGAAGAATGTAATGACAGTGATGGACATGATCTTGTTTATGAATAATAGTACATGATGAATACAAATGTTGTGCCTTTTTGTAGTACATTAACTACTGTTTTACCTATTTCTTTTTTAGATAAAATGTTGTTTGAATAAAAATCTTGTATGATAAATACAAAATATGCCTTTTATACCTACTATTTTAATCTCTTTTATAAGCTCAAATACCTTTTTAAAAATGTTTTGCCTGTTTATAATATTTTATGAGCTGAACTACTATTTTACCTAACTATTTTCTATTTTTAATAAAATATTGTTTCAATCAAAAATCTTATGATGAATAACAATTTTGCACATTTTTATAATATTTTAATCTCATTAAATGAGATCAACTAATGTTTTTATTTACTAAAAAATATATTTAAATAAAATATTTTAAAATTAATTTTTGTTTTTATTTTTCACACCGACTAAGGACTTATTATTTTCATATTATGAGACATATACTTAATTTTGAGATTGGTGTCACTAACAAGGAAATTAACAACTTAGAGAGATCACTCACAGATATTGTGGGGAATGTCTCTCGCTCTAGATTTCCCGATGATGATTTCAAATTAATGCAAGTTCAAAATTTTCAAAATTAAACTTTCAAATGAAATGAATAAATCTTTGCGTTTCAAATCAAACAAATTCAATGACAGACTATTTAAACATAATAGCACATGGTTCTAAAGAACATTGCAGGGTTCAATGAAAGAAACCAAAGTTCTGCGTTCCTTCTGCGGTTTCCGATATCAATACTGACTATATTCGTTGCGACTGTGAAATCAATGATTGATCCTCAATCGGCCTCTGGCCATTTGAGGGATCATACTAAGACTGGTTGGCTTGCAGCCCCTTTTGTAAGAACGATCCGAATATTGGTATATTATACGCAGACAGGAGCGAATACGGTGGCTATAACTTCGATGTCGTACCATCAGTAGGTCTAGGAACTCTTGGTTAATCTTAAGACATACAACTTGCTGGGCCACAACTCTAGCTCAACATATCAAAGGAAGAATAATGCGTGGGCGAAACACCTGAAAGACAAGGTTTTATAGAAATCTAATATCCACTCGACTAACAGTGTTCAACTCAACATTCCCCAAGTTCTATGACCTTCCTAAAATACACAAACCAGAGGATCCACTATATCTTTTTTTCTTTCTTGCAGTTAATAGTCCATATGTTACAGTACCAATAGACATAATAGAATTAAATTATTTACCAACACATATTAATTGTAGGTGTGATGTAAACACCCCCCCGATATTGTTTTATTTTGCATTGTTGGTAATATCAACAACAAAGAAACATAACAAAGTAGTGTGCTACCTAAAGCAGCAAATGCATGCCAAACAGATACCTCTGCTGTATGGAGTGTACCAGTACCAAAACTATTACTCATAGAATACTAAATGCTGAGGAAGTTGATCGATGTAAGAAAAATATATTTCATAAAAATGGGCAATGTTTCAGGAATCAATGGCAAAATTAATTATTGCTATAGCTCAATATAAATGGAAAATCTATGGAAGAGACAGGAAAGGAAATACAAGAATGTGATAGCCAACATTCCCCAAGCGGCAGCGCCCTCTTTGTTCGCGGAAGCAGCCCCCCATAAGCCGTGCCGTGCCGCTCCCTGACAACAGCCCCATTGAGGCAGGTTTGTGGCACTCGTAGCGCAAAGTTGTTTTGAACGAAGCTCAACTTCGCCTTCCAAAATAACTCGATTCACTTTACCGTCGGCCGCGTGTCTACGCTCGCTAACGTAATGGCTCAGGACGTCGGCAAAGGCCCTAGTCTATCCTTGACAACCAAGTGGGCGTATTGGCCAATCAGGAGACTGTTCTCACAGAACGAATTCCGTTTAGAATCCCCGGTTTCTCCGTAACCCGGTTACAGCTCCCGTCGCAGGCTCCGGCCGCTTACCTTGTCGAGGCTCCATTTTGGGGCGCAGTACTGGCAGTACTTTATTTCATTAAGAAGAGTTCGTAAGTCCACTTGACATTCCCACAATATACAGAGGCACAGTTTTTAAGATACAGAGAAACATGGGCAAGGTATGTTATTGTTTATTTGAAATAAACGGAAAATAATAAATTTGTTGTTCGTGATAAGGGCTACGTATGTATGACGGAGCCTACGTTACGCCATACCACCAATACTCTACCACCGCGACATGCCCTCTCTGCTCCAGCCTCCTTCTCTGACATACCAACTGAGCGCTATAAGGGAGAGTTCAATCCCTATAAAATTTTGGCAATACGTTGAAGCGCAGCCAGCGGTCTGGGTTCCGTGATTTAATGACGAATTTTATATTATTATTTAAGTTATATTTTTGATAATATTGCATTTTGAATTGAAATTAACTGAAAATAATGGGGGGAGGAAAACACATAGAAACAGGTTGAAAAATATTACTCGCATTCTAGTCATTGTTCTGTGCTGTGTGTATTCATTGTTTATGAGCTCTGAATTTATAGTAGTGCGTTTCGTTGTGTTTCATTGTTTAGTTTCGCGTTGTGCGCTTCGTTTTTCCTTGTATATCATATATTGTGCTTGGCTTGGAGTGTTTTGGAGTTTGAATTGGAGTTTATTTTTCGTTATACACTGGAATTATTTTAGTTTTGCATTTTGGAGTATTTTTCGGTTCGCATTTATTTTTTATTGGATTGCATTTTTAGTTTTTCGTTGGAGTGAAACTTGTTTCGCGTAAAACAGGTACACGCTGCTTGTGCCATTCGTTCTTTCGTTATTGCTGTTACTGTTGTTACTTTACTGCTACTTCTGTTCGCTGTTTTTTTACTGAACACCATGAAGCGCCAACTTTCCGGCAGGGATCCGCCGGCCAAGCGGGCCAAGCTAATCTCCGCTGCGGCGAGGTGTTAGGCCCGCTTGGCGGCAAAGGTGCCGCTTATCACCCACGAACCAGTAAAGGCGAAAAGACGCCCGGCTGCAGAGGCGTTAGTTCAGCAGAAAGCGAAGCGTGCCGTAAGAAATAAAGATCCCGTGTACTGTGGCCCCAGGTACCAGGAGGTACCTGGTGCCTCTCAAAGAGGGCCGATTCGTATTTCGCAGCAACATTTGGAGGGCATCTCCAATAAACGTCTGTGGTTCACGAAATTGTGGGTACCGGCCCACGAAGACATATTCAACAGAGACCGACCGACCTCACCGCTGGACATTCGAAAGACGCCAACAGGAATACGAACCTACATACGCAAAGGATTCAGAGTGTAGACAGACCGCCGCACCGGAGTGTAGGATGAGCAGGGCTCTGGATCAACTAGGAACCGAACTAGACGGAGATCTTAAATCTCTTCAGCGGGCATGGCTGGGGTTATCAACAAATTACATGGGGTTGCAATACATCAGCAGTTAGGCACTATACTCGGAGAGGATGAAGATATCATAAGTACCATTAACCGACTCAATATGGGACTACAAGGGAATCTACAGTCCTTAAGGGACCACTCCGAAGGATTCGAAAAATATCAGAATGAAATGGCACAATCTCTGAAGATACTGGAGCAGGATGAAAAATATAGAAGCTTTGGATACAGAACTAGAACTCCGTATCTAGCTCAACACTTTTGAATACTGCACATCGTTGTTTTCATAACATCTATATGTTGATGAAACGATTCTCCGTATTATCGCATAGCCAAAAATACAACGATATTATGAATTCATGCAAACACCATCAGTTACCAATTGTAATGGTGCCTCAAGGAGTGGTGAGAAATGACCTTCGTCACCTAGAAAATAAATTAAGCCAGAAGCAACACGAGCTGGATATTTCACAAAGTCAAATCGGACGATATTATCTACTTCCCATACGGGAACATAACAACCATCACAACACAAATCCCAATTAAACGGGGTGGCCAATAATGGAAACTATTCCCCCTAACAGCATCTCCATTCGCTTGGAAGAACCAGACGTGTATTGTCAACCACAACAGTATTTACATAGCCGCAAGCGAATCGGAAGAAATCAAATCCATCGCCGGTCCAGCACCAATGTAGACCCTACTACGACAAGTTTAAGTAGCATAACTTGTCGTGGTTTGACTTGACCCAGGTTTTCATCTGACCCGCTGCAGGGCCCGCAGTGCACAAGGATGATATTCCGATGAGCTACGGTGGAGGAGATCGGGCGATACTGTCCCCTACGCTGTCATCTGGGAAAAACTATGTTAATTTCTCAAACCGAAGAAAACCATTTCATGCTGACCCACCCAGAGAAGACTACAATTATCAAATGCCCAACCAGAGTGGTATTTTTAAACGAGGAAATGTATAGCCACCCAGGAGCTATTAGGATAGAAATACAGTGTAACTGCAGTCTCGTTACGAACGGAGAGACACTAATTTCCACCAGATTCCCATGCCAGGATAATACTAACCAACTGAAGACGACCCACGTTTTTCCAGCCGTCTGGTCGACCCTCAAAACATTTATTATGAAACCTACGAGTTGGGCACACCCCACGTATAGAAACATCAACGAATGTCTGATTGCAAACTGGTCCACACTATACCTCAAGTGAACATCACCCCTATCAACACCGAGTATAGCTACGCCAAAGCAAGCCACATCGAGAAGCTGATTAACCACGGCAAAGCAGCCGCCTTTTGGAGCGACTCTGCGTATTTTCTATGGAACGTCTGTTTGTCGGTCGCAATTTTTTGGCTGATCTTTCAGTTCGTCGAAACTCTGCTAGCCACCCCCGTAACGGTTCATGGGCACCAAGAGGACCACGACACATTATTGTACGTCGCCCTAGGAGCTATGATAATATTCGGGGCAATTGTTATTGGTCGTCTCATATTTAAATTAATTTTTGGGGACTGGCCCTCCCAGACGTCTAGACACTGCTGCTGCTGTTTACCCGGAAGTCAAAATCGAGCTACTGAGATGGCCAAAGCATTTCCCGAGACCGACCACCGGAAGTCAGAAGCGAGCTCCTGAGGAAGCTGAGATAAATGAGAGGGATGAAAAATGTAACGCGTTTCCCGGAAGAGAATTACCTGGAAGCCCAGAGAGGGGCTCCGAAAGAAAATGGATACCTGAAAGCCCAGAGAGGGGTTCCAGAAGCTTAAGAACCCCTGGATGTCAAGAGATGGAATCCAAGAGACTTAAGACTAGACGTCAATAAAATTTCCCAGCCCCAAGAATATGCAATGTCGAAATCATGGAGGATGACCGACTCATCACCACCGTGTCATTGGAGAGCCTCACCCTTAGATTTGTGCCCAACGTGGATACGGCCCCCAAAGACTCTTTGTAGAAATAGACTAAGTTTAAAATAGTGCGGGATAGTGTTTAAGTGAAATATATTGCAACATAGTGCGGATTAAATTAATATAATATACTTTGTTAGATTTAGGATTAGATATAAAATGCTCTGGAATGAGCAATTTGTAAAAGAGGGGCATGTCATAAAGTACATATAATTAATTAGATATAAATGGAATTTAGGGATAGATTATATATTATTATATTAATCCGTCGTCATAAGTTAACGATCGTGCGTCGCACTCGCGATTACACATTCGTGACCGCTGACTCAACAGCCGTACGCGCAATCGAATGGCGGAATACTCCGCTCCGTGACCCAACGGTTTTGTAAAACGACACTTAGCAACAATTCAAACTAGGAAACGAATACACATTCTGGCAGGTCAGGTATTTCGTCATCGGGCCAGTGTCCGCCATTTCCATGCAGAGAACCGCGTGCGCGATGTCACGAATCGCAGCGACGACAAATTAATTTAGTTTATAAGCTCCAGTTAAGATTGTAAGGCTATCAGTCGAATGTATTGATCAAGGTGTCACCAAGTACACTAGGTAATAAAGGCAACGCCGCACAGGATGCTGTGCGACACTACCCCAAACCTGAATTACCTCTGTAAACCCGCCAACCCCCGCTCTACGTTATGGTGGAGCTCCCGCTTCACCTCGACAATATATAGGTGTGAAGAGTGACCCAATTGTTTTGCGACACTTAGCAACAATTCAAACTAGGAAACGAACACACATTCTGGCAGGTCAGGTATTTCGTCATCTGGCCAGTGTCCGGCGTTTCCATGCAGAGAACCGGGAGCGTGTTGTCACGAATCGCAGCGACGGCAGATTAATTTAGTTTATAAGCTCCAGTTAAGATTGTAAGGCTATCAGTCGAATATATTGATCAAGGTGTCACCAAGTACACTAGGTAATAAAGGCGACGTCGCACAGGGTGCTGTGCGACAGTACCCCAAACCTGAGTTACCTCTGTAAACCCGCCAACCCCCGCTCTACGTTATGGTGGAGCTCCCACTTCACCTCGACAATATATAGGTGTGAAGAGTAGAAGATCATTACTGCTGAAAAAAACACATACATATACTTGTCTGCGACTCCATTAGCATTTAAATGCATATATTTCACATTAAAGACCTCAGAAATATGCAAACTATACTTATGATCTGACTCAATACAAGAACGTTTTATTCGTTACAAGGTATGGCAGGGCTATATGAATTTGATTCAATAAATATTGCAGAAGGGTGAACTGTATAACTATATTCCTCAAAATGACCATGTCATACTAAATTTAGAGTAGCAGCATTGTCCATATATCATGCATTAAATAAAGTAAGATTGGCTAGAAAACGTAGACGTGTCTTCAAACTATTAGTGAATGAATTATCATCAAAGTGGTCTACTAAATATAAAATTTACCAACGGCTTCAACATAAGTACTAAAAGGTGAGCTAATAGAATCTATTTCCCCTTTCAACATTTCCACTTTTAAAATACTTTGACTGATTACTTTTATCACCAACAATTTAATTATATGTATTCTTGCAATTGAGCACTACACAAATACGAGTTTACATGAAGCCATTACGCATATTATTGTCTGAACGTATAATATGGTTTGAATACGCACACCAAACTTTTACATATTAGAGGTACTTCGGATAAGTGTAAACTTTCCAGACCTTTGTTCTTTATAGTATTATATTGACCTGGCCCAATTTTCCAACTGCATCTTGGTGACGAAGGCCCGGAACAAGGCGCTAGATCGATATAAATATGAGTATTTAGTGGGTTTTAAAATATGTGTTCAGCTTACCAGAGACAGCCACTCACGCGTTTCCTTTATTATTGTTTATTAACAATAATCTACAAAATTTAGAAAGTGTAATTGCATTTTTGTTTATTTAGTCGATGTATGGCGAATAAAAACGGAGAGTGAAAGTGAGGGTGAGAAATAATCAGAAAGAAATAGATGAGATATGAAGGGGAAGAAAGAACTCGAAAAAGGTGGCAATAAAGCAAGCACCAATACTGAGATACAAACAGTGGCTAGCATCACTACCAAAACGGTATTCTGAATCAAAAGTACATAGAGAGTTACTAGTGACCAAGATTTTATGAGAGCCATAAGAATAACGGCAGGCCACCAACTTTCAAACAGAAAACTATGCACTATCAGAGGCATGAAGAGTCTACGGACAGTAACACATGCATCGCTTCGAAGGAGACGCTTGTTAATTCAAGGTTTCTGCCAGAAGATGTTGGTGTGTTATCGGTAATAATAAGAGTATTTCCTTACGAATCTACCACTATTTTATCGGTACAGGGTTACTAACAAACACAGTGTTTGGTTGCGTTTTAAAAAATCTCGGGTTGTCACTGCTACTCTTAAACCATGTCCATAAAAATAATCGATTTTGAGGCAGCAGAGAACTAACGCTTCGAAAGACTTATGATAAAATAATGGTTGAAATATTCAACAGCATGCTGTATTTGTTTTAAGTTAAGTGATTAATGACCTTGATTTACGGGCACCTTGTTTTCCACGGTGAGGCAGTCGCGTGGGCACTAACGACGTTAGATTGCCGTAGCAATTATGCGGAATTCAAAAATATGTTCTGCGACGAATTCTGGAGGCATACCGCTCAACGTGAGCTGCGTTGGACGCTTGACGCCGGAACATATCGGCCATCAGACGGTGCGCGTACACGAACTTCTTCGCAAATTTAGCTATCGAAGCGCGTTATTTAACCCAGGCATACGAGGAGGGCCATCTCATACGAATTTTAGCCATTTTCCGAGTGACATGGCCTCCCGACTCGCTGGTGTTAGGAGTACCGGCGAATCAATTTCTCTCCTGCGTGAACTGCACGCAATACACTCTAGACAGCGCCAACCACCATCGTTTGAGCGTTCATCTTCGGTGCGTTTTCAGTAGCCATATTCTCGAGAGCGGAAGATGCGGAACCCACAAACAACTAATTCAAATGCACATTGGGATAACGAAAATAGTCGGGGCAATCCCCACCGCGTCGCCAATATTGAAACTGCTGATAACGTTGACGTTACGAGAAAACTTCAAGCCCGCTACCGAAGCCCGATTAACAGCTACCCCGTCGACGATTTACTTTCAAACCCTTGTGACGTCATTCACGATATGCAAGCATCTCGTGAACCGATAGTAATTGTTACTATTACTGGTTTATAATTCCCAGCCCTTATCGATTCGGGAAGAGATATTTCGTGCATATCTTCCGAGACGTTCCTCCAAATACAACCAACACTTCCTTCACTAATTGTATTTCCTATTCAGGGAGTATAGGTGAGTGGCGCTTTTAAGCAGCGCACTTTAAACTTACTCATCAACTTTCTCTTTCTTTTTCTCTGGCTGATAGGTTACTCCGTTTCGAATTTCTGGCAATTCCCGGTTTAAATGTGTCTTTAATTTTTTGGGGTGAAAAAAGATGGCACCGTGCGGGTTTGTCTAGATGCGCGCCGCCTGAACTCTGCTACAGAGGCGGATACGAAACTGTCCAAATCTATTGAAGACATTTTACTGTCCGTGGGCCCTGTTACATATATTTCCAGCCTGGATTTAACAGCCTCTTACTGGTAAATTCCTCTTAAGCCAGAACATCCACCCTTTCGGTCTAAAAATTGCGGTTAGCTCTTTCACACGTTGTATGGACCACATTTTAGACCCTACTGAGGTGGTTTTACAGTTTCCTACGTAGACGACCTACTATTTGTTTCCGAGATATTCACGCAGCATTTGCAACATATGCGCGTTTGTAAGGGGCAGGATTTTTTTTGCGTCTCAACGTGTGTTTTTCGGGATTCTGCGAAATTCCTGGGTTTCACCCTTGATCGCGAAGGCCTTCGGCCAGTCTCTGAGCAAATTCGAGGACTGAGAGATTTCTTGCACCCACAAACGTGAAAAGTTTGCAAGCCTTTCTCGGGCTAGCCAATTAAAACAGAGTTTTCGTCCCAAAGATTTCCGAGGTTGTTGAAACGCTCACGCCCCTTTTGCGAAAAAACACGCCTGGGGGGATGAACAACAAGACGCCTTCTTATGGATAAAACGTATACTCTCCCATGAAAGATTACTTGTAGTGCATTTTCGCTACTTGCAAATAGGACTACATCGTCCGCAAATGCTCCCTCTGCTATCTCCACACTTACCATTTGTGTGTATCCTACTGTGTACTTCCTGCATGTCATTTTGCATTTCTTTATTATTTCATTCATAAATAATGTAAACAATCCCGGGCTAAGTTCTCTTCCTTGGGAGTGATGCGAAGTCAGAAAGTGCACGGATCGGCTCCGTGTGTGTAGCAATACAACTTCGTCCGTAGGGCACAATAAAAGACAAGTTGGGCATCGGTGGAAACCTGAGAATCCCCTCTTCCCAACGACGCATACATCGAAAATATCGGCCCAGAAATGGGTCAGATGAATTCAGATGAAATTATCTAACCTAAAAATTGTTCGCATTCTTCAAAAAAAAATTCGCAAGAGAATCGCAAAAGTGATTGAAAATTTTTGTGACATCTTGCAAGTGTTTTGTGAGAGGTCTATAAAAGTGTTTGAAAATAATTGCAGTGTGTCTGAGGCAAGCACACCGGGGTCGGTAACCGACGACTGTCTTGGCTCCCCGGCGGCGAACCGGGCCGGGAGTCTACAAAAACCTACCGGGAATGGAAGAGGTCAATACGAACCTCCAGGGCTGGTAAGGGCAGAGGAACACATATATTTGTCGGCGCCAGAACCCTTCAGGAGACGAAACAACGTCCACAGGTCAGTATGGGGAGCTTTCTGAAAAGGAAGGCACAGGGATCTCCTGAGACTATGAGAACGGAAACCATGTCGAGCTCGGAGGAAGAGGAGGAAGACAGGAGCCAAGGCCAGATTCACAAGGCGCTTACTAACCTAGTCACCATAGCAGGCAAGCACAAGAATCTACACATGGACGTCAAGAAGAGTCTGCAGGAGGTAAAGTTCTTCCATGACCTAAACGGCCAGACTAAAAAGAAAAAAAAAGGCGAGGACCGAAACACCTGCGGCAGAGAAAAGGTTCCTCGATCTGTTGCCCGAAAATAGGACCCTCAAGAGTGGACAGGAAGAGCTCCGCGAACAGGCCAGGAGACTGGAGGAGATGGCGGCGTCCCAAAAAGAGACACGACCGCAACAGGATAGCCCAATGAACGTAGAGGCCAGGGCCATACAGGCCATCAGGGGACTCTTCGGAAGGGACACTCCATTCGCACAAGCCAAGATCTTGGCGGAAGATGAATGGCCCGAGGCCACATAGCGCCACACCAAAATCGGAGGTGCGAGCACAACCAGGGACGGTGAGGTTCTCAGCATAATCAACGAGGAATATCGACTGATAGGCGACATAGAAAAAGGGACAGCGTCATGGACGAACTCGCCGACCAGATGTCGCGCCTGGCTGGTACGGGTACATGCTACAGTACACCAAGGTGCCGTGCCTCCACGGTCTTAATAGACGGAAAGAGAAGCGTTTAAGATACGTGATGTGCTGCACCTCTAGCCCGAAGGAACTACTGGAGACATTCCACGGCGGCATGCAACATCTGCGGGAAGCAGAGTAGGACATTCAGGAAGGTCTGCTGGTAATAGATGCTCCAGAAGTCGAACCGCAACTGGCCAGAAAGCTGCTGGAGATTGTGTAAACCTACAGCTGGAGACAAGTGGTGGTGCTTCACAAGACCAAGCTTAGCGCGGGCGGCGGCAGCGCCACTAGCACCGCTGAGGACTCTCAAATCAGAGGGGAGGGAGTCCATCATCGTTAGGGGCACGGAGGGCAGTTATGCGGACCTTCTAAGAGGGTCAGAACAATAGACGTAGACGAGGCCAGGATAACCCGCATCACGAGAACGGAGGCGGGCGACCTCAAGATGGAGGTGAGGGGCAAGTACGCGACCGCACATCCGCTGCACTCAATATATGAGTTTTCAGCATTATTATTAATTAGGTCATTTTATTTATTCTTAGTTAGCAATTTAGTTTTATATAAAATAGTATTAGAATTATTAGGCTTTAGTTATCAACTTGTAGCGATACACATACGTTGTAGAAATAAAGTGTTCAAAAAAGGTCTTCCGCAACGTTCATCGCAACATTTGCTTTACCGCGCGATAATGTTTTAATTTCGGGTTTTATTTTATTTTTTATATACGTAAGGACGTAACGATCGTATTTCTAAAAAATATTTAATCCTAAGATAATCCTTTTATCGTGATGTTTTGAAATAACAGAAGTAAATGTAAATATTCTTATAATAATTATGGTCTACATTGTGGGGTAGCTGTTGAGGATCAAACAAATGGTAATTGTTATAATTTCTACCACAAATTTGTTAAAGATGGTGGTGTTTGTTGGGAGACAATAATGTTCACGCATTAAATCATGACGCTGTTTTATTTTGACGACTGGGCCATTTATAAATATATAAATACATCTGAGCGAGGACGAGGGCGATAATGAATCAAAACTGACTATTATAACTTGTGTGTCACGTTGTGCATACTGTGGCGTGTCTCTGACGTTATTTACTAAATAATTATGTATTCAGTCACACAATAAAAATGGAAACGATGAAAGAAAATAATGTGAGTAATCTATGTGAAGTTAGAAAATAAATATTGTAACATATGTTTCTTGAATGGCAAAACTAAGTGTTATTATATTTTATCTATTTTATTATGGTTTATCAATCGCCTGTTAAAAGTGGCTGTTAGTTACCCAGAACATAAAATTTATGTAATAGTTAAGTCTCTACGGGTTGATCAAATGAATTTATCCTCCTGGTAGCTATAGTCTAAAGTTGGCAATACTGCACGTTGTTCGGCAACTTCACGTCATATAAAACGTTTAGTTTTACAAACGTAACCAATCTGTGAGAATTTACATATTGCTTTTGATTAAGATTTTACTTTATCGTTTTATTATTCTAAAAATGAGTGATTTCAAAAAGAAAGAAAGGAGTGTAAACTTCACAAGAAGTGAAATAGACGCTCTAATTGATTTAGTCTACAAGCATTCGCCCGTCATCGAATGCAAAATGACAGACGGTCACACGTGGAACACGAAGGAGAAACAGTGGGAAGCTCTGGCAGCGGAATTTAATGCCAGTTATACCATTTGTCCGCGTACCAGAAAATCGTTTAATTTTAAGTATGAAGACATAAAAAGGATTTAAAAAAGAAACGGGCAGAACACAGACTGGAAACGATGAAAAAAGGAGGAGTGCAACATCACGTTTACCCCAGGTGAAGAAAAATTGCTGAGTGTGATTCGCATAGCAGTAGATAGATTTCTTTCACGCCATGACTCAGACCAAACTACCAGAAACCAGAAACATGAAATGGACTAAAAAATATTCATAAAAATAAATATTTCTGATTTGTTTTAGGTTTTAATGGAATGCCCTACTATTGATGAAGAGGGTATAACTGCATCATCTTGTTCAGCAGAACCAATAGTATTGGCATCATGTTCAACATCGGACATAAACCAATTACCATGCTGCTCAAAAGTAGAACATGTACAATCCCATCTTGCCAAACAGAGAACTTATCATATCACCATCGTGTTCTAGAACCCATAAAAGAAATATCAAATAGAGATTGAGCCACTCAAAGAGCTGGTAAATTAAGGGAACCGAGGAATCCTAAATTTAAAAGTGAGTTAATATAATTTATTTGAATTCCATCTCGCATAGTATTTTATGGCCCTTGACCGCCTATGGTCTATAACAAATAAAACTGTGCTCTCCAAAATGAATGCAGGGCATTTGTTTGCTAGCTTTATTATCATTAGAGTCTGTTTCCCCGTTTCCTGATGACCTCGCATAGCTTTTTATCGCCCTAGACCGCCTACATTCTATAAAAAATAGAACTGCGCTGTCCAAAATGAGTACAGGGCATTTGTTTGCTAGTTTGAACAATTGTCTCAAACAACTACCAGTTGTACCATTATATGTTTTGTCAGTTTCTATATTGCTTATAATTTTCAATTGTCATTGGAGTCTGTTTCCCCGTTTCTAGGGGTTATGATCTCGCATAGCATTTTATGGCCCTTGACCGCCAATAGTCTATTACAAATAGAACTGCGCCTTCCAAAATGAACACAGGGCATTTTTTGAGAGTTGGAGCTATGGTTAATAACACAATATTTCTGTAGCTATTTAATAACCGGCAGTTTCCATCGAATTATTTCTTACTAGAGATTATTCCCCTGCCACCACCGAGACGAAGTACTCTAAAATATTATACTAAACCACTACAAATTATACCATTAGATAGTTTGTTACCATTTGCATCGGCTAACTGTTTATAATTATTATTGCTATTAGAATGTTGCTTAAACTGTCCGGGGATAGTAAGTAGCAAGTTTATAATTAAACTAGATATAAATATTGACAATATTAGTCCTATATATAAGGAAATCTAGTATTGATTGATTGATTTGATATATAAAGAGCAGCGTGCCTAGCAGCCATGTGCGGGCCGGAATATTTAGACCAACTCACTGAAAATGTCCCGCGCCCGAATGTGCGGCAGCTGTGTGTGCGTCTCCAGTCGCGCTTTTTGATCGCTAGGCGGAGTGGGGGCCCAGTCCACCCGGCGATCGCGATTCTACCCGAATTGACCGAATAGCTTGTATCACAATTTCGATAGGGATATATATATATATATATATATATATATATATATATATATATATATATATATATATATATATATATATATATAATCACCGGGTCCGTCCAATTTTCAATTTGGTTACGATCCATTTCGTGGTTTCCCACAATTTTGATCATGTTGGATTGGTTAATCATATATAGGGTTCCCATCAGTCCGGATTTCAATCATTTTATTGAATATTTACAAGGAACAACCATCGAAATAGATTTCAAGGTATCAAAAGTTGCAAAATGGAAACATCAGACAGGCCAGGTGCACACAGGCGCACTAGCCACCATCCTGAAGGAAGACAACGTTCCAGAATTAGAAGTTGGCACGCATCATGGAAGTTCATCCTGGTTTGGATGGACTTGTTCGCGTAGTGACCGTGACGGACAAATAACAACGTGTATAAACGCCCTATTTTAAGGATTACCTTATTACCATTTGAAGACCAAGGGAGAATAATGATACATGACCATATTTTTGAAGAAATTACAAGGTTGCTATCTGTTGACAAATAGTTATATGTACCACATGGCAAGGCGTTCAGGGGAAAAACGATACTGCATTATATTGACTGCGTAAAAATAAACCGTTGTGGGGAAAAACGATACGACTATGAGCGCCCGGGTAATACATGGAGAGCCTACTGCAATGGCATTGAATCCACAGCAGCAGCTGCTCGTCTGAAGAGAGTAATCTCAAAAGGCCCTGTACAACAACTTAACTCGCTAAAACGGGAGGATGGCACCTTCACGGTAACACCCTCCCAAACTATCGAGGTACTCCTAGACACCCACTTTCCTGGCAATCAACCTAGAGGTCTCAACTTGGCAACTGATCCTCATCTACCTGATGAGGAAGATTGGCTGCAAGCTGACCAAATGATAAGTATAACTAAAATAGAATGGGCAATATCAAGCTTTTCATCTTTTAAGTCCCCAGGACTAGATGCAATATTCCCAGCACTACTACAATAGTCGGCCACACACGTGCGGATTTTCCGGCGGATGGCATTCCATGAATCTGTCACATTATCCGTTGTGGAATGAATGTATATGTCAGAAAGCCTACTGATATATTTATTTAAATTTGGGTTGTGTCAGAATGACGTTTCAGGTAACTCATTCTGGCATGAAGTCGCTGAGTGTAATACAACTATTGCGTATGTTATCAATGGTGCGAATCATAGAAATTGAACATATTATATTAAATATTATGAGCTTAAATTATATTTACATTAGACAATAGTATACCATTCTCAGTTATAATTATTGGGTTCATAATATGTCCGTCCTAAAATAACTGGCCCGATAAACTACGGTTGTTTGTATCATATGCTTTTAATGTTCAAATTATAAATTTCTTACATTGGCAATTCCTTTATTTATTTGTTTTATACTTATAGAGCTCTGTGGGTTACATTTGTTATTCTTATTGCTCTTGCAAGTTGATGTAAGACGTTTAAAGACTATTTAAAAAATTGTGACAAAACAAAAACAAATAAATATAGAATGGAATGGAATCAATATATAACCACAGAGTTTATTGATGCTTACAAAGCAAATGAATGTTTGTGGAAGATAAATTCCAAAGACTATAAAAACAAAAATTTAAGAAATGCAGCCTATAAGGAAATTGTGGAGCATTTAAAAAAAAATAGGTGGTGCAGAAATGTCTCTGAAGCAAGTACGAGAGAAAATTCAAAACTTACGGCGGGCGGTTCGGAGTGAAAAACGAAAAGTAGACGCAAGTCGAAGGTCTGGTACAAGCACCGATAAAGTGTACACACCAACATTATGGTAAGTATGTATTCTAAAATAAAATATATGATAAATAAATAACTAAGCTTCTTAAATTAAATGCTAATATAATGCAAATCCACCTACATATAATTTAATTAATGCAAATGAAATGAGTTATTTCAAGTATATATTTTAGGTACTACAATCTGCTTGAATTTACTAATGACGTAAATCCTATTAATTCATTTAGTAATCTGGAAGCTCCTACAAATTTTGAGTCAGTAGGTTCAGCCAATTTAGAAGAGTGTGTAAATATAGATCAGGAAGGAGAAGAAATTGAAACAACGTGTCAGGTAATTTTTTGATAATTTGGATTCCCTTTACGTTTCATAACCAATATAGTCAATTTTTGGAATGTGTTTATCTGGATCCATTCTGACAAAAATATTTCGGGAAAACGGCCCAACAGACGCGAATAAATTTGAAATATTATATTATTGATAAAAGTATACGTAACTCGCTCGAAGATTTATATTATATATACATATATTAATAGTTTAAATTTAATTACGCACACATTAATTTACAACAAATGTGGAAGTGTGAAAACAACGTGAAAAGGTACAAAAACGTGAAACACCAGTGAAAAATCGCGTATACCTGAAAAACCGGGAAAATACGATAAATAAGAGCCTGAAAAAGGCGATACATGAAAACGTAAAAAATAAACGTGAAAAAATTACGTAAAAACCGAGAAAACGTGAAGGAATGCGAACAAGTGGAAAATCGTGAAAACATGAAAAAATTTAAAAACTAGAAATACACGTGAAACGTGAAGAACATGTGTGAAAATGACGTGGAAATAACGCGATAAAAGCGTGAATGACAATCAAGCTTTTCCTTTCCTTATCATTTCATCTTGCCATGGTACTTTGCCATTTTCATTAAAAAATTTCAAATAGCATTCCCTATTTCGTTTCGCTCTTTCTGTACTATTTTTCCTCGCATTTCCTTGTAGAGGAGCGCATATGTCATCCACTTGGACACTGTTATTCCTCCATGCCCCTGGTGCTGTTTCACAGGTCATATTATCTTCAGTATCAAATGTTTTGGTTGTCACATAAGATGCACTTCTTTTTATCAAAAAATTATGAAGGGTACATATTGCTAAAACAATATAATTGATATTCTGTGGACTGACATGAATCGCTGTAAGAAGTACTCTAAATCGATTAGTTATCAAGCCAAAAGCATTTTCAACAACATTTCTTGCTCTAGATAACCTGTAGTTATATATACGTCTTTCATTATTAAGGTCTCTTTGAGAATATGGCTTTAAAATGTGTTCCTCCTGTGCGAATGCTTCGTCACCAATAAATACGAAGTTTAAATTTTCATCACATTGGCTGGAATGTGGCAACTTTAATGTGCCATTTTCAAGATGACTATAAAATGTGGTTGATTTGATAACTCCTCCATCGGATAGCCGCCCTTGTTTTCCCACGTCAATATATAAAAATTCATAATTAGAATTGACAATAGCCATTAATACCACACTATAAAAGTTTTTATAATTATAGTAAAGGGCCCCAGAGTTTGGGGGTTGCATTATGCGTATATGTTTGCCATCTATACACCCTCCACAGTTTATCATTTGCCACCGGTCCTTAAATCCTTGAGCAGTTTCTTTCCATTCTTGGCTTGTTTGAGGTATCTAAAAAATGTAAAATATATCCCTTATTCTCATATTTTAAGACTTAAATAATTATTATTGTTATGTACAATAGATTTTATTACTCTTTTTAGAATTTCTCACCTATACCTACAACCACCACAAAATCAAGAAAAAGAAAAATTGACGATAACATCTCAAATTTTATGGAGAAGTGTGCTAAAGTGTTGGAAACGCCTACAATTATTGAAAAATCCGATGAGTTTGATGCTGTAGGTATTCAAATAGCAGCAAAACTGCGTAAAATGAACTCGGAACAGGTGATATATGCTGAGTTCTTACTGCATAAAGTTTGCATGAAAGGTCAACTACAACAGCTCACGGATAAAACCGATCTAATCGATATTTAAAGTTTTATTAGTGGAAATAATTTTGTAATATGTTAAGATATGTTTAATTTTTTAATCTTTACAAATATTGTGTTTCGAGTTTGTTCAATATTTGCTTATATATATAATTTTTGTTGTAAGGTTTAGTTACTAGGAATAAATAAATTTTTTTCTGAAATTGTTTATTAAATTACTCATCATTATTAATTCATTATTAATCACAACTTAAAAGTTGTCTCTCATATACACGATTTCTATTGCAACAAAGAAAACGGAAGAAAAAAAAAATTTAGTTGAGTGATTGTTTTGTCAGTTGATTTCAAAAACTTTGATAAATTAATATGTGGTAAATTTCAGAAAGTATTATGGAACAATATTGATATTAATTTTTAATAATACTATATCACGGATATACTTAAATGTATAACTTACCTTTAAGTAATCTTCTTTAAGAACTTCGTAGATTATTCTACATGTTTCTGGAATTATTACTCCTAATGTTTGCGCGGCAATCCCAGTACTAAATTTCAAGTCTTCATAACTTCTACCCGTTGCTACAAATCGTAGTGTAGCAATTAGCCGTTCTTCAGCTGGGATCGCTGAACGCATAACTGTATCTTGTTTTGTAAGACGAAGTCTTAGTAAATCTAATAATAAATATTTGTTTATTAATTAGAACGTTTCCTCTATTCAATTTATAAAAGATTCTTACTCAAAAGAAGACCAAAATCAGTTGCTGACATCCTTAAATAATTTTTGAAATCATTTGGCTCTTTTACTCTTAATTCTTGTAATAACGGCATGTGTCCAAATTCATCTCTCTTTGAAATCCATGCCTTTATCCACTTACTTCGATTTTTTCGTTTTGATATGACGTGGTAATATGCCATAGAAAAACCTGCCGCCGCTATAGCTAAATTTCTTTTATTCATGGTATATCAAAATCAGGAACCATGATTATGACTTATTTTACACTCGTTAAGAATGTAGTTGTCTAATAATTTACGTTGGCAGCATTGCATATTGTTGTTTCTACTATAAAATCCGCTGTTAAGGGGGGTGGGTGCGTTGACATAACAAGCATGCCATGGTAGCAATGATAAGAACCAACGCCAATCCCATAGATGTCGCTACTCACTAATATTTTAAATATTTCAATCAATCCGGAAGTAACGTTCCGCCATGGTTGTCATGGCAATTTTAGTTTGGGATTACTATGGTTGCCAAACATATATTAAATAACATACTCGTGGAGCATTATTTAAATTATTTTATTAATTTAATACTTTTCATGCAAAAGAAATTACAAATAGACTGCCATCGTCCACTGCTGGAGGCGGGGGTTGACGGTTTATTAAGATTTTCCGCTTTGCCCCCATAATTGGCGGGGGTGGCGGTTTAAGAAGAGTTGCCGCCCCCATAGTTGGTGGGGGCGGCGCTTCAAGATTTGCCGCCCCTCGTTGGACGGAGTGGACGTATAGTAATACGCTGCGCCGCACCAGGTTATTTGAGCTTTAATAGACTGTCCACCCCCGATTCACCGCCCCCGCCACTAGCGGAGATTGAATATTTTAATAGACTTGTTGCCCGTCGAAGATAATCACTTTGTAAGTTGCGCCACCTCCACGTGGCTGCGTCTTCTCCGCCCCCCTTGCCGCTCCTTGCCACCCCCGTCGTAGGTTGGGGCGGGGACTTATGTTATCTATTCCCCTCTCTTATTGGGGCGGCGAGGCATTAATAATATTTTACACCTCAGCTTCGCCGCCCCCGCCGTTGGCGGGGGTGGGTGCTTTCACAATAATTAAATTTTTCTCCAACCAATCCTTGCGGCTAATCCGGCGAGATGGGGGCGGAGAATAGTAAAACGTCCAGCCCCGCCTCCGTCGGGGGCGGCGAAGCGAATACTGTTAGCGTTAGCGTCCCCGCTTCACCGCCCCTCGCCTGTGAGAGACATGGGCGGTTGAATAGCATTCTCATGAAAGCTTCCGATTTTGAACGGCATCCTGATATAATAATGTCCAGATCGGCGAACTCAAATATTTATAATTAATACGGTTTGCCTTGGAATTCTGACAAGGCATTAACAGTTTTGTTTTTGTGCCTGAAGTAATTCGTGTGTGTGTTCGTTATTTAGTTATATTCTGGTGAAATTCCTAAATATTAATAATGCCTAAAGTTGTAAAAGCTTACGCGCGGTGTTCTAAAAGATCCCGCAGTTTTGGTAAGAAAAAGTAAGTACGAATTTACGACAATTTTAGTTATAATATATTAAAGGAATTTCATAGGTTAGAGCACGATTGTTTCAAAGCTATGCATATATCTTATAGCATTATTACTTTCTGCTGTTTTGCATATTCACATTTTTAGTAGTTATATATAATGATGTTTCACTCACCATTTAGACAAAAGCAGTGGAATAATGACTCTCTCCCTACTCCTGGTACTTCACATATGGCAGACCATGATGATGACTATAATTTTCAATGCTTGCAGGCAACTGATTGCGATGAGTTAGTTACATTTCAAATTATATATATTGAACTTAATAAATTCCTTTTTAATTAATAGGATTGAGATGGAAGAGTTAGCAACTGAACATGAATTGCCATCCAATACAGTCCTTCAAGGGAACAGAGTAGTGGATTTAAATTATTTACTCTCCGAATCTCTACATATGTATCAAAAACACTCTATGTTATGTACAGCTGGTCACTTAGAAATGCAAAGTGAAAAGCGGCTAGGACTAGTTAGCACAATTTTTTTTAAATGCAATATTTGTGACCGTACTTATAATATATCCACATTTCCAAACGAAACAAACATAAATAAGCTCTTAGTATGGGGAACCCTCTCAACAGGTAGTACTTATACTCATTCGGAGGAATTGCTTAGTGTAATGGACATTCCTACACCTTGCTCAAAGGTATTTTACAAATATGAAGCTGAATTAGGAAACGTTTGGAAAACATCGTTATGGGAAAATATGTGTGATGCTGGTAAGGAAGAGAAAGACTTTGCAATTAGTCAAGGTAATATTGACGAAGAAGGAACTCCATATATAACTGTATATCTTGATGGCGGCTGGTCCAAGCGATCGTATGGACACAATTATAATGCGAACTCTGGAGTAGTAAGAAAACATTATTACACAGTTTACATTTTTTAGTACGACCTTATATTTCTATATTCCAGGCTGTTATAATCGGAAAAGCAACTTCTAAAGTTTTGTATATTGGCGTTCGTAACAAGTATTGCACAATTTGCGCCCGATCTGAATCCTTGAGTGTTGAGGCGAAAACTCACGTATGCTTCAAAAATTGGACAGCATCCTCGTCTGCAATGGAAGCAGATATAATAGTCCAAGGATTTAACTTAAGCAACGAAATGCATGGTGTAAAATTTAGAACTTTTATAGCAGATGGAGATTCCTCTGTATATGCTAAGATTCAAAGAGATGTAACATACGGGCATGAGGTACAGAAACAGTGACCCTACCGATATAATATAATTGACATAAACATTTATTGTAGGTATCCAAAATTGAATGCGTTAATCACGTATTAAAAAACTACAGCAAAAAATTATTTATGATTAAAAATGATACCAAAAATATTCCCATATGTGCTCGAAAATTGTTGACGCAACAAATAATTAAAAAATTAGTAGACCGCACACAGCATGCAATTTACCAAAACAGCCATGGTCACCCAAATTCTTTAGAGGATGATTTTTTAAACAGCATTAATCATGTTTTTGGAAACCATACTGCATGCATGCCGCATTATTGCGATAAAATTGGTGATGCAACAGAAAACAATATGCCATTAGTTAAAACGTCAGGATTATATCCTTATGTGTTTGGTGAGTAAGCAGAAACATCATTATTTTCTGGTTAACATTTTTCAGCGATTTAAAAAAAAATCTCTTATTTGTTTGTAGGAGCTTTAGAAAATCTGATGAAAAAAAAGATATGCTTATAGATAATGAAACAAATAATAGGGCAGAAACATTCATGAGCATACTGTGTCGTTTCAATATGGGAAAACGCCTAAATTTAATTGGACGCGGATCATTCGAGCGGCGAGCTTACCTAGCTGCATTAAGATATAATGAAGGATTTAAATGGCATGAAAAACCTTACGAAAATGCAATGAAAGCTAGTCCGGGACATTATTTAAAAAAGTTCGTATTAGCAAAGAGCAAAGAAAAGGCAACAAAATCAACTTTTAAATCTACTAGAAAAGAAAAGTCCGAATATAATTCCAAGAAAAACATAGATTACGGACCATTAGCTGAAGAACCTATTTTAGATAATAATACATTTGAAGAACACTGTTTACGGAAAATAAATTCTATGAAGGTATAGATAATTATTATAAAATAACACAAAATTACTGGGCATTTTACTATAAAAAAAACATCTGACCAAGATTTATCTGCAACTTATCTCTGGAAAATGTCTGTCCGTCGTCCGGTATTTTTTAATATTTAAAAAAAAAATTATTATTAATAATAATTTAATAATGTTTTCGGAAAAACTCCTGTATATTTTTAAACCAAATTTTGTATGTGGCTATTATGTCACGGAGCTCTATCTTGATTAGTTTTAGCAGTGCATATTACGTTATCATACGTAACATAATAATTAAACAAGAATATTATTTTAATGAAATATATATGTTTTATAATGTAATAAACAAAAATGGATTCAATTTTATAACTTTCCGCCATTGTTCTAAATTTTTGAAATATTGACACATGTAGAGTGTCATTTCAATCAGAGATATATTTTGTTGCCAATAAGATACTCGAAATAATCAATAAAAATTGTGTACAACATTTTGTAAACGTTAAGATAATTTATATATTTAAAACGCAACATATTGGCCACCTGAACCAAATAAAGTACTGCCCCTGATCGACTTCTTTGTAGTAAAGAACATATCGTAATCATATAGACGAATGTACGGATTTATAATCTGATAAATCCGCTATAACAATAACTTTTAGTGTACCATCATCCAAAAAGGGAAAACGCCTTGGCTAGTAAATAGACACACAGACTGGGGAAGCTAAACAAAATCAATAAAATAAAAAATAATATTAGACGTAAAACTCAAAACTGAGGAACAATTAGACACAAAAGTGGAAAAATTCACACCAATATATAACAAGAAGCCTGGGAAAATACACCAGAAATTAAAACAAGAATGAAATACAGCAACTATCCAAAAAGGAAACCAAGACGTAAATATAGAGTTCCCCAAGACAAGACTAACCTCAACAACTGATAAGATACATCAATTCAATTCAAATTCACTAATCTCAAAGATCCCAACTCAAAAATACCCCAGGGTTTGAATTGATTACAGAAGAAGTAATAACACAACTCCCAAGAAAAGCGCTGATGAAGCTAAACATTATTATCAACACTGCATTTAGGACTCAAATAATTTCCCAAGCTGTGGAAAGTGAATGAGAATGAGAATTGCTACCGAATCTAGGTAAGCTGCTACATGATGTCAAATCATATAGACTTATCACATTGTTACCAATTATGGCGAAGCGAAGTTATTCCTTAAATTACAACCTATAATAGAAAGAAAATACCTCTCCACAATTGATCTAAATCCATAGAATAACCAGGGTAATAGAAAAAGCATTAGAAGAAAAGAACGTTTGTTTCCCGATATTTCTCGACGTAGCACAAGCACTCCACAAAGTTTGACATAAAGGGTTTCACTCCAAATTAAAATACATGCTTTTAAGACAATATTATTATTACTCATTGGTCTCAGACTAGGTTCTAACAGAATAATAATAATGAAATTATTATTAATAAAAATATTATTGGTGAACATGGAGATTTAGTTTAAAAATATGCAGTAGTTTATCCGAATACGTGAGATAAGTGGGCGTAATAAAGAGAATCTGCACAAAAATAGATTTTTTTCCGCACGATTGCTTTATCCATACATCGTAACATAAAGTAATGTTGTCCAACCATTTATTATATTAAATTATAGGTTACGAAAGAAGAGATAGAACATATAGCCAAAAATACCATCGGCCAATTTAATAATCAATTATACATAAGCCATAGAACACACCGCTTAACAGCCTCAATGTTTGGGAGAATTTGTAAAAAGAGAGATCAAACACCGTGCCACAATTATGTAAAACAAGTGCTGTATCCATCTTCTCTGAGGACACATGCAATAGAATATGGTATAATTAATGAATCTGTTGCAAGATGTATATTTCAACAAAAATTTAATCAGATAGTAACTGAATGTGGAATATTCATTCATCCTACATTATTTTTTCTAGGAGCAACGCCAGATGGTATGATTTTAGATTTTTTTAGTTTTAAAATTTTATTCAAAATAGTTTATTACGCGTTTAATGAACGCTGCTTGCTCTAAAAATGTTAGTTATGCATTTATATACTATTTATCTTTTAAATTTATGGACAAATTATACATTTAATTTATAGGACTAATTGGGGATAATGCCATAATTGAAATCAAATGTTTATATAAATTATCGGACAAAATGATTGGGGCTAGTTCTCTGGAAGATTTTTTGAAAAGTTCTGACTATCTCGTCAATAATGATGGTAACATTTCTTTGAAGAGGAACCATAATTATTATTATCAGGTATGCCATTATTGCAAAAGTTAATGAATATAATTGTTTGTATTTATAAATAGGTTCAAGGGCAACTAGAGTGTACCGGTAGAAAGTGGTGCTATTTCGTGGTATTTGTAAATCAGGACGTAGACATATTTGTGGAGAAGATAGAACGCGATGAAGAGTTTTGGAAGCAGAAGATGGAGGAAAAGCTAATCAAATTTTACCGTTTCTGCATATTGCCTGAAATCATTTTAAAACAAGTGCCAAGAAATTTAAAGTGCACCGATAAATACTTTTTGGAAGATAATACAAAAATGAAACAGACTACGTAAACATATATCATAATCATATATCCATAAACTAATTTTTCCGTTTTGTATACATTGATAGACATTTTTGAAAAATGTATTACGGCCCATGCTGCAGCATATATATTTTAATGTAGCTTACCAGATATATAGATGAGTAATATCTGCTACTACTAAGATATTACAAGTGTTAAGGTGTGATTGGTTGTCTAATATTCCACCGTTTAGCATACCGCACGTATTTACACAGAAATTATGTTGCTGCTTGAAGAGAATACAACAGACAATTTTCTAACCGTAGAGTACCAATTACAAAAGTGTTAATTCGTTCTTTCACGAATCTGCGCCAGAATGGTGCAGTACCCAGCTATCATATTACTTCTAAACGTGCAAATGAACAAAATGTAAACGTAGGTGTATCGGCCGAAATGCTCACGTTTTTTGGCCAGTAAGTTTCCCGAACTTTAACCCTTTTGATTTTTGCGTGGGGGTGGCTGTAAAGAGACGAATTAGTAATTCGAATGATGAATAGTACTGCCCTTATAAAAGAACGACCATACAACCTTAGGAAAGCTACACGCAGTATTGGCAAACAATTTCAAAAGTCCATTGAAGTTGGTGGTGGAATTTTTGAAAATCTACTTTGACTGAATTCTTCATATGTTTTATATCATTTGAATAACAATACTAAGTGCAAGTATCCTTTATACTAAACAAATGAATAATTACATACATTGAAAACAGGATGAATATTTACGAAATGTCAAACAGCTCAATAGTTTACTATAACTGTATAATACATTGAAAATAGTTGAATGAATGATTTTACACTTTATTATAATATACATCATTTAATTGGTTAATATTCTATTAGAAATAAGAATTAAAATTATGCTTTTCTATGTACTGTAACCAGCATAATAATTAATCTGTATATAGTTATAGACAAAATATGTACAAATAAATATTTTTTGCTTCTTTCATTGGTATTTTTTAAATAAGATATTCTGAATCATTTCTAATAAGCTAAAATTTACAACCTATATGGTTGTCTAAAGGTAAAGTAAGCTGATAACAGATATACACACTTATTTTCTGTGAGGAAGGGACCATACTCCTGGACCGTTATAATACATCTATGTTATGATTCAGAACAATACTTTTGATTTGATACAATATACAATTTTTACAGACTTTAGATAGATCAACTAACTAAAGCAACATGAAGAGCAGCCAATTATAGAACTTATTTGATTTATATAATTTGGTAGAGCTGTTAAGTGCAATAGTAGATTTGGCAATTGAGAGGAAACAAACAGTAGGAGCAATAAGATCAGCAACTTAGAATTAATTGAATTTCTATGTTACTATTTATTGTGCATTTCTTGCAAAACAAAATGTTCATAATTTGGTTGGTGTATAATTAAAGAATAACTTGGTGTCTAAGATGGTTCCACACTTGCCTTACATTTTGGTATCCTAAACACCCCTGCATTTGAGATGGAAGGTGTGTGGTGCCAGTAGCATCTTTTGTGGTGGCCACCACACCAGGTGTGTTAGCAATATATTACTTTAATAGCAAAAAAAACATACCAACATATACTATTTAGTGTGAACCATGTATCACATATTCAAGAATTCTTCAATATATTTACGAATACACAATGTGTTTATCCTACATTTTCAAGTTTGAGCGCTATTAATCGACACCTAACCATGCTTCTGACGTGCTATGCGTGCCCGCAATAAAGTTAAATCGTAAACATATATATTTTATTGACAACACGAATATATTTATTAACCTCAAAATGTCATATTACTTAAGGGGACTGCTCCTGCCTCGCTGTGCAAAAGGCAGAACTAAGCGGCCATTTCCGTGTTTGAAACATTGCTAAATCGCTAGGCGCGAAATTTAAATATACGTGTTTCGTCCGTAAATTTTTTCGGGGAAACCAGTTTTTATATTAATGAATAAATATTAACAAAAATAGTATTCACGTATACAGGATAGGTACCCACTTATCAGTCTGGTATTGATTTTTTAAATAAACATGTACACTATTACAAATGTATCTTTTTGCACAAGAAAAAAATAAAAAAATCAAAATTTCAAAATTCTAAAAGAACTCTTTTTTAGATATTTCTATCCTATTTAATATGCTTTTTATTTTTTTTAATTATCTTTAGTCGTTTAGAAACTGATTTCCCCGAAAGATTAGCATGTCAGTCCCCTCTAGCCTTAATCCGCTGATATTTTATGCATGCATAAAGGCAACGGATGTTAAAGGAGCCAACAAAATTCCATAACAACCACAGTGTATGTGTAACCAGGGTGTAACTGCATCTGACACTATTGACAGCGCAGAAATACTAAATCAAACTGACGTCTAATACAAATATAGAACTACAGATTTCCGGGTCGCCACAACTCTCTGTGGCCCTTAGACCTTTACTCCGAACCCCCACTAAATTTGTCATCACATAAAAAACGATTCCAGTCAGCAAATTTTGTTTTAGAAATATTTTAATTCTTACGTCAGTAGGCTTTCTGACATATACATTCATTCCACAACGGATAATGTGACAGATTCATGGAATGCCATCCGCCGGAAAATCCGCCGGAAAATCCGCACGTGTGTGGCCGGCTAATGGGGGTTAACCTACATTATAAACACATTGGTGTACATATTTAAAGGTTGCATTGCTTTTAGGTACATACCCAATACATGGAGAGAGGTCAAAGTGACCTTTATACCCAAACCAGGCAAAGTAGATTACACACTTGCCAAGTCATTCAGGCCCATCAGCCTAACCTCATTTCTATTAAAGACGCTGGAAAGGCTCTGTGATCGTGAAATCAGGGACGGGCCGCTGAGAACGTACCCCATACATCCGAAACAGCATGCCTACCAACCAGGACGCTCAACGGAATCAGCCCTACATCTGGTGACCTCAAAGATAGAGGAAACACTAGAGCATACAAGTTCGTTGCTTGCCACCTTCATTGATATTGAAGGTGCTTTTGACAAAACAACATTTAAGAGTATCGATAATGATCTAACATCTCACGGTATTCACCCCACTATTAGGGGCTGGATAAAAAATATGCTTGGTCTAAGCACAATCCAAGTAACACTCGATGACGTAACATCAAAAAAAGTTGCAGGAAGAGGCTGTTCTCAAGGTGGAGTCCTCTCACCCCTTTTATGGGACGTTGTAGTTGATAGCCTCCTCCTGGAATTAAACAACCCAAGATACTATGCCGTTGGCTATGCCGACGACATAGTGATCATGATAAATGGCAGTAAAAGGTGTACTCTGTAGTCTCATGCAGAGTGCCCTACAGATTGTCGAGAACTGGTGCGATAGCCAGAGGAAACTCGAGCTCGTGAACATGCCCAATCTTTTTAAGGTCCCTCTGACTCTCACAGATAAAGTAAAATATCTAGGATTAATCATGGATACAAAACTGAACTGGAATGAGCATATAACATCCAAGCTGCAAAAAGCTTGCATCTCATTCTGGCAATGCCGCAGGGCGGTTGGTAAAACATGGGGCCTGTCTCCCAAGATCACCCAATGGATATATACCGCGATGATAAGACCAACTATCGCATATGGTGCAATAGTCCGGTGGTCGAAAACCAAACAAGTTACAACAATCTCAAAGCTATCACACATCCAGCGGATGGCGTGTCTTGCCATCACCGGCGCTATGAGAACAACGCCCACAGCAGCTCTTGAAGCACTGTTATGTCTACAACCACTCGACCTTCTAATAAGGGAGACTGCAGTAAAAACAGCATTAAGGCTATCTTCACTCAACCTGTGGCATGATAAAAGTAGAATCATTGGACACAGGAGCATACTGAGTGAAGCTATCAAACTAGACCCCCTCATAGAAGGTAAGTGCGACAGAATTCTACCCAAATACAGTTTTGTCAAACACTTTCAGACCATCATCACAATGGATGGTATCCCACAAGGCGCCAACATAACCATGTATACTGATGGATCCAAAACTAAGACGAGAGCTGGCTATGGAATTTTCTCACCAGAACTCGATCTCAAGATAAGTGCACCACTTGGAAGACTCACGACAGTCTTCCAAGCGGAATTAACAGGAATACAAAAATGTGTTCAAATTTTAGCTGAACGGAATATTAAGGATAAACATATCCAAATACTCACCGACAGCAAAGCAGCTCTAAATGCCAACACATTTGTGTCGAAAGAGTTATATTCATGTCTACACAGCCTGGAGGAGCTAGCTAAATATAACAAACTAGAACTCTGCTGGATGAAAGGACATAGTGGCATCAAGGGGAACGAAATAGCAGATGAACTTGCCAGCAAGGGATCCTCACATCCTCTAACAACCCAAGAGGATGAAATACTTTCTGCAGGTACTCTGAAAAAAATAATAGAGCATAGGACACATGCTCTACACAAGGTAAGATGGCGAGAAACGCCGGGCTGCAAACAATCAAAGGTTGCAATTAGGCAACCTTGTAAAATTGCAGCCACGGCCCGCCTTAACTTATCTAGAACCAGTCTGAAATTATTGACTAATATCCTAACCGGCCACTGCCGGCTAAACAAACACACGATGGGTCTGGTGAACAGCCCGTTATGTAGAGGGTGCAATGAAGAACTAGAAACAGCAGAGCATGTAATATGCCTCTGCCCAGCTCTAGTAATCACCAGGCATCAAATACTAGGGGAGTGCTGGCCTAGTATGGTCCGCATTGGCAGCTCCTCACCCGCCAGGGTTTTGCGGCTTGCACGCAAAATTGACTGGTGGGACGAGTGAGCAGCCTTTAAAGGGAGGTTTCACAATGGGCCCATTTTGAGGCCTAAGTATCTGTAGCTATGCTACCCTCCAGCCAACTATCCAGAGCACGGGGGGAACATACCGGCAGCTTGTAGGCAATGACCTCGAAACCCCAGACGCAAGGGGAAGTCGGCTGAGACTATATGCAACCCGCAAAATTATGGACACTATTACATTGCGCCACATAAGAGATATATGGATTTTATTTATATTTTAATAAATACACACGAATTGAGTATTTTCTTGTCAAGCATCAGGTTGGGAGATTTAAACTGGATATAATTAGTTCATTTTTGAGATGTATTTTAAATAGAAATTTTGCAGTTAAACCATAATCTCTTTTCTACAGAAAATAAACACTAAAATTTGAAATATAAACAAAAAAGTGTATTACTTTTGTGTATACCAAAGAACCCTTTACATGTTAATTAAATTAATTATACTAGAAACCTTAATAAAAAATAAAGGGAATATACTGTTTAAAATACATCAAGTTTCTTGGTCAAAATAAAAAGTTTTCTTTTCCATTATTTTTAACAAATTCATGGTATATACATTACTAAATAATGATAAACAATAAATACACTTTACCTAACGAATTTTAATTAAAAAAAAACAATACAGGTACAGTGTTATTTCTGACAGAGATTATAATTTTTGTTGCCGCCAACTTAGGGCAATTAAGGTTGCATATAGTTGGAAGTGATTTTCACCCCACATATTTCTAATCTCCACCCTCGCCATCTCAAGTGGGTACTCGACCGCCGCGTACCCAAGCACTACGAATCCAGCATCTCAAGTTAAAACACATCTTTCACATTTATATTCAAATAAACTACACAATAAAATAAACGACGAAAATAGCTAAAAGTGTTTCCATACAGTCCATTACTATCACCCAAAACAATTTTATTATTATAATAAAATATCTAAATAATGAATTCGAATATTGTGGAAAAAAATTAATAATAACTGCAAGTTTTGATAATTTAATATAGTAATTTTGCAGTTAAACCATAATCTCTTTTCTACAGAAAATATACACTAGAATTTGAAATATAAACATAAAAGTGTATTACTTTTGTGTATACCAAAGAACTCTTTACATGCTAATTAAATTATTTATACTAGAAACCTTAATAAAAAATAAAGGGAATATTTTGTTTATAATACATCAAGACTCTTGTTCGAACTAAAAAGTTTTGTTTCCATTATTTATAACAAATTATTGCTATATACATTACTAATTTATGATAAAAAATAAATACACTTTACCTAACTAATTTTAATTTAAAAAAACAATACAGGTACAGTGTTATTTCAGACAGAGATTATAATTTTGATCATTATAATAAAATATCTAAATAATGAATTCGAATATTGTAGGGAACAAATCATAACAATTGCATAAAGTTTTGATTCAAATCCGGTAAACGGAGTTGTTTAACATAAACATTCGTTTGTAGGTTTCCACCAAACATTATTCAAGACTAAGTTATATCAGGTAACTAACATGCCACATGCTAAATTTGGTTGTGAACTATACAGTCATTTTTTAAGCCAAAACGTACATTAGATGTAATCAAAAGACGCAGACATGGGCTTAATAATTTCCATTTGATCAAATATCTAGTATTAAACTATCCATTTAAAGTACTGTACATTCATTAATGATAAATTATGAATTAAAATTGAACTAATATTCTCGAAAAAATCAGAAAGATTACACACGTAGCCTTGTGGACATTTTAAACAGTGTCCATTGTTCCTGAAGTTGCATATAACGTTTGCATTTCCCCTCTAGGACTACATGCGAAAGCGCTTATGCTCCCTCTGTCTTACTCTGTGATCCAGAGCGCCCGGGTACTAGAACCAAGCAAAGTAGATAGCGCTCGCCTCGTCGAACCCTCGGGCTTTTCGAAGTTATTCTTAGGATATCAGTTCGTTGTTTTATACACATTGTATTATTTAATAATGAGGGAGTCTTAATCTGACAAGGACAATCATCGCAGTGATTACGATAGTGGCTCGACGAAAAGAAAAAATAACAGGAAGAATGTCACGAACAAAATGCGTTCATCAAGTCACGAGATTGGGTCGGATTGGAATTGTAAGCATTACCAACGAAAAAAAAAAATTTTTACTTGAGTTTAACGCCCGATCTGATAACAATAAACAGTGTCCATTTAAGTGGGCGTGTCACTGTATTACCCATAATTCGTCGTTGAAAGGAGAAGTGAACAATTCTATTCCCTCAACAAAGAGTGCCGTTAACTAACCATGAAAAATTATAGCATTGAAGTCATAGCTATGGATTTTCAAAAGAATCTGTCAACACCAAATATTACTTGCAATGATGTTTATTATAAGAGGCAATTGAACTTCATAAGTTTTAATATTCATATCCTTTAAACTCTAACGCTGTATTCTATTCGTAGGGCGAGTCAGTGGCGAAGAAAGGAGACGATGATGTTTCGTCAATGATTTGGCATTTTGTAAATAATGTTTTGTGATTCTTGTTCCGGGCAAAGCAAGAATTACACTGTAATCGTGTTTTTCCACAATCTCATAGGAAGCACGCCGCTTTGAAAGAGTGTATATTTATTTTCCGAGACACTCATATCTTGAAAGTGACAGAGATATGAGCCTCATCGGCCAAAAATCCTGGACTGGACTGGATGGAAGTATTATCAATATCAAGTCATTGACTGTGGAAAGCTCGTAGAATTTTTAAATTGGACTGAACACTAGTCTAGTTTTTACCCCAAAAGATGTCAATTTGCCACTCGCCCTACAAGAATGATTAGGATAAGTACGGACCACCCCGACTATGTTTCCTATAAAAAATACCTATTTTGGCAACTCTGTTTCTTCGAGATTCATCGGCTAAAACAATGATAAAGAAAGACCCTCATCTGAAGTAGCGTCAGGGCGAAGAAAAAGACGTAAAAATAGTTTTTGAAGAAAAATACTGATAAAGCTGTATCACGCGAGTTTCACACAAAACTTACCTTGTACTGCTCCCGCTAAAAGCCGGGGAAAAAACAGTATCAGTAAAACCAGTAGGAGCCCATAGACGTAGCTGTCAGTGATGAAACGTTCTTTGGGGACGACGATTAAAAGGGAAAAAATACAGTCAAGTCAAGTCAATACTTTTAAGCAAACATAGAATTTTTCCTTGATTTCAGAGGTAAATTTTAATTTTTGAAACATTTCTTCTTTAGTTCTTCATAATTTTTTTATATATATTTCATTGTATGTTTTCCTTTAGGTGTTTTGAAACGTAGGTTAACCTTTACATTTTTCACAAAATCTCTTGAAGAGGACCGTTTTCCCCCTAGGTCTTCAGAAGGTCTTGCTACCCTAGTTTATACCGTAGGGTCATTTTAGGGAACAGGCACCAGGTTTTTTCGCACATTCTGCTGAACCTACCTAGTGTTAATGTAGCTTTCTGTGTGCTTTTGTCGGTTGGTTATAACCACAAGTGGAGAAAAAGCGAGAGAAATTTTGGGACATTCTTTTGGGGTTATAGATGGACGACAACCAAATCGGCGGTTTTACGTCCTGCGGCGGAGACATAAAGCAGGTTAGTTGAAAAGAGGACATGGGTGCGTACAATTCAGACCTTTTTGTAACAGAATGCGGCACTAACAAATGTATTACAAAGTAATATTTCCTCACGTACAGCGTATATATTATGCCAGATTTTTCAAAGACGATCTCAGATTTTGAAAGCACAGGGTGGAGTGTGGAAAAATCATGAATTGGTCCACGGTCCACAGCAAAACTTCATAACTGTCCTGAACAGTTTCTGCTAGAAACAGTTAAGAACCAATTGAAAGAAGCGTATCGATCATGGTATATGAGGAGAGAATCATAAATTTAGAGCTGGGCAGATTTTGAAGAAGCATCTGAGAAAACATTTATCGTCAAACCTTTAAGAACTGACTTGTGGAAAGCGATCACAAGGAAAAGATGAGTATACTTTCATGAAAATGTCAGCAGTTGACGCTACCTTTGTGGGCAGTGAACGAGCAAATTGCGATTGGACTAAAGTTACCCCAGGTGTGCAATTTTATTTGATCAAACGTGCATGATGATAATGAACTCTACAGAGATATTGATAAATTTGCGAGAATTGAGCCTAAAAAATAGAATCATTGAAGTGCAAACTAAACTCTACATCTCATAAACAATTGAATATTTTTTGGTTAATATACCGAAACAGTTATTTATCTAGCACGATACTTATTATTATAGCATAAGATATATAATTCATTTTAAATCAAACAAAGAGACACACGATCATCAAACCAGAAGAAAATCCGAGGTAAAAACTCAAGAGACAAACAAAAAACAAATACTCACAAGCACTGACAACAGACACAATAAAACCGCACACATAAAAAACTAAATTACATCGGCTTCAAAATAAAAGAAAAAATCCTTCTACTTAACAACATATGGAAGTAAGACAGTTTAGATGAAAACACACACTACATCCTTCAATACCAGTAACCTGACTTGAAACTACTTCCAAAATACTCAAGATGAAGAAAGAGGGATGAACAAACATCTGTAGAATATGATTATAAAAATGACTGTATAGTACCACCAAGTAAAAAATTCAATATCAATGAAAACTATCCATATCTATGGTACGAGCACTGGTAGATACTGGTAGTGCGGTGTGCATCACGCAGCAATCATTAGCAACATAAAATGGGTAACAATTGAGAATATCATTGAAACGCTTTTTGGATTTTGGGAATTCACTGCGACCGGTAGTAATAACAGACAGTATAAGTTACGGTGATTAGTTACCATTGAGAACTTATGAATATTTAGTGCCTGAATTAATTGGACGTAACTTCTGTGATTTGGAGGAAATTGTCTATGCTAGAAAGAGGAAAGATATAACTTTTGTATATGCCAAGAAATTTCAATTTGATAAAATGTGTATAGAAAACCCAGAAAGTGAGAAGGACTGTACACCAATCAAGTTCATAAGGACATCAAATGAAGACGAGTTATATGATTCCATCAAGTCCAATTTGTGTGTAGGGGAAGCAATTACTCTCAGGGAAAGAGAAAAAATTAGTACAATGTTGATTAGATATTGTTTTGCTACAAAGATGGGGAAGGAACTGTACGAATTTCATAGACTCGGAAATTAAGCATTCCGGAGTATCTGTGCGCAGCTTGCCATACAAATATCAACAGTAGATAAACGATAGTTGAACCAGTGAGTCATCTTAAGGAATGTTTGTAAGACAGTTCTTACGCATCACCAGTGCTACTGGTACGAAAAAAAATGGAGATACAAGATTAGTAGTAGATAATAGAAAACTGAATGCTGAAACTAAGACAAGTAACTTCTCAATAGCTTCAATTGACGAACAATTTAGTAATCTGGCAGGAGCAACCTTATTTGCAACATTGGCTCTGGCAAGTGGTTATTTACAAACACGTTTCACTACTGAGGCAGCAGAGAAAACAGCATTTATTACCCCTGATACGACAGCTGAATTTAAGAGAATGGTTTTTGATTTAAGGGGTTATATACCTTTTTGTGCGGAAAAAATGAGGAAAGTTTGAATTTTTGTAAAGGTATGTAGCAATAATTTTTTTACAACAAAATTATAATTTATTAATAGTACGTTTTTTAGTGAAAAAAATAAGTATTAGTTTATAAAAAAAAAATCATATATGGCGGAGTTATGGGCCTTTCCCCGAAACCCTCTTTTTTGATGAGGCTTGCGGTGATCATCATGAAAGTCAAGCAGGTCAATTGAAATCATAAAACCCAAAAAAACTCACTAGTATAGGAACCTTCCTAGTACTTGAACGATTATTTAAATAAATATTTTGTTTTTTCAGCATACGGGAACGTTATTCCCAAAAACTCAATGTTTTGAGATCTAAAATTTTTATTAAAAAAGTCGTATTTGCAAAATAAAAATTTATACATAAAAAAGGAATCGTTCAAGTACTGACAACATTAATTACAAACAATTAAAAAAATGAAGAAGATCGGTCAAATAGTTTTTCGGCAATCGTGATCACGGCTAACGCACTTTTGGAAAACACCATTTCCAGATAATCGAGTTTAGCGTGTAATTTTGTTTCGGGATTCCATACTGACTTTGTGAAAAGACGGCAAAACAAACAGCAGAGAAAAAAATTGGATAATCGATGCTAACGCTTCGGAAGCTCGTATACAACTGATTATAAGGGATTTGTCACAAAACATACGCGATTTGAATGGTCGAGAATGGAGTAATGTTCCAGGAAACATGGCACCCCGCTTCGAAACGCTGTAACTTTCGATCTATTGCTCGGATCTCCATGAAAATTTCGTAAAATATTCTCAAAGAGTTTTACTTTCAGATAAAGCAATAAAAAAAATCGATTTTTCTTTTAAGAAAATAAAGGTATATAACCCCTTAATTAACACACCATTCGAGTTTGCTAAATTCATGACATATTAGTGTTGGGTACACTAATAAATAAAATATGTAGCTATTATTTAGATGGTGTGATAAGACCAGCAGTAAATTTTAACCAATTGATAGAGACTACAGAGAGTTCTGTAAGCATCCAAATATACAAATTTAATATTTATCTTAAAAGAAATGCGAGTTTGGAGAGACAAAACGAATTCTTGGCATTATTCATCCCGAAGCTAAGAGACTTGAAAATAGTAAAGTTGGAGTAGTACAGGGTTTTGAAGCACCCAAAAACTGTCATGAAATTAGGAGATTTTTAGGGTTACTCGGAAGGTTTATATAAGGTTACACAAGTTTACTAAACCCAAAGTGCTGAAGAAACATGTAAAGTTAATATTTTCAAGAAAGTGCAGGAAGTCATTTGTGCAGCATAAGCAAATTTTGAGTAAGAATCCTATACCGAAACTATTGACCCTCAAGCAGAAACACTGATGTGGGGATAGCAGTGTTGTAATACGTGTACCGCTTTATACCTAATATTCCATTAAATACAAAGTGGAACAATGTAAGGGCTATAAACGCGGCTGACGCTGATAACGCTATCCGGTAAACCGCGGAAAGCGCAACTCGCGTTCCAAACAAAGGAGCTGGATGCAGGTGGCCCCGAACGCCGCATCAGCAACCAAGTCTTCGAGGGCCCCAGAGAGCCTAGAGGAAGGCAGTCTTAAAAACTACTCCAACACGGAGTGTCCAACCAGCACTCATACAAGACTGTCAAAGCAGCAGTCGATGCCGAGTGGCAGCGTACACTCCAACCGAGAACATACTTGCTCCATCACACGAGAAGACACCAGTTATCGTTCACCGGACTTCACCTCAGCGACACCCCTAAACTCACCCCTTTGTTGAATTAGTACAATAAAGATTACCTGTGTTAAGTTAACCGTTGGTACTTATGCAAACCTTAGAAACCATCGGTAATGCAGTAAGTAAGGTAAGAGACGAGCAGCAGCACCGCACACAACAGCAGGGATACTTGTTACGGATATCGATAAGGAATAAAGTGCGGTGGTAGAGAAGCGGTGTTTTATTCTGTGGGTTCCTCTTACTCAAAAGTATCCAGGATATGCGGAGCAATGCGAAATCCCAAATAAACAATAAATACATAACAGCAACCAAATCAAGAATGCATGCGTGAGACTCATTCTTGAAATAGTCAGTAGAAACAAGGCCCGATACCAGAGAGACAAAATGACGACAAAGCGCATAGAAAAGAGAATCTAATGTGGAAATATGAGAAAGTGCAACAGTAGAAGACAGTGGAGTGAACATGTATCACATGTATCAATAGGATTGCCCAGCTCGTGCGATATAGTAAAACACAACACGACTGCTCATCAGACCAATGGCGAAGTGGCAACACAGCTGGGAGTCAATATCACAAGCCACGATTTATAATCAGCAGAATAGTATAATACATATAAGGTTGAAACTATTAGAACAACGATTTGAGCAATTAAGATAGGAATGATCAATTTAATTTTTAGTGGATTCAAAGTGAACATTTTTCCACGGCGTTAATTTGTCAGTACACATATATTTCTCATGAAAAAGTGCACTTCGATGAACCAACACCAAGAAAGCTCAACATCTTAGACATCTAATCATCGTTTTAACTAACTTTCAACTATTTTTTGAGAAACGAGTTAATAATTCGAAAAAAGACAAATGATGAAACCCAAATCTAAAAAAATGGTGATATCAAAGTTTCGATACGCTCATAAATAGTATCATTGTATACCCCCGGGAGGGGTCTGGAAAACCGACCGGGCGCGTATCCCGGGTGCGGATAGGGAGAAGGCCAGACGATAAAAAACCCTGGTTAGCGACGGCCATAAGCGAACCCGCGTGTCTAAAACCATGCCGTGCAAGCAAAAACCGTTGCCGCGGACAAACTTCCCCCTAGCCATGTTGTAAGTTATCGCGACTAGGGCTGCGTGACACTGGGGGAGCAGTTCGTGAACGATACCTACGAGACACCTGGGGACCTCTTTTAGAAATCAGCCTTGCCTCCACATCTCGGGCTCTATGGGGGTTGACGTTTCGTTCCCGTGAACTCTAAGAACTAATATGGAACCAAACAAAACAGATACCGTGGGACACTCGCTAGCGAACCATAAAAACGGCCCTCGGGCTGCAAAAGAAGGAAGCTGAAGAAGCAGGCAGCTGGGGCAGCAGGCACCAGTTCCTCATCAGAGGCTGGAGGTCAGGGGGCGCCTAAACGCACCCTGCCAAGCGGGAGTGGCTATGCCGCTGATCAAGAGACACATATCAGCGGGAAGCACACCGCCGACCGACAGAAGACCGGCGAAGAAAATTAGGGGCGCTACTAAACCTTCCTCTTCGCAGGGTAAATAATACCGGAACGCAACTTACATCAAGTTAGCAATAATGCCTGAAGACAATCCGTAGTCGTCCCTGAATGAAGAGCAGATAGAACAAATAAAATCCTAACTGCTCAACAAAATCGACAACTGAAAGCCGGTGAATCCATCGGCTTCAATAGAGTATCAGCTAGGTCCATGTCTCCTGCGTCAACCAGAGCACCAAACTTTGCCGGAATTTCGACGGCCACATGGAAGGTGGTCCACAATAAGCCTGGCTCAAAAGGTCAGCAAGTGGTCATCACCATGGACGAATCCTCTTGGGATAAAATTAAGGGGATACGCTGCCAGTCACTACTAAAGGGGGGGGGGATTTGGCTGCTGAGAAGGAACCCTCAATGAAAATGGAGGTTTGAAAACAATATGAAGATACACCAGGTAAATATACGTCACTGCAAGGCAGCCTCGGATGCTCTACATGCGTATACCATTCTTAACGATATAGATATCGTGCTCATTCAGGAACCTTCGTTATGCAACGGGCAAATCCAGGGACTAAAACTGGGTTGGACATACCGACAACCCAAGAAACTGTATCCTTGCAAAAAACAAGGTTAAACAACTACCCATGTTACGACCTAACAGTGGTGAAGGTAAGACTGGAGCCAAACGAAGGAGCAGAGACGGAAATATTCCTAGGCTCTGCATACCTCCCATATGATCAACCCGGACCTCCACCGACCCCGGATTTACGGGCCCTGACAACATACTGTCAATCCCAAATGATTATCGGATACGACGCAAATGCGCACTCTGTGTGGGGAAGCAGTGACGTCAACAAACGGGGTGAGTTTCTCTTAGATTATTTATTAGAAAATAAGCTGGATATTCTCAACCGCGACAACAAACCGACCTTCGTAACATAACGACACGAAGCGAAGTAATTGACCTAACCATAGGGACGATGCAAGCAGAAACCATTGTTAGTAATTGGCATGTATCAGACGAACCTTCTCTGTCTGACCACAGATGCATCAGATTTGAAATAAAATCCACGGAAACTAACCCCAAGACATTTAGGAACCCACGGAACTGTCAATGAGATATTTACAAGGACTACCTGCGACAGGGCCTGAAACTAAGTCCGGGCAAAGTTAGAAACATAGTGGAGCTAGAAATAATGACCGATAGCGTCACAAATACAATAATTTCAGCTTTTGAGTCAAGCTATCCAAAAACGGTAAGATAGAACCGCAGGAATGTTCCATGGTGAATAAGGGACTCTCTGATCTAAGGTCAAAGAACTGGCCACTGGGGAACCTGACAGAATACAAGGCTTCGCAAAAGGTAACAGCAATAAAGTTGGATCATTGCGGAAAAATGACGGAACATACACAGAAACCGAAGGGGAAGCGCTGAAACTCTTACTTCAAACGCATTTTCCGGGTTCTTCGGTTATTGGTACCGAACACGAGAATCTGGCTATCGACAACCCATTCAAACGGTGAACAAAAAATAGCTGGATACTAGCAAAAAACATAGTCTCACAAACAAAACTCGCATGGGTAATCAATACATTCGAGCCATTCAAAGCTGCTGGGAAAGACAACATCTTCCCAGCACTACTCCAAAATGGAATGGAGGAATTAAAATCAGTACTGTGTCCATTATGCGGGCGAGTATAGCCCTAGGGCACATACCGAATAAGAGGGCAAAGGTTAGGGTGGCATTTATACGAAAACCAGGACGGGAAACTGGTAAAATCCTACAGGCCCCTCAGTCTGACCTCGTTCCTACTGAAAACAATTGAAAAACTGATTCGATAGACACAACATCGCAATGGTACTAAAACCACTGCACCGACACCACACAAGTCGTGCGAAACCGCAGTACCACGAAATAAACACAAAAGCAATCAAGAACAGACTGCTTTTGTAGTCTTTCTGGATATAGAGGGCGCCTTTGACAATACCTCGTTTGAATCCATTACTAGAGACACACAAGTAAGAGGCATACAGCCAACCGTAGTTGGCTGGATCGGCCAAATTCTAAGTGGACGGAGAATAAAAACTTCACTAAATGGAATAACCATGGAAGTAACGGTCGGCAGGGGCTGCCCACAAGGCGGCGTACTGTCCCCTCTTCTGTGGTGCCTAGTCATAGACGGTCTGTTAGATCAACTGGACCAAAAAGGATGCTACGTACAAGGCTACGCCGACGACGTAGCAATACTAGCGGTCGGCAAATTTGACGGCATCACATCAGAACTTCTGCACGGTGCACTCAAACACGTGGAACGGTGGTGTGCAACAGAGGGTCTCACGGTTAATCCCGAAAAAACCACCTCTTTAGTACCATTTACACGTAGAAGGAACTTAATTAAATAAGATAAAAATACAGACGCTGTTCGGCAAAGAAATACAAATGGAGGGGCAAGTTAAATAACCCTAGACTCAAAACTGACCTTCAAGCCACATGTGACCAAGATTACGAATAAAGCCGTGAAAGCGTTCTCGGCATGCCGGCGAATGTTCGAAAAAAACTGGGGACTAACACCAAAAATGGTGAATTGGCTCTATACTCGAGTATTGACCTATAGAATGACCGATGGGGGCGCCACCGCGCCGGCCCGAAATGGTGTAAAGGTGACATATACTTTTGGCGCCAAGTTTTCGTTATTGAATCATTTAAATTTCCCTTGATTATTTGTTGTAAGAGTATTGTTTTCTAATAGTATGGTCTTAATATGTAAGAATCCACTACCATAAAATCTGATGGTTTATTTATTTCGTTGGTAATTGCCGCCGACACATTTTACATGGAATTTTATTCAATGGTCGTTTTAAACTTTCTCGCAATAATGAATTTGCACAGATGGTGCCCAACGTGTTCGTCCCACATTTGGCTATACTGATAATCTATAATTCTTGTGCAATATTGCCTTTACTAATAGAAAAATATCAATTTTCATACAGCACTTTTTGCCAAATTATTGACAATATGTCTCATTATAGGTAATTTTATGTGTGGTTGCATACACATTTTGAAGCTATACCAACATTGAGAATATATACACTGTTGCCGTATTTAATTGTTTTATGTTTCTAGTGTTTACTATAATTATGGGCATTGAAATTAAATTTGTGGATTCCAGTGAATATGACGATCCTGAGTTTAATGATGACTTTACATTTCTTCATCTCATTTTATTTTGATTAAAAGTTGGAATTGGAATATATATATCGTTTTACTGAACTGATACTAATACTCTTAGAGCGATAGCAGGAACATTGGCAACATCGCATGCGATAGGTTGATTGGCAGTACCGTATAAAGTAACGAATAAACATCAAAATGTGTCCATGAAAATTTAATATTTGCAGCTTGTAACGAGTAGTGAGATTCAGAAACCGAATAGAATCTGATAGCGGAAAGTGAGACAAACACGACGAGACCATACACGTGAACTGTAATCTAATCTGAAACACCATACAAAATCAATGTAAATTTGAATTTTACACCATTTCAGGACCTCAATTTTTAGACACCAGGTATCGCTTTAGAGTCGGATAGAGGTCAATAGAGCCAATACACCATTTTTGGTGGAGCCCCATTATGACTTACGCACCAACAATCTGGTGGCATAAAGCCTCAGACGTGGTAAGCAGCAGAATAAAGTGCAAAGAATGGCCTGTCTAGGAATAACAGGGGCAATGGCAACAACCCCACCGCCGCAATGGAGGTTATATTGGACCTGCCTCCACTTCACATCGAAGTGGAGGCAGAGGCCAAGATAGCAACCTACAGAACTAACGCCATGGGGAAGTCATTCTACTCATCCATAGAACATATCCATCTAGTGCTAGGGAAAACCGAAGAGTACATTCTAAGAATGCGTCCCGACAGGACATTAAATACACTCCACATGATGAAACCTTAGAAGGTAGTAATAGTAGGGCAGAATGGGAAATTGCTCTATGCAAAAACTCAAAGGATCAATCTGGTTTACCGATGGATCTAACAACGGAACAGGAATAGGAGTGTATGAGAATAACTCGGCAGGAGGCACAATACTCCAGATTGGCGAGCATACCTCCGTGTTCCAAGCAAAATAGATCGCATTTCAATGCTCCGTTAAAACTCTAATAAAAAGAAGGAATTGACAGTCAAGCAGTGCTGAGAGCTCTAGACTCCAGCGTGAATAAATCCAGAGTTGCCATAGAATGCAGAGAAGACCTGATGATACTGGGAGCCCGAAACAAAGTGGGCACCGTGACATGAGGGAATCAAAGGCAACGACAAAGCGCACAAATTGGCAAAAGAGGCTAGCGAATTAAAATTCATTAGCCCCGAACCAACCTGCGGGATACCCTATAGAACCGCAAGGAATAAGCTTCAAAGCATCAAAGAAACCGCCACAGCCGATACTGGGAAGCCCTAACTGGAATAAAATACTCGAAGAGGTTCATTAAGGCTCCCAGTTCGGAGACTACGAATAAAATCCTAAAACTAAATAGGAACCAATTAAGAAATGCCGTAGGACAGGACAAATTAAATAAACACCTGCACACAATGGGGATAGACAAATCAGAAACGTGCAGAGGCTGTGGGGATGAAGAAGAAACCCCACTATGTAACAACTAGCTCCGAGGCATTCAACTCAGGCAGGAAAAAGCTCTTTGGTTCAACGCGAATGAACCAAAAAGAGATCCAAGCTCGCCCATTCACGAGACTTCTGGACTTCATTGTAGTCACAGAGCTCATGAATAAGGAATAGTTATGGGGAGCACAATAGGCCAACCGTAACAGCAGTGCAGTGGGATGCCACAGCGAAACCAGACTCTTCAAGAAAAAAAATCATTGTAAACACACGTGAGCCGCAACCTATTCATGCCCTTTCGTCAACAAAGTGCCAGCTCTGCCGATTGCCTTCTGGCATTGCAGCTGCTCAGTGCAGACCTACACCTACACAAAACCTACACAATCATCGCCATTTCAAAAAGAAAAATAGAATGTTATTTCTGACTGTGGACCTAAAAGTAAAAAATTAAAATAGACCCAACATTCAAGTTGTATTTTTATAACAAATAAGGTGAAAGAAAAACAAAACAAATATGGCAGTGCTTATAGCGGCACTATCTCGCATTTATCAACACCGTTATTGGATATCTGTGGCATTTTATAAGGCCTGTCATGCCACTGTCAGGCCCACCACACCCTGTTAGTGTTGTTTCACAATGTCTGCCCATGTCCCAACATAACCCCCCAGTCCCTACTATAAGCCCCATTTCAATCGCATGTAAATCCATAGTGCCTCAATCATCATTAACATCTATTAGCATCTCCTTGTTAGAACCTTGCCAGACATTTTAGCTTTAATTCTTGTTGTAACCATTAAAATTCGATGTTATCAGGAGTACATGGTCTCCATTTTAATTTTTGCTTAATTAAAATCTTTATTAATTATATTTCTAAATAAAATACCATATTAAGAACTAGTCAAATTCATTTTGTGAAATATAAAACTTCATTGACTTTCGATCATTATAATCAGTAATCAAAACTATTGTTTATATTGGAAATTGCTACTATACTATCTGAGACTTAATTCCGCTGGGTGCTGTTTTGGTGCATGCTTATTTGATGTTTTTCAGGTTGAATGTATTCCACTCATACCACATATTTGTCTTCACGGTGGAGTGATTATCTGAAACAAAAAGAAACAATAATTAGTAACAAAAAGAAACAATAATTAGTAACAAATTAGATCCAATTAAGTTGCATATGCAGGGTCTTATGTAATTTGAGTACAATCCGTGGCGGTGAGTTTATCTAGCAAGAGTTCGAAATTTTTATTTGTAAATCCGTCTTCGTTTGGTAACTGGAGCACTTTTAAATTGACCAATGAAAGCGCGCTTCATATTTTGGTATATGAACAACAATAACTTTATTTTGTCTCATGGATTAGAAATTAATTCAGAATTAATTAATGTACTTTTATACAACCTAGCCTCAATCTACCAATAAGTAGAGAACTAGTTTCAAAGAATAGTAAAATATATAGTATACTAATTACTTTTAAATGCTATCATTACAATATGCATTTCTTGCTTCTCTAAATATAAAAATATAAATATAAACATATACTACTCTTACTAGACTTATTCCTCTCCAAAAATATGTCATCTTATTATACTTTATAAATATATGGAGAAATATAGGAACAAGCTTCAATAGCATTCAACATAGATATTAATATTGAGTGGAATAATAATTATCAAATAAAATGGCAGTATACATCTCAATAAATCATATTTTAAAAGATTCAACACAGTAATGTAATAAACAAGATAATATATCTGAATATACAAGTTATATTAAAGAACTAGAATAAGACAACAAAGTACAATACTGACTGCAGCGTGGAACAGTGACCATAACGTGAGCACACAAATGAAATGTCCCATAGGATATCCTAAAACCTACATAACGAATTATCGAGATTATATTTACTTACATTTATTATGTAACAAAATAAAAGTAGGTCATCTAAATCTAAAAAAAATAGCTAGTATCTTTATGATGCTATGAGCCGTGAGGACGATTTGTTTCAATATCACAGTTGTTGTTTCTAGAATTATTTTATTAGTTGACATATCACGTAAATCTCGATATGCCAATAACAAAATATTCATTAATGTCCTTAAGTTATAGAACATCCTATATACATGGCTATATAGACACTCTGTGGGAAACTAATAAAAAAGAAACATAATTCTACTCCGAAGACCTGCACAAAATACCCATAAAAAGTTCTTAACAAGGGCAAATTTTAAATTGCTTACGTCTTTAAAAAACAAATAAAATGTGAAGCTGGAAGCTAGTGGGTTTTGAAAATTTCACATTTGTATAGAGTTTTGCTAACTGTCACAAAATAATTCTAAGCATTTTCAGACTAGTTAAAAGCCATTATCCGATTACGTAAGTTTTGCATTTTTATGAAACTGTAGAAAATTATCATTAATTATTTTTTGTATTTTATTACAAGTAATATAAATTGTATATTTAAATAGCACTTTACAATATATACAATAGTCAAGTATTTTAATTTATTATAATCAGTGATATATAACAAGCAAAACAACTAACCCATGAAATAAAAACTTTTTAACGAAATCCACATGGGGTGCGGTCAATGTGGGTAAATTGTACAAGTTTATGACATTCAACAATCAAACATTCATATTGTAAAATAGAAGATTTGAAAATATTACACGGCCATTCCCAATACTGTCAGTATTTGCTTGAATCATCATTGAATATTTATCAAGTAATCAATTATCTGGAGAGTATTCTCTTTATTCCATCATTACTATACATTACACCATCAGTATTACTATCAACATTTTAGAATAATGAACATTTTAAACATATAATAATAATAATAAACAGTAATAGTGTCATTATTCTAAAATATTGACAGTGTAAGGTGCCTTATAGAGATAGGTATCATAGTAAATTCGATAATCAGAATTCCTAAGATCTTTCAAAAGATGATGTGAATTAGTTCTGCCAATATTTCACACAACAATTCACAAACTCACAGAAACAACTTAAAAATCACACTTTCAGCTTTATATATTTACTTCAGAAGTTGGAGAAATGAACTTGATGAAATTAATTGACGAATTCAGTATATACTTGAAACTTGGCTGTTTCCTATTTAATTCTTCACATAATATATTATAACAGCATGCATTACAATGTAGAGAACAGAGGAGTTGGAATATCGCTATATGTTAAAACTATTTAACATATTCACTAGTTTATCCTCTTGATAGTAATCAAGAGGATAAACGTGTGAACCAATCAATATTATGTATCAATTGAGCCTGTAAGAATGAAAGTGGTGTAAGTCACATTTGAATTGTTTTGAAAATGAGAAGATTTTGCGTTTGGTGTTCATGTAAATCGACGTACGCAGTTACATTTTTATTTATGAATAAAAAGATTTCAAGTCTGTAACTGCGCACGTCGATTTACATAAATACCTAACGCAAAATATTGTCTATTTCAAAACAATTCAAATGTGACTTATCATGTGGATAAAGCAATATGATTGACTTGGAATGCGTGGGAAATCTCTACATCTGATTAAAAGCTAAATATGTGACAGACAGCAGTGTACTTGTGTGAATGGTATAAATAGCAGTTTCCAGGTTATAAAATATGGTTTGCCACTTGGGTCACTGTTATTCTCGCATATAGCGATTGGGATATACAAAAAATTGTGCTAAAACATCGTTACTTCACGTTTGCGGATGATACTGCCCTGGTGTATCGTGTTACAAGACCCGTAAACATTAGTGATACAATTAACTTGGTCCTAAAGACTTTCAAGGCTTGGAGTGACACAAATTATATATTCATCAACTGTGAAAGGACTGTACAGGGTGTTATGTAATTCGAGGGCTATCCATTAAGTGGTGGTAGAGGTGAGTTAATCTAGCAAGAATTCGATTTTTTTTGTTGGTAAATTCATCTTCGTTTGGTAACTGGAGGACTCTTACTTCAAAAATCGACGAAAAAAATCTGAACTAACGTATATAAATCTTAATCAAATTCAGTAGCGGTCCGCTTTATTTTTTATTTAATTACCAAATTCTACATTCAGATGACGAATAACATTGCGTTGCACATGGGGTGCACCATCTTGCATGTACCGCATATGAAATTTCTATAATGGCAAACCAATTCTCCAAATTGGTTGTTTAGAAAATGTTTGCAGATCATCCTCTACTCGTAACTCCAAACGAAGACGAATTTACAAAAAAAAAAAACGAATTCTTGCTAGATTAACTCGCCTCTACCACCACAAATGAAAGGATTACCCTCAAATTAAATAACATCCTGTATAAATGACATGTTCTTTCAGAGGCGCTCAAAAAGTATTGAATATCTTATTAGATAATGTAAAATTAAAGATTGTAACGAAATATAAATATCTAGGCATATGGATAGATTATACATTTCAGTGGTAAAATATGATAATGCATATATTTAAGATAATATTACCTCTAATCAGAACAATATACTATTATAACCAACTGTTAACGAATAGGGCAAAGTATCATATTTACCATGCATAACACTATCAATATAAAGAACATTTATACATTCAAAATAAGTTACTGAAAATTTATAAAATAAATATTATTCAAAACTGCACAAACATGAAATGAAATGAAATTTGGATATAAATGTAATGTAAACCTTGTAATTGGTAATGTTATCCTTGACATATCCACCATACAGTCAAGAAACTTAAGAATGTTTGTTTAAATTTTATCCTTCAAGGGCATATAATTCAAGATATGAACGGGTTAAAGCCAAAGTGGTATAAGTCAGATTAAGTCAATATTTCTACTACCCTTAATCAAATGAAGGTTTCTGGCAAAGATACCTAAGTCATATCATTCTACAGAGCCGATAAATAGCAGCACTTCAATGTTCCTGAATCAAGATCAAGTGTTCTGTCAAAGCCAATGTGGTGCAAGTCTTAGACTTACGTCATTCTGCCATAAGTGTTTTGTTTATTTTCTTATTCAACCTGTTTTGTGATTGTGTTGTTAATACTCAATTATTTTTTTAAAAAGAGTTTTATAATTGAGCATTATTATGAGCTTTAAATTTAATTTTTTTAATACAGCGGTCTTAAGAAGGAAAGAAGTACTTCCCTATACTTATTTTATTTTAAGTCAACAACACCCTTGAGTTTTAATAAAATTGTTTAATTTTTTTTTAAATGAGTGTATTTATTAACATTTTCCTGATAGAGTAAAAGAGCGTTCTTTTATGGGCAAAGTGGCATAAGTCAATATGATGCCAAATTGGATGTTTTACACAAAAAGTGGTGTAAGTGCCTTACATACACCACTTTGTTGTATCATAGTCTACATTTTCAAATTCAACATTCCTGATGGCAAAGTGGTGTAAGTTTTTAAATATGCTTTTTACCAAGCATAGTTATGTGATTATAACTAACAACTTTAAAAAGTAACCAAAGTAAAAACGATTGAAATAACAATGTAAAAGTAGTAACAAACTGTAAAAGACGAAACATTTCTTGAAAGCTAATTTCCCAACATTCTACTCTTTTGACTTAGACCACTATGGCTTTAAACGGTCCATATAATAACTGCATTACTGAATATAACAAACTAAGTTCCAATATAAAAAAATCGAAATCTATAAAACATTTTAAATCTGTTAAATTAAAAATTATGTAAATGATTTAGTTTTCTTGTGTCTTGATTATAGTTACATGAGTTACTTCTTTATTATATGTTGTGAAAGTGAATGATTGTTATTAATTGTTATTTTTTAATTTATTTTATAAATTTTCTGCTACTTTATTCTGATTCACTTTATGATTTACTGATTCTGAAAAAAATATTTTACTCTTTCTGTTATTTTAATTTATTTTACCTTATCTTTAAATTATTATTTTCAGTGTAAAGTGTAGGGTCTGGGCACCAGTATTTGTACTCATTACAAGTACCACGAAGGAGGTTACATAAATAAATATGTTGTTGAGAAATTCAGACAAGGGTGGCCAGTAAATTCACTCAAAAAATTGAAAAGATACAAAAGGGTGCAAGAAAAGCTAATTATTGAAGAAGACTGTATTATGTTTGGATATAGTTATTATTCCACAGGCAGAATTGAATCAACTACATCCTTATATAAAGTAGGAAAAGGTCACAGTGTGCTTCATGAAATATAATGACTTGAGGTAAACATAATGGTACTGAGTTTTTTTTTTCAAGTTAATTTTTAATTCAAGTGAAATACAAATGAACCAAATAAAAATACACTACTCTAGTAATAACAACCCATAACACCAAAATGCAGTAGTCATAGTTGTACACAAAAACTTTAAACAGTCCGTAACAAACTTCATACCTGTATAAGGTACTAATGAATTGGGCCACTGTTAAAACATAAACTTACTTAGGCCCTAATTTGTTGTAGAATCGAAGTTAATATTAATACAGAAGCTAAAACAAACTAAAATGCTACAGGAACAATGGATGCATCTTAGAATCAGTTCAGGTTTTACCTGTCACTGAGCTAGTAAATCACCCTATATTTCAGAATTAGGGAAAGTGAGTATAAAACATGTAAATCAAATTAAGGAAATTGTAACAGTAATTGCCATAAAGTTTAACAAACAGAAAATAGGTCTATTACTAACAAAAGTAAAAGAAATTAAAATCAAAATAATGCCAATTAGGCCACTTAGCAAAAGAAATTGTAAAGGTATCCCTGCATCTAAATTAGGTTTTATATTGTATATAGTTAGAAGTAGTAGTTAGTTAAGTTATAAACCTGGCATACATTAGAATAATTATTTTTAAGGATTTTTCTATATAAGCAAAAAAAATATTTCTGACAAATAATTTTGTCAAATTTTGGGGAAGTTTGTTAAACGAATAACACAATAATAGCAACACAAATGTAAGCATACTATTCTCAAATTGTTAATTGTGTATAAGGAACCACTCTTTCTATGTTTAATAAGTTAATTGAAAAAGCTAATGACACATATAATATGTTCACTTAATTAATGTTTGACTACTTATTACACTAACTTCTGTTATTATTGATTGCATAGTTTCACAACTTACCTTAATTATACTCAATCATCTGGCTGGTTTCCATAAATGATATTGCTCCTTCTATATATTATGAATGATTTGTGTAAAACTTTTAAAGATGTGTAGTATCTCCTCCATGTGTAGTACATTAATAAATAGCTGATTCTCCTGGTAAAGGACACAGCAATCTGTAAGAATAATAACAATGATAAGTACAAAAGGATACCAATTGTCATCAAAAGAGCCATGCCCAATTGATAGGTTTATTATGTTATGAGCTAGCATTAAGGTTACTTTTTGTATTTAAATATACACAACCTGTGTTTTTATTCCGCAAGTTATGAATGTTCCTGTAAAAAGCAAAATGATCTGTTTCCCATGGCAACTAAATAAACTGTTTCAACATTGGTATACATAACATCTGGACAGCTTAATTTATATTTTAGCATCTGATCCAGATTATAACATCCCCTGAGCAATCTCAGAAAAGAGATGTTATATGGTGGTAAAATACACTGATGCTTTTATAACCACAAATTATAAGTTATTTTTACCCATAATATTGATCTAATTAGACATTCTTGAAAATTAATTTTCAAATATCTCTGAAATATTTAGCAGCTGTACTGTATAATTACTTTAACCATTACTTTCTATAATTTATTATTATCTTTATGGTAATAATAGTATACTGTAGTCAATTAATAAACAATAAACAGTAATCATACATCTTTTTTTTAGAATTATTGAGCAAATGATAAGTAATTAAAATGTAAGATACTGGTAAATTTAAAAAAAATTGTTTGTTAATAAATGAAAAAGTCTGTCTTTGTAGCTATAAGCTTTTGCACTGGTAAAGGGAGATGCTCAAAGGAGTGTAATCACCCAGTATTTACTTCTCAGAAAACCTTTGAAAAACTGTAAGCTATTCACCAAATTTTGCCTACAATAGGTTTTCAAATCTCACTCCCCAATGATCAGTACAAGATAGTTGGTGCCTCTGTCCACTTGGTTACTGAGCTAGGTTGTTAAGAAATATATAAAAGGAAATAAATAAATATTTGTTTTCCGATAAAATTCAATAAGAATAATGACATGTATATAAAATATTATTTAATGGCCACTAGATTGTTAAATGGTTATGATTATGCAATATGTTGATATATGATCGTTCTTATATAATCCGTTAACATTCATAATCATCAGTCTACCCACTATTGTAAACTGTAAGGTGCTGTTATTAGAAATAATATTACATATTTCTAATAACAGTTTCTTAAGCTTTGCAATACATATAAGCAACACAAATAAGGTCACATTAGATTTCCCAGAGCTGCAGGTTAATTGGAGCCAAGTTCTTTATAAATCTTATCTAAATTTGTTAATTTTCAACTAGAATTATTTTTTTTTAAACATTCAACTACAATAAACATATTTCAGGTATTAACATTAATAGTAATATTAATTATACATCAATTGTATATAGTTTTATTGTAAATGAGTCTTTAAAAACAATTATTTCATGTAACCAACCAATTACTTCTCAGTACTTACAACTCAAATTCAAGACTAACATTACAATTTAAAATAGTTTGGCAGCAAAACAACTATGTAATAAGCGATAAGAAACTACATGAGAGTGTCCAATAAATATTAGGGATGATACATTACACACAACATGTGCACATAAAATAATATCTGCACAATGTATCATAGTTATATATAAGAACCTTCAGTAGGAACATTGTGCATACATCATTTTCCTATAGCTCAACATATAATATATTAATTATACCACTATGGCTATTGACGATAAATTGTCTAGGCCTGGTAATGCTATACTAGGTTTCATTTGGTGATACAAAATATTTCAGTTCATTATTGTAATAATAATTATTTCAAACCCATGTGCTATTATAATGGTAGTGAACACTAGTAACTAGTGAATAAAATACCAATGAATAAAATATGTAATTATATTCTAAAATTGATTCAGTAACTTACCAGTTTCAATTTACAGGACCACACATCTCAAGGAGTTCGAATTTTATGATTATGATGTGCATTGAACCGTGCAGCCGCTCGATCTTTCATAAAATGTCTTGTTACAATTTTAAACATATATATAAAAGTATCATGATATGTGAATCTCGCCTTGTGCTTGTAATGCGTAAATGACATTAATATAACTGCCGAAACATTTGAGGTTATGAGCGACAACTCCCGCCACAAAGGCCCGCTAAATCACAAACCGTTACAACACACTGTTGCCAGGTTTTGCGGAAGTACTAAAAAAAAAGCGTAAATTAAATTCACTCGTGAATATATGTTTTTAAAAACAATTATAGTTTTTATTTGTTAATTCTTACTTTTACAATGGATTCTTATATTAAATTACAACTATAACAATTGTTATATTAAATTAGTACTACATTGATTAAGGAGTTACAGCCACCTTGAGATTTTCAGAAAATATGTTTTGTTTCTAGGCTAAATAAATTGATTATCCTTTTAACAATATTTTAAACATTTCAAAATTCAAAGCATATCCGAAGTTATAGCAATTAGAAGTGGGGACGGCCCGAAACTAGCGATGTCGCAACCGGGTGTGGTTACTCTTTTACAACAATTCCTATAATTCCAGCCGCCGTGTGAATTTGCGCGACGGGGTCTTTCTCTCGGTGCATTGTTACTAAACGAGGTGTGCAAAAAAATTTTTTCTATAATTGTTTACTCATGCTTGGTAATCATAAAATAAAAAAATAATAATTTAAGTTAATTTTGATAGCTGTTATTGAATAAAATTTGCAATAAAACCAATTGCAATTTTTCATAAATTACCGTGCACGATTTTTTAAAAAAAATTCAATACATTGTTTAGGATTTAAAATTATCAGACACATTTTATAATTTACGAAAAATTGCAATTTGTTTTATTGCAAATATTATTTAATAACAGGCTTATAAAAAATATTTGCTATTAACTTTTTTAACTGTACTTTTTTTGAAACCACTGTAAACAATTGTAGAAAATTTATTTTCTCACTCCGTTCAGTAACAATACACCGAGAAACAAATATCCCGCTGCGTGAACCCATGGAGGTGCCGGAATATACATACACGAATATGTCTGATATGATTGCTGTTAAATTCTAAACAATCTATTGAAAGTTTTAAAAAAATCGTGCAATTTATTAAAAATTGCAATTTGTTTCGTTGCAAATATTATTCAATAACAGCTTCTTATTTTATGGTTACCAAGATATGAGTAAACAATTGCAGAATTTTTTTTTGCGCACTCTGTTTAGTAACAATGAACCGTTGATCTTAGTCTATGTTACAAATCTTCTGGCGCTTACAAATTTATTCGTAATCATTTGAAAGTAAGATTTGCTAAAAATTATTTGAGATTACATTACAGTTTCAAATGCTTGTTTAATGAGCAATGGTAAAAAAGTAAATCAAGCATGGGAAGCAAGAGCCATAGAAAAGAGATCAAAAAGAAGGCCACAAGAGACCTGGAATGACAATTATTTATAATAATAATAATTAAAAAGCTTCAATTCTTCAACTTAAAGGCATAAGCTGCAGACAAGCAAAGCAAGATGCGAAAGACAGGAAATAATGCATACAATTCTACAAACAAGAGAAGCTAATAGAAACCAACCTTGACACCCAACACCGATACAAGAGGGTAAAGACCAAGAAAGAAAGAATATGTTTACAAACAAGTAATTTATAATAGGCCTCAAATAAAATTAAAGGTGTGCTTATAAAAATGCTTTGGCAACTGCTGCACTGCCTAATAGATGGTTTGTAGTTGTCAAGTTGGACTCAGTGGAAAGTGAAAACATGTGTCAGTTCTTTTATTACATTGTACAAGTTGTATAATGAGACATTTAAAAGAATGCAACTCTAGCATATTTTATGAATGATTGAAAGATATCATTATTTAAACATGTTCATGTTATTTGTTTTCTGCTGATTTCATTTTAATTATCAAATCTGTAGTTTTTTCTGTGATCTGTAGTCACTTTAAATGAAATGCAGAGAACACAATCACATAGAATATATGACTTATCCCATTTTTAAATTGCGTATAAACTTGTCGTTTAAACCAACATAAAACACAATGTAAAGCACATACAGCGAAATTACTGTTTACCCGAACGACTACCTATGATATTTGATTCGTTGTTCCGCCACCAGGACGAAACAAATCTCTTTAGATCGCGAATAGGGGAATTTACTAACATGTGAATAATCGTTAGTGTTTGTTTCAAAAACATTAACTTCAGCCCAGTTAAACTATTCTCAAATTGAAAAGGAAGCGTAAGCAATATATGTGAAGAGAATATCCCTGCAGTGTTCTACAGTACCTACCGTAACAATAATATCTATTAAAAATACTTATTATAAAATATAATCAATACACGAAAATAAAGAAAATGGGAAAAACTAGAAGTAAAAAAAACGAAAGATCAGATTCCGAAGAAAAAACTGAAGACGACCTAAAACAAATAATAAAGGGCATGCAAGAGCTAAAAAACACAATTAACTTCATGTCAGAAACCCTAAATGAAATTAAAAAAGAAAATAAAGAACTCTGTAATACATTAAAAGAAATAAAGAAAGAGAACAATATACTAAAAGAAAAGAATGCAATGATGGAAATTCGATTGAATGACTTAGAACAACACCAAATAAAAGAAGGTCTAGTTATTAAGGGAGTTCCAAGACAGGAAGACAATGAAAATACTTTATAAGTATTTTAAAAAAAATGCTGAGAGATTAAAAACCCTACAAACCGAGAACATAAATCAATGTTACAGAAGAGGAAAAAAGGAAGACGGAATTATAATTGTAAAATTGAAAAATGAACAAATAAAAACTGAAGTAATAAAGAAAAGGAGGGAAACACGAAGCATTACCCTAAAAGATTGTGGACTAAAGGGAGGAAATAAATATATATATACATTGCAGAAGAGCTGACAGAGTACAACACAAAACTATTCTATGAAACACGAAAACTAAAAACAGAAGGAAAAGTGAAATATGTATGGATAACGAATGGTAAAATCCTTATACGAAAATCTGAGACTGACACGGCAAAAGTAATAAACTCTCTTGAGCAATTAGAAAGAATTTAAAGAAAAAAAAAACACTAATGTAACACAAGCATAAATAACTAAAAATGGATAAACTAAAAATATACTATCACAACATCAGAAGTCTACGGAACAAGAAAGAAGAACTGGAAATTATACCTCACTTAGAAGAAACACACATAATAGCCTTAAGTGAAACATGGATAAACGAATATGAAACTCAATATTATGAAATAAAGAACTATAAGTCCTTACATCACACCAGAAACAGACAAGGAGGTGGCATTGCACTATACATAAGGAAAGATCTGAAATTCAAACATATAAACAATAAAACAATGAAAAATATAGAAATGATGACCATATACTTACAGAAGCAGAAAACATTTTTAACAAATATATATAAACCACCGGATGTTCACATTAAAGACTTAATAAACATATTAGAAAACCAAGTACTAAAAACAAACAAAAAACACATAATAGTAAGCGATATGAACCTGAATCTATTAAAAAAACGAAGCAAAAATAACAGATTATAAGACATTAATTAAAAGCACAGGTTACAAGATTATAAATAAAATAAACAAGAAATGCTATACAAGATATAAAGAAAATAACAAGTCAAGCATCATAGACCATATAATTACAAATCAAGATAAAACCAATATCAATATGAAACTAATAGATGCCTCCTATCATAGGGCAATAAGAACATCATGGGATTTGGAAATTAAAAAAATTAAAAAATATGTTACCAAACACAAAAAAAGTCAATTACGAAAATATTAAAATACAGTTCGCCGAAGAAAGAAAGGTCACACATTATAGAAATTTCGACCATCTCATAGACAACCTACAAAAAATAATTAAAAAGAACACGAAAATAATAAAATTCAGACATCACGAAGACAATGAATGGATTAACAGCGAGACAATAAACATGATAAAAGAAAGAAACCGACTATATTAAGAATACAAAAAGAAACCCACAAACGCTGATATAAAAAAAGACTATTATATACAGAAAAAAGCAATTGATAAAAAAATAACAGCTAGGAAACAAGATTACTACAAAAGTAGAATAAACGCAGTGGCAAACAACCCAAAAAAGACATGGAACTAAATCAATAGAATACTACATAAGAACAGCACAACACAGGAGAAAATTAAAACGATTCAGAACAAAGATGGTTTACAACTAACAAACACCAATGCTATAGCAGAGGAATTTAACACTCACTTTGCAATGATAGGGTCTCAGTTAGCGGAAACCCAATTGAATCAAAGAAGAAGAAACAGAGCAAACACACTGCATAGTACAGTGACTGGAACTTTACACTTTGAAAAAATAAATAACAATGAAATAACAGAAATAATAAAATCACTAAACCCAAACTCAGCTCCTGGAAAAGACCAAATAACAACTAGGATAGTACAAAAATTAGAAGGAGAACTGACACCAATAATAAGAGAACTGACCAACAGAATCTTCGAAGACGGTGAATACCCAGCCTCTCTAAAAATGACAATAATTAAACCGATTTTCAAAAAGGTGATAAAACTAACGTAAATAACTATCGACCAATCTCACTAATATCAACTTTTGGGAAAATCACACAGAAAAACATAATATTATAAATGAGCGCCAATACGCATTTCAAAAGAAGTCAAGCACAACTGCAGCGATTACAGACATGATAGAACATATACACCAGAAATCAGACATGGAAAACGAAACAGCTATCATATTCATAGATATGAAAAAAGCTTTCGATACAAAACATATTATAAAGTGTGAACCCACCTCTTAGCAATCTACATATCTAGATTTCGATCTTATTAGATCTCGTCAGTGTAGCTCAGCTAGTGAGGATGAATTTACACAATATCTCGAGTTGTTATGAAATCTAGATATGTAGATTGCTAAGAGGTGGGTTCACACTTTATAATATGTTTAATACGATTGGCTTTGTGCTGATATCTCAAGCACTCTATTGGAATATTATTCATATTCTCTAGAGGGCACTACCCGGTGATCCTGATAACATGAGCATGTTGACGGTTATTACCATATGGGTGTGCATTGCTAATTGATGTGGTGCCGCCAGATGGCGTTTAACTTCCCTCTACGAGGGTAAGTTGTACTGCTTTCGATACAGTATGGAAAAACTGTCACAACTTGGAATAAGAAACTCACCATACAAGTCTTGACTAGCTACCTAAACAGCAGAAAACAAATTACTAGGGTACAAGAAGTGGAAAGTGGCCAAAAAGAAGCAGAATATGGAGTACCTCAAGGAGGAGTACTCACACCTTTACTTTATATTTTATATATAAATGATATTTTTCAACTAAAACTTTATGGAAATATATTCATCTATGCAGACGACACATGTCTCATTCATAGTGGCAAAGACAAAAATAAAATGCAAGCAGAGATACAGATGGATATAAACAAAATCACACAATGGTGCTACAACAACTCCCTAACCATAAACGAAGAAAAAACGTACTACATGATGATCTCAAAGAAAGTAAATCGACAACCAGAGATACAAATATATATATATATATATATATATATATATATATATAAACAAAAACTAAAAGCGGTAAACAACATAAAACACCTAGGAATATACATCCAAAACAATCTAAAATGGAGTCGACACATAGAAGAGATGGAAAAAAATAACACCAAAATATTGGCTGCGCTATATAGACTAAAACACATATTACCAACAGAACATACGAAAATGGTTTACAATGCACTGTATGCAGCAAGGAACCACTACCTAATAAACATATGGGGAAATACAACGAAAAGAAACATAAAAAGACTTCAAATAAAACAAAATAAAGCCTTAAAAATAATACTTAACAAACCAAAACGCTACAGTACACTACAAATAGACAAAGAAGCAAAAGAACTAACCATAGAAAATAAAATTAAACAAAGAAACATCTTACTAGTCATGCAAATCAAAAATCAATTAATGAAAACTAGCATCCATCTAAATCAAAGAAGAGACTTACATCACCACTATACAAGAAGAAAAAGTGATATAGCAACAGGAAAAAGCCGGACATCAGCTCTACAAAATGGAATAAATATTGGAATTAAACACTTCAATAATTTACCTAAAGACATACAAAACAATACCACCTTAAAAACATTTAAGCAAAAATTAAATGACCTCTTAATTCAGAATCAAGAAAAACAAGAAAACTAAACAAAATACAACACCGCCATCAACAATAACAAATACAAGAACAACAAGAACTCCTTCACACCAGGCTGTCCAGATCAGTGGATTGGTGACAGCACTGAGAGGGAGCACAATTTTCCGAAATTAATATGTTATATGTTATTTATGTTATTTATATGAAACCTATGTATGTATGAAAAAAAAAAAAAAATTAAAAAAATTAAAAAAAAAATTATTTTTGGAATAAAAACTACTAGTAATTATTTATTTGATCGACTTTATATTTTAGAAACAGATCTCAAACAACTTATGGCAAGATTTTGATTAAAAAAGGGTATCACAATACAATGCAAACAGATTGCAAAGACATAGTGTCTTATTAACTAGTTTTAATTTTGAATTGTCGACTCAAAGAAAAACAAGGCCAATTGTTTATCAAGATCATAATAAATCTAAGAATATTTTGAGGAACCTTAGTAGTGACATATTAATTTTGTAAAAGAAAATACCAATATGGTCTTAGATTATGTAAAATTAGCTGAGGAGACGGCAAGAGACGAAATACTACAAAATATAAAAAAGTATATTTCAGAATTGTGGCCACCAAATTCACCCAAAAATTGAAAAGATACAATGGGGTTCAAGAAAAGCAAACTATTGAAGAAGGGTGTATTATGTTTTGTCATAGAGATATTATTCCACAGGCAGTAATTGAATCAAAAAATTAAAATTTCCCAGTTTGCTTCAAGAAATAATCAAGGTAACAGGTAACTTGAGATGGCATGACTCAGGTGAAATAGAAATAAACCAAACAAAAATATACAACTCCAGTAATAACAACCTATAATACCGAATTGGAGTAGCAATAGTTGAACACAAAAACTTCAAACAGTCCATAACCAACTTCCTACTTGTCTCAGATAGTCATGAATTGCATATGGGTCACATGGGCATTGTTAAAACAAGGAGTCTGGCTAGATCATTTGTATGATGGCCCATCAGAAACAATGATATAGAAGTTATGGTAAAATCGTGTATTAATTGTCAAAATAATATTAATAATCCTCCACTAGCCGTAGTCAAGTCTTGGACTAGCAAGTGATTGTTAGCTGTATATTCATGTAGATTATCTAGGATCCATAAATAAGAAATATGTATGTGTTGTGGTAGTTAGTTTTAGCTAACAGGTTGAAGCTTTTGTTACACAAATAATAAGTAGTGCAAAAACAATTGAAATATTACATTGTGTATGATTTGGTGCTAGATTTGGTTTTTAGAAAATATTAATTTTGTATGGTAGAAAACAGTTGACACCAAAAGAATGTCCGTTGTTTTTAGCCAATAATGGAATTTGTTATAAATGTACACCTGCCTTTTCACCCAGCTTCAAATTGTCAAGTGAATAATACAACGAAAGAAATTAAACGTGCAATTGGAAGAATTTCCTATGACAAAACAATTGATATTAATTTAGCATTAAATAAATGTTTAATAAGCTATCATAAGACAGCTCATTCACAAGAAATTGTAAAGATATTCTTGCAACAAAATTAGGTTTTTATATGGTATATAGTTAGAAGTTGTAGTCTTAAGTTACATACATTAAAATAATTATTTTTTCTATGAAATGGATATAGGTCATTAATTTATAAAATGAACCATGAGAACTTTTAAGGATCTTATCTGTATAAGAAGCAAAGCAATGTTGCTGAATAATAATTATGTCAAATTTTGAGGAAGCTTGTTAAACAAAACACATAATAATAGCAACAAAAATGTGAGAATACTATTCTCAAATTGTTTAAATGTGTATAAGGAACCACTCTTTCTATGTTTAATAAGTTAATTGGAAAAGTTAATGACACATGAAATATGTTCACTTAGTTAATGTTTGACTACTTATTACACTAATTTCTGTTATTATTGATTGCATAGATTTGCAACTTACCTTGGTAATTATACTCAATGATTTGCCCAGTTTCCATAAATGATATTATTCCTTCTACATATTATTGATGATTTGTGTAAAACTTAGATGTGTAGTATCTCCTCCATGGGTAATACATTAATAAATTGCTGATTCTCCTGGTAGAGTATTCAACATCAATCTGTAACAATAATAACAAACATGAGTATAAAATGATACCAATGATCATCATAGGAGCCATGTCCAATTGATAGGTTTATTATGTTATGAGCTAGCATTAAGGTTACTTTTGGTATTTAAATATACACAAGCAGGGTTTTTATTCTGCAAGTTATGCATGTTCCTGTAAAAAAACTGAATGGCCTGTTTCCCATAGCAACCAAATAAACTGTTTCAACATTGGTATAATGGAGTGTAATCACCCAATATTTCCTTCACCAGAAAACCTTTGAATAACTATTTGCCAAATGTTGCCTACAACAGGTTTTCAGATCTCACTCCCCAATGATCAGTACAAGATGGATGGTGACTCTGACCTCTAGGCAACTGAGCTAGTTTGTTGAAAAATATATAAAAAGAAATAAATAACTATTTGTTTTCTGATAAAATTCAATAAGAATAATGACATGTATATAAAATATTATTTGATGGCCACTAGAGATTGTCAAATGGTTACTTTTATGCAATATGTTGATATTTGATCATTCTTATATATATATATATATATATATATATATATATATATATATGTCGGCGCTTGATTATAATAATCGTTTTCAAGCCATAACGATAGCACAAGGGTGCATTGCGCAGCGTCTGATTGGTAGTGAAACCAATCAGGAGGTCCGATTTTAAGGAATGTGTGTACTTGAGATCTTACCCTCGATGGGGGTCTGAGCAGAATCAGTTGACATAGCGCGTCGGTATGGAAATACCGAGCGTTGGCGTTGGCCGGGACTGCTTTCTCAAGATAATTATTAGTTATTGTATAATCAGTGCTTTAAGTTAGTTACTCAGTTGTTAATAAAAATGTGTTAGTTGATTGTGACGAAGGACTTATTATTTATTGTGTATCTAATAATATCCTCCGACGAGCACGCCCTGGATTTACCGGACCAAGTACCTGACCATACTAATTGTTATTAGTAATAAAGATATGTGATACATCTAATTAATACAACGCCCTGCGTATACTATACACTCGCTCCGACATATATATATATATATATATATATATATATATATATATATATATATATATATATATATATATTCTAAACTGGTGCTGTTATTAGAAATAATATTACATATTTCTAATAACAGCACCTTACAGTTTCTTCAGCTTTGTAATACATATAAGCTACACAAATAAGGTCACATTAGATTTCCCAGAGCTGCAGATTAATTGGAGCCAAGTTCTTTATAAATCTTATATAAATTTGTTAATTCTCAACTAGAATTAATTTTTTAAAAACATTAAAGTACAATTAACATATTTCAGGTATTAAAATTAATAGTAATATTAATTATATATAGTTTTATTGTAAATGGGTGCTAAACTAAGTTTCATTTGGCGGAATAAAATATTTCAGTTCATTATTTTAATTATTATTATTTCAATACCATGTGCTATTATAATGATAGTGAACGCTAGTAACTAGTGAATAAAATACAAAAAATACCAATGAATAAAATATGTAATTATATTCTAAAATTCATTCAATCACTTACCAGTTTCAATTTACAGGATCACATATCTCATGGAGTTCGAGTTTTATAATTATGAAGTGCATTGAACCGTGAAGCCGCTCGATCTTTCATAAAATGTGTCTTGGTACAATTTTACAAACATATATACAAGTATCATGATATGTGAATCTTGCCTTGTGCTTGTAATGCATAAATGACATGAATATAAAGCCGAAATATTTGAGGTTATGAGCGAGAACTCCCGCCACAAAGACCCGCTAAATCAGAAACCGTTACCATACACTGATGCCAGGTTTTGCGGAAGTACTAAAAAAAGCGTAAATTAAATTCACTCGTGAATGTATGTTTTTTAAAACAATTATACTTTTTATTTGTTAATTCTTACTTTCGCAATGGATTGTTATATTAAATTACAACTATACCAATTGTTATATTAAATTAGTACTACAGTGATTAATGAGTTACACCGGGTTGTCTATGGTTACACCCACCTTGAGATTTTCAGAAAATCGGTTCTTTGTTTCTACAATAAATAAATTGTATGTACTTTTAACACTATTTTAAGGCTGGGGAATTCAAAACCTACTAGATTTAGAAAATGTATTTATTTATTAGTACCATTACCAGTTCTTGGGTAGCACTAGGATCGTATTTTATAGTATTTATTATAAGTATATAAACCACCCCTAGCCGAGTAAACCGCCAATAACGATTTAAAATCACAAATAGCACATTTTATTTTTAATTATTAATTTCTCGCAAAAATTATATACACATAATGTGTTTGTAATCCCAAGACACTCATTAAATGAACGTATAATATTTTCTCAGAAACCACCCCTAACTGAGAAAACGATCAACGACGTTTCCAAATCGCAATGACACATTTTTGGTAAGTATAAGATTTTCCTAGAATTAAACCCTTACGATTTAATCGGGCAATAACATTTCCAAATCACAAATGACTCATTATTTTTTCTATTATTGATTTTTTGCAAAAAATATTTTTATAAAATTTGTTTGCAATAATAAAGCACACATTTTTGGTAAGTATAAGATTTTCCTAGAAATCAACCCTTACGTATTAATCGGCCAATAACATTTCCAAATCACAAATGACTCATTATTTATTCTATTATTGATTTTTTGCAAAAATTATTTTAATAAATTTTGTTTGCAATAATAAAGCATACATTTTTGGTAAGTATAAGATTTTCCTATAAATCAACCCTTACGATTTAATCGGCCAATAACTTTTCCAAATCACAAATGACTCATTATTTTTTCTATTATTGATTTTTCGCAAAAAATATTTTTATAAAATTTGTTTGCAATAATAAAGCACACATTTTTGGTAAGTATAAGATTTTCCTAGAAATCAACCCTTACGATTTAATCGGCCAATAACATTTCCAACTCACAAATGACTCATTATTTTTTCTATTATTGCTTTTTGCAAAAATTATTTTAATAAATTTTGTTTGCAATAATAAAGCACACATTTTAGGTAAGTATAAGATTTTCCTAGAAATGAACCCTTACGATTTAATCGGCCAATAACGTTTCCAAATCACAAATGACTCATTAATATTTCTATTATTGATTTTTTGCAAAAAATATTTTAATAAAATTTGTTTGCAATAATAAAGCCCACATTTTTGGTAACTATAAGATTTTCCTAGAAATCAACCCTTACGTTTTAATCGGCCAATAACGTTTCCAAATGACAAATGAATCATTAATTTTTATATTATTGATTTTTTGCAAAAAATATTTTAATAAAATTTGTTTGTAATAATAAAGCCCACATTTTTGGTAAGTATAAGATTTTCCTAGAAATCAACCCTTACGATTTAATCGGCCAATAACGTTTCCAAATTACAAATGACTCATTAATTTTTCTATTATTGATTTTTTGCAAAAAATATTTTAATAAAATTTGTTTGCAATAATAAAGCCCACATTTTTGGTAACTATAAGATTTTCCTAAAAATTAACCCTTACGTTTTAATCGGCCAATAACTTTTCCAAATGACAAATGACTCATTAATTTTTCTATTATTGATTTTTTGCAAAAAATATTTTAATAAAATTTGTTTGCAATAATAAAGCCCACATTTTTGGTAAGTATAAGATTTTCCTAGAAATCAACCCTTACGATTTAATCGGCCAATAACGTTTCCAAATCACAAATGACTCATTAATATTTCTATTATTGATTTTTTGCAAAAAATATTTTAATAAAATTTGTTTGCAATAATAAAGCCCACATTTTTGGTAAGTATAAGATTTTCCTAGAAATCAACCCTTACGATTTAATCGGCCAATAACGTTTCCAAATCACAAATGACTCATTAATTTTTCTATTATTGATTTTTTGCAAAAAATATTTTAATAAAATTTGTTTGCAATAATAAAGCCCACATTTTTGGTAACTATAAGATTTTCCTAAAAATCAACCCTTACGTTTTAATCGGCCAATTACGTTTCCAAATGACAAATGACTCATTAATTTTTATATTATTGATTTTTTGCAAAAAATATTTTAATAAAATTTGTTTGCAATAATAAAGCCCACATTTTTGGTAAGTATAAGATTTTCCTATAAATCAACCCTTACGATTTAATCGGCCAATAACGTTTCCAAATGACAAATGAATCATTAATTTTTATATTATTGATTTTTTGCAAAAAATATTTTAATAAAACTTGTTTGCAATAATAATGCCCACTTTTTTGGTAACTATAAGATTTTCCTAAAAATCAACCCTTACGTTTTAATCGGCCAATAACATTTCCAAATGACAAATGACTCATTAATTTTTCTATTATTGATTTTTTGCAAAAAATATTTTAATAAAATTTGTTTGCAATAATAAAGCCCACATTTTTGGTAAGTATAAGATTTTCCTAGAAATCAACCCTTACGATTTAATCGGCCAATAACGTTTCCAAATCACAAATGACTCATTAATATTTCTATTATTGATTTTTTGCAAAAAATATTTTAATAAAATTTGTTTGCAATAATAAAGCACACATTTTTGGTAAGTATAAGATTTTCCTAGAAATCAACCCTTACGATTTAATCGGCCAATAACGTTTCCAAATGACAAATGACTCATTAATTTTTATATTATTGATTTTTTGCAAAAAATATTTTAATAAAACTTGTTTGCAATAATAAAGCCCACATTTTTGGTAAGTATAAGATATTCCTAGAAATCAACCCTTACGATTTAATCGGCCAATAACGTTTAGAAATGACAAATGACTCATTAATTTTTATATTATTGATTTTTTGCAAAAAATATTTTAATAAAATTTGTTTGCAATAATAAAGCACACATTTTTGGTAAGTATAAGATTTTCCTATAAATCAACCCTTACGATTTAATCGGCCAATAACTTTTCCAAATCACAAATGACTCATTATTTTTTCTATTATTGATTTTTCGCAAAAAATATTTTTATAAAATTTGTTTGAAATAATAAAGCACACATTTTTGGTAAGTATAAGATTTTCCTAGAAATCAACCCTTACGATTTAATCGGCCAATAACATTTCCAAATCACAAATGACTCATTATTTATTCTATTATTGATTTTTTGCAAAAATTATTTTAATAAATTTTGTTTGCAATAATAAAGCACACATTTTTGGTAAGTATAAGATTTTCCTATAAATCAACCCTTACGATTTAATCGGCCTATAACTCTTCCAAATCACAAATGACTCATTATTTTTTCTATTATTGATTTTTCGCAAAAAATATTTTTATAAAATTTGTTTGCAATAATAAAGCACACATTTTTGGTAAGTATAAGATTTTTCTAGAAATCAACCCTTACGATTTAATCGGCCAATAACATTTCCAAATAACAAATGACTCATTATTTTTTCTATTATTGCTTTTTGCAAAAAATATTTTAATAAAATTTGTTTGCAATAATAAAGCACACATTTTTGGTAAGTATAAGATTTTCCTAGATATCAACCCTTACGATTTAATCGGCCAATAACATTTCCAAATCACAAATGACTCATTATTTTTTCTATTATAGATTTTTTGCAAAAAATATTTTAATAAAATTTGTTTGCAATAATAAAGCACACAAATTTGGTAAGTATAAGATTTTCCTAGAAAGCAACCCTTACGATGTAATCGGCCAATAACGTTTCCAAATCACAAATGACTCATTAATATTTCTATTATTGATTTTTTGCAAAAAATATTTTAATAAAATTTGTTTGCAATAATAAAGCCCACATTTTTGGTAACTATAAGATTTTCCTAGAAATCAACCCTTACGTTTTAATCGGCCAATAACGTTTCCAAATGACAAATGACTCATTAATTTTTATATTATTGATTTTTTGCAAAAAATATTTTAATAAAATTTGTTTGCAATAATAAAGCCCACATTTTTGGTAACTATAAGATTTTCCTTAAAATCAACCCTTACGTTTTAATCGGCCAAGAACGTTTCCAAATCACAAATGACTCATTAATTTTTCTATTATTGATTTTTTGCAAAAAATATTTTAATAAAATTTATTTGCAATAATAAAGCCCACATTTTTGGTAACTATAAGATTTTCCTGGAAATCAACCCTTACGTTTTAATCGGCCAATAACGTTTAGAAATGACAAATGACTCATTAATTTTTATATTATTGATTTTTTGCAAAAAATATTTTAATAAAATTTGTTTGCAATAATAAAGCCCACATTTTTGGTAAGTATAAGATTTTCCTAGAAATCAACCCTTACGATTTAATCGGCCAATAACGTTTGCAAATCACAAATGACTCATTAATATTTCTATTATTGATTTTTTGCAAAAAATATTTTAATAAAATTTGTTTGCAATAATAAAGCCCATATTTTTAGTAAGTGTAAAATTTTTCTAGAAATCAACCCTTACGATTTAATCGGCCAATAACGTTTCCAAATCACAAATGACTCATTAATATTTCTATTATTGATTTTTTGCAAAAAATATTTTAATAAAATTTGTTTGCAATAATAAAGCCCACATTTTTGGTAACTATAAGATTTTCCTAAAAATCAACCCTTACGTTTTAATCGGCCAATAACGTTTCCAAATGACAAATGACTCATTAATTTTTATATTATTGATTTTTTGCAAAAAATATTTTAATAAAATTTGTTTGCAATAATAAAGCCCACATTTTTGGTAAGTATAAGATTTTCCTATAAATCAACCCTTACGATTTAATCGGCCAATAACGTTTCCAAATGACAAATGAATCATTAATTTTTATATTATTGATTTTTTGCAAAAAATATTTTAATAAAACTTGTTTGCAATAATAATGCCCACTTTTTTGGTAACTATAAGATTTTCCTAAAAATCAACCCTTACGTTTTAATCGGCCAATAACATTTCCAAATGACAAATGACTCATTAATTTTTCTATTATTGATTTTTTGCAAAAAATATTTTAATAAAATTTGTTTGCAATAATAAAGCCCACATTTTTGGTAAGTATAAGATTTTCCTAGAAATCAACCCTTACGATTTAATCGGCCAATAACGTTTCCAAATCACAAATGACTCATTAATATTTCTATTATTGATTTTTTGCAAAAAATATTTTAATAAAATTTGTTTGCAATAATAAAGCACACATTTTTGGTAAGTATAAGATTTTCCTAGAAATCAACCCTTACGATTTAATCGGCCAATAACGTTTAGAAATGACAAATGACTCATTAATTTTTATATTATTGATTTTTTGCAAAAAATATTTTAATAAAATTTGTTTGCAATAATAAAGCACACATTTTTGGTAAGTATAAGATTTTCCTATAAATCAACCCTTACGATTTAATCGGCCAATAACTTTTCCAAATCACAAATGACTCATTATTTTTTCTATTATTGATTTTTCGCAAAAAATATTTTTATAAAATTTGTTTGCAATAATAAAGCACACATTTTTGATAAGTATAAGATTTTCCTAGAAATCAACCCTTACGATTTAATCGGCCAATAACATTTTCAAATCACAAATGACTCATTATTTTTTCTATTATTGATTTTTTGCAAAAAATATTTTAATAAAATTTGTTTGCAATAATAAAGCACACAAATTTTATAAGTATAAGATTTTCCTAGAAAGCAACCCTTACGATGTAATCGTCCAATAACTTTTCCAAATCACAAATGACTAATTAATTACTCTATTATTGATTATTTGCAAAGTTATTTGAATAAAATTTGTTTGCAATAATTAAACACATATTTTTGGTAAGTATAAGATTTTCCAAATCACAAATGACTCATTAATTTTTCTATTATTGATTTTTTGCAAAAAATATTTTAATAAAATTTGTTTGCAATAATAAAGCACACAAATTTTATAAGTATAAGATTTTCCTAGAAATCAACCCTTACGATTTAATCGGCCAATAACATTTCCAAATCACAAATGACTCATTATTTATTCTATTATTGATTTTTTGCAAAAATTATTTTAATAAATTTTGTTTGCAATAATAAAGCACACATTTTTGGTAAGTATAAGATTTTCCTAGAAATGAACCCTTACGATTTAATCGGCCAATAACGTTTCCAAATCACAAATGACTCATTAATATTTCTATTATTGATTTATTGCAAAAAATATTTTAATAAAATTTGTTTGCAATAATAAAGCCCACATTTTTGGTAACTATAAGATTTTCCTAAAAATCAACCCTTACGTTTTAATCGGCCAATAACGTTTCCAAATCACAAATGACTCATTAATATTTCTATTATTGATTTTTTGCAAAAAATATTTTAATAAAATTTGTTTGCAATAATAAAGCCCACATTTTTGGTAACTATAAGATTTTCCTAAAAATCAACCCTTACGTTTTAATCGGCCAATAACGTTTCCAAATGACAAATGACTCATTAATTTTTCTATTATTGATTTTTTGCAAAAAATATTTTAATAAAATATGTTTGCAATAATAAAGCCCACATTTTTGGTAAGTATAAGATTTTCCTAGAAATCAACCCTTACGATTTAATCGGCCAATAATGTTTCCAAATCACAAATGACTTATTAAAATTTCTATTATTGATTTTTTGCAAAAAATATTTTAATAAAATTTGTTTGCAATAATAAAGCCCACATTTTTGGTAACTATAAGATTTTCCTAGAAATCAACCCTTACGATTTAATCGGCCAATAACGTTTCCAAATCACAAATGACTAATTAATTTTTCTATTATTGATTTTTTGCAAAAAATATTTTGATAAAATTTGTTTGCAATAATAAAGCCCACATTTTTGGTAAGTATAAGATTTTCCTATAAATCAACCCTTACGATTTAATCGGCCAATAACATTTCCAAATCCCAAATGACTCATTAATATTTCTATTATTGATTTTTTGCAAAAAATATTTTAATAAAATTTGTTTGCAATAATAAAGACCACATTTTTGGTAACTATAAGATTTTCCTAAAAATCAACCCTTACGTTTTAATCGGCCAATAACGTTTCCAAATGACAAATGACTCATTAATTTTTCTATTATTGATTTTTTGCAAAAAATATTTTAATAAAATTTGTTTGCAATAATAAATCCCACATTTTTGGTAAGTATAAGATTTTCCTAGAAATCAACCCTTACGATTTAATCGGCCAATAACGTTTCCAAATGACAAATCACTCATTAATTTTTCTATTATTGATTTTTTGCAAAAAATATTTTAATAAAATTTGTTTGCAATAATAAAGCCCACATTTTTGGTAACTATAAGATTTTCCTAGAAATCAACCCTTACGTTTTAAACGTTTCCAAATGACAAATGACTCATTAATTTTTATATTATTGAATTTTTGCAAAAAATATTTCAATAAAATTTGTTTGCAATAATAAATCCCACATTTTTGGTAAGTATAAGATTTTCCTAGAAATCAACCCTTACAATTTAATCGGCCAATAACGTTTCCAAATCACAAATGACACATTAATATTTCTATTATTGATTTTTTGCAAAAAATATTTTAATAAAATTTGTTTGCAATAATAAAGCCCACATTTTTGGTAACTATAAGATTTTCCTAAAAACCAACCCTTACGTTTTAATCGGCCAATAACGTTTCCAAATCACAAATGACTCATTAATTTTTCTATTATTGATTTTTTGCAAAAAATATTTTAATAAAATTTGTTTGCAATAATAAAGCCCACATTTTTGGTAACTATAAGACTTTCCTAAAAATCAACCCTTACGTTTTAAATTAGTTTGCAATAATAAAGCCCACATTTTTGGTAACTATAAGATTTTCCTAAAAATCAACCCTTACGTTTTAATCGGCCAATAACTTTTCCAAATGACAAATGACACATTAATTTTTCTATTATTGATTTTTTGCAAAAAATATTTTAATACAATTTGTTTGCAATAATAAAGCCCACATTTTTGGTAAGTATAAGATTTTTCTAGAAATCAACCCTTACGATTTAATCGGCCAATAACGTTTCCAAATCACAAATGACTCATTAATATTTCTATTATTGATTTTTTGCAAAAAATATTTTAATAAAATTTGTTTGCAATAATAAAGCCCACATTTTTGGTAAGTATAAGATTTTCCTAGAAATCAACCCTTACGATTTAATCGGCCAATAACGTTTCCAAATCACAAATGACTCATTAATATTTCTATTATTGTTTTTATGCAAAAAATATTTTAATAAAATTAGTTTGCAATAATAAAGCCCACATTTTTGGTAACTATAAGATTTTCCTAGAAATCAACCCTTACGTTTTAATCGGCCAATAACGTTTCCAAATCACAAATGACTCATTAATATTTCTATTATTGATTTTTTGCAAAAAATATTTTAATAAAATTTGTTTGCATAAAGCCCACATTTTTGGTAACTATAAGATTTTCCTAGAAATCAACCCTTACGTTTTAATCGGCCAATAACATTTCCAAATGACAAATGACTCATTAATTTTTATATTATTGATTTTTTGAAAAAAATATTTTAATAAAACTTGTTTGCAATAATAAAGCCCACATTTTTGGTAACTATAAGATTTTCCTAAAAACCAACCCTTACGTTTTAATCGGCCAATAACGTTTCCAAATCACAAATGACTCATTAATTTTTCTATTATTGATTTTTTGCAAAAAATATTTTAATAAAATTTGTTTGCAATAATAAAGCCCACATTTTTGGTAACTATAAGACTTTCCTAAAAATCAACCCTTACGTTTTAATCGGCCAATAACGTTTCCAAATGACAAATGACTCAATAATTTTTATATTATTGATTTTTTGCAAAAAATATTTTAATAAAATTTGTTTGCAATAATACAGCCCACATTTTTGGTAACTATAAGATTTTCCTAAAAATCAACCCTTACGTTTTAATCGGCCAATAACTTTTCCAAATGACAAATGACTCATTAATTTTTCTATTATTGATTTTTTGCAAAAAATATTTTAATAAAATTTGTTTGCAATAATAAAGCCCACATTTTTGGTAAGTATAAGATTTTCCTAGAAGTCAACCCTTACGATTTAATCGGCCAATAACGTTTCCAAATCACAAATGACTCATTAATATTTCTATTATTGTTTTTTTGCAAAAAATATTTTAATAAAATTAGTTTGCAATAATAAAGCCCACATTTTTGGTAACTATAAGATTTTCCTAGAAATCAACCCTTACGTTTTAATCGGCCAATAACGTTTCCAAATCACAAATGACTCATTAATATTTCTATTATTGATTTTTTGCAAAAAATATTTTAATAAAATTTGTTTGCAATAATAAAGCCCACATTTTTGGTAAGTATAAGATTTTCCTAGAAGTCAACCCTTACGATTTAATCGGCCAATAACGTTTCCAAATCACAAATGACTCATTAATTTTTCTATTATTGATTTTTTGCAAAAAATATTTTAATAAAATTTGTTTGCAATAATAAAGCCCACATTTTTGGTAAGTATAAGATTTTCCTAGAAATCAACCCTTACGATTTAATCGGCCAATAACGTTTCCAAATCACAAATGACACATTAATATTTCTATTATTGATTTTTTGCAAAAATATTTTAATAAAATTTGTTTGCAATAATAAAGCCCACATTTTTGGTTAGTATAAGATTTTCCTAGAAATCAACCCTTACGATTTAATCGGCCAATAACGTTTCCAAATCACAAATGACTCATTAATTTTTCTATTATTGATTTTTTGCAAAAAATATTTTAATAAAATTTGTTTGCAATAATAAAGCCCACATTTTTGGTAAGTATAAGATTTTCCTATAAATCAACCCTTACGATTTAATCGGCCAATAACGTTTCCAAATCACAAATGACTCATTAATTTTTCTATTATTCATTTTTTGCAAAAAATATTTTAATAAAATTTGTTTGCAATAATAAAGCCCACATTTTTGGAACTATAAGATTTTCCTAGAAATCAACCCTTACGTTTTAATCGGCCAATAACGTTTCCAAATCACAAATGACTCATTAATTTTTCTATTATTGATTTTTTGCAAAAAATATTTTAATAAAATTTGTTTGCAATAATAAAGCATACATTTTCGGTAAGTATAAGATTTTCCTAGAAATCAAGCCTTACGATTTAATCGGCCAATAACATTTCCAAATCACAAATGACCCAATATTTTTTCTATTATTCATTTTTTGCAAAAAATATTTTAATAAAATTTGTTTGCAATAATAAAGCCCACATTTTTGGTAACTATAAGATTTTCCTATAAATCAACCCTTACGTTTTAATCGGCCAATAACTTTTCCAAATCACAAATGACTCATTAATATTTCTATTATTGATTTTTTGCAAAAAATATTTTAATAAAATTTGTTTGCAATAATAAAGCCCACATTTTTGGTAACTATAAGATTTTCCTAGAAATAAACCCTTACGTTTTAATCGGTCAATAACGTTTCCAAATGACAAATGACTTATTAATTTTTATATTATTGATTTTTTGCAAAAAATATTTTAATAAAATTTGTTTGCAATAATAAAGCCCACATTTTTGGTAAGTATAAGATTTTCCTAGAAATCAACCCTTACGATTTAATCGGCCAATAACGTTTCCAAATCACAAATGACTCATTAATTTTTCTATTATTCATTTTTTGCAAAAAATATTTTAATAAAATTTGTTTGCAATAATAAAGCCCACATTTTTGGAACTATAAGATTTTCCTAGAAATCAACCCTTACGTTTTAATCGGCCAATAACGTTTCCAAATCACAAATGACTCATTAATTTTTCTATTATTGATTTTTTGCAAAAAATATTTTAATAAAATTTGTTTGCAATAATAAAGCATACATTTTCGGTAAGTATAAGATTTTCCTAGAAATCAAGCCTTACGATTTAATCGGCCAATAACATTTCCAAATCACAAATGACCCAATATTTTTTCTATTATTGATTTTTTGCAAAAAATATTTGTATAAAATTTGTTTGCAATAATAAAGCACACATTTTTGGTAAGTATAAGATTTTCCTATAAATCAACCCTTACGATTTAATCGGCCAATAACGTTTCCAAATCACAAATGACTCATTAATATTTCTATTATTGATTTTTTGCAAAAAATATTTTAATATAATTTGTTTGCAATAATAAAGCCCACATTTTTGGTAACTATAAGATTTTCTTAAAAATCAACCCTTACGTTTTAATCGGTCAATAACGTTTCCAAATGACAAATGACTCATTAATTTTTATATTATTGATTTTTTGCAAAAAATATTTTAATAAAATTTGTTTGCAATAATAAAGCCCACATTTTTGGTAAGTATAAGATTTTCCTAGAAATCAACCCTTACGATTTAATCGGCCAATAACGTTTCCAAATCACAAATGACTCATTAATTTTTCTATTATTGATTTTTTGCAAAAAATATTTTAATAAAATTTGTTTGCAATAATAAATACCATATTTTTGGTAAGTATAAAATTTTCCTAGAAATCAACCCTTACGATTTAATCGGCCAATAACGTTTCCAAATCACAAATGACTCATTAATTTTTCTATTATTGATTTTTGGCAAAAAATATTTTTATAAAATTTGTTTGCAATAATAAAGCACACATTTTTGGTAAGTATAAGATTTTCCTAGAAATCAACCCTTACGATTTAATCGACCAATAACATTTCCAAATCACAAATGACTCATTATTTTTTCTATTATTGATTTATTGCAAAAAATATTTTTATAAAATTTGTTTGCAATAATAAAGCACACATTTTTGGTAAGTATAATATTTTCCGAGAAAGCAACCCTTACGTTTTAATCGGCCAATAACATCTCCAAATCACAAATGACTCATTATTTATTCTATTATTGATTTTTTGCAAAAATTATTTTAATAAATTTTGTTTGCAATAATAAAGCACACATTTTTGGTAAATATAAGATTTTCCTATAAATCAACCCTTACGATTTAATCGGCCAATAACTTTTCCAAATCACAAATGACTCATTATTTTTTCTATTATTGATTTTTTGCAAAAAATATTTGGATTAAATTGGTTTGCAATAATAAAGCACACATTTTTGGTAAGTATAAGATTTTCCTAGAAATCAACCCTTACGATTTAATCGGCCAATAACATTTCCAAATCACAAATGACTCATTATTTTTTCTATTATTGATTTTTTGCAAAAAATATTTTTATAAAATTTGTTTGCAATAATAAAGCACACATTTTTGGTAAGTATAAGATTTTCCTAGAAATCAACCCTTACGATTTAATCGGCCAATAACATTTCCAAATCACAAATGACTCATTATTTTTTCTATTATTGATTTTTTGCAAAAAATATTTTAATAAAATTTGTTTGCAATAATAAAGCACACATTTTTGGTAAGTATTAGATTTTCCTAGAAATCAACCCTTACGATTTAATCGACCAATAACGTTTCCAAATCACAAATGACTAATTAAGCGGCTTCAGACACTCACCAGTTCTATTCGAGGTATGTTTTTGTTATAATCTTTAATAAAATAGACTGGCAGTTTGCTTATTTATATATATATATATATATATATATATATATATATATATACTATGTATTGCATATGTTCAATAAATATTCATAAGTAATATCAATTTCCACATTTAATTATGGTAGGTAACCTCGGTTTGCGTTTGAATAACTGGTTGCTAATATTGTCAACATATTTTATTATCAATAAAGGATGAAATGAAATGCTGAAATAAATATCTGGTGTGGGCACCACACGACTTTCCGAATTAAATGACCTATTTAATTTAAATAACATTTTCGACATTTTTAACTTTTGGACTTTTTAATTTGTTTTGTCATTTTGACTTTTATGAGCATTTTACTTTTCTTGACATTTTTGACTTTTTTGACATTTTTAATATTTTTGATATTTTTTGACATTTTTGATATTTTTTTGTTATTTTATTTAGTTTTTTTTTGATATTTTTGACTTTTTTTAAAAATTTCAATTTTTTGGCTTTTTTTACTTTTTTTTACATTTTCGACATTGTCGACTTTTTTTGACATTTTTGATATTTTTTAACTTTCTTTGAAATTTTTGACACGTGAGATTTTGACGTTTTTACATTTTGACATTTTGACTTTTTATATTTTTGGCATTCTGACATTTTAACATATTGATATTCTGACATTTTGGAATTCTGACATTTTTACTTTTTGAAATTATGACATTTTACATTTAGGCATTTTCATATTTCACATTTTCAAATGTTCACAGTTTCACATGAAAGTTTAATGTAATTATTAATGTATATTTCCAATACCTAACTACATTTAAGATGCGACAATTTTCGCTAATTCCGCGCTTGATTTACGCCACGCCCGCTGACGTCACGCTGACGTCACGTATATTATTTGTGATATGCGCAATAGGAAATCGCTATTATTGAGAAATCTTCTGTTTTAGTGAACCGACATTGCTCAAATTTTCAAAGGGTCGTCGAAGCGCGGGCTCTTACCCGATTTCCAAATTTGGTCGCGATCTGTTGTGCCGTTTTCCCACCGTGAGCGTTAAATGGTCCGGCACAGCGCCTAATTATGCTCCGCGCGTGGTGTTGATTGTGATTCCTTCGCTGTTAGTAAACCGATTGAGCTCAAATTTTCACTGGATCGTCCTGAATAGTGTCCGCAGATATTTTCCAAATTTGGTCGCAATCTGTTGTGTCGTTTTCCCGGAATTTTTTCACAGACATACAGACAGACAGACGACAGCATACATACCACACACAGACATCGCAAAAATCGGGTTTATTTCGACTATTATGGGCACAAAACGTAACGAAAATTGAATTTTTGCTAAATTGTACACGGCAACAATACCTTCCTTCTGGTGTAATTTTTTTCCCGGAAAGTGATCGCATATTTCCACAATCTTAGTTTGAAAACGTGAACATGTTTTCGGTAAAACAATACCTTCCTTTACATCAGTGATGTATTCGGAAAGTAAATATCTGGTGTGGGCACCACACGACTTTCCTAATTACATGACCTATTTCATTTTTATGACATTTTTTGACATTATTATATGTTTTTGACATTTTCTGACTTATTTAATATTGTTGAATTTTTTTTTACTTTTTGTACTTTTTTGACTTTTTTGTTAGTTTTGGCCTTTTTAATTTTCTTGGCTTCTTTTGTCATTTTATACTTTGACTTTTCGACGTTTTTTATGGACATTTATATTTTTTTTTTACTTTTTTGACTTTTTGACTTTTTTGACATTTCTGATATATTTTTTACTTTCTTTGAAATTTTTGACACGTGAGATTTTGACATTTTGACTTTTTATCATTTTGGCATTCTGACATTTTAGAATTTTTGACATTCTGACGTTTTAACATTTAGGCATTCTGACATTTTTACATTTTGAAATTTTGACATATTTACATTTAGGCAATTTCACATTTTCAAATGTTCACAGTTTCACATGAAAATGTAAAGTAATTATTAATGTATATTTTCAATACCTTACTACATTTAAGATGCGACAATTTTCGCTAATTCCGCGCTTGATTTACGTCACGCCCGCTGACGTCACGCTGACGTCACGTATGTTATTCATTATTTGTGATATACGCCATAGGAAATCGCTATTATTGACAAATCTTCTGTTTTAGTGAACCGAGCTTGCTCAAATTTCCACAGGGTCGCCGAAGCGCGGGATCTCACTCGATTTCCAAATTTGGTCGCGATCTGATGTTCCGTTTTCACACCGTGAACTTTAAATGGTCCGGCACAGCGCCTAATTATGCTCCGCGCGTCGTGTTGATTGTGATTCCTTCGCTGTTAGTGAACCGATTGTCCTCAAATTTTCACTGGATCGTCCTGAATAGTGTCCGCAGATATTTGCCAAATTTGGTCGCAATCTGTTGTGTCGTTTTCCCGGAATTTTGTTCACAGACAGACAGACAGACAGACTGACTGACTGACTGACAGACAGACAGACTGACTGACATACATACCACACACAGACATCGCAAAAATCGGGTTTATTTCGACTATTATGGGCATAAAACGTAACGAAAATTGAAATTTTTTTTGCTAAATTGTACACGGCAACAATACCTTCCTTCTGGTGTAATTTTTTTCCCGGAAAGTTATCGCATATTTCCACAATCTTAGTTTGAAAACGTGAACACGTTTTCGGTAAAACAATACCTTCCTTTACATCAGTGATGTATTCGGAAAGTAAAAAGAAATAATTATTTATTTTAATGTGAACTGAAACTTAATTTTCCATTATAGTAAACAACATAGCAACTATATGGCAAATGTATATTTATTTTCTGAGCATAAGAGTTACAACAATCTTCTTTTATGTACAGAAAATTTCTGCATTTGCCATATAATTACTATTTTGTAACTCTAATAATACTAAAGTAAAGTTTTAGTTCATGCAGAAATCAATTATTTATTCTGATTTTATTTCAGCATTAACGATGCGTCATTGATAAAATATATTGAATCTATTAAATCAATTTCTGAGTAGTAATTTTTATTATAATGTGATAATAATTTCCTATTTTATGTCTGCATAAAGCAACCTTACCCTTCTGAAATATATTATGGTATTTATTTCCATTATTATGTTGTCAAATTATGGTGCACGTACTGAATAAATTCATGTTGCTTTGATAAATTTTATTGATCCTCAACTTTTAACTTGATAATTTATACATTTAAACTAAATTGTGGCCTATGGCAAGAGTCTTTACACATTATTGACACAGGTAAACTTTGAATTTGGTTTCAGCTTGTTTAACAGCACCATGACTTAATTTGCTTGCTAGTTTATTTTGCAATAAGAAATGGAAAAATTCCATTTCCAAGTCACAAGTCAATTGTTCAGTCTCTTCATAAACACAACTATTATATTTTCTTCTAAATAGGGGTGATTTTAATTATCTGCTCTGTGTTTTTATCAACTAACAGGAACAAAATGTCAACATTTGTTTTGAGCACAACCTACAATAAAGGTATTAAGAATATGTATTTTTCAACATAAAATGATTGAAACTTATCAAATTCGTTAAATATTAATAATCAAAAGATTTTGAAAAAAATATATACCAAACTTTGCGGCAGATGGAGTATTTATTGAATGTCAACATAAACTGACTGTTGTCCATGATACCAAATTAGCAATGCATTGCAATATCCTAGGTTTAAAGTTGTATAGTATTAAATTCAACAACAAACACTGATAATCCATACAAAATTTGTATATGGTCAGTCGATTTAATTAGCGCAACACATCTGGGTTTTTAGTTTGTAATTTGCAATAATTTAAAGCCTCAGTTATATTCCATTGGTAATACACAAATATTAATTCCCTATATGGGAAAATGATATTACTTTCCAAATATAGCTCTGCACTGCGAATTGTTAATTTTGACCTTTGTATACATTTCATGATTAATGTAGTTGCAAAAGTGTTTTGGAAATAGTGTGTGTACATGTGTCTATGAAATTTTGTTTATGAAAATGAGTTTTTGGATCAAAACTCAATTTGGAAATTGGTTTTGTTATGATTAATTCGATGTACACAACTTATTATTATTAAAACAATTTTTTGATAAATTATAATAAAAATATAATTATTTATTAAGTAATTTGGAAAGACATGTGGAGCAGACATTTTTAGTTATTTACAGCAAAATGCATTTGAAATCTATAATATTAGTTATATCTTATTTTGAAATAAATGATTTATTATTATAATTCTTTGTTATACATGTTCATATACAGAAAATACTTATAATAAAAAAACATTTGGAATTTCTCCCTGCTTTCTGTGGCCATTTCCTGGTTAGTTGTTGGTTCGTGTTGAGGGTTCTAAGGTGTCTTGTTCTTAGTTGTTCATTGTTTCATTTCAGTTGTTTTGTAAGCATTATTTGTTTCATTATTTTGAATTTTTTAGTGTGCTTTGATATAGAGCATTGTATATTTCAATACTTTGATTAAAGATGTTTTTCTTTTCTCCCTATTACATATATTTATATTACAATACATGCTTTACACTAAAACTGATGATCAACAATAATCAACAATTAATTTTTTTCTCATACATCTTTAACTTATTTAAGATTCTAAAGTTCATCCATTGATGTCGTCAAGTTTTTTTTTTTTATTGATCACACAATTTTTTTATGAAAGCTAAAGTAAATGCTCAAACTGTGCACCATTCACAGTCTGACTATGAATTCTCACCTGACATTTGAAATAATTTTTCTCTGAAATTTCCTTGTGTCCTATATATCATAATATACAACGCTGATCGCAGAAAAATCACTTTCAGTATTCACAATAAAAAATGGGGTTGTCATTTGAAAAAATTGTCGTTGACTTAATTACTCATTCAAAAAGTTCGAATAATTGACAATTGTTTAAAAGTTGGAAATTAAAAAATTTTTTTTTTTCAAAAATCATAAATAAAGGTTTTATCGAATTTATTCCATACTTTAGGGACACCGTGTATAGGTAGGCCTGTGTAGCATCTCTATTTCAACTAAATTTATCTCCTTGGTGATCCCCAAGTCTGTATTCCATAGAGCCACACTGGCTTTATGATTTGATTGTATATAAGTAGTTTGCTATGTAAAGTCAGTTTGGATTTTCTTTGAATCAATCAGTAATGTTGTTTGTATTTCGTGTTGTTTCTAATGTTTCGTTTTAACGTGCTCATCTCTCTAACTCTCATTGGAGTTTAGCATCCAGGGTCATTCCTAGATATTTAACTTTGTTTTCATAGGGCACATTTACCCCATTTATAATTCGTCTCAAGTCATGTGTGTTCTGTGATTAATAAGGGTTGTATTTGTTGATTTACTCCTATTTATCCTAATTTTCCATTTTATACTCCATTTGTGTACAACGTTGCAAGCGTTTTAGAGTTTAGTGTTGGCGCTCTTCGCATTTGTTTCCACTGCAAGTAGGACTGATGATGCAAATTTTACTGCTGTTATTCCTTCCGTTTCTGGTATATCCATAGTGTAAGTTAGCATTACTATTCTCTTCTTTGGCTCTGCTTTTTTTGGATTCAAGATTTTCATTTCATGGGCCACTTCTTTTGTTGTGACTAGAGACATATTTTCCATGTTCAGGTTATGTACATCTTCAAGCTCTATTCAGGATTAAGTTGGATTGGATTGAAGATGTTGACTTTTATTGGTTGTTCTAAGGCTTTATTTTCCTATGCTGTTATATTGATGAAAATCTTTATTTAGCTGAAAAAATACATATGGAATTTCTCCCTGCTTTTGGTGGCTATTTCTTGTATGGTGGTCACTGGTGTTGAGGGTTCTCAGGTGTCTCATTCTTGGTTGTTTGTAGCTTCATTTAAGTTTTATTGTAAGCAATATATCTTTTTTTATTATTTTGAAATTTTCTATATTAATTATTTTTTTGTTCTTTTGTTGAAGGTATTTTGATACTTTTGTTAAAGATGTTGAAATACTTTTTCTTGCTTTAAGGCTTTCTTTTCCTCAGGTGTTCTATTAGTGAACATCTTTATTTTATTTCATATATACAGTTCTTTCTGTTTTCTATAGACTTTCTTCTTTTTTGTTAACTGTTTTAATTTATCTAGGAGCACTTTTTGAGATACTGTATTGAAGGCCTTTTTTATGTCAATAAATAGTATGACTTTCTTGTGCGTTCCTTTTCAATGTTGTGTATTACCTCTGTAATTACAGCTGTTGTGCTAGAATTTTGTTGGAATGCACTGTCTAGTTTATATTTTTTGCAACTTGAACTGTGTGACTTTTTCTAATATCTTGTGAATTGCTCATAATAGAGACATGGGCCTGTAACTTTTTGCTTTATTTTGCTTTTATTTCCCTTTTTGAATATAGGTTTTATAATGGCATTCTTTGTATTATTGTTTTCCCATGGCCTTCTCTGTCGCGATATTTGTCACCCATTTATCATGTTTGGGATATGATGGGTAGGTAGGTCTAACTATTTACCACACCCACCAAACGACTTGCAGCATTTTCGTCTGCGAATTCAAGAAGCTTGGATATACTGCAGGAAAAAACTGATCCCTTGATTGACAATAGGTCCCGCCGTTTAAATGAGTGCATAGCAATCTTAGTGGATTAACACATGATTTATTTTTTACATCTCATCTTTCTTTCCAAAATTTAATCATTTGTTAGTTTCATCACAATAATCATTTTGTAAAAATTTATTGTGTGTTGCGTCAACAGAATCTGTAATTTATTTGATTCTTATAGAATCGCCTTGGGAGCAAAATGTATTTATGTAAAACCTTTTGTTAAATGTCGTCATTTAGTTCTATTAACTAATTATAAATCTTCTATTCTTATACATCCTTGTTTATTTTTCAAAAAATATAATTCCTTGCATAGTCGTTTGGAGACGTGAGGTATGCAACTGAGAGTACACCGTAGCGGTGTTGGGAACTATAATGATTTATATTTTGTTTAATATTATTAAGATGTAATACACCGGAATTTAAACTAATACACTTATTATAATTGATTCAATATAATCCACATTATTTTATTATTAGTAATATAAATCTCTTAAATTTATTGCTAAATTTTAACATTAGATCATTGTTATATATATATATATATATATATATATATATATATATATATATATATATATATTGTAAGAATTGCACACGTTAAATAAATATTCATATGTAATAGGAATTTCCACATTTAATTTTGGTAGGTAACCTCGGTTTGCTTTTGAATAACTGGTTCCTAATATTGTCAACATATTTTATTATCAATAAAGGATGGTTAATGCTGAAATAGAATAAGAAATAATTATTTATTTCAGTGTGAACTGAAACTTAATTTTCCATTATAGTAAACAACATAGAAACTATATGGCAATGTGTATTTATTTTCTGAGCATAATAGGTACAACAATCTTCTTTTATGTTCAGAAAATGTCTATGATTTGTCATATAGTTACTATTTTGTTACTATAATGTAAAATAAAGTTTCAGTTGATGCAGAAATAAATTATTAATTCTTATTTTATTTCAGCATTATCCATGCTTTTGTGATAAAATATATTGAATATATTATATCAATTTCAGAGTTGTATTTTTTTATTATAATGTGATAATAATTTCCTATTTTATGTCTGCATAAAGGAACCCTACCTTTCTGAAGTATATTACTGCCTCTGTCCCAAATTATGGTACATACTTCCATTTTTGTTGTCCCAAATTATGGTGCACATAATGAATAAATTCATGTTGCTTTGATAAATTTTATTGAAACTCAACTTTTAACTTGATAATTTATATATTTAAACTAAATTGTCGGCTATAGCAAGAGCCTTTACACATTATTGACACGGGTGAACATTGAATTTGGTTTCAGCTTGTTTAACATCACCATGGCTCAATTTCTTCACTACTTTATTTTGTAATAAGAAATGGATTCCATTGGGTGAGTCACAAGTCAATTGTTTTTTTCAGTCTCTTCATAAACACACAACTATTTTTTTTCATTATATTTTCTTCTAAATAGGGGTGATTTCAATTAACTGCTCTGTGTTTTTATTAACTAACAGGAACAAAATGTCAACATTTGTTTTGAGTACAACCAACAAGTAATTAATTAAATTCTTTAAATTACAATAATCAAAAGATTTTGAAAAAATATATACCATAATTTTGGACAGATGAAGTATTTATTGAATATCAATGTAAACTGACTGTTGTCCGTGATGCCAAATTAGCAATGCATTGCAATATCCTAGGTTTAAAGTTGTTTAGTATTAAATTCAACAACAAACACTGATAATCCATACAAAATTTGTATATGGTCAGTCGATTTAATTAGACACATCTTTTTTAATTTGCAATAATTTAAAGCCTTACTTATATTCCATTGGCAATGCACAAATATTAATTCCCTATCTGGGAAATTGATATTACTTTCTAACTAGAGCACTGCAATGTCAATTGTTAATTTTGACCTTTGTATACATTTCATGATTAATGTAGTTTTTTTTTAAATAGTGTGTGTACATGTGTATGAAATTTTGTTTATGAAAATGAGTTTTTGTATCAAAACTCAATTTGGAAATTGGATTTGTTATGATTAATTCGATGTACACAACTTATTATTATTAAAACAATTTTTTGATAAATCATAATATAAACATAATTATTTATTAAATAATTTGGAAAAACATGTGGAGCAGACATTTTTAGTTATTTACAGCAAAATTTATTTGAAATCTATATTATTAGTTATATCTTATTTTCAAATAAATGATTTATTATTATAATTCTTTGTTATACATGTACATATACAGAAAAATACTTATAATAAAAAAACAAATTTGAATTTCTCCCTGCTTTCTGTAGCCATTTTCTGGTTAGTTGTTCCTCGAGTTGAGGGATCTCAGGTGTCTTGTTCTTAGTTGTTCATTGCTTCATTTCAGTTGTTTTGTAAGCAATATTTGTTTCATTATTTTGAATTTTTTAGTGTGCTTTGATTTAGAGCATTGTATACTTCAATACTTAAAAATGTTTTTTTTCTCTCCCTATTACATATATTTATATTACAATACATGCTTTACACTAAAACTGATGATCAACAATGATCAACAATTAATTTTTTTCTTATACATCTTTAACTAATTTAAGATTCTAAAATCCATCCATTGATGTCAAGTTTTTTTATTGATCACACAATGCTCTGCTCTCACAATGCACTATACACTATGAGCTGTTGGTTGTCAAGTAGTTGAACAGCCTCAGCAATTACATGTCAGTGTTTACCAGCATATGACTTAATGTGTTCCCTAACCAGGATGTGGGTCCTTGTTCTGAACATACCATGAAGTCTACCATATTCCACAGCATTTTTGAAGGACTGTATTTGTTTTATTACACAGGGTGTCTAAAGTATGGAATAAATTCAATAAAACCTTTTATATGATATTTGCAAAAAATACTCGAACACGTCGATTTTAAATTTAGTGTCAATGTTTTTCGACTATTTTTGAATGAGCAACGACATTTTTCAAATGACAGCTCAGTTTTTTTATTATGGATTCTGAAAGATATTATTTTTCTGTGATCAGCGATGTATATTATGATATAAGCCACTTAGGAAATTTCCGAAAAAAAACATTTTAAATTCGGATGCAAGAAAAATACGAAACGCAAAATGATATTCAATTTAACAATAAAAATCTAAACTAAAGGCTCGAACTGTGCACCATTCACAGTCTGACGATGAATTCTCACCTGACATTTGAAATATTTTTTCTCTGAAATTTCCTTATGTGACCCATATATCATAATATACATCCCTGATCGCAGCAAAATAATCACTTTCAGTATTCACAATAAAAAAATGGAGTTGTCATTTGAAAAAATTGTCGATGACGTCATTGCTCATTCAAAAAGTTCGAATATTTATCTCCTTGGTGATCCCCAAGTCTGTATTCCATCGAGCCACACTGGCTTTATGATTTGATTGTATATAAATTGCTATGTAAAGTCAGTTTGGATTTTCTTCCAAACAACCAGTAATATTGTTTGTATTTTATTTTGAGTTTCTAATGTTTCTTTTTAACGTGCTCATCTCTCTAAATTCTCATTGGACTTCAGCATCCAGGGTCATGCCTAGATATTTAACTTTGTTTTCATAGGGCACATTTACCCCATTTATAATTAGTCTCAGGTCATGTGTTTTCTGAGATTAATAAGGGTTGTATATGTTGATATACTCTTATTTAGCCTAATTTTCCATTTTATACTCCATTTGTGTAGAATGTTGCAAGTGTTTTAGAGTTTAGCGTTGGCGCTCTCTGCATTTGTAGGGCTGATGACAGCTGCAAATTTTGCTGTTGTTATTCCTTCCGTTTCTGGTATGTCCATAGTGTAAGTTAGCATTAGTATTCTCTTTGTTGGCATCTGTTTTTTTTTGGATTCGAGGTGCTTTTCATTTCAGGGGCCACTTCTTTTGTTGTGACCAGAGACATGTTTTCCATGTTCAGGTTATGTATATCTTCAAGCTCTATTCAGGATTAGGTTGGATTGGATTGAAGATGTTGGCTTTTCTTGGTTGTTCCAATGCTTTATTTTTCTCTGGTGTTATATTTATGAAAATCTTTATTTAGCTGAAAAAATACATACGGAATTTCTCCCTGCTTTTGGTGGCAATTTCTTGTATGGTGGTCACTGATGTTGAGGGTTCTCAGGTGTCTCATTCATGGTTGTTTGTAGCTTTTCAGTTTTATTGTAAGCAATATATCTTTTTTTATTATTTTGAAATTTTCTATATTCATTATTTTTTTGTTCTTTTGTTGAACGCATGGTACATTTTGATACTTTTGTTAAAGATGTTGACATTTTTTTTTCTTGCTTTAAGGCTTTGTTTTCCTCAGGTGTTCTATTAGTGAACATCCTTATTTTTCTGAAAAGTTAATTTATTTTGATCCCTTTTGCTTTGATTTAGTCAGTACCAGATTTGACATAATAATTTTATTTGATATATACAGTTCTTTCAGTTTTCTATAGACTTTCTTCAGTGTAAATTGTGTAAGATTTTTGTTTGTTGCTGTTATAATGTTTCTATTTTTTTTCTTTGTTATATTACTCCTATATATTTATCAGATACCATATTTTACAGGTATATAGTGTGTTGAATAAATGAGCCTGTGAGAATGAATGTGATGTAAGACACATTTGAATTGTTTTGAAAAGGTGATTTTGCGTTTGGTATTTATGTAAATCGATGATTTCACGTCTGTAACTGCGCACGTTGATTTACATAAATACCAAACGCTAAATCTTCTCCTTTAAAAAATAATTAACTGTGACTTACACCACTTTCATTCTCAAAAGCTCATATATACAAATAGCTTTTTTGTTAACTGTTTTAATTTATCTACAAGCACTTTTTGAGATACTGTATTGAAGGCCTTTTTTATGTCAATAAATAGTATGACTTTCTTGTGTGTTCCTTGTTAATGCTGTGTATTACCTCTGAGATTACAGCGGTTGTGCTAGAATTTTGTTGGAATGCACACTGTCTAGAGTTTATATTTTTTTGCAACTTGAACTGTGTGACTTTTTCTAAAATCTTGTGAATTGCTCATAATAGAGATATGGGCCTGTAACTTTTTGCTTTCGTTTTATTTCCCTTTTTGAATATAGGTTTTATGATGGCATTCTTTGCATTATTGTTTTCCCATGACCTTCTCTGTCGCCATATTTTTAACCCATTTATCATGTTTGGGATTTGATGGGTAGAAGTCTAACTATTTACCACACCCACCAAACAGCATTTTCGTCTGCGGATTCAGGAAGCTTGGAACTGCAGGAAAAAACTAATCACTTGATTGACAATAGGCTCCTCCGTTTAAATGAGTGCATAGCAAATCTTGGTGGACCAACACATGATTTCTTTTTTACATCTCATCTTTGTTTTCAAAATTTAATCATTTGTTAGTATCATCATAATAATCATTTTGTATTTTTTTATTGTGTGTTGCGTTTTTGATGAAAGTCAACAAAATCTGGAATTTATTTGATTCTTATAGAATCGCTTTGGCAGCAAAATGTATTTATGTAAAACCTTTTGTTAAATATCGTGATTTAGTTCTATTATCTAATTATAAATCTTCTATTCTTATACATCCTTATTTATTTTTCAAAAAATATAATTCCTTGCATAGTCGTTTGCAGATGTGAGGTATGCAACAGATAGTACACCGTAGCTGTGTGTGGGAACTATAATGTTTTTTTTTTAATATCATTAAGATGTAATAAACTGAAATTTAAACTAATGCACTTATTATAATTGGTTCAATATACTCCACACTATTTTCTTATTGGTAATATAATCGATTGAACTCTCTTAAATTTATTGCTAAATTTTAACTTTAACATCATTGTTAGGTTTGGCAACGCCGCAACGCAGCTACGGACTTCTGGCACTTCTGGCGCTCAAACAAGATCATTTTTCTCTCTCGGCAACATGGGTGTTCTTTCATTTCTAACGACCCATTTTCACCAAGTGCAGCGTGTAAAAAGGGTTATGTCATGTACTTTTGGCGGCATCAGCGGCTTCAGACACTCACCAGTTCTATTCGAGGTATGTCTATTATAATCTTTAATAAAATAGAGTGGTAGTTTGCTTATTTATATATATATATATATATATATATATATATATATATATATATATATATATATATATATATTAAATAAATATTCATATGTAATGCAAATTTAATTTTGGTAGGTAACCTCAGTTTGCTTTTGAATAACTGGTTTCTAATATGGTCAATATATTTTATTTCCAATAAAGGATTTTTAATGTTGAAATAAAAGAAGAAATGATAATTTATTTCAGTGTGAACTGAAACTTAATTTTCCATTGTAGTAAACAACAGAAACTATATGGCAAATGTATATTTAGTTTCTGAGTATAAAAGGTACAATAATCTTCATGTTTATTTCAGCATTAACCATGCTTTTGCAATATATTGAATATACTAAATTTCAGTTGTAATGTTTTATTATAATGTGATAATAATTTTCTATTTTGTCTGCATAAAGCAACCCTACCCTTCTGAAATATATTACTGTCTCTGTCCCAAATTATGGTACATACTTCCATTTTTATGTTGTCCCAAATTATGGTGCACATAATGAATAAATGCATGTTGCTTTGATACATTTGATTGAAACTCAACTTTTAACTTGATAATTTATACATTTAAACAACATTGTGGGCTACATAGGCAAGAGCCTTTACATGGCTCAATTTGTTCACTACTTTATTTTGCAATAAGAAATGTAAAAATTCCATTGTGTGAGTCACAAGTCAATGGTTTTGTTCAGTTTCTTCATAAATACACAACTATTTTCTTTCATTATATTTTTTTCTAAATAGGGGTGATTTCAATTATCTACTCTGTGTTTTTATCAACTAACAGGAACAAAATGTCAATATTTGTTTTGAGCACAACCAACAAGAAAGGTATTAAGAATATGTATTTTTCAACATAAAATGATTTAAACTTAGGGACAGATGGAGTATTTATTGAATATCAACATAAACTGACTGTTGTCCATGATACTAAATTAGCAATGCATTGCAATATCCCAGGTTTAAAACTGTATATTATTAAATTCAACAACAAACTGATCATCCATACAAAATTTGTATATGGTCAGTCAATTCAATTAGCTCAACACATCTGTGTTTTTAATTTTTAATTTCCAATAATTTAAAGCCTCAGTTATATTCTATTGGTAATGCACAATTAAAATTATTAATTCCCGATCTGGGAAATTGATATTACTTTCCAAATGTGGCACTGCACTGTGAATTGTTAATTTTGACCTTTGTTTACATTTCATGATTAACATAGTTGAAACAGTTTTTTGGAAATAGTGTGTGTACCTGTGTCTATGAAATTTTGTTTATGAATATGAGTTTATGGATCAATTCTAAATTTTGGAAATTTGATTTGTTATGATTAATTCGATGTACACAACTTATTATTATTTAAACAATTGTAAATAAATAAATCATAATAAAATAATAATTATTTATTAAAAAAATTTGAGACATGTGGAGCAGACATTTTTAGTTATTTACAGTAAATCTACATATGGAATGCATGTGAAATCTATAATATTAGTTATATCTTATTTTGAAATAAATGATTTATTATTATAATTATTTGTTATACATGTACATATACAGAAAAATACAAATTTGAATTTCTCCCTGCTTTCTGTAGCCATTTCCTGGTTAGTTGTTGTTGTTCCTCATGTTGAGGGTTTTCAGGTGGCTTGTTCTTAGTTGTTCATTTCTTCATTTCAGTTGTTTTGTAAGCAATATTTGTTCTATATTTTGAATTTTTTAGTGTTATTTGATCTATAGCATTGTATATTTCAATATTTTGATTAAAGATGTTTTTTTTCTCCCTATTACATATATTTATATTACAATACATGCTTTACACTAAAACTGATGATCAACAATAATCAACAATTAATTTTTTTCTCATACATCTTTAACTAATTTAAGATTCTAAGGCCCATCCATTGATGTCAAGTTTTTTTTATTATTGATCACACAATGCTGTGTTCTGAACATACCATGTAGAGTCTACCATACTTCACAGCATTTTTGAAGGTCTGTATTTGTTTTATTATATAGGGTGTCCCTAAAGTATGGAATAAATTCGATAAAACCTTTATTTATGATTTTTGCAAAAAATACTCGTGACACGTTTTTTAATTTTTAATTATTAAGTGTCAATTTCTTTCGACCATTTTTGAATGAAAAATGTCATCGAAACATTTTTCAAATGACAGCCCAATTTTTTTATTATGGATTCTGAAGGGGATTATTTTTCTACGATCAGCGATGTATAATGACATAGGTCTCATAAGGAAATTTCGTAGAAAAGTCATTTTAAATTGAGAGAGAAGTAAAAACACGGAACACAGAATAATATTCAATTAAACAATAAAAAGCTAAAGTAAATACTCAAACTGTGCACCATTCAGTCTGACGATGAATTCTCGCCTGACATTTGAAAATTTTTTTCTCTGAAATATCATAATATACATCGCTAATCACAGTAAAATAATCCCTTTCAGAATCCATATTAAAACATGGGGTTGTCATTTGAAAAAATTGTTGATGTCATTGCTCATTCAAAAATTGACACTTAAAAATCGTGTCGGAGTAATCATAAATAAAGGTTTTATCGAATTTATTCCATGTTTTAGAGACACTGTCTATAGGTCTCTGCGGCATCTCTATTTCAACTAAATTTTTCTCCTTGGTGATACCCAAGTCTGTATGATTTGATAGTATATCAGTAGTTTGCTATGTAAAGTCAGTTTGGCTTTTCTTTCAATCAACCAGTAATGCTTTTTGTATTTCGTGTTGACTTTCTAATGTATCTTTTTAACGTGATCATCTCTCTAACTGGAGTTTAGCATCCAGGGTCATGCCTAGATATTTAATTTTGTTTTCATAGGAAACATTTACCCCATTTTTAATTAGTCTCAAGTCATGTGTTTTTCTGTCATAAATGAGGGTTGTATTTGTTGATTTACTCTTATTTTGCATAATTTTCCATTTTATACTCCATTTGTGTACATCGTTGCAACCGTTTTAGAATTTAGCGTTGGCGCTCTCGGCAGTTGTCTGGACTGCAAGTAGAGCTGATGACAGTTGCAAATTTTGCTGTTGTTATTCCTTCCATTTCTGGTATGTTCACAATTTAGCATTACTATTATCTTCTTTGGTTATGCTTTTATTGTGACAATGGGGAATATTTTCCATGTTCAGGTTTTGTATATCTTCAAGCCCTAGTCAGGATTAGTTTGGATTGGATTGAAGATGTTTGCTTTTCATGGTTGTTCTAAGTCTTTCTTTTCCTCGGCTGTTATATTTGTGAAAATCTTTATTCAGCTGAAAATTTGCGTTTATATTTATTTCTTTTCCTTTGATTTTGAGAATTACGTACGTGTGTACGTACATAAATACATATGGAATTTTTCCCTGCTTTTGGTGGCAATTTCTTGTATGGTTGTGGTTCCTGATGTTGAGGGTTCTCAGGTATCTCATTCTTGGTTGTTTGTAGCTTCATATCATTTTTTTTTAAAGCAATATATCCTTTTTTATTCTTTTAAAATTTTCTATATTCATTATTTTTTTATTTTTGTTTTTGTTTAAGGCTTTCTTTTCTTCAGGTGTTCTATTAGTGAACATCTTTATTTTGCTGAAAATGTAGGTTTATTTGTATCTCTTTTCCTTTGATTTAGTCAATTAGTACCAAATTTGACATAATAATTTTATTTAATGTACATTAGAATACACATACAACAGTAGATCTTTCACTATTCTATAGACTTTCTTCAGTGTAAATTTATGTAGTTTATGCAAGATTTTTGTTTGTTGCTGATATGTTTCTATTTTTTTCTTTGTTATATTACCCCCATATATTTATCATATACCATATTTTCCATGTATGTAGTGTGTTGAATATATGAGCCTGTGAAAATGAAAGTGATGTAAGTCACATTTGAATTGTTTTGAAAATGTGAAGATTTGGCGTTTGGTATTTATGTAAATCGACGTACGCAGTTACATTTTTATTTATGAATAAATTGATTTCAAATAATAACTGCGCACGTCGATTTACATAAATGACAAACGCAAAATCTCCTTTTGAAAATATTTAAATGTGATTTATACCACTTGTATTCTCACCCATACATACAAATAGTTCTTGTTAACTGTTTTAATTTATCTAGGAGCACTTCTTGAGAGACTGTTGAAAGCCTTTATAACAATAAATAGTGCGACTTTTAGATTTTTTTTCTTTTTATGCGTTTCTTTTCAATGAAGTGTATTACCTCTGCTGTTGTTTTTATATTTTTGCAACTTGAACTGTGTGACTTTTTCTATAATCTTGTGTATAGACTATAATAGAGATATGGGCCTGTAATTTTTTGCTTTCGTATTATTTTGAATATAGGTTTTATGATGGCATTCTTTAGGCTTTCAGGAAACTCTCCTTGCATTAGTGCTTCATTTACGAGTTTCATTAAAATCAGTATTAGTGTACTTTCATAATCTTCTTGTTTGTTATATTTTATCCTGGAGCTTTGTTTTCCTTTGAAGATTTTATGTTTCTTATTTCATTTTCTGTGGTTACATACAGCTTTTCTATATTTGTTGTTGTTGATTTTCTTTTTAAATATAGGTTGTTCTTATGTTTGACAAGTAATTATTTATTGTATTTGCAATGTTTCTTTGTGTTGTAGCTATCAGACCATCGTCAATTTCAATTTTCTCTATTTCTGTTGTCAGGTGTTTAATTTATACTACATTTTGCTACCGTTAAATTTTCTGGTGTTGAATTGATTTTTGTAGAATTCTTCTTTGGTCAATTTTTAGTTCAGTTTTTATTTTGTTTTTTTTATATTTACATTTTATTAGTTAATTATTTGGGTTTAGTTTATGTCGTTTAGGTCTTTAATAGCTGATTTCTTTCTTTATTTGTTTTGTAATATATTTGTTTTCTCTTTCTTCCTGTTATAGTTGTTGTTCAGCTATTCTCTCAATTTCTTATATCTATGCAAATGATAAAAAACACCTTAAGAAGACAATTGGTGCATTTATACTGACATAAAATAAGACCTTGGTAGAAGTATATTTATAAATGTAATTATTGATAATTCAAGTGAGATCCACTTGATGGTGGCAGAAAAATAACAAAAAACTACTAGGATAGATCTGTGGGTATACATTTTGCTGTTTTCATCATTCATTCCATATATACATGGTGTGCCTAATGTATGGATTAAATTTGGTAAAACCTTTTCGACCATTTTTGAATGAACAATGACTAATGAATTTTTTCAAACTCCATTTTTTATAGCAAATTTTAAAAGGGAATATTTTTCAGTGATGTATATTATGATATATATCAAATAAGGAAATTTCATTTCATTTCAATTGTCAGAGTGAACAAAAATACGCGAAATAATATTTAATTAAACAATAAAAAGCTCAAACTGTGCACCATTTGCAGTCCAGTCTGACAATCTACTCGAAGAACAAATTGTTTTTAACATTTTCAATAATATCTGGAGACATTAAACAACAATGTACTGTTTATTTATCACAAAATATAAATATGCACTTACCATTTAGTACTTATTACATAATATTATAATCATAATTCTATATTACCCAACGGATACAATTATAAATTAGAATCATTCTTGCAGTGAGAGACAAATGTATATGTAATTTTTTATGAAAATGTTGAAAGAATATTTAATATGGTTCTAACAATTTGACTTGAAATGTAGTGGAGGCGTTTAACTCTAGAATACTAACACTACTGGTTATCACGTTGTTACCAATAGCACGTCATCTTGACGTGTTAATCTTAGGCTGATTTTTGAGGCTTGTTTTTTTTACACACAACTTGGACTTTATTAAAAAAAAACTATTCAACAGTTCAGAATTACTTACCATAATGTTTGCCTTTTGTACTATTTTTCGAGGAGGAGGGGTGCTTTTGTCTCCTGTTCAATGTTAGCAATAATTGTTTCCTATATGTCGGAGTCGGTCTGTTGTTGCGATCTGTAGGCAGTGTCAGTATCGCTTTCGTCATTGCTTAGGTGTCCACGTAGCAGCTTACTGCTAGAAGGTTTTTTCGGTTCCTCGCCATTCAGTCTTTTGGTTTGTGGTAAAACAAATACGATTGATATAATTACAAAAATGACACAGAGCTGATATTTTGAGTACCTATATGTGACAGTCAATGATATATAATGCATACATATTTCTAACAAGACGTCTCAATGACTTGTTAATATATACTTATACTACTAACAACACGTCAAATTATCATGATAGGTTCTAGAAACAGCTAACCGTACCCTCTTAGAGATGAGCCACTCTAAGTCCACTCTTATGTCGGAAAATACTTCAATATGGCGTAGTGTTATTATTCCAGGGTTAATATAAATTAGTATGTGTGTTGTTATTGTATGCAAAGAAGCTAAGTCTAACTACTTTATGACAGTGCTTTGTGAAAGCAAGCACCTCAACAATCAATACAATATATTGTCTTCTCCTTTTAGTGGGCTTAGCGTCTGTTTTTCCAGCTTAATGTGTTTCCTGCGAGATTGGCGCTCCCATCTCTTAGGTGGTCCGTCTGGTGGGCTTCTAGAGAGTGGATTTCCGTTTCTCGTGATCTTGTCAATTCTGTTGTCTTGCAGTCTGTTGATGTGTTGGATCCATTCTCATTGTCTCTGTTTTGTCTATTACTTTCCGAATATAGCAGTGCTATATACGGAAGGTGTTTTTTTACGATAAAATTCAAATTGGTAATTGAAATAAACTATTTTTTTACTAGGTCTTGAGTTTCGATTTGTCTTATTCCTTGGTTGTGTATTTTGTCGCTTATTGTGTGTCCCGTGAAACCTCTGCCGTGATTATTGGCCTAACGCATGATTTATATATTTGGGTCTTTGCTTGTTGTTTTAGAAACCGGTTCATCCATATGATGTCTTTCAGGCACCCGGAAATTCTAGATGCTTTGTCGGTCTGGTTCTTTATTTCAGACCTATTGTCTTGATGGGCGGTTATTTTTACTCCTATGTACCTAAAGGACCTGCTCTATTATTTCCTCAGTTCATTTCACAGCTAGTTTGCATCTTATGGGTTCATGTGCCACAGCTAGTGCTTTTGTCTTCTGTACCGCAATCGACACGTTGCAACGTTTTGATGTTAATAAAAATTGATGCAGTAACCTTTGTAGTTCTGATTCCAAGCCCATGCCCTTTTGACATCATTTATTAATTTGTTCGGAATTAGGTTGAAGAGTCTTGGCTTGTCTTATTCCTGTTGAGCTTGGCCATGGAAGTGCCCTCTGGCCAAGCGGTTTTTAACAAGTATGCTAATTGTTGTGTTGGTATTAACATTTCCGATAGTTATGACAATTTCTTCTGTAGTATTGCCCTGATTTAGTATGCTTGTGATGTCGTTTACCCTCACTCTGTCGAACGCTTTGGTTAAATTTATGAAGCACATATACTTGATTTATTTCTCAACTATTTGTCTAGTAACGAATATGGTGGATCTATTTTTCCGAACCCCCTGTTGCTCTTTCTGTATGGGTATCTATTCCGACATGATATTGCATATGATTTGTTGAATAGTTTCATCAAGGCACTTAGAGGGTTATTCCTCTGTAGTTTCCTGGTTGCTTTTGTCACCTTTTTTAAATGCAGGAATGGTGGTGCTTTTCTTCCAGTCTGATGGTATAGTTGTCTCATTTGGAATCTTCTGATTAAGGCTGGCTAGTTGACCACTTAAAGATTTACTTCGATACTATCACTATCACTATCACTATCAGTTCGTTATTAAGTTAATCGATCCCTGGACCGTTTCGGCGTTTTTTTTAGTTCCTTGGTGTATTTTTCTACCAGTTTATGGTTGATACGAGTAGTTCTTTCCGCCATCGGTAGCGCTTCCAGACGTTGGGTCTCATCTTCTTCGAACATCTATTTGAAGTGGCAAACCACTTCTTTTCCTGGATAGTTTTTGTTACAAATTCTTTAACTTCGCACCTTCTTCTTCGTATCATCCCCATAACTTCCTTAGACTGCCGTATAGATCATGTTCTATGTCCGCAGTATTCGGTATTTATTCTTCTTATTTCGGCTTGCACTCTATTCCTTGTATCTCTGTATCATAGCCACTCTTTTGTGTTCTGGTATTTGACTACCTCAGGTAGGTTTCTCTTTTATCTCTTGCCATTTGTTTTACTTCCGGCATGAAACATGGTCTATTATTTTTGTTTGAGTTTTTATTTATTCTATTTTTTATTCGTAGCATGCTGTCTCGATTTGTAGTTTTACTTTTGCCAACTGGTTTCCACGTTGTCTTGATCCAGAGTTGGATGTTCTCTGATCTTTGGCGTCAATTTTTTTTCGAACAAGTCCTTCACGGTGGGGTAAATTATTGGTTCAATTTGTCTATGCAGATAGGTGGTAGTTTCTTTTTCAGTTGTGTAGTGAGACTAGTTGGTGATCGGATCCGACGTTCGCTGATGTTAGGGTTCGATGTACTGGGTCGGGTGTTCTGCTCTCTTCGAGATTATGTATTTGATCATAAATGAGTGTTGTGTTGGACAATGTTGTCTTGTGTTGTGGCTTGTGATTGAATTATCTGTTCTCTCTTCTCATCTTGTTGTGTGCGCAGAATGTGATGAGGATTTCTCAGCTGTTATTGACATGTACTTCATTGAAGCGTTCTGTTACATCTACGATTGTGTTACCAATTCTGGCATTTAGATCCCCCACGTTCAGGATTTGTTGCTCATTTTCTATTTTGTCGATTTCGGCTTGTAGTTGCTCATGGAAGGTTGATTTCCTCTTTGCTTTTGTTGGTGTTAGGGGCGTAGACGCTGAAATGCATTTTGTTCTTGCCAATATCTAGAACGGATCTTAGTATTCTTTCGTTGACATATTCTGTGTGAGTTTATGACTGATTGCAACTGACTGCATGGCTACTCCGGATGTGGCTCTTTTGTGTTTTTCGTTTCCACAGTATTTGAGTATGTATCATTTATATGTAAAATCACATTTCCCTCTGTGTTTATTTTCAGTTAATGCGTTTGTTTCCACTAGCAAAACTTCATGTTCTCCATTCCGGGATGTTCCAATAGGAGCATCTTAACATATTCGTCTTTTAATCATATCCGTGTATGTAGCTGAGCTCGTCATCAGTCCGTTTCTGTGGTATGTTGCTGGTTTTATGAGCGTGTGGGTTGTTTAACTGTAGGTAGCCTGCTAACCTACCTAAAAAGCCTCTTCCTTTTTCGGCAACACTGCTACTAGGCTACTCAATCGATCCAGTGGAGTGCAGGCGGAGTTCAATATATTGCCATATTATACATTTAAGGGAAATAATTTGTCTAAAATTTATTCCTTGTTTCTTTTGTTTTCGCTTTGGCACACCACCTCAAATTCATTAAGTATATCTCACTGTGAGATGTCGTAACTTCTAAAAACAGTTTTTGGGATAAATGAATTTTAAAGATTGCAATAGTAGTTTTACCTTTAAGTAAAATGTTTACAAATTTTTTAAAATCATAATTTAGTTTCTTCTAAACGCAAGAAATGTATTAAAGGAGCGCTAAAATACATATAAGAATCGTCAAAACAAAAATAATCAAAAATTCATTTAGGAAGATACTCATAGGTTGGACGATATATGGTCTTGTATAGTGTCATTTTCGTTTTCTTTTTAATGTGTTTGTGTTTGTTGCATGTATCTCTTATTAACTTTCTGCTCAATGATTTCTTTGCGGTTCAACTCTGCCCTAGATAGTTTCTACCTGCTCTATTTTCTTTCCACTCAGTATTATATTAGTCGTTATATTTCCATCACCATTACTTTTGTTTTTCCCAGGTTTATCGTCATATTAGATTTCTTATGTTCTTCGTTCCATATCTCTAGGTTATATTGGATGTATGCTTCTGATTTCGCTGCAATTGCTATGTCATCTGCCGATATGGATATCCTGTCTGGGATGTAGTAGCCAATTTGTATTATCTTTGTTTTTTCCTTAATATTTTTTTAAATTCTCGTTCTTTCATCATTTTCATCTCTGCTGTGTAATAATACATGGATATTCTTTTTAGCTTCATTATGCCTTTCCCCTTCATTTTTGTTTGTGTTGAAGTAAATTTCTAGTTTCCTTTTTTTAAGTTAATCTATTAACTGTATTTGTTTTCCCTTTTTGTGAATCTTTATCTTTAAATTTCCATTAAACGTTTTTGTTGCCTGCTCGTCTCCTGTCTTCCCTTTTCGTCCTCTTTATTTTATGTACTAATTCTTTTTTGGAGCCCCTCTCTGTAATTCCTTCTTTTTCATACGCACACCATTTTCCTGAACATTCCAAATACACTCTTCATCATCGATTATTATTTTTGGTATCCTATTTTAATATTTACGATGCTACTTTTTTTTAGACTGTTGTATCTAATTATTAATAATGATAATATTTTGCACATTATTTTGTTAATGCTAATGTTTTCTTTTTGTTACAGATTAATGGGTCTCATTAACAATATGAACCGAATGCTCAATAGCATATTTAACAAACTCAAGCAACTGACATGTTTATGATAAAGAATTGTTGCAATGAATGGATCTAGAATATAATTTATGGGCATGAGAGACATTATCAGTATATTATATCTATTCCATATAATGGTGAATGAACATTTCATTAATAGGAACAGAATGTTCAATACTACAATGCATGAGCTATTGAAATGTTGATAAAGCAGATTATTTTATAAATAGATATAGAATATAATTTATAGGTATTAGAGGGACATTAACAGGGTGTGGTGGGTTTGGCAAGAGCATGTCAAATTCTAGAAAATGCCACAAATATCCAATAACGATGTTGCCTCCGGCGAATATGTGCCGCCTTAAGCACTTTGCTCTTTCAGTAGGTATAATTTTGGCTGGTGATTCACTCACCATCAATTGTAGCAGCAGGTATATTGGGTTGAAAATACATCTTCTTATTCGACTATCTTTCATATGTTAATTTTCAATTGGTTACAGTTACATAATTCATTCCAATACATCCCAGAGGCGCAGATTATGTGGTTATGGTGCCGCTCACTTATATTTCATTTAAACTTTCCACTTGATAATCCAGACAATTTTTCTGTCATAAGTTTAAATGGAAGTATTTTGATTTTGAGATTGTAGGTTATACTTTCATTTTTCTCGAATCCGATACAAGGATAAATACAAAAATCAATGATCATTTGTTACAATCTATACTATTAATAAAATAACTGTCTTAATTTTTAAAGAAAACATTTGCAACCATATTTAAATTTAAAGAACAGGCGAGATTGAGATTTATATCTGCTCTACTATTACTATTACTGTCACAGAATAACAAAACAAAAATTGATTAAGAGAAGTTCTTATAAGCTAAACTAATCTTTTTTATTTAATAATAAACTATGATTGGGCTGTACACTGTAAATAGATGAATATGCAACTAATCTATGTGGTATACATATCGTCGGCTTGAGTGTAAACCTGCTTAAACGACATAATAGGTAACTTACAGGAGAGGGAAAAATCATTTTAAAAAAAATAGAAATCAATTTTAAGAAACTGCTAATACAGTTGGTGTATTTTTTATTCTTTATAATATAATATAAAAGAAGAGTTAGTAAATTCAGTATTTATATATTAATTAACACTTTTGTGACCTAACAGGTTCTGTAATGCAGTAACATTTTTAATAAAGGACTCTTAATATTAAGTTACTTAAACACTTTAAATGTGTTTAAAACATTGTTTTTTAAATAATAGCTAATGTATCTAAATACAACATTTTAATAATATAGATTAGGAACACTTTTTCTGTCTCAATATTATAATATTAATAGACTATAACAAATTTAATTCTGAAACTAAATGCTCTATTACAATAGCTATTCTTAATAACAAAACAACAATTCTCTCGTATCAAAAAAATATTCGACTAATTATTTTACTCTATAACATAAAGTAACTGTAACATTTTCAAAGTTTATAGCCATAATATTTCTAATTAAAATCAAAATAAATCACATTAGGTACTGAGATTACACACCAGTCAGTCTCAACAATTGGTAATACGAGTAGTGACTATTCATGAAGTAAATTATCATAATAATGACGATAGTCTTCAGGTTCTTTTCAAATATTAAGTCTTCAAACAAAAAATACATCACCGTTTGGAGTGTACTGAAGAGCTCTAATATCGTCATCTTTATCACATCCAGGACGAATCCTTAAATACTACATCGAAACTTGAAAAAGGTATGGTTTAAGTAAGTTACATCATAAGGTCTAGGGGTTTTTCTTGCCGATCTGCAAATAGATACATAGTCCGCAGGAACATTGATGTTTTTCTGTTTGTTCTGGTTAGTTAGCTAGAGGGTAGCGTACCTACAGACACTTAGGCCTCAAAATGGGCCCATTGTGAAACCTCCTTTTAAGGCTATTCACTCGTCCCACCAGTCAATTTTGCGCGCGAGCTGCAAAATTCTGGCGGGTTAGAAGTTGCCAATGCTGGTCTTACTAGGCCAGCACTCGCCTAGTATTAGATGCCTAGAGCTGGGCAGAGGCATATTACATGCTCTGCTGTTTCTAGTTGTTCATTGCACCCTCTACATAACGGGCTCTCCACCAGACCCATCGTGAGTAGGTGTTTGTTTAGCCGGCAGTGGCCAGTTAGAATGTTGGTCAATAATTTTAGATAAGTTAAAGCAGGCCGTGGCGGCAATTTTACATGGTTGCCTAATTGCTGCCTTTGATTGCTTGCAGCCCGGCGTTTCTCGCCATCTTACCTTGTTGCTATGTCTACAATTGTATCTGCAGAAAGTATTTCTTCCTCTTGGGTTGTTAGAGGATGTGAGGATCCCTTCCTGGCAAGCTCATCTATTTCGTTACTCTCGATGCCACTATGTTCTTCTATCCAGCAGAGTTCTAGTTTGTCAGGCTTAGCTAGCTCCTCCAGGCTGTGTAGACATAATTATAGCTCTTTCGACACAAATGTGTTGGCATTTAGTGCATTTAGAGCTGCTTTGCTGTCCGTGAGTATTTGGATATGTTTATCCTTAATATTCCGTTCAGCTAAACTTTGAACACACTTTAGTATTCCTGTTAATTCTGCTTGTAAGTGAGTCTACCAAGTGGTGCACTTATCTTGAGATCGAGTTCTGGTGAGAATATTCCATAGCCAGCTCTCGTCTTAGTTTTGGATCCATCAGTATACATGGTTATGTTGGCGCGTTGTGGGATACCATCCAGTATGATGATGGTCTAAAAATGTTTGACAAAACTATATTTGGGTAGAATTCTGTCGCACTTGCCTTCTATGAGGGGGTCTAGTTTGATAGCTTCACTCAGTATGTTTCTGTGTCCAATGATTCTACCTTTATCATGCCATAGGTGTTGTAGGTGTGTTTAAGAGCTCGTTCAACAGAGGAATGAATGATGTTCGCTTCTATCTGTGTATGCCCAACTTCTAAAAACTTTTGTTCTATGATTATGTTGTGGTTTATAGCCGTCAATAGCAATGCATTAGATATTACACAGTTCCTGTTTTGATATTTGCAACCATTGCTATAAAAAATGATTTTATTTATATTTTCTGGTTCATTTTGTCGTAAAACCGTGTTCAATTAAACTGATCCATATACTTGCAAACTCTTTAGAGTTTAAACCTCCTTCGGTTTCTTTCCATAAATAGCAATAGCAATTTTTGTTCTTCAAATTATAAAAGACACGATTATGTATTTGGAGCTTTGTTCTGTAGTATAAACTACTAATTTTTAATTTGGGTGCTATCAGAACTGCCTGCAAGACAACCGTAAAAACGACACTTTTTTCAGCTTTTTATTTTTCTGCTCGAGCTTCTTCTCTCTTACTTTGATGTAAATAATCTTGACACTTATTGCCAACTTTAGAAAGAGCACATAACTCACATTGGTCCTTTTTAGGATAGTATAATCGCATATATTGTACATCAAATTCTGCATGAAAATTGTAGATAGACAAAGCATGCAATGGGCTCTGTTCCATTTTTCCTGTGCTCCGGCGTCCCGATATTTTTTGACAAATGTGTTTTTGACAGACCCTCATCAATGGCTCAGAAATGTCTTCCGGTATCTGTCTGGATTTTTCATAGGAAATTGTTTATCCTTAGGCTGCGAATTCTTCATCACTTTCTCGATACGACTCTTATTCCGTATCGTACCCCCGAACAAAAAACCGTTCCAAAAGTAACAATCACAATTGTGTAGTTCTGACTACAGAGATCGCTATATAAGGGTGAACCTAGAAGATGTTCAACTGGCAACCAGGATATTATTTCTGACATTGATTAATGAATAATCAATGCTTCTTACAACTAAAAGATATTATGAAATGTGGGTAGAGTCATTATTAAAGATTATTTGATTTATTTCTACATAATATCAAATGGTCCATATTTAGTCGAGGCATAGAGAATTTCTATTATGCAATGGATTTATGAATATAAAGGCAACAACCCAGACAACTTCCCTATTATTTTGCTACAGCATACGTGCAGCACAGGTTAGAATGATATTGGAATTACTTAATAATTTTCAAGTACACGGGACAGTTTCAGATTATATTAGGTGCAGAAACTGTTTATCCTCGAGTTCAAAGCAGGGCCCGGTTAAGGGTTCAACAATTCTACAAATTATAAATATTTCCAGTGATAATTTTAAACGCTTCCCGACTACATACTCACTAGAAACGTCTAAAAATTAATTAATAAATAATAACAATTAATATATTATGGTTCGCAATATAACACATACACATTTTAGATTTAATAATAATAATAGTTCATTCCAATTGTACCGCAGGAATATACTCGTGGCGTTATTCCGCGCTGCAGCCATGACTTTTGTTACTCGCTTAAATCGAACGCTGAAGCAATTGAATATAGTAACATCGTTATTAACTTATAACAATTACAACTCACCTTTTAAAAAGCCGATTTTCTTAACAACAACTCAACAACAATCAACAAATAACAATAACAACGATAACAAGTAACGACAAAGGCAACAAATATAACAACGGCAACGAAAACTGTTAGAACACTCAAAACACACGAACCAGCGAAGTCTGAACGAGAATGGCGCATTTAGCTGTGTAAAGCCCACGTTCTGTGCCTAGGGTGGGGATATTAATCGCATCAGGCGCTTCGTGCTACCAGTGCTACTGCGCATCAAGGTTGCCAGATGCGGCGATTTATCGCAAATTAGCCGATGTGAAGCAGATGATTGGCGCTGCTGATTTTGTTGTTACGTAACGGGAATTAATATAAAATGCCTTCTATTAGGTTTGTTATTTGCACTTTCATTTCGATTCTGTTGCGTGTACATTAGTGTTTTATATTAACAATTCGTTTGCATATACATACGTACAGTATAATTGGTATAATAGTGAGTGGGAAGAAGAGTCTGCTTTTTAAGGTAACCCAATTTATCAAATTGTTACAAGTGGTTATTAAATTTATAAATTTCCACTCGGTTCGATTAATTTTATGACGCTTTCGCGTTTTATTTTTCTTTCACGATTTCACATTTTCTCCAATGTTACCACATTATCTCACATTTTCGCATATTCTCTCTTATTTTCACAAATTTTCTCAAATTTTTCCACACTTTCTCCTTTTTTCTCACATTTTCTCACGTGTGGGAACATTTTCTCACATTTTCCCACATCTACATGCCTATGTTGAGAAACAAATGTTCAAGTCGAAACTGTGTTGCAGAAATTGTGTTGCAGTTTATGTAATGCTAAACATACGTGTTTCTTAAAACTTGTATATGATAAGGTTGTTATGAGTAATAGTAACAATACGTAACAAAACAAGAAAAATGTTCTGTATATTTTTATATATAACATTAAATTCGGTTTATACCTAACGGAACAGGAACAACATTATTAAAACTAAAGGAACATGTCATTTTCACGACTCACTAGATTAAATGAATGAGCATAGCATAGGATAGACTGATTTTAAGTGCCTGCTTAAATTGCAACGAGATCATGCCCTCACACTTGTATGTTTGTTGCAATATAAATATATAGCTTTTATAGGAACTTCATCACTTTCAAAATGGTTCCACAGATCACTAAATTTTCGTGGCATTTTATATTCTCACGCGACGCCGGTATCTATGTCGGCCACAGATGTGATTGCGGGCAGAGACAAGCGTAGTGGGGAATCACAGCGGCTCTTGCGGGTATTTGAGCTAGCGCGCTGTTCTGATCCGCGCTACCATATGTGCAAAACAGAGCGGTCGTTCTAAGCCCGCAATAGTTCGTGATGCACGATCTAAAATAATCACGAACGAACTAAAACTCTTGGATATGGATAACTACTCGAATGGACTAGTTCGTTCACGAACTACACGTCTCTAATTCGCACTAAGTTCTAATATCTTGATACTGCGATACTACATGGTGGTATTCAATCACAGGATCGAGGAGGCCATTCAATTGGTCATATTCTTCCAAGCCAAGCTTCATAGTCAAGTAAAATAATATTTTCGAAGCTTACTAACACATCTGTTCTGTCGTTAAAAGATGATAAATATAAAATTAGTTAATGTTGGTTTGTTTAATGCCAACCGGAAATGTTATCTGAATCCCATCAGGTCTCTGGTGGATGTTATCAATTTGTATTAAACTGTTTGCACTCTTTGGGCAGTAGCCAAAGCCAGTAGAGTTGTCAAGAGATTTAGAAAGGTGTCCTCGATATGTTTGTTTCTAGAAACTAGCACGACAGTTTTATGCTGCTTAAATATTGCATAATGACTCCCGCATAACTTCCAAGCCATCAGGAATATCTGTAGCCACAGCTGACTGATTTCCTCTTAAAAATTGATATTAAAATATAGAATGGTAAAATCAAGAAAAAGTTTTAAAACAGTGTAAATTAAAACAAGATTTTGCTTTACCTCAGCAAATTAAGACTTTCTAATCAGGATCTGTTCTTCCACTTGTTGGCCATCATCAAGATGTTCTAAAAACTTTCTTATTCTTCAGGAATGTATTGAAGAACTTTCTTAATGTCTTCAATTTTTAAGGCATTAATATCATGTATGATTACGATTCTGTTAAAAACAATCGTGAATTTCTTTACCCGTTTGTGGTCTATGTTTTTCAATATATTCATTGAGAAACAAATTTTCTTTTTATTTTTTTTAGTTCTTTCTGTTAATGTATTATTTTTTTGCGGCTGGAATTTGTAAAGGGAAGGGTTAGGCTGATATGCCAAATAAGGTCTTTTTTTTTCATTGAGAAACAAGGTTACTTCGTTTCCGCTCTTTTTTGTATGTTTTTGTTAAGACTGTTGTATTCTGTCTTTAAGTGTCTGTCCTTTGTTTCTGTGTACTGTCTGTATATTTTCCTTTTTTGTTTTATCACTGCAAGTATGAATTACGGTAATCTATTTTTGTAGAATTTCTTGCTAGTGATCGTGCTATATTTCATAATTGTCTCTCTGTTATTGTGTCTTGAAATTGCGGGATCTGTTTGGAGCTAGTGCATTGATGGTTCCTGTTGGTTATATAGTTAACTAAGTCTTTCTCTATACATTTATAATGTCTCTTGTCTAGTGTCCGAGTATTGTCTGGTTCTGTTTGTGGCATCCGTATCTTAGTGTTTATTTCAAAAGTAATTCCTAGATGGTCAGAGCATAGGTCTGGTGTCAGCGTGGCGTTAGTTATGTTGTTCGTAATGTTTTTTGTGTGCATAATTACGTCTGGAGTAGAGTCGTTGTTGTTAGGCATGATAAATGTTGGACCTGTGTCTTTTATGGTAAACTCTGAATTACTAATGAAAGTTTGTAATTGTCTCCGTTTACGTGTGTTCAGGTTTATGTCGCCTATTATAATTGCATATTTACAAAGTGAAGCTTTTATAAATATATTTTCTTCCAAAAGGGGTGTCGGGTGGATGTATATCAGAAAAATATGCAGTCTGTCATCTTGGAATGGAAGGGTGGAATGGATGCACTCATTGAGGGGGTTATTTAGTTTTGGTGGGTTAGCTTTGCCTAGTTGTGCGCGCGGATGCATTTGCACCAGAGCTCCTCCTCGGGCGTTGTTTGTTATATGTCCATGTCTTTTTAGAGTGTACCAGTTGCTGTAGTCCGTGTTAGTCTCCGTTGTCGTCTTTGATATGCAGAAATGATAACTACCAACTTGTAAACTACACAGTCTGAATATAGGCACAAAACAGCAGACGAAATAAATCACAAAATCGTCGAAGCTATAAATGAAGCAACAAAGACATACTGTAAGCCAAATAAAGAACAAATAAACAAAATCAGCAAGCATACCAAAGAGCTTATGAAACTTAGAAGAGTGTTAAGACAAAACGGCGATACAAACTCAAAACAACTGAGAGATTTAAACAAGACAATTACAAAAATGACATACGTCGATACAACACAGAACAAACGAAACTAGCTATTGAGAACAACAGAAGTATGAAGGTACTAAGAAGAAATATGTCAAATGGAAGAAAAGAAATCTTCAAACTAAGAAACAGCACGGGAACACTAACCACAAATAGAGACGATATACTGAAAATAACGGAAAAATTTTACGCAACTCTCTACATGAGTCGGATACAAGAACAACCAGCGGAACCGACACAAATACATACCGGGAAGGTCATAAATCAGGGATCTGAATATATGCCAAGTATATCTATAGCCGAAATTAAGAACGCCCTTGCAGAGATGAAGAACAACAAATCCCCGGGGGAAGATGGCATACACATCGAATCCATAAAACAAGGAGGAGACGCTCTACTACATGCCATAAAAGCACTATTCAACACCTGCTTAGAAGAATGTGCTACACCTGGCGAATGGAACAACGCCTCCACAGTTATCCTACATAAAAAAGGCGATATAACACAGCTCGGAAACTACAGACCGATAAGTTTGCTACCACATTTATATAAACTTTTCAACAAAATAATCACCAAAAGGTTAGAAAATAAACTAGACTTCTACCAACCCAAAGAACAGGCTGGGTTTAGATCGGGGTACGGGACAAATGACCATCTTCAGGCTATAAAAACTCTCATTGAAAAGTGTAATGAATATAATAGCCCCTTGTCCTGATTTTTCATAGATTTCGAAAAGGCGTTCGATACAGTTGAATTACCCGCCATAAAAGCTGCTCTAGACCAAGCACGAATAGACTATCGATATACCAAGCTAATTGAACATATTTACCGAAACGCTACAGCAAGTATAAGGCTACACGACAATACCAACAAATTTAAAATTGGCAGGGGAATTCGCCAAGGGGACACTATCTCCCCAAAACTATTTACCACGGTTCTCGAATATGCTTTTAAAATGGTATCTTGGGAACACCTAGGAATTACAGTGGATGGAGAAAAACTTAACCACCTGAGATTCGCAGACGACATCGTCCTAATAGCCGACAATATCAAAGATGCAAAAACTATGCTCAACGACCTAAAACAGTCAACGGAAAAAGTGGGCCTTAGGATGAATATGGGAAAAACAAAAGTTATGACCAACCTAGTGCTAAGCGATCAAATCAAAATAGATGATGCTAATATAGCAGAAGTAACTTCCTATATATACCTGGGGCATCAGATATGCATAGGCCGCGATAACCAAACATGCGAGATACAGCGCCGCATAGGTTTAGGATGGGCAGCGTTTGGAAAACTAACTAACATCTTGAAGAGCGAACTACCATTGTGTCTCAAACGGAAAGTGTTCGAACAGTGTGTGATGCCGGTAATGACGTATGGGTCAGAGACTTTAACACTAACAAAGCGTTCCGCAGTAAAACTGCAGGTAACACAGAGGTCAATGGAACGGGCCATGCTAGGCATTTCCCTGCGAGACAGGGTACGAAACGAGGTCATCAGGGAAAGGACGGGTGTCTGCGACATTATAACACGCATCTCTAACATGAAATGGAGATGGGCAGGCCACGTTGCCAGATTTAGGGATGGCCGTTGGACTAAACGGCTTTTGGAATGGAGACCCCGTGCCGATAAACGAAGTAGAGGTAGACCACCAACCCGATGGACCGACATCAAGAGGGTGTCACAAAACTGGATGAACAAAGCACAACATCGTGCTGCCTGGAAAGAATTAGAGGAGGCATATGTCCTGCAGTGGACGCAAACGGCTGGAAAATGATGATGAGTTGCTGTAGTCCGTGTTAGTCTCCGTTGTCGTCTTTGATTCTACTAATAGACATCCATCTATGTCATTTCTTTCAATAAAGTTGTAAATTATCTTTTTGTTGGCGTAGCTATTAATGTTTGCGTATAGAAGTTTGATTCTATCCATTCAAGTCATTTAATGTGGTAGTTGCAGTTACGCCTAATCCATCTGTGCAGGCTCTGTGGGAGAGATTGCGTCCAAAACGTATAGGTCGAACATTAGTATATACAGTCTGTTGCCCGAGAACGACAGAACGGTATCTATGTTGTAAAGTTCGATAAACCTTTGTTTGAGTTTTTTAATTAGTTCTTGTCTGTTATCTGTTTTGCGTTCATTTAGTTTCGTAGTGTATTTCTGTATAATAATGTGGTCGTGTATAGTAAGGGATTTGTGGATTCGGGAGGGTTCCGTGATGTTTTTTTGACTTTCCGCGCTTTTACAGTTTTAACTTGTATGTTTGGGATACCTTCTATTGGAGTTGTTGGACGTCTCTTGCATTTGGTGTTCCATGCCTCCTGTCCTTCTTCACCGCAGGCTTTACATTTCGGCGGCAGCGTAGAAGTACATGTGTGTGTAGGGTGCGTGTCGTTGCATTTCCCGCATATAATCGCCACGGAACAGGCCTCCGTGGCGTGGGTAAAGCTATGTCATTTTGTGCATGGTTTTGGTATAGGTTGCGAGGCTAGGCTCTCTGTAACTGGGTAATGCTGGTATTGGAAGTAGATGCCCTTTAAACGTTTCTGGAATGCCTCCTGACTTCCTGTAATTATTCGATTTTTTTGCGTCGGTTTATTGAATGCCCTTGCTATAATTCTTTTGCAGTATCTGTGCTCTATGTTTAAACTTGCTAAGTGAGTGCTCAGCTCCTCATCTGAGATTTCGTATTCGACGTCGCATATTATAGCAGAGTAAGAGATAGAATGCTCAGTTCTATTTGGGGTAAGTTGTTTTGATGCCGCTGTGAATTCCGTAATTGTTTTGTTTGTTTTTAGCTGATTTAGCATTAAAGTTGTCTTTTCTGCGTCTGAGTTTGTTTTAAGGATATAGCCGTCTTTCGTTGGTGTGATTATCTCTTCTCCCGTGATTTGATAAAATTTTTGGAGACGACCCCTAGCGGTCGATAGTTGGTATCGTGATAGCGCAGTTTTTATTTTATACGTATTTTCCATCGACTTGTTTATAATTCGCATTTTTTCCCTGTGTAGTTAATTTTGTTTTGTATGTGTGTGGTTCAACGGGTGTTGTGTGTTTTCGATGATTGTTTTGGGTGCGTGCGTGTGTGTATTTATGGGAGCATACGGAGTTTTGAAGTCTCCCTCTTTGCTGGATGTTTCTTTTCGGTTCGTTTCGGAACCGCGTGTTTCTTGAAGGTTATGTTTTTTGGTGGGTTCTGTCGACTTACTTTTAGGCCGCCCACGTTTTCCCCGTTGCGTCTTGAACGCTTCGGAGTCGGTTGTGTCCTCATCGGCTCCCGTGTCCATACTTAGGCGTTTGAAACACAATTTTCACTCGGAGATTTTTATTATACGAACTGAGTTGACCACGTTTTGTGACAATAAAATATAATTACGTGGTTATTATCTTAACACATTTACAACTCGCCTTGATACACCACTAAATATACGGAAACACACAAAATAAACTAGGAACACACACTAAATACACGAGGAACACACAATAAAGACGCTACACCTTAAAGGGCTAGAAAACGAGTATGTCTTCTCGCGTATTGTCCAGGGGTGGGGATAACCACCATTAGGCCGTTAGTGCAGTGCAGTGTTACCAGACGTAGGATAATTTTGAATAAATTACCGACATAAGATAATCGATAATAAATTATTATCGTACCCCAAGGGTCAAATCTCGGTCCATTGTTATTCACTTTATTCATAAATGACTGGCCAGGATTTTTAAACACAGAAAATTACTTTATGCCGATGATCTTAAATTGTTTACAACAATTCAAAATGATTCCGACTGCTCGAGATTACAAGGAAACATTGACCTAGTAAATAGCTGGTGTAAATCGAATGAGCTACATCTTAACACATCAAAATGCTTTGTTATGACTTATATACCATCGAAAGGGAAACGCTATCTAGAGTCACTACTATTAAGGACCTTGGTGTAACCTTTGACCAAACATTTTCTTTTAATCAGCATATCTGCAATGTGGTGTCTTCTTCCCTCAAAATGATAGGATTTCTGCGACGAAATTGTAGCACATTCGATAATCTAACAGCACTTAAATTGCTATTCGTTTCGTTTGTGAGATCAAAGTTGGAATATGCCGTCCTTATTTGCTATCCCGGCTTTGATCAACAAATGCTCACCATTGATAATCTGCAACGAAAATACGCAAAATTCTTATATTTTAAGTCTACAGGGATCTATCCTGCACATGGGGTATGACAATAACCTATTATTAAGAGCAGTAGGCCTTACTTCCCTACAGGAAAGAAGGTGTCAAATAATTATAAAAATTTTGTATGGTATAGTGCACAACAAAACCAGTTGCTCTTATTTGTTGGGTAAACTTAATTTTCTGGTGCCTAGAATAAACTCGAGGCCTAAGCTCACGTTCTACTGTTCAAGAACTAAACTAGGTACCATGAGTCCAATAAATGTGATGTGCAGGAACTTTAATAACCTTCCAATAGATAGTGATCTGTTTCATGCGTAATTTTCTAATTTAATTTAATTTTATAATTAAAATTTAATTTAATTTTACATTTTACTTTATTGTTTACTGTTCTTATTATGTTAATTTATGTGATTATATAGTTTGCTGTGGTTTATATTACCTAATTTAAGTTAATTTAATTTCTGTTCAAATAATGCTTTGTAAATTTAAGTCAGTTATTAATGTTATTTTTAACTATATTTTTTGTTATTATTATTTGTACGATATATTGTTGTCCTCTAAGTGGAGTCATCTGTTGGGCAATAAACGTTATTATTATTATTATTATTATTATTATTATTATATCAGCTATTCTGCGCCCCTCAACTATAATCGGGCTTGGCTTTGAGTTCGGAATTTCCACCGCATTCTCCAACAAAATGAATATTTTACTTGCAACGATTAATACACTGTTATTATACTTACTTCGTCATCAACTCGATCTTCAAGAGTTGTTGGCTGACTATCATGAATTATTTCAACATCCCTTTCTGTAATTACCATTTTATTGATGGAAGAATCTTCAGCTGAGCTTTCCACATCGGGATTCACATTCTGAGAAACATTTTATTTTACTATTTTTTAAATTGTTATGTAACAGCAGACACATTGTTTGTGCAAATGCTTACAATAACTATACATGTAGATTTTGGATATTTTTGATGTGCAAAATACAGGTGAAACTGACAAAACATATAATGGTACAACTGGTAGTTGTTTGGTATGACATTTAGGGCCATTTCAAATCATTGGAAGTGGCAGGGGATTACTACGAATCACTCCAGGGAAACTACAGGTTATTACATAGCTACATCAAACTTGTGTTGTCAACAATTGTTCAAACTAGCAAACAAATGTCCTGTACTCATTTTGGACGGCGCAGTTCTATTTGTTATAGACTTTAGGCGGTCAAGGTCCATAAAATAGTATGCGAAATGGAAACCTCTAAAAATGGGGAAAGAGACTATAATGACAATTGAAAATTATAAACAAGACGTCGATGCATATAGAAACTGACAAAACATATAATGGTACAACTGGTAGTTGTTTGGTATGACATTTAGGGCCATTTCACATCATTGGAAGTGGCAGGGGATTACTACGAATCACTCCAGGGAAACTACAGGTTATTACATAGCTACATCAAACTTGTGTTGTCAACAATTGTTCAAACTAGCAAACAAATGTCCTGTACTCATTTTGGAAGGAGCAGTTCTATTTGTTATAGACTTTAGGCGGTCAAGGTCCATAAAATACTATGCGAGATGGAAACCTCTAAAAATGGGGAAAGAGACTATAATGACAATTGAAAATTATAAACAATACGCCGATGCATATAGAAACTGACAAAACATATAATGGTACAACTGGTAGTTGTTTGGTATGACATTTAGGGCCATTTCGCATCATTGGAAGTGGCTGGGGATTACTACGAACCACTCCAGGGAAACTACTGGTTATTACATAGCTATATCTAACTTGTGTTGTCAACAATTGTTCAAACTAGCAAACAAATGCCCTGTACTCATTTTCGACGGCACATTTCTATTTGTTATAAACTATAGGCGGTCAAGGGCCATTAAAATACTATGCGAGATGGAAACCTCTAAAAATGGGGAAAGAGACTATAATGACAATTGAAAATTATAAACAATACGCCGATGCATATGGAAACTGACAATACATATAATGGTACAACTGGTAGTTGTTTGGTATGACATTTAGGGCCATTTCACATCATTGGAAGTGGCAGGGGAATACTACGAATCACTCCAGGGAAACTACTGGTTATTACATAGCTACATCAAACTTGTGTTGTCAACAATTGTTCAAACTAGCAAACAAATGTGCTGTACTCATTTTCGACGGCACATTTATATTTGTTATATACTATAGGCGGTCAAGGGCCATTAAAATACTATGCGAGATGGAAGCCTCTAAAAACGGGGAAAGAGACTCTAATGACAATTGAAAATTATAAACAATACGCCGATGCATATAGAAACTGACAAAACATATAATGGTACAACTGGTAGTTGTTTGGTATGACATTTAGGGCCATTTCACATCATTGGAAGTGGCAGGGGAATACTACGAATCACTCCAGGGAAACTACTGGTTATTACATAGCTACATCAAACTTGTGTTGTCAACAATTGCTCAAACTAGCAAACAAATGTCCTGTACTCATTTTGGACGGAGCAGTTCTATTTGTTATAGACTTTAGGTGGTCAAGGTCCATAAAATACTATGCGAGATGGAAACCTCTAAAAATGGGGAAAGAGACTCTAATGACAATTGAAAACTATAAACATTAGGCCGATGCATATAGAAACTGACAAAACATATAATGGTACAACTGGTAGTTGTTTGGTATGACATTTAGGGCCATTTCGCATCATTGGAAGTGGCAGGGGATTACTACGAACCACTCCAGGGAAACTACTGGTTATTACATAGCTACATCAAACTTGTGTTGTCAACAATTGTTCAAACTAGCAAACAAATGTCCTGTACTCATTTTCGACGGCGCATTTCTATTTGTTATAGACTTTAGGCGGTCAAGGTCCATAAAATACTATGCGAGATGAAAACCTCTAAAAATGGAGAAAGAGACTAATGACAATTGAAAACTATAAACATTAGGCCGATGCATATAGAAACTGACAAAACATATAATGGTACAATTGCTAGTTGTTTGGTATGACATTTAGGGCCATTTCACATCATTGGAAGTGGCAGGGGATTACTACGAACCACTCCAGGGAAACTACTGGTTATTACATAGCTACATGATACTTTTGTTGTCAACAATTGTTCAAACTAGCAAACAAATGTTCTGTACTCATTTTGGACGGCGCAGTTCTATTTGTTATAGACTTTAGGCGGTCAAGGTCCATAAAATACTATGCGAGATGGAAACCTCTAAAAATTGGGAAAGAGACTATAATGACAATTGAAAATTATAAACAATTCGCCGATGCATATAGAAACTGACAAAACATATAATGGTACTACTGGTAACTGTTTGGTATGACATTTAGGGCCATTTCACATCATTGGAAGTGGCTGGGGATTACTACGAACCACTCCAGGGAAACTACTGGTTATTACATAGCTACATGATACTTTTGTTGTCAACAATTGTTCAAACTAGCAAACAAATGTTCTGTACTCATTTTGGACGGCGCAGTTCTATTTGTTATAGACTTTAGGCGGTCAAGGTCCATAAAATACTATGCGAGATGGAAACCTCTAAAAATGGGGAAAGAGACTCGAATGACAATTGAAAATTATAAACAATTCGCCGATGCATATAGAAACTGACAAAACATATAATGGTACAACTGGTAATTGTTTGGTATGACATTTAGGGCCATTTCACATCATGGGAAGTGGCTGGGGATTGCTACGAACCACTCCAGGGAAACTACTGGTTATTACATAGCTACATGATACTTTTGTTGTCAACAATTGTTCAAACTAGCAAACAAATGTTCTGTACTCATTTTGGACGGCGCAGTTCTATTTGTTATAGACTTTAGGCGGTCAAGGTCCATAAAATACTATGCGAGATGGAAACCTCTAAAAATTGGGAAAGAGACTATAATGACAATTGAAAATTATAAACAATTCGCCGATGCATATAGAAACTGACAAAACATATAATGGTACTACTGGTAATTGTTTGGTATGACATTTAGGGCCATTTCACATCATTGGAAGTGGCTGGGGATTACTACGAACCACTCCAGGGAAACTACTGGTTATTACATAGCTACATGATACTTTTGTTGTCAACAATTGTTCAAACTAGCAAACAAATGTTCTGTACTCATTTTGGACGGCGCAGTTCTATTTGTTATAGACTTTAGGCGGTCAAGGTCCATAAAATACTATGCGAGATGGAAACCTCTAAAAATGGGGAAAGAGACTATAATGACAATTGAAAATTATAAACAATACGCCGATGCATATAGAAACTGACAAAACATATAATGGTACAACTGGTAGTTGTTTGGTATGACATTTAGGGCCATTTCGCATCATTGGAAGTGGCAGGGGATTACTACGAACCACTCCAGGTAAACTACTGGTTATTACATAGCTATATCTAACTTGTGTTGTCAACAATTGTTCAAACTAGCAAACAAATGCCCTGTACTCATTTTCGACGGCACATTTCTATTTGTTATAAACTATAGGCGGTCAAGGGCCATTAAAATACTATGCGAGATGGAAACCTCTAAAAATGGGGAAAGAGACTATAATGACAATTGAAAATTATAAACAATACGCCGATGCATATGGAAACTGACAATACATATAATGGTACAACTGGTAGTTGTTTGGTATGACATTTAGGGCCATTTCACATCATTGGAAGTGGCAGGGGAATACTACGAATCACTCCAGGGAAACTACTGGTTATTACATAGCTACATCAAACTTGTGTTGTCAACAATTGTTCAAACTAGCAAACAAATGTGCTGTACTCATTTTCGACGGCACATTTATATTTGTTATAAACTATAGGCGGTCAAGGGCCATTAAAATACTATGCGAGATGGAAACCTCTAAAAATGGGGAAAGAGACTATAATGACAATTGAAAATTATAAACAATACGCCGATGCATATAGAAACTGACAAAACATATAATGGTACAATTGGTAGTTGTTTGGTATGACATTTAGGGCCATTTCACATCATTGGAAGTGGCAGGGGATTACTACGAACCACTCCAGGGAAACTACTGGTTATTACATAGCTACATGATACTTTTGTTGTCAACAATTGTTCAAACTAGCAAACAAATGTTCTGTACTCATTTTGGACGGCGCAGTTCTATTTGTTATAGACTTTAGGCGGTCAAGGTCCATAAAATACTATGCGAGATGGAAACCTCTAAAAATTGGGAAAGAGACTATAATGACAATTGAAAATTATAAACAATTCGCCGATGCATATAGAAACTGACAAAACATATAATGGTACAACTGGTAATTGTTTGGTATGACATTTAGGGCCATTTCACATCATGGGAAGTGGCTGGGGATTGCTACGAACCACTCCAGGGAAACTACTGGTTATTACATAGCTACATGATACTTTTGTTGTCAACAATTGTTCAAACTAGCAAACAAATGTTCTGTACTCATTTTGGACGGCGCAGTTCTATTTGTTATAGACTTTAGGCGGTCAAGGTCCATAAAATACTATGCGAGATGGAAACCTCTAAAAATTGGGAAAGAGACTATAATGACAATTGAAAATTATAAACAATTCGCCGATGCATATAGAAACTGACAAAACATATAATGGTACTACTGGTAATTGTTTGGTATGACATTTAGGGCCATTTCACATCATTGGAAGTGGCTGGGGATTACTACGAACCACTCCAGGGAAACTACTGGTTATTACATAGCTACATGATACTTTTGTTGTCAACAATTGTTCAAACTAGCAAACAAATGTTCTGTACTCATTTTGGACGGCGCAGTTCTATTTGTTATAGACTTTAGGCGGTCAAGGTCCATAAAATACTATGCGAGATGGAAACCTCTAAAAATGGGGAAAGAGACTCGAATGACAATTGAAAATTATAAACAATTCGCCGATGCATATAGAAACTGACAAAACATATAATGGTACAACTGGTAATTGTTTGGTATGACATTTAGGGCCATTTCACATCATTGGAAGTGGCTGGGGATTACTACGAACCACTCCAGGGAAACTACTGGTTATTACATAGCTACATGATACTTTTGTTGTCAACAATTGTTCAAACTAGCAAACAAATGTTCTGTACTCATTTTGGACGGCGCAGTTCTATTTGTTATAGACTTTAGGCGGTCAAGGTCCATAAAATACTATGCGAGATGGAAACCTCTAAAAATTGGGAAAGAGACTATAATGACAATTGAAAATTATAAACAATTCGCCGATGCATATAGAAACTGACAAAACATATAATGTTACAACTGGTAATTGTTTGGTGTGACATTTAGGGCCATTTCACATCATTGGAAGTGGCTGGGGATTACTACGAACCACTCCAGGGAAACTACTGGTTATTACATAGCTACATTATACTTGTGTTGTCAACAATTGTTCAAACTAGCAAACAAATGTCCTGTACTAATTTTGGACGGCGCGGTTCTATTTGTTATAGACTTTAGGCGGTCAAGGTCCATAAAATACTATGCGAGATGGAAACCTCTAAAAATGGGAAAAGAGACTCTAATGACAATTGAAAATTATAAACAATTCGCCGATGCATATAGAAACTGACAAAACATATAATGGTACAACTGGTAATTGTTTGGTATGACATTTAGGGCCATTTCACATCATTGGAAGTGGCTGGGGATTACTACGAACCACTCCAGGGAAACTACTGGTTATTACATAGCTACATGATACTTCTGTTGTCAACAATTGTTCAAACTAGCAAACAAATGTCCTGTACTCATTTTGGACGGCGCAATTCTATTTGTTATAGACTTTAGGCGGTCAAGGTCCATAAAATACTATGCGAGATGGAAACATCTAAAAATGCGAGCTGCAAAATTCTGGCGGGTTAGAAGTTGCCAATGCTGGTCTTACTAGGCCAGCACTCCCCTAGTATTAGATGCCTAGAGCTGGGCAGAGGCATATTACATGCTCTGCTGTTTCTAGTTGTTCATTGCACCCTCTACATAACGGGCTCTCCACCAGACCCATCGTGAGTAGGTGTTTTTTTAGCCGGCAGTGGCCAGTTAGAATGTTGGTCAATAATTTTAGATAAGTTAAAGGAGGCCGTGGCGGCATTTTTACATGGTTGCCTAATTGCTGCCTTTGATTGCTTGCAGCCCGGCGTTTCTCGCCATCTTACCTTGTTACTATGTCTACAATTTTTTTCAGAGTATCTGCAGAAAGTATTTCTTCTTCTTGGGTTGTTAGAGGATGTGAGGATCCCTTCCTGGCAAGCTTATCTATTTCGTTACCCTCGATGCCACTATGTTCTTCTATCCAGCAGAGTTCTAGTTTGTTAGGCTTAGCTAGCTCCTCCAGGCTGTGTAGACATAATTATAGCTCTTTCGACCCAAATGTGTTGGCATTTAGTGCATTTAGAGCTGCTTTGCTGTCCGTGAGTATTTGGATATGTTTATCCTTAATATTCCGTTCAGCTAAACTTTGAACACACTTTAGTATTCCTGTTAATTCTGCTTGTAAGTGAGTCTACCAAGTGGTGCACTTATCTTGAGATCGAGTTCTGGTGAGAATATTCCATAGCCAGCTCTCGTCTTAGTTTTGGATCCATCAGTATATATGGTTATGTTGGCGCCTTGTGGGATACCATCCAGTATGATGATGGTCTAAAAATGTTTGACAAAACTGTATTTGGGTAGAATTCTGTCGCACTTACCTTCTATGAGGGGGTCTAGTTTGATAGCTTCACTCAGTATGTTTCTGTGTCCAATGATTCTACCTTTATCATGCCATAGGTTGAGTGAAGATAGCATTAATGATGTTTTTACTGCAGTCTCCCTTATAAGAAGGTTGAGTGGTTGTAGACATAACAGTGCTTCAATGTTTGTGTGTTTAAGAGCTCGTTCAACAGAGGAATGAATGCTTTTTTTAACATGTTTGTCGAATTTTAGATGGTTGTCGATAGTCATACCTAGATATTTAATTGTCTTAGTCGGTTGTACGATTGTTCCGTTTATGTTAATTGTAGGTGAGTTATCTTTAATTCTATGGTTCGTTAACAGTAGCTGGCTCTTAGTTGGGTTAGGCTGCAGTGTCCACTTCTTGAACCATTTCATTGTTTCATCTGTGAGTCTTTGTAAGGAGTTTGTTGCGTCGTCTAGTCGTTTTCTGTGTGTAATTAATGCCGTATCATCTGCGTATTGTAGAGTATATTGTTGCAGGTTGACTTGCTCTTTGTTTACCATGTTGTGGTTGCTAATGTCGTGGCAATAAATATTGTATAATAAGGGCGAGAGTGGGGAGCCTTGTGGTAGTGAAAAATGGTCTAGAGTATGAGTTGTTAGTCTGGATTTGTAATTGTCCATCTGTTAGAAAGCTGTATGTCATAAGAATGATGTATTGGGGTATTTGCAGAGTGTGTATAGTATATATTAAGTCTTTGTGCCTGACACTATCGAACGCTTTATTAATGTCTATAAAAAGGGCTGCCGTGTGTTCGTCCTGTAGGTAAGTTGCTTGACAATTATTCGTTAGGACATACAGTGGATGTGTCGTGGAGAGTCCGGGTTTGAATCCAAATTGGTAGCTTGGAATCTTGGGTTCTACTAGTGCCCAAATTCTGTTCTTGATTATTTTTCCAGGTTTTTTCCTATTACTGGTAATAGTGTAATGGGTCGGTAACTACTAGGGGCTGCTTTTTCCTGTCCATTTTTCAAAATAGTGATAACTACACCTTTTTTCCATGTGTTGTGGTACAGTTTGGTTTGTAAACAGTAATTGTATATTTGGAGAATGTATAGCTGTATGTCTTCAGTAAAGTGTCTTAGTAGTTCTTTTGTCAATACGTCGTGTCCCGGGGCTGTATTCTTACCTGTTCCTAGAACTGCGTAGTATTCTTCTTTTCTTTTTTCTGTTAGTTATTGAACTGGAATATTGTCATAGGAGTGAATGTAATCTTCGAACCAGGCGTTGATTTTATTTAAAGTGTGTGTCATCAAAGTTCTGATTTTCCGTTAGTGTAAAGGCTTTCTCGAAGTGGTCCGCAAATATGTTTGCTTTTTAAATGTCTGTATCTTTTACTGTCTGCCACTTAGTGCTTCGATATGTTGTTTTTTTTTGTATCTAGATATTTTTTTAATTTTTGTCCAGTATGACCTGCCCCTGTCTTGTTCAATTTCTTGGCAGACATCCAACCATTTTCCTGATCTGTATTGTAGAGTCATTTTTTGTATGTTTTTGTTAAGTCTGTAGTATTCTGTCTTTAAGTGTCTGTCCTTTTCTTTCTGTGTACTGTCTGTATATTTTCCTTTTTCGTTTTATCAGTGCAAGTATGAATTTCGGTAATCTATTTTTGTAGAATTTCTTGCTAGTGATCGTGCTATATTTCATAATTGTGCCTGTTATTGTGTCTTGAAATTGCGGGATCTGTTCGGAGCTAGTGCATTGATGGTTCCTGTTGGTTATATAGTTAACTAAGTCTTTCTCTATACATTTATAATGTCTCTTGTCTAGTGTCCGAGTATTGTCTGGTTCTGTTTCCGTATCTTAGTGTCTATTTCAAAAGTAATTCCTAGATGGTCAGAGCATAGGTCTGCTGTCAGTGTGACGTTAGTTATGTTGTTGGTAATGTTTTTTGTGTGCATAATTACGTCTGGAGTAGAGTCGTTGTTGTTAGGCATGATAAATGTTGGACCTGTGTCTTTTATGGTAAACTCTGAATTGCTAATGAAAGTTTGTAATTGTCTCCGTTTACGTATGTTCAGGTTTATGTCGCCTATTATAATCGCATATTTACAAAGTGAAGCTTTTATAAATATATTTTCTTCCAAATGGGATGTCGGCTGGATGTATATCAGAAAAATATGCAGTCTGTCATCTTCGAATGGAAGGGTGAAATGGATGCACTCAGTGAGGGGGTTATTTAGTTTTGGTGGGTTAGCTTTGCCTAGTTGTGCGCGCGGATGCATTTGCACCAGAGCTCCTCCTCGGGCGTTGTTTGTTATATGTCCATGTCTTTTTAGAGTGTACCAGTTCCTGTAGTTCGTGTTAGTCTCCGTTGTCGTCTTTGATTCTACTAATAGACATCCATCTATGTCATTTCTTTCAATAAAATTGTAAATTATTAGCTTTTTGTTGGCGTAGCTATTAATGTTTGCGTATAGAAGTTTGATTCTATCCATACAAGTCATTTAATGTGGTAGTTGCAGTTCTTACGCCTAATCCATCTGCAGGCTCTGTGGGAGAGATTGCGTCCAAATCGTATAGGTCGAACATTAGTATATACAGTCTGTTGCCCAAGAACGACAGAACGGTATCTATGTTGTAAAGTTCGATAAACCTTTGTTTGAGTTTTTTAATTAGTTCTTGTCTGTTATCTGTTTTGCGTTCATTTAGTTTCGTAGTGTATTTCTGTATAATGTGGTCGTGTATAGTAAGGGATTTGTGGATTCGGGAGGGTTCTGTGATGTTTTTTTTAATTTCTGCGCTTTTTTATTTACAGTTTTAACTTGTATGTTTGTGATACCTTCTATTGGAGTTGTTGGAAGTCTTTTGCATTTGGTGTTCCATGCCTCGTGTCCTTCACCGCAGGCATTACATTTCGGCGGCAGCGTAGAAGTACATGTGTGTGTAGGGTGCGTGTCGTTGCATTTCCCGCATATAATCGGCACGGAGCTGGCCTCCGTGGCGTGGGTAAGCTATGGCATTTTGTGCATGGTTGTGGTATAGGTTGCGGGGCTAGGCTCTCTGTAACTGGGTAATGCTGGTATTGGAAGTAGATGCCCTTTAAAAGTTTCTGAAATGCCTCCTGACTTCCTGTAATTATTCGAATTTTTTGCGTCGGTTTATTGAATGCCCTTGCTATAATTCTTTTGCAGTATCTGTGCTCTATGTTTAAACTTGCTAAGTGAGTGCTCAGCTCCTCATCTGAGATTTCGTAGTCGACGTCGCATATTATAGCATAGTAAGAGATAGAATGCTCAGTTCTATTTGGGGTAAGTTGTTTTGATGCCGCTGTGAATTCCGTAATTGTTTTGTTTGTTTTTAGCTGATTGAGCATTAAAGTTCGTCTTTTCTGCGTCTGAGTTTGTTTTAAGGATATAGCCGTCTTTCGTCTAGCGGTCGATAGTTGGTATCGTGATAGCGCAGTTTTTATTTTATACGTATTTTCCATCGACTTGTTTATAATTCGCATTTTCCCTGTGTAGTTAATTTTGTTTTGTATGTGTGTGGTTCAACGGGTGTTGTTTGTTTTCGATTATTGTTTTGGGTGCGTGCGTGTGTGTATTTATGGTAGCATACGGAGTTTTGAAGTCTCCCTCTTTGCTGCATGTTTCTTTTCGGTCCGTTTCAGAACCGCGTGTTTCTTGAAGATTATGTTTTTTGGTGGGTTGTGTCGACTTACTTTTAGGCCGCCCACGTTCTCCCCGTTGCGTCTTGAACCCTTCGGAGTCGGTTGTGTCCTCATCGGCTCCCGTGACCATACTCAGGCGTTTGAAACACAATTTTCACTCGGAGATTTTATTATACGAACTGAGTTGACGACGTTTTGTGACAATAAAATATAATTACGTGGTTATTATCTTAATACATTTACAACTCGCCTTGATACACTACTAAATATACGGAAACATAAACTAGGAACACACACTAAATAGACCAGGAACACACAATAAAGACGCTACACCTTAAAAGGCTAGAAGACGAGTGTGTCTTTCGCGCGTATTGTCCAGGGCTGGGGATAACCACCGTTAGGCTGTTAGTGTAGTGCAGTGTTACCAGATGTACGATAATTTTGAATAAATTACCGACATAAGATAATCGATAATAAATTATTATCGTACCCCAGGGTCAAATCTCGGTCCATTGTTATTCACTTTATTCATAAATGACTTGCCAGGATTATTAGACACAGAAAATTACTTTATGCCGATGATCTTAAATTGTTTACAACAATTCAAAATGTTTCCGTACTGCTCGATATTAGAAGGAAACATTGACCTAGTAAATAGCTGGTGTAAATCGAATGAGCTACATATTAACACATCAAAATGCTTTGTTATGACTTACACTAAAAATAAGCGTCCATTGTCGTACTTATATACCATCGAAAGGGAACCGCTATCTAGAGTCACTACTATTAAGGACCTTGGTGTAACCTTTGACCAAACATTTTCTTTTAATCAGCATATAAATTGCTATTCGTTTCGTTTGTGAGATCAAAGTTGGAATATGCCGTCCTTATTTGGTATCCCGGCTTTGATCAACAAATGCTCACCATTGATAATGTGCAACGAAAATACGCAAAATTCTTATATTTTAAGTCTACAAGGATCTATCCTGCACATGGGGTTTAACAATAACCTATTGCTAAGAGAAGTAGGTCTTACTTCCCTCCAGGAGAGAAGGTGACCTTGGTGTAACCTTTGACCAAACATTTTCTTTTAATCAGCATATAAATTGCTATTCGTTTCGTTTGTGAGATCAAAGTTGGAATATGCCGTCCTTATTTGGTATCCCGGCTTTGATCAACAAATGCTCACCATTGATAATGTGCAACGAAAATACGCAAAATTCTTATATTTTAAGTCTACAAGGATCTATCCTGCACATGGGGTTTAACAATAACCTATTGCTAAGAGAAGTAGGTCTTACTTCCCTCCAGGAGAGAAGGTGTCAAATAAGTATAAAATTTTTGTATGGTATAGTGCACAGCAAAACCGTGGACGCATCAAATTTTGGGTTAGGTGCAATCTAAAGCTGTAGTACAATCACTAGTCCATTCCCAAATTGCGTTCGCTCTAATAAGCTCATACAATGGATGAACTATATTCGGTATATTAGGTGCAAAACCGGCGAGAGGGAAACTGCTGGTTATTATATAGCTACATCAAACTTGTGTTGTCAACAATTGTTCAAATTAGCAAACAAATGTCCTGTACTCATTTTGGACGGAGCAGTTCTATTTGTTATAGACTTTAGGCGGTCAAGGTCCATAAAATACTTTGCGAGATGGATACCTCTAAAAACGGGGAAAGAGACTCTAATGACAATTGAAAACTATAAACATTATGCCGATGCATGTAGAAACTGACAAAACATATAATGGTACAACTCGTAGTTGTTTGGTATGACATTTTGGGCCATTTCACATCATTGGAAGTGGCAGGGGATTACTACGAATCACTCCAGGGAACTACTGGTTATTACATAGCTACATCAAACTTGTGTTGTCAACAATTGTTCAAACTAGCAAACAAATGTCCTGTACTCATTTTCGACGGCGCATTTCTATTTGTTATAAACTATAGGCGGTGAAGGGCCATTAAAATACTATGCGAGATGGATACCTCTAAAAACGGGGAAAGAGACTCTAATGACAATTGAAAACTATAAACAATATGCCGATGCATATAGAAACTGACAAAACATATAATGATACAACTGGTAGTTGTTTGGTATGACATTTAGGGCCATTTCACATCATTGGAAGTGGCAGGGGATTACTACGAATCACTCCAGGGAAAACTACTGGTTATTACATAGCTACATCAAACTTGTGTTGTCAACAATTGTTAAAACTAGCAAACAAATGTCCTGTACTCATTTTGGAAGGAGTAGTTCTATTTGTTATAGACTTTAGGCGGTCAAGGTCCATAAAAAACTATGCGAAATGGAAACCTCTAAAAATGGGGAAAGAGACTCTAATGACAATTGAAAACTATAAACATTAGGCCGATGCATATAGAAACTGACAAAACATATAATAGTACAACTGGTAGTTGTTTGGTATGATATTTAGGGCCATTTCACATCATTGGAAGTGGCAGGGGATTACTACGAATCACTCCAGGGAAACTACTGGTTATTACATAGCTACATCAAACTTGTGTTGTCAACAATTGTTCAAACTAGCAAACAAATGTCCTGTACTCATTTTGGACGGAGCAGTTCTATTTGTTATAGACTTTAGGCGGTCAAGGTCCATAAAATACAATGCGAGATGGAAAACTCTTAAAATGGGGAAAGAGACTCTAATGACAATTGAAGATTATAAACAATACGTATCGGCGTATTGTTTATAATTTTCGTCAGTTTCTATATGCATCGGCATATAGAAACTGACGAAACATATAATGATACAACTGGTAGTTGTTTGGTATGACATTTAGGGCCATTTCACATCATTGGAAGTGGCAGGGGATTACTACGAATCACTCCAGGGAAACTACTGGTTATTACATAGCTACATCAAACTTGTGTTGTCAACAATTGTTAAAACTAGCAAACAAATGTCCTGTACTCATTTTGGAAGGAGTAGTTCTATTTGTTATAGACTTTAGGCGGTCAAGGTCCATAAAAAACTATGCGATATGGAAACCTCTAAAAATGGGGAAAGAGACTCTAATGACAATTGAAAACTATAAACATTAGGCCGATGCATATAGAAACTGACAAAACATATAATAGTACAACTGGTAGTTGTTTGGTATGATATTTAGGGCCATTTCACATCATTGGAAGTGGCAGGGGATTACTACGAATCACTCCAGGGAAAATACTGGTTATTACATAGCTACATCAAACTTGTGTTTTCAACAATTGTTCAAACTAGCAAACAAATGTCCTGTACTCATTTTGGACGGAGCAGTTCTATTTGTTATAGACTTTAGGCGGTCAAGGTCCATAAAATACTATGCGAGATGGAAACCTCTTAAAATGGGGAAAGAGACTGTAATGACAATTGAAAATTATAAACAATATGCCGATGCATATAGAAACTGCCAAAACATATAATGGCATAACTGGTAGTTGTTTGGTATGATATTTAGGACCATTTCACATCATTGGAAGTGGCAGGGGATTACTACGAATCACTCCAGGGAAAATACTGGTTATTACATAGCTACATCAAACTTGTGTTTTCAACAATTGTTCAAACTAGCAAACAAATGTCCTGTACTCATTTTGGACGGAGCAGTTCTATTTGTTATAGACTTTAGGCGGTCAAGGTCCATAAAATACTATGCGAGATGGAAACCTCTAAAAATGGGGAAAGAGACTAATGACAATTGAAAATTATAAACAAGACGCCGATGTATATAGAAACTGCCAAAATATATAATGGTACAACTGGTAGTTGTTTGGTATGACATTTAGGGCCATTTCACACCATAGGAAGTGGCAGAGGATTACTACCAATCACTCCAGGGAAACTACTGGTTATTACATAGCTACATCAAACTTGTGTTGTCAACAATTGTTCAAACTAGCAAACAAATGTCCTGTAATTATTTTGGACGGAGCAGTTCTATTTGTTATAGACTTTAGGCGGTCAAGGTCTATAAAATACTATGCGAGATGGAAACCTCTAAAAATGGGGAAAGAGACTCTAATGACAATTGAAAATTATAAACAAGACGCCGATGCATATAGAAACTGACAAAACATATAATGGTACAACTGGTAGTTGTTTGGTATGACATTTAGGGCCATTTCAAATCATTGGAAGTGGCAGGGGATTACTACTAATGAGATATAGTTATAAAATACACCATGAGTTCAATTGTTCTTGGATTAAATTTAAGTTATGTGTCCTCTATACTAAACATATTCTAAATACCCTCTATATATTTATTAGTATTACAAGGGACCCTATCGAAATTATGGTGTATTAAATACTAATCTCAATTGAAAAATTTAATGAGATATAGTTATAAAATACACCATGAGTTCAATTGTTGTTGGATTAAATTTAAGTTATGTGTCCTCTATACTAAACATATTCTAAATGCCTTCTATATATTTATTAGTACTACAAGGGCCCTAATTGAAATTATGGTGCATTAAATACTAATCTCATTTGAAAAATTTAATGAGATATAGTTATAAAATACACCATGAGTTCAATTGTTGTTGGATTAAATTTGAGTTGTGTCCTCTATACTAAACATATTCTAAATGCCCTCTATATATTTATTAGTATTACATGGGCCCCAATTGAAATTATGGTGTATTAAATACTAATCTCATTTGAAAAATTTAATGAGATATAGTTATAAAATACACCATGAGTTCAATTGTTGTTGGATTAAATTTAAGTTATGTGTCCTCTATACTAAACATATTCTAAATACCCTCTATATATTTATTAGTATTACATGGGCCCCAATTGAAATTATGGTGTATTAAATACTAATCTCATTTGAAAAATTTAATGAGATATAGTTATAAAATACACCATGAGTTCAATTGTTGTTGGATTAAATTTAAGTTATGTGTCCTCTATACTAAACATATTCTAAATACCCTCTATATATTTATTAGTATTACAAGGGACCCTATTGAAATTATGGTTTATTAAATACTAATCTCATTTGAAAAATTTAATGAGATATAGTTATAAAATACACCATGAGTTCAATTGTTGTTGGATTACATTTAAGTTATGTGTTATGTATGTATACTAAACATATTCTAAATACCTTCTATATATTTATTAGTATTACAAGGGCCCCAATTGAAATTATGGTGTATTAAATACTAATCTCATTTGAAAAATTTAATGAGATATAGTTATAAAATACACCATGAGTTCAATTGTTGTTGGATTAAATTTGAGTTGTGTCCTCTATACTAAACATATTCTAAATGCCCTCTATATATTTATTTGTATTACATGAGCCCCAATTGAAATTATGGTGTATTAAATACTAATCTCATTTGAAAAATTTAATGAGATATAGTTATAAAATACACCATGAGTTCAATTGTTGTTGGATTAAATTTAAGTTATGTGTCCTCTATACTAAACATATTCTAAATACCCTCTATATATTTATTAGTATTACAAGGGACCCTATTGAAATTATGGTTTATTAAATACTAATCTCATTTGAAAAATTTAATGAGATATAGTTATAAAATACACCATGATTTCAATTGTTGTTGGATTAAATTTAAGTTATGTGTTATGTATGTATACTAAACATATTCTAAATACCTTCTATATATTTATTAGTATTACATGGGCCCCAGTTGAAATTATGGTGTATTAAAGACTAATCTCATTTAAAAAATTTAATGAGATATAGTTATAAAATACACCATGAGTTCAATTGTTTTTGGATTAAATTTAAGTTATGTGTCCTCTATACTAAACATATTCTAAATACCCTCTATATATTTATTAGTATTACAAGGGACCCTATTGAAATTATGGTGTATTAAATACTAATCTCATTTGAAAAATTTATTGAGATATAGTTATAAAATACACCATCAGTTCAATTGTTGTTGAATTAAATTTAAGTTGTGTCCTCTATACTAAACATATTCAAAATGCCCTCTATATATTTATTTGTATTACATGGGCCCCAATTGAAATTATGGTGTATTAAATACTAATCTCATTTGAAAAATTTATTGAGATATAGTTATAAAATACACCATCAGTTCGATTGTTGTTGAATTAAATTTAAGTTGTGTCCTCTATACTAAACATATTCAAAATGCCCTCTATATATTTATTTGTATTACATGGGCCCCAATTGAAATTATGGTGTATTAAATACTAATCTCATTTGAAAAATTTATTGAGATATAGTTATAAAATACACCATCAGTTCGATTGTTGTTGAATTAAATTTAAGTTGTGTCCTCTATACTTAACATATTCTAAATACCCTCTATATATTTATTAGTATTACAAGGGACCCTATTGAAATTATGGTGTATTAAATACTAATCTCATTTGAAAAATTTAATGAGATATAGTTATAAAATACACCATGAGTTCTCTTGTTGTTGGATTAAATTTAAGTTATGTGTCCTCTATACTAAACATATTCTAAATACCCTCTATATATTTATGAGTATTACAAGGGCCCCAATTGAAATTATGGTGTATTAAATACTAATCTCATTTCAAAAATTTAATGAGATATAGTTATAAAATACACCATGAGTTCAATTGTTGTTGGATTAAATTTGAGTTGTGTCCTCTATACTAAACATATTCTAAATGCCCTCTATATATTTATTTGTATTACATGGGCCCCAATTGAAATTATGGTGTATTAAATACGAATCTCATTTGAAAAATTTAATGAGATATAGTTATAAAATACACCATGAGTTCAATTGTTGTTGGATTAAATTTAAGTTGTGTCCTCTATACTAAACATATTCTAAATGCCCTCTATATATTTATTTGTATTACATGGGCCCCAATTGAAATTATGGGGTATTAAATACTAATCTCATTTGAAAAATGTAATGAGATATAGTTATAAAATACACCATGAGTTCAATTGTTTTTGGATTAAATTTAAGTTATGTGTCCTCCATACTAAACATATTCTAAATACCCTCTATATATTTATTAGTATTACAAGGGACCCTATTGAAATTATGGTGTATTAAATACTAATCTCATTTGAAAAATTTAATGAGATATAGTTATAAAATACACCATGAGTTCTCTTGTTGTTGGATTAAATTTAAGTTATGTGTACTCTATACTAAACATATTCTAAATACCCTCTATATATTTATGAGTATTACAAGGGCCCCAATTGAAATTATGGTGTATTAAATACTAATCTCATTTCAAAAATTTAATGAGATATAGTTATAAAATACACCATGAGTTCAATTGTTGTTGGATTAAATTTGAGTTGTGTCCTCTATACTAAACATATTCTAAATGCCCTCTATATATTTATTTGTATTACATGGGCCCCAATTGAAATTATGGTGTATTAAATACGAATCTCATTTGAAAAATTTAATGAGATATAGTTATAAAATACACCATGAGTTCAATTGTTGTTGGATTAAATTTAAGTTGTGTCCTCTATACTAAACATATTCTAAATGCCCTCTATATATTTATTTGTATTACATGGGCCCCAATTGAAATTATGGTGTATTAAATACTAATCTCATTTGAAAAATGTAATGAGATATAGTTATAAAATACACCATGAGTTCAATTGTTTTTGGATTAAATTTAAGTTATGTGTCCTCTATACTAAACATATTCTAAATACCCTCTATATATTTATTAGTATTACAAGGGACCCTATTGAAATTATGGTGTATTAAATACTAATCTCATTTGAAAAATTTAATGAGATATAGTTATAAAATACACCATGAGTTCTCTTGTTGTTGGATTAAATTTAAGTTATGTGTCCTCTATACTAAACATATTCTAAATACCCTCTATATATTTATGAGTATTACAAGGGCCCCAATTGAAATTATGGGGTATTAAATACTAATCTCATTTGAAAAATGTAATGAGATATAGTTATAAAATACACCATGAGTTCAATTGTTGTTGGATTAAATTTAAGTTATGTGTCCTCTATACTAAACATATTCTAAATACCTTCTATATATTTATTAGTATTACATGGGCCCCAGTTGAAATTATGGTGTATTAAAGACTAATCTCATTTGAAAAATTTAATGAGATATAGTTATAAAATACACCATGAGTTCAATTGTTTTTGGATTAAATTTAAGTTATGTGTCCTCTATACTAAACATATTCTAAATACCCTCTATATATTTATTAGTATTACAAGGGACCCTATTGAAATTATGGTGTATTAAATACTAATCTCATTTGAAAAATTTATTGAGATATAGTTATAAAATACACCATCAGTTCAATTGTTGTTGAATTAAATTTAAGTTGTCTCCTCTATACTAAACATATTCTAAATACCCTCTATATGTTTATTAGTATTACATGGGCCCCAATTGAAATTATGGTGTATTAAATACTAATCTCATTTGAAAAATTTAATGAGATATAGTTATAAAATACACCATGAGTTCTCTTGTTGTTGGATTAAATTTAAGTTATGTGTCCTCTATACTAAACATATTCTAAATACCCTCTATATATTTATGAGTATTACAAGGGCCCCAATTGAAATTATGGTGTATTAAATACTAATCTCATTTCAAAAATTTAATGAGATATAGTTATAAAATACACCATGAGTTCAATTGTTGTTGGATTAAATTTGAGTTGTGTCCTCTATACTAAACATATTCTAAATGCCCTCTATATATTTATTTGTATTACATGGGCCCCAATTGAAATTATGGTGTATTAAATACTAATCTCATTTAAAAAATTTAATGAGATATAGTTATAAAATACACTATGAGTTCTCTTGTTGTTGGATTAAATTTAAGTTATGTGTCCTCTATACTAAACATATTCTAAATACCCTCTATATATTTATGAGTATTACAAGGGCCCCAATTGAAATTATGGTGTATTAAATACTAATCTCATTTGAAAAATTTAATGAGATATAGTTATAAAATACACCATGAGTTCAATTGTTGTTGGATTAAATTTGAGTTGTGTCCTCTATACTAAACATATTCTAAATGCCCTCTATATATTTATTTGTATTACATGGGCCCCAATTGAAATTATGGTGTATTAAATACTAATCTCATTTGAAAAATTTAATGTGATATAGTTATAAAATACACCATGAGTTCAATTGTTGTTGGATTAAATTTAAGTTATGTGTCCTCTATACTAAACATATTCTAAATACCCTCTATATATTTATGAGTATTACAAGGGCCCCAATTGAAATTATGGGGTATTAAATACTAATTTCATTTGAAAAATGTAATGAGATATAGTTATAAAATACACCATGAGTTCAATTGTTGTTGGATTAAATTTAAGTTATGTGTCCTCTATACTAAACATATTCTAAATACCCTCTATATATTTATTAGTATTACAAGGGACCCTATTGAAATTATGGTGTATTAAATACTAATCTCATTTGAAAAATTTATTGAGATATAGTTATAAAATACACCATCAGTTCAATTGTTGTTGAATTAAATTTAAGTTGTCTCCTCTATACTAAACATATTCTAAATACCCTCTATATGTTTATTAGTATTACATGGGCCCCAATTGAAATTATGGTGTATTAAATACTAATCTCATTTGAAAAATTTAATGAGATATAGTTATAAAATACACCATGAGTTCAATTGTTGTTGGATTAAATTTGAGTTGTGTCCTCTATACTAAACATATTCTAAATGCCCTCTATATATTTATTTGTATTACATGGGCCCCAATTGAAATTATGGTGTATTAAATACGAATCTCATTTGAAAACTTTAATGAGATATAGTTATAAAATACACCATGAGTTCAATTGTTGTTGGATTAAATTTAAGTTGTGTCCTCTATACTAAACATATTCTAAATGCCCTCTATATGTTTATTAGTATTACATGGGCCCCAATTGAAATTATGGTGTATTAAATACTAATCTCATTTGAAAAATTTAATGAGATATAGTTATAAAATACACCATGAGTTCAATTGTTGTTGGATTAAATTTGAGTTGTGTCCTCTATACTAAACATATTCTAAATGCCCTCTATATATTTATTTGTATTACATGGGCCCCAATTGAAATTATGGTTTATTAAATACGAATCTCATTTGAAAAATTTAATGAGATATAGTTATAAAATACACCATGAGTTCAATTGTTGTTGGATTAAATTTAAGTTGTGTCCTCTATACTAAACATATTCTAAATGCCCTCTATATATTTATTTGTATTACATGGGCCCCAATTGAAATTATGGTGTATTAAATACTAATCTCATTTGAAAAATTTAATGTGATATAGTTATAAAATACACCATGAGTTCAATTGTTGTTGGATTAAATTTAAGTTATGTGTCCTCTATACTAAACATATTCTAAATACCCTCTATATATTTATTAGTATTACATGGGCCGCAATTGAAATTATGGTGTATTAAATACTAATCTCATTTGAAAAATTTAATGAGATATAGTTATAAAATACACCATGAGTTCAATTGTTGTTGGATTAAATTTGAGTTGTGTCCTCTATACTAAACATATTCTAAATGCCCTCTATATATTTATTTGTATTACATGGGCCCAAATTGAAATTATGGTGTATTAAATACTAATCTCATTTGAAAAATTTAATGAGATATAGTTATAAAATACACCATGAGTTCAATTGTTGTTGGATTAAATTTGAGTTGTGTCCTCTATACTAAACATATTCTAAATGCCCTCTATATATTTATTTGTATTACATGGGCCCCAATTGAAATTATGGTGTATTAAATACTAATCTCATTTGAAAAATTTAATGAGATATAGTTATAAAATACACCATGATTTCAATTGTTGTTGGATTAAATTTAAGTTATGTGTCCTCTATACTAAACATATTCTAAATACCCTCTATATATTTATGAGTATTACATGGGCCCCAATTGAAATTATGGTGTATTAAATACGAATCTCATTTGAAAAATTTAATGAGATATAGTTATAAAATACACCATGAGTTCAATTGTTTTTGGATTAAATTTAAGTTATGTGTCCTCTATACTAAACATATTCTTAATACCCTCTATATATTTATGAGTATTACAAGGGACCCAATTGAAATTATGGTGTATTAAATACTAATCTCATTTGAAAAAATTAATGAGATATAGTTATAAAATACACCATGAGTTCAATTGTTGTTGGATTAAATTTGAGTTGTGTCCTCTATACTAAACATATTCTAAATGCCCTCTATATATTTATTTGTATTACATGGGCCCCAATTGAAATTATGGTGTATTAAATACGAATCTCATTTGAAAAATTTAATGAGATATAGTTATAAGATACACCATGAGTTCAATTGTTGTTGGATTAAATTTAAGTTGTGTCCTCTATACTAAACATATTCTAAATGCCCTCTATATGTTTATTAGTATTACATGGGCCCCAATTGAAATTATGGTGTATTAAATACGAATCTCATTTGAAAAAATTAATGAGATATACTTATAAAATACACCATGAGTTCAATTGTTTTTGGATTAAATTTAAGTTATGTGTCCTCTATACTAAACATATTCTTAATACCCTCTATATATTTATGAGTATTACAAGGGAACCAATTGAAATTATGGTGTATTAAATACTAATCCCATTTGAAAAATTTAATGAGATATAGTTATAAAATACACCATGAGTTCAATTGTTGTTGGATTAAATTTAAGTTGTGTCCTCTATACTAAACATATTCTAAATGCCCTCTATATATTTATTTGTATTACATGGGCCCCAATTGAAATTATGGTGTATTAAATACTAATCTCATTTGAAAAATTTATTGAGATATAGTTATAAAATACACCATCAGTTCAATTGTTGTTGAATTAAATTTAAGTTGTGTCCTCTATACTAAACATATTCAAAATGCCCTCTATATATTTATTTGTATTACATGGGCCCAATTGAAATTATGGTGTATTAAATACTAATCTCATTTGAAAAATTTATTGAGATATAGTTATAAAATACACCATCAGTTCAATTGTTGTTGAATTAAATTTAAGTTGTGTCCTCTATACTAAAAATATTCAAAATGCCCATATATATTTATTTGTATTACATGGGCCCCAATTGAAATTATGGTGTATTAAATACTAATCTCATTTGAAAAATTTATTGAGATATAGTTATAAAATACACCATCAGTTCAATTGTTGTTGAATTAAATTTAAGTTGTGTCCTCTATACTAAACATATTCAAAATGCCCTCTATATATTTATTTGTATTACATGGGCCCAATTGAAATTATGGTGTATTAAATACTAATCTCATTTGAAAAATTTATTGAGAGATAGTTATAAAATACACCATCAGTTCAATTGTTGTTGAATTAAATTTAAGTTGTGTCCTCTATACTAAACATATTCTAAATACCCTCTATATATTTATGACTATTACAAGGGCCCCAATTGAAATTATGGTGTATTAAATACTAATCTCATTTGAAAAATTTATTGAGATATAGTTATAAAATACACCATGAGTTCAATTGTTGTTGGATTAAATTTGAGTTGTGTCCTCTATACTAAACATATTCTAAATGCCCTCTATATATTTATTTGTATTACATGGGCCCCAATTGAAATTATGGTGTATTAAATACTAATCTCATTTGAAAAATTTAATGTGATATAGTTATAAAATACACCATGAGTTCAATTGTTGTTGGATTAAATTTAAGTTATGTGTCCTCTATACTAAACATATTCTAAATACCCTCTATATATTTATGAGTATTACAAGGGCCCCAATTGAAATTATGGGGTATTAAATACTAATTTCATTTGAAAAATGTAATGAGATATAGTTATAAAATACACCATGAGTTCAATTGTTGTTGGATTAAATTTAAGTTATGTGTCCTCTATACTAAACATATTCTAAATACCCTCTATATATTTATTAGTATTACAAGGGACCCTATTGAAATTATGGTGTATTAAATACTAATCTCATTTGAAAAATTTATTGAGATATAGTTATAAAATACACCATCAGTTCAATTGTTGTTGAATTAAATTTAAGTTGTCTCCTCTATACTAAACATATTCTAAATACCCTCTATATGTTTATTAGTATTACATGGGCCCCAATTGAAATTATGGTGTATTAAATACTAATCTCATTTGAAAAATTTAATGAGATATAGTTATAAAATACACCATGAGTTCAATTGTTGTTGGATTAAATTTGAGTTGTGTCCTCTATACTAAACATATTCTAAATGCCCTCTATATATTTATTTGTATTACATGGGCCCCAATTGAAATTATGGTGTATTAAATACGAATCTCATTTGAAAACTTTAATGAGATATAGTTATAAAATACACCATGAGTTCAATTGTTGTTGGATTAAATTTAAGTTGTGTCCTCTATACTAAACATATTCTAAATGCCCTCTATATGTTTATTAGTATTACATGGGCCCCAATTGAAATTATGGTGTATTAAATACTAATCTCATTTGAAAAATTTAATGAGATATAGTTATAAAATACACCATGAGTTCAATTGTTGTTGGATTAAATTTGAGTTGTGTCCTCTATACTAAACATATTCTAAATGCCCTCTATATATTTATTTGTATTACATGGGCCCCAATTGAAATTATGGTGTATTAAATACGAATCTCATTTGAAAAATTTAATGAGATATAGTTATAAAATACACCATGAGTTCAATTGTTGTTGGATTAAATTTAAGTTGTGTCCTCTATACTAAACATATTCTAAATGCCCTCTATATATTTATTTGTATTACATGGGCCCCAATTGAAATTATGGTGTATTAAATACTAATCTCATTTGAAAAATTTATTGAGATATAGTTATAAAATACACCATCAGTTCAATTGTTGTTGAATTAAATTTAAGTTGTGTCCTCTATACTAAACATATTCAAAATGCCCTCTATATATTTATTTGTATTACATGGGCCCCAATTGAAATTATGGTGTATTAAATACTAATCTCATTTGAAAAATTTATTGAGATATAGTTATAAAATACACCATCAGTTCAATTGTTGTTGAATTAAATTTAAGTTGTGTCCTCTATACTAAACATATTCAAAATGCCCTCTATATATTTATTTGTATTACATGGGCCCCAATTGAAATTATGGTGTATTAAATACTAATCTCATTTGAAAAATTTAATGAGATATAGTTATAAAATACACCATGAGTTCAATTGTTGTTGGATTAAATTTAAGTTGTGTCCTCTATACTAAACATATTCTAAATGCCCTCTATATATTTATTTGTATTACATGGGCCCCAATTGAAATTATGGTGTATTAAATACTAATCTCATTTGAAAAATTTAATGTGATATAGTTATAAAATACACCATGAGTTCAATTGTTGTTGGATTAAATTTAAGTTATGTGTCCTCTATACTAAACATATTCTAAATACCCTCTATATATTTATTAGTATTACATGGGCCACAATTGAAATTATGGTGTATTAAATACTAATCTCATTTGAAAAATTTAATGAGATATAGTTATAAAATACACCATGAGTTCAATTGTTGTTGGATTAACTTTAAGTTGTGTCGTCTATACTAAACATATTCTAAATGCCCTCTATATATTTATTTGTATTACATGGGCCCCAATTGAAATTATGGTGTATTAAATACTAATCTCATTTGAAAAATTTAATGAGATATAGTTATAAAATACACCATGAGTTCAATTGTTGTTGGATTAAATTTAAGTTGTGTCCTCTATACTAAACATATTCTAAATGCCCTCTATATATTTATTTGTATTACATGGGCCCCAATTGAAATTATGGTGTATTAAATACTAATCTCATTTGAAAAATTTAATGTGATATAGTTATAAAATACACCATGAGTTCAATTGTTGTTGGATTAAATTTAAGTTATGTGTCCTCTATACTAAACATATTCTAAATACCCTCTATATATTTATTAGTATTACATGGGCCACAATTGAAATTATGGTGTATTAAATACTAATCTCATTTGAAAAATTTAATGAGATATAGTTATAAAATACACCATGAGTTCAATTGTTGTTGGATTAAATTTGAGTTGTGTCCTCTATACTAAACATATTCTAAATGCCCTCTATATATTTATTTGTATTACATGGGCCCAAATTGAAATTATGGTGTATTAAATACTAATCTCATTTGAAAAATTTAATGAGATATAGTTATAAAATACACCATGAGTTCAATTGTTGTTGGATTAAATTTAAGTTGTGTCCTCTATACTAAACATATTCTAAATGCCCTCTATATATTTATTTGTATTACATGGGCCCCAATTGAAATTATGGTGTATTAAATACTAATCTCATTTGAAAAATTTAATGTGATATAGTTATAAAATACACCATGAGTTCAATTGTTGTTGGATTAAATTTAAGTTATGTGTCCTCTATACTAAACATATTCTAAATACCCTCTATATATTTATTAGTATTACATGGGCCACAATTGAAATTATGGTGTATTAAATACTAATCTCATTTGAAAAATTTAATGAGATATAGTTATAAAATACACCATGAGTTCAATTGTTGTTGGATTAAATTTGAGTTGTGTCCTCTATACTAAACATATTCTAAATGCCCTCTATATATTTATTTGTATTACATGGGCCCAAATTGAAATTATGGTGTATTAAATACTAATCTCATTTGAAAAATTTAATGAGATATAGTTATAAAATACACCATGAGTTCAATTGTTGTTGGATTAAATTTGAGTTGTGTCCTCTATACTAAACATATTCTAAATGCCCTCTATATATTTATTTGTATTACATGGGCCCAAATTGAAATTATGGTGTATTAAATACTAATCTCATTTGAAAAATTTAATGAGATATAGTTATAAAATACACCATGAGTTCAATTGTTGTTGGATTAACTTTAAGTTGTGTCGTCTATACTAAACATATTCTAAATGCCCTCTATATATTTATTTGTATTACATGGGCCCCAATTGAAATTATGGTGTATTAAATACTAATCTCATTTGAAAAATTTAATGAGATATAGTTATAAAATACAAAATGAGTTCAATTGTTGTTGGATTAAATTTAAGTTATGTGTCCTCTATACTAAACATATTCTAAATACCCTCTATATATTTATGAGTATTACAAGGGCCCCAATTGAAATTATGGTGTATTAAATACTAATCTCATTTGAAAAATTTAATGAGATATAGTTATAAAATACACCATGAGTTCAATTGTTGTTGGATTAACTTTAAGTTGTGTCGTCTATACTAAACATATTCTAAATGCCCTCTATATATTTATTTGTATTACATGGGCCCCAATTGAAATTATGGTGTATTAAATACTAATCTCATTTGAAAAATTTAATGAGATATAGTTATAAAATACACGATGAGTTCAATTGTTGTTGGATTAAATTTAAGTTGTGTCCTCTATACTAAACATATTCTAAATGCCCTCTATATATTTATTTGTATTACATGGGCCCCAATTGAAATTATGGTGTATTAAATACTAATCTCATTTGAAAAATTTAATGTGATATAGTTATAAAATACACCATGAGTTCAATTGTTGTTGGATTAAATTTAAGTTATGTGTCCTCTATACTAAACATATTCTAAATACCCTCTATATATTTATTAGTATTACATGGGCCACAATTGAAATTATGGTGTATTAAATACTAATCTCATTTGAAAAATTTAATGAGATATAGTTATAAAATACACCATGAGTTCAATTGTTGTTGGATTAAATTTGAGTTGTGTCCTCTATACTAAACATATTCTAAATGCCCTCTATATATTTATTTGTATTACATGGGCCCAAATTGAAATTATGGTGTATTAAATACTAATCTCATTTGAAAAATTTAATGAGATATAGTTATAAAATACACCATGAGTTCAATTGTTGTTGGATTAAATTTAAGTTGTGTCCTCTATACTAAACATATTCTAAATGCCCTCTATATATTTATTTGTATTACATGGGCCCCAATTGAAATTATGGTGTATTAAATACTAATCTCATTTGAAAAATTTAATGAGATATAGTTATAAAATACACCATGATTTCAATTGTTGTTGGATTAAATTTAAGTTATGTGTCCTCTATACTAAACATATTCTAAATACCCTCTATATATTTATGAGTATTACATGGGCCCCAATTGAAATTATGGTGTATTAAATACGAATCTCATTTGAACAATTTAATGAGATATAGTTATAAAATACACCATGAGTTCAATTGTTTTTGGATTAAATTTAAGTTATGTGTCCTCTATACTAAACATATTCTTAATACCCTCTATATATTTATGAGTATTACAAGGGACCCAATTGAAATTATGGTGTATTAAATACTAATCCCATTTGAAAAATTTAATGAGATATAGTTATAAAATACACCATGAGTTCAATTGTTGTTGGATTAAATTTGAGTTGTGTCCTCTATACTAAACATATTCTAAATGCCCTCTATATATTTATTTGTATTACATGGGCCCCAATTGAAATTATGGTGTATTAAATACGAATCTCATTTGAAAAATTTAATGAGATATAGTTATAAAATACACCATGAGTTCAATTGTTGTTGGATTAAATTTAAGTTGTGTCCTCTATACTAAACATATTCTAAATGCCCTCTATATATTTATTTGTATTACATGGGCCCCAATTGAAATTATGGTGTATTAAATACTAATCTCATTTGAAAAATTTATTGAGATATAGTTATAAAATACACCATCAGTTCAATTGTTGTTGAATTAAATTTAAGTTGTGTCCTCTATACTAAACATATTCAAAATGCCCTCTATATATTTATTTGTATTACATGGGCCCAATTGAAATTATGGTGTATTAAATACTAATCTCATTTGAAAAATTTATTGAGATATAGTTATAAAATACACCATCAGTTCAATTGTTGTTGAATTAAATTTAAGTTGTGTCCTCTATACTAAAAATATTCAAAATGCCCATATATATTTATTTGTATTACATGGGCCCCAATTGAAATTATGGTGTATTAAATACTAATCTCATTTGAAAAATTTATTGAGATATAGTTATAAAATACACCATCAGTTCAATTGTTGTTGAATTAAATTTAAGTTGTGTCGTCTATACTAAACATATTCTAAATGCCCTCTATATATTTATTTGTATTACATGGGCCCCAATTGAAATTATGGTGTATTAAATACGAATCTCATTTGAAAATTTTAATGAGATATAGTTATAAAATACACCATGAGTTCAATTGTTGTTGGATTAAATTTAAGTTGTGTCCTCTATACTAAACATATTCTAAATGCCCTCTATATATTTATTTGTATTACATGGGCCCCAATTGAAATTATGGTGTATTAAATACTAATCTCATTTGAAAAATTTATTGAGATATAGTTATAAAATACACCATCAGTTCAATTGTTGTTGAATTAAATTTAAGTTGTGTCCTCTATACTAAACATATTCAAAATGCCCTCTATATATTTATTTGTATTACATGGGCCCAATTGAAATTATGGTGTATTAAATACTAATCTCATTTGAAAAATTTATTGAGATATAGTTATAAAATACACCATCAGTTCAATTGTTGTTGAATTAAATTTAAGTTGTGTCCTCTATACTAAAAATATTCAAAATGCCCATATATATTTATTTGTATTACATGGGCCCCAATTGAAATTATGGTGTATTAAATACTAATCTCATTTGAAAAATTTATTGAGAGATAGTTATAAAATACACCATCAGTTCAATTGTTGTTGAATTAAATTTAAGTTGTGTCCTCTATACTAAACATATTCTAAATACCCTCTATATATTTATGAGTATTACAAGGGCCCCAATTGAAATTATGGTGTATTAAATACTAATCTCATTTGAAATATTTAATGAGATATAGTTATAAAATACACCATGAGTTCAATTGTTGTTGGATTAAATTTGAGTTGTGCCCTCTATACTAAACATATTCTAAATGCCCTCTATATATTTATATGTATCACTTGGGCCCCAATTGAAATTATGGTGTATTAAATACTAATCTCATTTGAAAAATTTAATGAGATATAGTTATAAAATACACCATGAGTTCAATTGTTGTTGGATTAAATTTGAGTTGTGTCCTCTATACTAAACATATTCTAAATGCCCTCTATATATTTATTTGTATTACATGGGCCCCAATTGAAATTATGGTGTATTAAATACTAATCTCATTTGAAAAATTTAATGAGATATAGTAATAAAATACACCATGAGTTCAATTGTTGTTGGATTAAATTTGAGTTGTGTCCTCTATACTAAACATATTCTAAATGCCCTCTATATATTTATTTGTATCACTTGGGCCCCAATTGAAATTATGGTGTATTAAATACTAATCTCATTTGAAAAATTTAATGAGATATAGTTATAAAATACACCATGAGTTCAATTGTTGTTGGATTAAATTTGAGTTGTGCCCTCTATACTAAACATATTCTAAATGCCCTCTATATATTTATTTGTATCACTTGGGCCCCAATTGAAATTATGGTGTATTAAATACTAATCTCATTTGAAAAATTTAATGAGATATAGTTATAAAATACACCATGAGTTCAATTGTTGTTGGATTAAATTTGAGTTGTGCCCTCTATACTAAACATATTCTAAATGCCCTCTATATATTTATATGTATCACTTGGGCCCCAATTGAAATTATGGTGTATTAAATACTAATCTCATTTGAAAAATTTAATGAGATATAGTTATAAAATACACCATGAGTTCAATTGTTGTTGGATTAAATTTGAGTTGTGTCCTCTATACTAAACATATTCTAAATGCCCTCTATATATTTATTTGTATTACATGGGCCCCAATTGAAATTATGGTGTATTAAATACTAATCTCATTTGAAAAATTTAATGAGATATAGTAATAAAATACACCATGAGTTCAATTGTTGTTGGATTAAATTTGAGTTGTGTCCTCTATACTAAACATATTCTAAATGCCCTCTATATATTTATTTGTATTACATGGGCCCCAATTGAAATTATGGTGTATTAAATACTAATCTCATTTGAAAAATTTAATGAGATATAGTAATAAAATACACCATGAGTTCAATTGTTGTTGGATTAAATTTGAGTTGTGTCCTCTATACTAAACATATTCTAAATGCCCTCTATATATTTATTTGTATTACATGGGCCCCAATTGAAATTATGGTGTATTAAATACTAATCTCATTTGAAAAATTTAATGAGATATAGTAATAAAATACACCATGAGTTCAATTGTTGTTGAATTAAATTTGAGTTGTGTCCTCTATACTAAACATATTCTAAATGCCCTCTATATATTTATTTGTATTACATGGGCCCCAATTGAAATTATGGTGTATTAAATACTAATCTCATTTGAAAAATTTAATGAGATATAGTTATAAAATACACCATGATTTCAATTGTTGTTGGATTAAATTTAAGTTATGTGTCCTCTATACTAAACATATTCTAAATACCCTCTATATATTTATGAGTATTACATGGGCCCCAATTGAAATTATGGTGTATTAAATACGAATCTCATTTGAAAAATTTAATGAGATATAGTTATAAAATACACCATGAGTTCAATTGTTTTTGGATTAAATTTAAGTTATGTGTCCTCTATACTAAACATATTCTTAATACCCTCTATATATTTATGAGTATTACAAGGGACCCAATTGAAATTATGGTGTATTAAAAACTAATCTCATTTGAAAAAATTAATGAGATATAGTTATAAAATACACCATGAGTTCAATTGTTGTTGGATTAAATTTGAGTTGTGTCCTCTATACTAAACATATTCTAAATGCCCTCTATATATTTATTTGTATTACATGGGCCCCAATTGAAATTATGGTGTATTAAATACTAATCTCATTTGAAAAATTTAATGAGATATAGTTATAAAATACACCATGAGTTCAATTGTTGTTGGATTAAATTTAAGTTGTGTCCTCTATACTAAACATATTCTAAATGCCCTCTATATATTTATTTGTATTACATGGGCCCCAATTGAAATTATGGTGTATTAAATACTAATCTCATTTGAAAAATTTAATGAGATATAGTTATAAAATACACCATGAGTTCTCTTGTTGTTGGATTAAATTTAAGTTATGTGTCCTCTATACTAAACATATTCTAAATACCCTCTATATATTTATGAGTATTACAAGGGCCCCAATTCAAATTATGGTGTATTAAATACTAATCTCATTTGAAAAATTTAATGAGATATAGTTATAAAATACACCATGAGTTCAATTGTTTTAGGATTAAATTTGAGTTGTGTCCTCTATACTAAACATATTCTAAATGCCCTCTATATATTTATTTGTATTACATGGGCCCCAATTGAAATTATGGTGTATTAAATACTAATCTCATTTGAAAAATTTAATGTGATATAGTTATAAAATACACCATGAGTTCAATTGTTGTTGGATTAAATTTAAGTTATGTGTCCTCTATACTAAACATATTCTAAATGCCCTCTATATATTTATTTGTATTACATGGGCCCCAATTGAAATTATGGTGTATTAAATACTAATCTCATTTGAAAAATTTAATGAGATATAGTTATAAAATACACCATGAGTTCAATTGTTGTTGGATTAAATTTGAGTTGTGTCCTCTATACTAAACATATTCTAAATGCCCTCTATATATTTATTTGTATTACATGGGCCCCAATTGAAATTATGGTGTATTAAATACTAATCTCATTTGAAATATTTAATGAGATATAGTTATAAAATACACCATCAGTTCAATTGTTGTTGAATTAAATTTAAGTTGTGTCCTCTATACTAAACATATTCTAAATACCCTCTATATGTTTATTAGTATTACATGGGCCCCAATTGAAATTATGGTGTATTAAATACTAATCTCATTTGAAAAATTTAATGAGATATAGTTATAAAATACACCATGAGTTCAATTGTTGTTGGATTAAATTTAAGTTGTGTCCTCTATACTAAACATATTCTAAATGCCCTCTATATATTTATTTGTATTACATGGGCCCCAATTGAAATTATGGTGTATTAAATACTAATCTCATTTGAAAAATTTAATGAGATATAGTTATAAAATACACCATGAGTTCAATTGTTGTTGGATTAAATTTAAGTTATGTGTCCTCTATACTAAACATATTCTAAATACCCTCTATATATTTATGAGTATTACAAGGGCCCCAATTCAAATTATGGTGTATTAAATACTAATCTCATTTGAAAAATTTAATGAGATATAGTTATAAAATACACCATGAGTTCAATTGTTTTAGGATTAAATTTGAGTTGTGTCCTCTATACTAAACATATTCTAAATGCCCTCTATATATTTATTTGTATTACATGGGCCCCAATTGAAATTATGGTGTATTAAATACTAATCTCATTTGAAAAATTTAATGTGATATAGTTATAAAATACACCATGAGTTCAATTGTTGTTGGATTAAATTTAAGTTATGTGTCCTCTATACTAAACATATTCTAAATGCCCTCTATATATTTATTTGTATTACATGGGCCCCAATTGAAATTATGGTGTATTAAATACTAATCTCATTTGAAAAATTTAATGTGATATAGTTATAAAATACACCATGAGTTCAATTGTTGTTGGATTAAATTTAAGTTATGTGTCCTCTATACTAAACATATTCTAAATGCCCTCTATATATTTATTTGTATTACATGGGCCCCAATTGAAATTATGGTGTATTAAATACTAATCTCATTTGAAAAATTTAATGTGATATAGTTATAAAATACACCATGAGTTCAATTGTTGTTGGATTAAATTTAAGTTATGTGTCCTCTATACTAAACATATTCTAAATGCCCTCTATATATTTATTTGTATTACATGGGCCCCAATTGAAATTATGGTGTATTAAATACTAATCTCATTTGAAAAATTTAATGAGATATAGTTATAAAATACACCATGATTTCAATTGTTGTTGGATTAAATTTAAGTTATGTGTCCTCTATACTAAACATATTCTAAATACCCTCTATATATTTATGAGTATTACATGGGCCCCAATTGAAATTATGGTGTATTAAATACTAATCTCATTTGAAAAATTTAATGAGATATAGTTATAAAATACACCATGAGTTCAATTGTTGTTGGATTAAATTTGAGTTGTGCCCTCTATACTAAACATATTCTAAATGCCCTCTATATATTTATTTGTATCACTTGGGCCCCAATTGAAATTATGGTGTATTAAATACTAATATCATTTGAAAAATTTAATGAGATATAGTTATAAAATACACCATGAGTTCAATTGTTGTTGGATTAAATTTGAGTTGTGCCCTCTATACTAAACATATTCTAAATGCCCTCTATATATTTATATGTATCACTTGGGCCCCAATTGAAATTATGGTGTATTAAATACTAATCTCATTTGAAAAATTTAATGAGATATAGTTATAAAATACACCATGAGTTCAATTGTTGTTGGATTAAATTTGAGTTGTGCCCTCTATACTAAACATATTCTAAATGCCCTCTATATATTTATATGTATCACTTGGGCCCCAATTGAAATTATGGTGTATTAAATACTAATCTCATTTGAAAAATTTAATGAGATATAGTTATAAAATACACCATGAGTTCTCTTGTTGTTGGATTAAATTTAAGTTATGTGTCCTCTATACTAAACATATTCTAAATACCCTCTATATATTTATGAGTATTACAAGGGCCCCAATTCAAATTATGGTGTATTAAATACTAATCTCATTTGAAAAATTTAATGAGATATAGTTATAAAATACACCATGAGTTCAATTGTTGTTGGATTAAATTTAAGTTATGTGTCCTCTATACTAAACATATTCTAAATGCCCTCTATATATTTATTTGTATTACATGGGCCCCAATTGAAATTATGGTGTATTAAATACTAATCTCATTTGAAAAATTTAATGAGATATAGTTATAAAATACACCATGAGTTCAATTGTTGTTGGATTAAATTTGAGTTGTGTCCTCTATACTAAACATATTCTAAATGCCCTCTATATATTTATTTGTATTACATGGGCCCCAATTGAAATTATGGTGTATTAAATACTAATCTCATTTGAAAAATTTAATGAGATATAGTTATAAAATACACCATGAGTTCAATTGTTGTTGGATTAAATTTAAGTTGTGTCCTCTATACTAAACATATTCTAAATGCCCTCTATATATTTATTTGTATTACATGGGCCCCAATTGAAATTATGGTGTATTAAATACTAATCTCATTTGAAAAATTTAATGTGATATAGTTATAAAATACACCATGAGTTCAATTGTTGTTGGATTAAATTTAAGTTATGTGTCCTCTATACTAAACATATTCTAAATACCCTCTATATATTTATTAGTATTACATGGGCCGCAATTGAAATTATGGTGTATTAAATACTAATCTCATTTGAAAAATTTAATGAGATATAGTTATAAAATACACCATGAGTTCAATTGTTGTTGGATTAAATTTGAGTTGTGTCCTCTATACTAAACATATTCTAAATGCCCTCTATATATTTATTTGTATTACATGGGCCCAAATTGAAATTATGGTGTATTAAATACTAATCTCATTTGAAAAATTTAATGAGATATAGTTATAAAATACACCATGAGTTCAATTGTTGTTGGATTAAATTTGAGTTGTGTCCTCTATACTAAACATATTCTAAATGTCCTCTATATATTTATTTGTATTACATGGGCCCCAATTGAAATTATGGTGTATTAAATACTAATCTCATTTGAAAAATTTAATGAGATATAGTTATAAAATACACCATGATTTCAATTGTTGTTGGATTAAATTTAAGTTATGTGTCCTCTATACTAAACATATTCTAAATACCCTCTATATATTTATGAGTATTACATGGGCCCCAATTGAAATTATGGTGTATTAAATACGAATCTCATTTGAAAAATTTAATGAGATATAGTTATAAAATACACCATGAGTTCAATTGTTGTTGGATTAACTTTAAGTTGTGTCGTCTATACTAAACATATTCTAAATGCCCTCTATATATTTATTTGTATTACATGGGCCCCAATTGAAATTATGGTGTATTAAATACTAATCTCATTTGAAAAATTTAATGAGATATAGTTATAAAATACACGATGAGTTCAATTGTTGTTGGATTAAATTTAAGTTGTGTCCTCTATACTAAACATATTCTAAATGCCCTCTATATATTTATTTGTATTACATGGGCCCCAATTGAAATTATGGTGTATTAAATACTAATCTCATTTGAAAAATTTAATGTGATATAGTTATAAAATACACCATGAGTTCAATTGTTGTTGGATTAAATTTAAGTTATGTGTCCTCTATACTAAACATATTCTAAATACCCTCTATATATTTATTAGTATTACATGGGCCACAATTGAAATTATGGTGTATTAAATACTAATCTCATTTGAAAAATTTAATGAGATATAGTTATAAAATACACCATGAGTTCAATTGTTGTTGGATTAAATTTGAGTTGTGTCCTCTATACTAAACATATTCTAAATGCCCTCTATATATTTATTTGTATTACATGGGCCCAAATTGAAATTATGGTGTATTAAATACTAATCTCATTTGAAAAATTTAATGAGATATAGTTATAAAATACACCATGAGTTCAATTGTTGTTGGATTAAATTTAAGTTGTGTCCTCTATACTAAACATATTCTAAATGCCCTCTATATATTTATTTGTATTACATGGGCCCCAATTGAAATTATGGTGTATTAAATACTAATCTCATTTGAAAAATTTAATGAGATATAGTTATAAAATACACCATGATTTCAATTGTTGTTGGATTAAATTTAAGTTATGTGTCCTCTATACTAAACATATTCTAAATACCCTCTATATATTTATGAGTATTACATGGGCCCCAATTGAAATTATGGTGTATTAAATACGAATCTCATTTGAACAATTTAATGAGATATAGTTATAAAATACACCATGAGTTCAATTGTTTTTGGATTAAATTTAAGTTATGTGTCCTCTATACTAAACATATTCTTAATACCCTCTATATATTTATGAGTATTACAAGGGACCCAATTGAAATTATGGTGTATTAAATACTAATCCCATTTGAAAAATTTAATGAGATATAGTTATAAAATACACCATGAGTTCAATTGTTGTTGGATTAAATTTGAGTTGTGTCCTCTATACTAAACATATTCTAAATGCCCTCTATATATTTATTTGTATTACATGGGCCCCAATTGAAATTATGGTGTATTAAATACGAATCTCATTTGAAAAATTTAATGAGATATAGTTATAAAATACACCATGAGTTCAATTGTTGTTGGATTAAATTTAAGTTGTGTCCTCTATACTAAACATATTCTAAATGCCCTCTATATATTTATTTGTATTACATGGGCCCCAATTGAAATTATGGTGTATTAAATACTAATCTCATTTGAAAAATTTATTGAGATATAGTTATAAAATACACCATCAGTTCAATTGTTGTTGAATTAAATTTAAGTTGTGTCCTCTATACTAAACATATTCAAAATGCCCTCTATATATTTATTTGTATTACATGGGCCCAATTGAAATTATGGTGTATTAAATACTAATCTCATTTGAAAAATTTATTGAGATATAGTTATAAAATACACCATCAGTTCAATTGTTGTTGAATTAAATTTAAGTTGTGTCCTCTATACTAAAAATATTCAAAATGCCCATATATATTTATTTGTATTACATGGGCCCCAATTGAAATTATGGTGTATTAAATACTAATCTCATTTGAAAAATTTATTGAGATATAGTTATAAAATACACCATCAGTTCAATTGTTGTTGAATTAAATTTAAGTTGTGTCGTCTATACTAAACATATTCTAAATGCCCTCTATATATTTATTTGTATTACATGGGCCCCAATTGAAATTATGGTGTATTAAATACGAATCTCATTTGAAAAATTTAATGAGATATAGTTATAAAATACACCATGAGTTCAATTGTTGTTGGATTAAATTTAAGTTGTGTCCTCTATACTAAACATATTCTAAATGCCCTCTATATATTTATTTGTATTACATGGGCCCAATTGAAATTATGGTGTATTAAATACTAATCTCATTTGAAAAATTTATTGAGATATAGTTATAAAATACACCATCAGTTCAATTGTTGTTGAATTAAATTTAAGTTGTGTCCTCTATACTAAACATATTCAAAATGCCCTCTATATATTTATTTGTATTACATGGGCCCAATTGAAATTATGGTGTATTAAATACTAATCTCATTTGAAAAATTTATTGAGATATAGTTATAAAATACACCATCAGTTCAATTGTTGTTGAATTAAATTTAAGTTGTGTCCTCTATACTAAAAATATTCAAAATGCCCATATATATTTATTTGTATTACATGGGCCCCAATTGAAATTATGGTGTATTAAATACTAATCTCATTTGAAAAATTTATTGAGAGATAGTTATAAAATACACCATCAGTTCAATTGTTGTTGAATTAAATTTAAGTTGTGTCCTCTATACTAAACATATTCTAAATACCCTCTATATATTTATGAGTATTACAAGGGCCCCAATTGAAATTATGGTGTATTAAATACTAATCTCATTTGAAAAATTTATTGAGATATAGTTATAAAATACACCATCAGTTCAATTGTTGTTGAATTAAATTTGAGTTGTGTCCTCTATACTAAACATATTCTAAATGCCCTCTATATATTTATTTGTATTACATGGGCCCCAATTGAAATTATGGTGTATTAAATACTAATCTCATTTGAAAAATTTAATGAGATATAGTAATAAAATACACCATGAGTTCAATTGTTGTTGGATTAAATTTGAGTTGTGTCCTCTATACTAAACATATTCTAAATGCCCTCTATATATTTATTTGTATCACTTGGGCCCCAATTGAAATTATGGTGTATTAAATACTAATCTCATTTGAAAAATTTAATGAGATATAGTTATAAAATACACCATGAGTTCAATTGTTGTTGGATTAAATTTGAGTTGTGCCCTCTATACTAAACATATTCTAAATGCCCTCTATATATTTATTTGTATCACTTGGGCCCCAATTGAAATTATGGTGTATTAAATACTAATCTCATTTGAAAAATTTAATGAGATATAGTTATAAAATACACCATGAGTTCAATTGTTGTTGGATTAAATTTGAGTTGTGCCCTCTATACTAAACATATTCTAAATGCCCTCTATATATTTATATGTATCACTTGGGCCCCAATTGAAATTATGGTGTATTAAATACTAATCTCATTTGAAAAATTTAATGAGATATAGTTATAAAATACACCATGAGTTCAATTGTTGTTGGATTAAATTTGAGTTGTGTCCTCTATACTAAACATATTCTAAATGCCCTCTATATATTTATTTGTATTACATGGGCCCCAATTGAAATTATGGTGTATTAAATACTAATCTCATTTGAAAAATTTAATGAGATATAGTAATAAAATACACCATGAGTTCAATTGTTGTTGGATTAAATTTGAGTTGTGTCCTCTATACTAAACATATTCTAAATGCCCTCTATATATTTATTTGTATTACATGGGCCCCAATTGAAATTATGGTGTATTAAATACTAATCTCATTTGAAAAATTTAATGAGATATAGTAATAAAATACACCATGAGTTCAATTGTTGTTGGATTAAATTTGAGTTGTGTCCTCTATACTAAACATATTCTAAATGCCCTCTATATATTTATTTGTATTACATGGGCCCCAATTGAAATTATGGTGTATTAAATACTAATCTCATTTGAAAAATTTAATGAGATATAGTAATAAAATACACCATGAGTTCAATTGTTGTTGAATTAAATTTGAGTTGTGTCCTCTATACTAAACATATTCTAAATGCCCTCTATATATTTATTTGTATTACATGGGCCCCAATTGAAATTATGGTGTATTAAATACTAATCTCATTTGAAAAATTTAATGAGATATAGTTATAAAATACACCATGATTTCAATTGTTGTTGGATTAAATTTAAGTTATGTGTCCTCTATACTAAACATATTCTAAATACCCTCTATATATTTATGAGTATTACATGGGCCCCAATTGAAATTATGGTGTATTAAATACGAATCTCATTTGAAAAATTTAATGAGATATAGTTATAAAATACACCATGAGTTCAATTGTTTTTGGATTAAATTTAAGTTATGTGTCCTCTATACTAAACATATTCTTAATACCCTCTATATATTTATGAGTATTACAAGGGACCCAATTGAAATTATGGTGTATTAAATACTAATCTCATTTGAAAAAATTAATGAGATATAGTTATAAAATACACCATGAGTTCAATTGTTGTTGGATTAAATTTGAGTTGTGTCCTCTATACTAAACATATTCTAAATGCCCTCTATATATTTATTTGTATTACATGGGCCCCAATTGAAATTATGGTGTATTAAATACTAATCTCATTTGAAAAATTTAATGAGATATAGTTATAAAATACACCATGAGTTCAATTGTTGTTGGATTAAATTTAAGTTGTGTCCTCTATACTAAACATATTCTAAATGCCCTCTATATATTTATTTGTATTACATGGGCCCCAATTGAAATTATGGTGTATTAAATACTAATCTCATTTGAAAAATTTAATGAGATATAGTTATAAAATACACCATGAGTTCTCTTGTTGTTGGATTAAATTTAAGTTATGTGTCCTCTATACTAAACATATTCTAAATACCCTCTATATATTTATGAGTATTACAAGGGCCCCAATTCAAATTATGGTGTATTAAATACTAATCTCATTTGAAAAATTTAATGAGATATAGTTATAAAATACACCATGAGTTCAATTGTTTTAGGATTAAATTTGAGTTGTGTCCTCTATACTAAACATATTCTAAATGCCCTCTATATATTTATTTGTATTACATGGGCCCCAATTGAAATTATGGTGTATTAAATACTAATCTCATTTGAAAAATTTAATGTGATATAGTTATAAAATACACCATGAGTTCAATTGTTGTTGGATTAAATTTAAGTTATGTGTCCTCTATACTAAACATATTCTAAATGCCCTCTATATATTTATTTGTATTACATGGGCCCCAATTGAAATTATGGTGTATTAAATACTAATCTCATTTGAAAAATTTAATGAGATATAGTTATAAAATACACCATGAGTTCAATTGTTGTTGGATTAAATTTGAGTTGTGTCCTCTATACTAAACATATTCTAAATGCCCTCTATATATTTATTTGTATTACATGGGCCCCAATTGAAATTATGGTGTATTAAATACTAATCTCATTTGAAATATTTAATGAGATATAGTTATAAAATACACCATCAGTTCAATTGTTGTTGAATTAAATTTAAGTTGTGTCCTCTATACTAAACATATTCTAAATACCCTCTATATGTTTATTAGTATTACATGGGCCCCAATTGAAATTATGGTGTATTAAATACTAATCTCATTTGAAAAATTTAATGAGATATAGTTATAAAATACACCATGAGTTCAATTGTTGTTGGATTAAATTTAAGTTGTGTCCTCTATACTAAACATATTCTAAATGCCCTCTATATATTTATTTGTATTACATGGGCCCCAATTGAAATTATGGTGTATTAAATACTAATCTCATTTGAAAAATTTAATGAGATATAGTTATAAAATACACCATGAGTTCAATTGTTGTTGGATTAAATTTAAGTTATGTGTCCTCTATACTAAACATATTCTAAATACCCTCTATATATTTATGAGTATTACAAGGGCCCCAATTCAAATTATGGTGTATTAAATACTAATCTCATTTGAAAAATTTAATGAGATATAGTTATAAAATACACCATGAGTTCAATTGTTTTAGGATTAAATTTGAGTTGTGTCCTCTATACTAAACATATTCTAAATGCCCTCTATATATTTATTTGTATTACATGGGCCCCAATTGAAATTATGGTGTATTAAATACTAATCTCATTTGAAAAATTTAATGTGATATAGTTATAAAATACACCATGAGTTCAATTGTTGTTGGATTAAATTTAAGTTATGTGTCCTCTATACTAAACATATTCTAAATGCCCTCTATATATTTATTTGTATTACATGGGCCCCAATTGAAATTATGGTGTATTAAATACTAATCTCATTTGAAAAATTTAATGAGATATAGTTATAAAATACACCATGATTTCAATTGTTGTTGGATTAAATTTAAGTTATGTGTCCTCTATACTAAACATATTCTAAATACCCTCTATATATTTATGAGTATTACATGGGCCCCAATTGAAATTATGGTGTATTAAATACTAATCTCATTTGAAAAATTTAATGAGATATAGTTATAAAATACACCATGAGTTCAATTGTTGTTGGATTAAATTTGAGTTGTGCCCTCTATACTAAACATATTCTAAATGCCCTCTATATATTTATTTGTATCACTTGGGCCCCAATTGAAATTATGGTGTATTAAATACTAATATCATTTGAAAAATTTAATGAGATATAGTTATAAAATACACCATGAGTTCAATTGTTGTTGGATTAAATTTGAGTTGTGCCCTCTATACTAAACATATTCTAAATGCCCTCTATATATTTATATGTATCACTTGGGCCCCAATTGAAATTATGGTGTATTAAATACTAATCTCATTTGAAAAATTTAATGAGATATAGTTATAAAATACACCATGAGTTCAATTGTTGTTGGATTAAATTTGAGTTGTGCCCTCTATACTAAACATATTCTAAATGCCCTCTATATATTTATATGTATCACTTGGGCCCCAATTGAAATTATGGTGTATTAAATACTAATCTCATTTGAAAAATTTAATGAGATATAGTTATAAAATACACCATGAGTTCTCTTGTTGTTGGATTAAATTTAAGTTATGTGTCCTCTATACTAAACATATTCTAAATACCCTCTATATATTTATGAGTATTACAAGGGCCCCAATTCAAATTATGGTGTATTAAATACTAATCTCATTTGAAAAATTTAATGAGATATAGTTATAAAATACACCATGAGTTCAATTGTTGTTGGATTAAATTTAAGTTATGTGTCCTCTATACTAAACATATTCTAAATGCCCTCTATATATTTATTTGTATTACATGGGCCCCAATTGAAATTATGGTGTATTAAATACTAATCTCATTTGAAAAATTTAATGAGATATAGTTATAAAATACACCATGAGTTCAATTGTTGTTGGATTAAATTTGAGTTGTGTCCTCTATACTAAACATATTCTAAATGCCCTCTATATATTTATTTGTATTACATGGGCCCCAATTGAAATTATGGTGTATTAAATACTAATCTCATTTGAAAAATTTAATGAGATATAGTTATAAAATACACCATGAGTTCAATTGTTGTTGGATTAAATTTAAGTTGTGTCCTCTATACTAAACATATTCTAAATGCCCTCTATATATTTATTTGTATTACATGGGCCCCAATTGAAATTATGGTGTATTAAATACTAATCTCATTTGAAAAATTTAATGTGATATAGTTATAAAATACACCATGAGTTCAATTGTTGTTGGATTAAATTTAAGTTATGTGTCCTCTATACTAAACATATTCTAAATACCCTCTATATATTTATTAGTATTACATGGGCCGCAATTGAAATTATGGTGTATTAAATACTAATCTCATTTGAAAAATTTAATGAGATATAGTTATAAAATACACCATGAGTTCAATTGTTGTTGGATTAAATTTGAGTTGTGTCCTCTATACTAAACATATTCTAAATGCCCTCTATATATTTATTTGTATTACATGGGCCCCAATTGAAATTATGGTGTATTAAATACTAATCTCATTTGAAAAATTTAATGAGATATAGTTATAAAATACACCATGATTTCAATTGTTGTTGGATTAAATTTAAGTTATGTGTCCTCTATACTAAACATATTCTAAATACCCTCTATATATTTATGAGTATTACATGGGCCCCAATTGAAATTATGGTGTATTAAATACTAATCTCATTTGAAAAATTTAATGAGATATAGTTATAAAATACACCATGAGTTCAATTGTTGTTGGATTAAATTTGAGTTGTGTCCTCTATACTAAACATATTCTAAATGCCCTCTATATATTTATTTGTATTACATGGGCCCAAATTGAAATTATGGTGTATTAAATACTAATCTCATTTGAAAAATTTAATGAGATATAGTTATAAAATACACCATGAGTTCAATTGTTGTTGGATTAAATTTAAGTTATGTGTCCTCTATACTAAACATATTCTAAATACCCTCTATATATTTATGAGTATTACATGGGCCCCAATTGAAATTATGGTGTATTAAATACTAATCTCATTTGAAAAATTTAATGAGATATAGTTATAAAATACACCATGATTTCAATTGTTGTTGGATTAAATTTAAGTTATGTGTCCTCTATACTAAACATATTCTAAATACCCTCTATATATTTATGAGTATTACATGGGCCCCAATTGAAATTATGGTGTATTAAATACTAATCTCATTTGAAAAATTTAATGTGATATAGTTATAAAATACACCATGAGTTCAATTGTTGTTGGATTAAATTTGAGTTGTGTCCTCTATACTAAACATATTCTAAATGCCCTCTATATATTTATTTGTATTACATGGGCCCCAATTGAAATTATGGTGTATTAAATACTAATCTCATTTGAAAAATTTAATGAGATATAGTTATAAAATACACCATGATTTCAATTGTTGTTGGATTAAATTTAAGTTATGTGTCCTCTATACTAAACATATTCTAAATACCCTCTATATATTTATGAGTATTACATGGGCCCCAATTGAAATTATGGTGTATTAAATACTAATCTCATTTGAAAAATTTAATGTGATATAGTTATAAAATACACCATGAGTTCAATTGTTGTTGGATTAAATTTGAGTTGTGTCCTCTATACTAAACATATTCTAAATGCCCTCTATATATTTATTTGTATTACATGGGCCCAAATTGAAATTATGGTGTATTAAATACTAATCTCATTTGAAAAATTTAATGAGATATAGTTATAAAATACACCATGAGTTCAATTGTTGTTGGATTAAATTTGAGTTGTGTCCTCTATACTAAACATATTCTAAATGCCCTCTATATATTTATTTGTATTACATGGGCCCCAATTGAAATTATGGTGTATTAAATACTAATCTCATTTGAAAAATTTAATGAGATATAGTTATAAAATACACCATGATTTCAATTGTTGTTGGATTAAATTTAAGTTATGTGTCCTCTATACTAAACATATTCTAAATACCCTCTATATATTTATGAGTATTACATGGGCCCCAATTGAAATTATGGTGTATTAAATACGAATCTCATTTGAAAAATTTAATGAGATATAGTTATAAAATACACCATGAGTTCAATTGTTTTTGGATTAAATTTAAGTTATGTGTCCTCTATACTAAACATATTCTTAATACCCTCTATATATTTATGAGTATTACAAGGGACCCAATTGAAATTATGGTGTATTAAATACTAATCTCATTTGAAAAAATTAATGAGATATAGTTATAAAATACACCATGAGTTCAATTGTTGTTGGATTAAATTTGAGTTGTGTCCTCTATACTAAACATATTCTAAATGCCCTCTATATATTTATTTGTATTACATGGGCCCCAATTGAAATTATGGTGTATTAAATACGAATCTCATTTGAAAAATTTAATGAGATATAGTTATAAGATACACCATGAGTTCAATTGTTGTTGGATTAAATTTAAGTTGTGTCCTCTATACTAAACATATTCTAAATGCCCTCTATATGTTTATTAGTATTACATGGGCCCCAATTGAAATTATGGTGTATTAAATACGAATCTCATTTGAAAAAATTAATGAGATATACTTATAAAATACACCATGAGTTCAATTGTTTTTGGATTAAATTTAAGTTATGTGTCCTCTATACTAAACATATTCTTAATACCCTCTATATATTTATGAGTATTACAAGGGACCCAATTGAAATTATGGTGTATTAAATACTAATCCCATTTGAAAAATTTAATGAGATATAGTTATAAAATACACCATGAGTTCAATTGTTGTTGGATTAAATTTAAGTTGTGTCCTCTATACTAAACATATTCTAAATGCCCTCTATATATTTATTTGTATTACATGGGCCCCAATTGAAATTATGGTGTATTAAATACTAATCTCATTTGAAAAATTTATTGAGATATAGTTATAAAATACACCATCAGTTCAATTGTTGTTGAATTAAATTTAAGTTGTGTCCTCTATACTAAACATATTCAAAATGCCCTCTATATATTTATTTGTATTACATGGGCCCAATTGAAATTATGGTGTATTAAATACTAATCTCATTTGAAAAATTTATTGAGATATAGTTATAAAATACACCATCAGTTCAATTGTTGTTGAATTAAATTTAAGTTGTGTCCTCTATACTAAAAATATTCAAAATGCCCATATATATTTATTTGTATTACATGGGCCCCAATTGAAATTATGGTGTATTAAATACTAATCTCATTTGAAAAATTTATTGAGATATAGTTATAAAATACACCATCAGTTCAATTGTTGTTGAATTAAATTTAAGTTGTGTCCTCTATACTAAACATATTCAAAATGCCCTCTATATATTTATTTGTATTACATGGGCCCAATTGAAATTATGGTGTATTAAATACTAATCTCATTTGAAAAATTTATTGAGAGATAGTTATAAAATACACCATCAGTTCAATTGTTGTTGAATTAAATTTAAGTTGTGTCCTCTATACTAAACATATTCTAAATACCCTCTATATATTTATGACTATTACAAGGGCCCCAATTGAAATTATGGTGTATTAAATACTAATCTCATTTGAAAAATTTATTGAGATATAGTTATAAAATACACCATGAGTTCAATTGTTGTTGGATTAAATTTGAGTTGTGTCCTCTATACTAAACATATTCTAAATGCCCTCTATATATTTATTTGTATTACATGGGCCCCAATTGAAATTATGGTGTATTAAATACTAATCTCATTTGAAAAATTTAATGTGATATAGTTATAAAATACACCATGAGTTCAATTGTTGTTGGATTAAATTTAAGTTATGTGTCCTCTATACTAAACATATTCTAAATACCCTCTATATATTTATTAGTATTACAAGGGACCCTATTGAAATTATGGTGTATTAAATACTAATCTCATTTGAAAAATTTATTGAGATATAGTTATAAAATACACCATCAGTTCAATTGTTGTTGAATTAAATTTAAGTTGTCTCCTCTATACTAAACATATTCTAAATACCCTCTATATGTTTATTAGTATTACATGGGCCCCAATTGAAATTATGGTGTATTAAATACTAATCTCATTTGAAAAATTTAATGAGATATAGTTATAAAATACACCATGAGTTCAATTGTTGTTGGATTAAATTTGAGTTGTGTCCTCTATACTAAACATATTCTAAATGCCCTCTATATATTTATTTGTATTACATGGGCCCCAATTGAAATTATGGTGTATTAAATACGAATCTCATTTGAAAACTTTAATGAGATATAGTTATAAAATACACCATGAGTTCAATTGTTGTTGGATTAAATTTAAGTTGTGTCCTCTATACTAAACATATTCTAAATGCCCTCTATATGTTTATTAGTATTACATGGGCCCCAATTGAAATTATGGTGTATTAAATACTAATCTCATTTGAAAAATTTAATGAGATATAGTTATAAAATACACCATGAGTTCAATTGTTGTTGGATTAAATTTGAGTTGTGTCCTCTATACTAAACATATTCTAAATGCCCTCTATATATTTATTTGTATTACATGGGCCCCAATTGAAATTATGGTGTATTAAATACGAATCTCATTTGAAAAATTTAATGAGATATAGTTATAAAATACACCATGAGTTCAATTGTTGTTGGATTAAATTTAAGTTGTGTCCTCTATACTAAACATATTCTAAATGCCCTCTATATATTTATTTGTATTACATGGGCCCCAATTGAAATTATGGTGTATTAAATACTAATCTCATTTGAAAAATTTATTGAGATATAGTTATAAAATACACCACCAGTTCAATTGTTGTTGAATTAAATTTAAGTTGTGTCCTCTATACTAAACATATTCAAAATGCCCTCTATATATTTATTTGTATTACATGGGCCCCAATTGAAATTATGGTGTATTAAATACTAATCTCATTTGAAAAATTTATTGAGATATAGTTATAAAATACACCATCAGTTCAATTGTTGTTGAATTAAATTTAAGTTGTGTCCTCTATACTAAACATATTCAAAATGCCCTCTATATATTTATTTGTATTACATGGGCCCCAATTGAAATTATGGTGTATTAAATACTAATCTCATTTGAAAAATTTAATGAGATATAGTTATAAAATACACCATGAGTTCAATTGTTGTTGGATTAAATTTAAGTTGTGTCCTCTATACTAAACATATTCTAAATGCCCTCTATATATTTATTTGTATTACATGGGCCCCAATTGAAATTATGGTGTATTAAATACTAATCTCATTTGAAAAATTTAATGTGATATAGTTATAAAATACACCATGAGTTCAATTGTTGTTGGATTAAATTTAAGTTATGTGTCCTCTATACTAAACATATTCTAAATACCCTCTATATATTTATTAGTATTACATGGGCCACAATTGAAATTATGGTGTATTAAATACTAATCTCATTTGAAAAATTTAATGAGATATAGTTATAAAATACACCATGAGTTCAATTGTTGTTGGATTAACTTTAAGTTGTGTCGTCTATACTAAACATATTCTAAATGCCCTCTATATATTTATTTGTATTACATGGGCCCCAATTGAAATTATGGTGTATTAAATACTAATCTCATTTGAAAAATTTAATGAGATATAGTTATAAAATACACCATGAGTTCAATTGTTGTTGGATTAAATTTAAGTTGTGTCCTCTATACTAAACATATTCTAAATGCCCTCTATATATTTATTTGTATTACATGGGCCCCAATTGAAATTATGGTGTATTAAATACTAATCTCATTTGAAAAATTTAATGTGATATAGTTATAAAATACACCATGAGTTCAATTGTTGTTGGATTAAATTTAAGTTATGTGTCCTCTATACTAAACATATTCTAAATACCCTCTATATATTTATTAGTATTACATGGGCCACAATTGAAATTATGGTGTATTAAATACTAATCTCATTTGAAAAATTTAATGAGATATAGTTATAAAATACACCATGAGTTCAATTGTTGTTGGATTAAATTTGAGTTGTGTCCTCTATACTAAACATATTCTAAATGCCCTCTATATATTTATTTGTATTACATGGGCCCAAATTGAAATTATGGTGTATTAAATACTAATCTCATTTGAAAAATTTAATGAGATATAGTTATAAAATACACCATGAGTTCAATTGTTGTTGGATTAAATTTAAGTTGTGTCCTCTATACTAAACATATTCTAAATGCCCTCTATATATTTATTTGTATTACATGGGCCCCAATTGAAATTATGGTGTATTAAATACTAATCTCATTTGAAAAATTTAATGTGATATAGTTATAAAATACACCATGAGTTCAATTGTTGTTGGATTAAATTTAAGTTATGTGTCCTCTATACTAAACATATTCTAAATACCCTCTATATATTTATTAGTATTACATGGGCCACAATTGAAATTATGGTGTATTAAATACTAATCTCATTTGAAAAATTTAATGAGATATAGTTATAAAATACACCATGAGTTCAATTGTTGTTGGATTAACTTTAAGTTGTGTCGTCTATACTAAACATATTCTAAATGCCCTCTATATATTTATTTGTATTACATGGGCCCCAATTGAAATTATGGTGTATTAAATACTAATCTCATTTGAAAAATTTAATGAGATATAGTTATAAAATACAAAATGAGTTCAATTGTTGTTGGATTAAATTTAAGTTATGTGTCCTCTATACTAAACATATTCTAAATACCCTCTATATATTTATGAGTATTACAAGGGCCCCAATTGAAATTATGGTGTATCAAATACTAATCTCATTTGAAAAATTTAATGAGATATAGTTATAAAATACACCATGAGTTCAATTGTTGTTGGATTAACTTTAAGTTGTGTCGTCTATACTAAACATATTCTAAATGCCCTCTATATATTTATTTGTATTACATGGGCCCCAATTGAAATTATGGTGTATTAAATACTAATCTCATTTGAAAAATTTAATGAGATATAGTTATAAAATACACGATGAGTTCAATTGTTGTTGGATTAAATTTAAGTTGTGTCCTCTATACTAAACATATTCTAAATGCCCTCTATATATTTATTTGTATTACATGGGCCCCAATTGAAATTATGGTGTATTAAATACTAATCTCATTTGAAAAATTTAATGTGATATAGTTATAAAATACACCATGAGTTCAATTGTTGTTGGATTAAATTTAAGTTATGTGTCCTCTATACTAAACATATTCTAAATACCCTCTATATATTTATTAGTATTACATGGGCCACAATTGAAATTATGGTGTATTAAATACTAATCTCATTTGAAAAATTTAATGAGATATAGTTATAAAATACACCATGAGTTCAATTGTTGTTGGATTAAATTTGAGTTGTGTCCTCTATACTAAACATATTCTAAATGCCCTCTATATATTTATTTGTATTACATGGGCCCAAATTGAAATTATGGTGTATTAAATACTAATCTCATTTGAAAAATTTAATGAGATATAGTTATAAAATACACCATGAGTTCAATTGTTGTTGGATTAAATTTAAGTTGTGTCCTCTATACTAAACATATTCAAAATGCCCTCTATATATTTATTTGTATTACATGGGCCCAATTGAAATTATGGTGTATTAAATACTAATCTCATTTGAAAAATTTATTGAGATATAGTTATAAAATACACCATCAGTTCAATTGTTGTTGAATTAAATTTAAGTTGTGTCCTCTATACTAAAAATATTCAAAATGCCCATATATATTTATTTGTATTACATGGGCCCCAATTGAAATTATGGTGTATTAAATACTAATCTCATTTGAAAAATTTATTGAGATATAGTTATAAAATACACCATCAGTTCAATTGTTGTTGAATTAAATTTAAGTTGTGTCGTCTATACTAAACATATTCTAAATGCCCTCTATATATTTATTTGTATTACATGGGCCCCAATTGAAATTATGGTGTATTAAATACGAATCTCATTTGAAAAATTTAATGAGATATAGTTATAAAATACACCATGAGTTCAATTGTTGTTGGATTAAATTTAAGTTGTGTCCTCTATACTAAACATATTCTAAATGCCCTCTATATATTTATTTGTATTACATGGGCCCCAATTGAAATTATGGTGTATTAAATACTAATCTCATTTGAAAAATTTATTGAGATATAGTTATAAAATACACCATCAGTTCAATTGTTGTTGAATTAAATTTAAGTTGTGTCCTCTATACTAAACATATTCAAAATGCCCTCTATATATTTATTTGTATTACATGGGCCCAATTGAAATTATGGTGTATTAAATACTAATCTCATTTGAAAAATTTATTGAGATATAGTTATAAAATACACCATCAGTTCAATTGTTGTTGAATTAAATTTAAGTTGTGTCCTCTATACTAAAAATATTCAAAATGCCCATATATATTTATTTGTATTACATGGGCCCCAATTGAAATTATGGTGTATTAAATACTAATCTCATTTGAAAAATTTATTGAGAGATAGTTATAAAATACACCATCAGTTCAATTGTTGTTGAATTAAATTTAAGTTGTGTCCTCTATACTAAACATATTCTAAATACCCTCTATATATTTATGAGTATTACAAGGGCCCCAATTGAAATTATGGTGTATTAAATACTAATCTCATTTGAAAAATTTATTGAGATATAGTTATAAAATACACCATCAGTTCAATTGTTGTTGAATTAAATTTGAGTTGTGTCCTCTATACTAAACATATTCTAAATGCCCTCTATATATTTATTTGTATCACTTGGGCCCCAATTGAAATTATGGTGTATTAAATACTAATCTCATTTGAAATATTTAATGAGATATAGTTATAAAATACACCATGAGTTCAATTGTTGTTGGATTAAATTTGAGTTGTGCCCTCTATACTAAACATATTCTAAATGCCCTCTATATATTTATATGTATCACTTGGGCCCCAATTGAAATTATGGTGTATTAAATACTAATCTCATTTGAAAAATTTAATGAGATATAGTTATAAAATACACCATGAGTTCAATTGTTGTTGGATTAAATTTGAGTTGTGTCCTCTATACTAAACATATTCTAAATGCCCTCTATATATTTATTTGTATTACATGGGCCCCAATTGAAATTATGGTGTATTAAATACTAATCTCATTTGAAAAATTTAATGAGATATAGTAATAAAATACACCATGAGTTCAATTGTTGTTGGATTAAATTTGAGTTGTGTCCTCTATACTAAACATATTCTAAATGCCCTCTATATATTTATTTGTATCACTTGGGCCCCAATTGAAATTATGGTGTATTAAATACTAATCTCATTTGAAAAATTTAATGAGATATAGTTATAAAATACACCATGAGTTCAATTGTTGTTGGATTAAATTTGAGTTGTGCCCTCTATACTAAACATATTCTAAATGCCCTCTATATATTTATTTGTATCACTTGGGCCCCAATTGAAATTATGGTGTATTAAATACTAATCTCATTTGAAAAATTTAATGTGATATAGTTATAAAATACACCATGAGTTCAATTGTTGTTGGATTAAATTTAAGTTATGTGTCCTCTATACTAAACATATTCTAAATACCCTCTATATATTTATGAGTATTACAAGGGCCCCAATTGAAATTATGGTGTATTAAATACTAATCTCATTTGAAAAATTTAATGAGATATAGTTATAAAATACACCATGAGTTCAATTGTTGTTGGATTAACTTTAAGTTGTGTCCTCTATACTAAACATATTCTAAATGCCCTCTATATATTTATTTGTATTACATGGGCCCCAATTGAAATTATGGTGTATTAAATACTAATCTCATTTGAAAAATTTAATGAGATATAGTTATAAAATACACGATGAGTTCAATTGTTGTTGGATTAAATTTAAGTTGTGTCCTCTATACTAAACATATTCTAAATGCCCTCTATATATTTATTTGTATTACATGGGCCCCAATTGAAATTATGGTGTATTAAATACTAATCTCATTTGAAAAATTTAATGTGATATAGTTATAAAATACACCATGAGTTCAATTGTTGTTGGATTAAATTTAAGTTATGTGTCCTCTATACTAAACATATTCTAAATACCCTCTATATATTTATTAGTATTACATGGGCCACAATTGAAATTATGGTGTATTAAATACTAATCTCATTTGAAAAATTTAATGAGATATAGTTATAAAATACACCATGAGTTCAATTGTTGTTGGATTAAATTTGAGTTGTGTCCTCTATACTAAACATATTCTAAATGCCCTCTATATATTTATTTGTATTACATGGGCCCAAATTGAAATTATGGTGTATTAAATACTAATCTCATTTGAAAAATTTAATGAGATATAGTTATAAAATACACCATGAGTTCAATTGTTGTTGGATTAAATTTAAGTTGTGTCCTCTATACTAAACATATTCTAAATGCCCTCTATATATTTATTTGTATTACATGGGCCCCAATTGAAATTATGGTGTATTAAATACTAATCTCATTTGAAAAATTAATGAGATATAGTTATAAAATACACCATGATTTCAATTGTTGTTGGATTAAATTTAAGTTATGTGTCCTCTATACTAAACATATTCTAAATACCCTCTATATATTTATGAGTATTACATGGGCCCCAATTGAAATTATGGTGTATTAAATACGAATCTCATTTGAACAATTTAATGAGATATAGTTATAAAATACACCATGAGTTCAATTGTTTTTGGATTAAATTTAAGTTATGTGTCCTCTATACTAAACATATTCTTAATACCCTCTATATATTTATGAGTATTACAAGGGACCCAATTGAAATTATGGTGTATTAAATACTAATCCCATTTGAAAAATTTAATGAGATATAGTTATAAAATACACCATGAGTTCAATTGTTGTTGGATTAAATTTGAGTTGTGTCCTCTATACTAAACATATTCTAAATGCCCTCTATATATTTATTTGTATTACATGGGCCCCAATTGAAATTATGGTGTATTAAATACGAATCTCATTTGAAAAATTTAATGAGATATAGTTATAAAATACACCATGAGTTCAATTGTTGTTGGATTAAATTTAAGTTGTGTCCTCTATACTAAACATATTCTAAATGCCCTCTATATATTTATTTGTATTACATGGGCCCCAATTGAAATTATGGTGTATTAAATACTAATCTCATTTGAAAAATTTATTGAGATATAGTTATAAAATACACCATCAGTTCAATTGTTGTTGAATTAAATTTAAGTTGTGTCCTCTATACTAAACATATTCAAAATGCCCTCTATATATTTATTTGTATTACATGGGCCCAATTGAAATTATGGTGTATTAAATACTAATCTCATTTGAAAAATTTATTGAGATATAGTTATAAAATACACCATCAGTTCAATTGTTGTTGAATTAAATTTAAGTTGTGTCCTCTATACTAAAAATATTCAAAATGCCCATATATATTTATTTGTATTACATGGGCCCCAATTGAAATTATGGTGTATTAAATACTAATCTCATTTGAAAAATTTATTGAGATATAGTTATAAAATACACCATCAGTTCAATTGTTGTTGAATTAAATTTAAGTTGTGTCGTCTATACTAAACATATTCTAAATGCCCTCTATATATTTATTTGTATTACATGGGCCCCAATTGAAATTATGGTGTATTAAATACGAATCTCATTTGAAAAATTTAATGAGATATAGTTATAAAATACACCATGAGTTCAATTGTTGTTGGATTAAATTTAAGTTGTGTCCTCTATACTAAACATATTCTAAATGCCCTCTATATATTTATTTGTATTACATGGGCCCCAATTGAAATTATGGTGTATTAAATACTAATCTCATTTGAAAAATTTATTGAGATATAGTTATAAAATACACCATCAGTTCAATTGTTGTTGAATTAAATTTAAGTTGTGTCCTCTATACTAAACATATTCAAAATGCCCTCTATATATTTATTTGTATTACATGGGCCCAATTGAAATTATGGTGTATTAAATACTAATCTCATTTGAAAAATTTATTGAGATATAGTTATAAAATACACCATCAGTTCAATTGTTGTTGAATTAAATTTAAGTTGTGTCCTCTATACTAAAAATATTCAAAATGCCCATATATATTTATTTGTATTACATGGGCCCCAATTGAAATTATGGTGTATTAAATACTAATCTCATTTGAAAAATTTATTGAGAGATAGTTATAAAATACACCATCAGTTCAATTGTTGTTGAATTAAATTTAAGTTGTGTCCTCTATACTAAACATATTCTAAATACCCTCTATATATTTATGAGTATTACAAGGGCCCCAATTGAAATTATGGTGTATTAAATACTAATCTCATTTGAAAAATTTATTGAGATATAGTTATAAAATACACCATCAGTTCAATTGTTGTTGAATTAAATTTGAGTTGTGTCCTCTATACTAAACATATTCTAAATGCCCTCTATATATTTATTTGTATCACTTGGGCCCCAATTGAAATTATGGTGTATTAAATACTAATCTCATTTGAAATATTTAATGAGATATAGTTATAAAATACACCATGAGTTCAATTGTTGTTGGATTAAATTTGAGTTGTGCCCTCTATACTAAACATATTCTAAATGCCCTCTATATATTTATATGTATCACTTGGGCCCCAATTGAAATTATGGTGTATTAAATACTAATCTCATTTGAAAAATTTAATGAGATATAGTTATAAAATACACCATGAGTTCAATTGTTGTTGGATTAAATTTGAGTTGTGTCCTCTATACTAAACATATTCTAAATGCCCTCTATATATTTATTTGTATTACATGGGCCCCAATTGAAATTATGGTGTATTAAATACTAATCTCATTTGAAAAATTTAATGAGATATAGTTATAAAATACACGATGAGTTCAATTGTTGTTGGATTAAATTTAAGTTGTGTCCTCTATACTAAACATATTCTAAATGCCCTCTATATATTTATTTGTATTACATGGGCCCCAATTGAAATTATGGTGTATTAAATACTAATCTCATTTGAAAAATTTAATGTGATATAGTTATAAAATACACCATGAGTTCAATTGTTGTTGGATTAAATTTAAGTTATGTGTCCTCTATACTAAACATATTCTAAATACCCTCTATATATTTATTAGTATTACATGGGCCACAATTGAAATTATGGTGTATTAAATACTAATCTCATTTGAAAAATTTAATGAGATATAGTTATAAAATACACCATGAGTTCAATTGTTGTTGGATTAAATTTGAGTTGTGTCCTCTATACTAAACATATTCTAAATGCCCTCTATATATTTATTTGTATTACATGGGCCCAAATTGAAATTATGGTGTATTAAATACTAATCTCATTTGAAAAATTTAATGAGATATAGTTATAAAATACACCATGAGTTCAATTGTTGTTGGATTAAATTTAAGTTGTGTCCTCTATACTAAACATATTCTAAATGCCCTCTATATATTTATTTGTATTACATGGGCCCCAATTGAAATTATGGTGTATTAAATACTAATCTCATTTGAAAAATTTAATGAGATATAGTTATAAAATACACCATGATTTCAATTGTTGTTGGATTAAATTTAAGTTATGTGTCCTCTATACTAAACATATTCTAAATGCCCTCTATATATTTATTTGTATTACATGGGCCCCAATTGAAATTATGGTGTATTAAATACTAATCTCATTTGAAAAATTTAATGAGATATAGTTATAAAATACACCATGAGTTCAATTGTTGTTGGATTAAATTTGAGTTGTGTCCTCTATACTAAACATATTCTAAATGCCCTCTATATATTTATTTGTATTACATGGGCCCCAATTGAAATTATGGTGTATTAAATACTAATCTCATTTGAAATATTTAATGAGATATAGTTATAAAATACACCATCAGTTCAATTGTTGTTGAATTAAATTTAAGTTGTGTCCTCTATACTAAACATATTCTAAATACCCTCTATATGTTTATTAGTATTACATGGGCCCCAATTGAAATTATGGTGTATTAAATACTAATCTCATTTGAAAAATTTAATGAGATATAGTTATAAAATACACCATGAGTTCAATTGTTGTTGGATTAAATTTAAGTTGTGTCCTCTATACTAAACATATTCTAAATGCCCTCTATATATTTATTTGTATTACATGGGCCCCAATTGAAATTATGGTGTATTAAATACTAATCTCATTTGAAAAATTTAATGAGATATAGTTATAAAATACACCATGAGTTCAATTGTTGTTGGATTAAATTTAAGTTATGTGTCCTCTATACTAAACATATTCTAAATACCCTCTATATATTTATGAGTATTACAAGGGCCCCAATTCAAATTATGGTGTATTAAATACTAATCTCATTTGAAAAATTTAATGAGATATAGTTATAAAATACACCATGAGTTCAATTGTTTTAGGATTAAATTTGAGTTGTGTCCTCTATACTAAACATATTCTAAATGCCCTCTATATATTTATATGTATCACTTGGGCCCCAATTGAAATTATGGTGTATTAAATACTAATCTCATTTGAAAAATTTAATGAGATATAGTTATAAAATACACCATGAGTTCTCTTGTTGTTGGATTAAATTTAAGTTATGTGTCCTCTATACTAAACATATTCTAAATACCCTCTATATATTTATGAGTATTACAAGGGCCCCAATTCAAATTATGGTGTATTAAATACTAATCTCATTTGAAAAATTTAATGAGATATAGTTATAAAATACACCATGAGTTCAATTGTTTTAGGATTAAATTTGAGTTGTGTCCTCTATACTAAACATATTCTAAATGCCCTCTATATATTTATTTGTATTACATGGGCCCCAATTGAAATTATGGTGTATTAAATACTAATCTCATTTGAAAAATTTAATGTGATATAGTTATAAAATACACCATGAGTTCAATTGTTGTTGGATTAAATTTAAGTTATGTGTCCTCTATACTAAACATATTCTAAATGCCCTCTATATATTTATTTGTATTACATGGGCCCCAATTGAAATTATGGTGTATTAAATACTAATCTCATTTGAAAAATTTAATGAGATATAGTTATAAAATACACCATGAGTTCAATTGTTGTTGGATTAAATTTGAGTTGTGTCCTCTATACTAAACATATTCTAAATGCCCTCTATATATTTATTTGTATTACATGGGCCCCAATTGAAATTATGGTGTATTAAATACTAATCTCATTTGAAAAATTTAATGAGATATAGTTATAAAATACACCATGAGTTCAATTGTTGTTGGATTAAATTTGAGTTGTGTCCTCTATACTAAACATATTCTAAATGCCCTCTATATATTTATTTGTATTACATGGGCCCCAATTGAAATTATGGTGTATTAAATACTAATCTCATTTGAAAAATTTAATGAGATATAGTTATAAAATACACCATGAGTTCAATTGTTGTTGGATTAAATTTAAGTTGTGTCCTCTATACTAAACATATTCTAAATGCCCTCTATATATTTATTTGTATTACATGGGCCCCAATTGAAATTATGGTGTATTAAATACTAATCTCATTTGAAAAATTTAATGTGATATAGTTATAAAATACACCATGAGTTCAATTGTTGTTGGATTAAATTTAAGTTATGTGTCCTCTATACTAAACATATTCTAAATACCCTCTATATATTTATTAGTATTACATGGGCCGCAATTGAAATTATGGTGTATTAAATACTAATCTCATTTGAAAAATTTAATGAGATATAGTTATAAAATACACCATGATTTCAATTGTTGTTGGATTAAATTTAAGTTATGTGTCCTCTATACTAAACATATTCTAAATACCCTCTATATATTTATTAGTATTACAAGGGACCCTATTGAAATTATGGTGTATTAAATACTAATCTCATTTGAAAAATTTATTGAGATATAGTTATAAAATACACCATCAGTTCAATTGTTGTTGAATTAAATTTAAGTTGTCTCCTCTATACTAAACATATTCTAAATACCCTCTATATGTTTATTAGTATTACATGGGCCCCAATTGAAATTATGGTGTATTAAATACGAATCTCATTTGAAAAATTTAATGAGATATAGTTATAAGATACACCATGAGTTCAATTGTTGTTGGATTAAATTTAAGTTGTGTCCTCTATACTAAACATATTCTAAATGCCCTCTATATGTTTATTAGTATTACATGGGCCCCAATTGAAATTATGGTGTATTAAATACGAATCTCATTTGAAAAAATTAATGAGATATACTTATAAAATACACCATGAGTTCAATTGTTTTTGGATTAAATTTAAGTTATGTGTCCTCTATACTAAACATATTCTTAATACCCTCTATATATTTATGAGTATTACAAGGGACCCAATTGAAATTATGGTGTATTAAATACTAATCCCATTTGAAAAATTTAATGAGATATAGTTATAAAATACACCATGAGTTCAATTGTTGTTGGATTAAATTTAAGTTGTGTCCTCTATACTAAACATATTCTAAATGCCCTCTATATATTTATTTGTATTACATGGGCCCCAATTGAAATTATGGTGTATTAAATACTAATCTCATTTGAAAAATTTATTGAGATATAGTTATAAAATACACCATCAGTTCAATTGTTGTTGAATTAAATTTAAGTTGTGTCCTCTATACTAAACATATTCAAAATGCCCTCTATATATTTATTTGTATTACATGGGCCCAATTGAAATTATGGTGTATTAAATACTAATCTCATTTGAAAAATTTATTGAGATATAGTTATAAAATACACCATCAGTTCAATTGTTGTTGAATTAAATTTAAGTTGTGTCCTCTATACTAAAAATATTCAAAATGCCCATATATATTTATTTGTATTACATGGGCCCCAATTGAAATTATGGTGTATTAAATACTAATCTCATTTGAAAAAATTAATGAGATATAGTTATAAAATACACCATGAGTTCAATTGTTGTTGGATTAAATTTGAGTTGTGTCCTCTATACTAAACATATTCTAAATGCCCTCTATATATTTATTTGTATTACATGGGCCCCAATTGAAATTATGGTGTATTAAATACGAATCTCATTTGAAAAATTTAATGAGATATAGTTATAAGATACACCATGAGTTCAATTGTTGTTGGATTAAATTTAAGTTGTGTCCTCTATACTAAACATATTCTAAATGCCCTCTATATGTTTATTAGTATTACATGGGCCCCAATTGAAATTATGGTGTATTAAATACGAATCTCATTTGAAAAAATTAATGAGATATACTTATAAAATACACCATGAGTTCAATTGTTTTTGGATTAAATTTAAGTTATGTGTCCTCTATACTAAACATATTCTTAATACCCTCTATATATTTATGAGTATTACAAGGGACCCAATTGAAATTATGGTGTATTAAATACTAATCTCATTTGAAAAAATTAATGAGATATAGTTATAAAATACACCATGAGTTCAATTGTTGTTGGATTAAATTTGAGTTGTGTCCTCTATACTAAACATATTCTAAATGCCCTCTATATATTTATTTGTATTACATGGGCCCCAATTGAAATTATGGTGTATTAAATACGAATCTCATTTGAAAAATTTAATGAGATATAGTTATAAGATACACCATGAGTTCAATTGTTGTTGGATTAAATTTAAGTTGTGTCCTCTATACTAAACATATTCTAAATGCCCTCTATATGTTTATTAGTATTACATGGGCCCCAATTGAAATTATGGTGTATTAAATACGAATCTCATTTGAAAAAATTAATGAGATATACTTATAAAATACACCATGAGTTCAATTGTTTTTGGATTAAATTTAAGTTATGTGTCCTCTATACTAAACATATTCTTAATACCCTCTATATATTTATGAGTATTACAAGGGACCCAATTGAAATTATGGTGTATTAAATACTAATCCCATTTGAAAAATTTAATGAGATATAGTTATAAAATACACCATGAGTTCAATTGTTGTTGGATTAAATTTAAGTTGTGTCCTCTATACTAAACATATTCTAAATGCCCTCTATATATTTATTTGTATTACATGGGCCCCAATTGAAATTATGGTGTATTAAATACTAATCTCATTTGAAAAATTTATTGAGATATAGTTATAAAATACACCATCAGTTCAATTGTTGTTGAATTAAATTTAAGTTGTGTCCTCTATACTAAACATATTCAAAATGCCCTCTATATATTTATTTGTATTACATGGGCCCAATTGAAATTATGGTGTATTAAATACTAATCTCATTTGAAAAATTTATTGAGATATAGTTATAAAATACACCATCAGTTCAATTGTTGTTGAATTAAATTTAAGTTGTGTCCTCTATACTAAAAATATTCAAAATGCCCATATATATTTATTTGTATTACATGGGCCCCAATTGAAATTATGGTGTATTAAATACTAATCTCATTTGAAAAATTTATTGAGATATAGTTATAAAATACACCATCAGTTCAATTGTTGTTGAATTAAATTTAAGTTGTGTCCTCTATACTAAACATATTCAAAATGCCCTCTATATATTTATTTGTATTACATGGGCCCAATTGAAATTATGGTGTATTAAATACTAATCTCATTTGAAAAATTTATTGAGATATAGTTATAAAATACACCATCAGTTCAATTGTTGTTGAATTAAATTTAAGTTGTGTCCTCTATACTAAAAATATTCAAAATGCCCATATATATTTATTTGTATTACATGGGCCCCAATTGAAATTATGGTGTATTAAATACTAATCTCATTTGAAAAATTTATTGAGATATAGTTATAAAATACACCATCAGTTCAATTGTTGTTGAATTAAATTTAAGTTGTGTCCTCTATACTAAACATATTCTAAATACCCTCTATATATTTATGACTATTACAAGGGCCCCAATTGAAATTATGGTGTATTAAATACTAATCTCATTTGAAAAATTTATTGAGATATAGTTATAAAATACACCATGAGTTCAATTGTTGTTGGATTAAATTTGAGTTGTGTCCTCTATACTAAACATATTCTAAATGCCCTCTATATATTTATTTGTATTACATGGGCCCCAATTGAAATTATGGTGTATTAAATACTAATCTCATTTGAAAAATTTAATGTGATATAGTTATAAAATACACCATGAGTTCAATTGTTGTTGGATTAAATTTAAGTTATGTGTCCTCTATACTAAACATATTCTAAATACCCTCTATATATTTATGAGTATTACAAGGGCCCCAATTGAAATTATGGGGTATTAAATACTAATTTCATTTGAAAAATGTAATGAGATATAGTTATAAAATACACCATGAGTTCAATTGTTGTTGGATTAAATTTAAGTTATGTGTCCTCTATACTAAACATATTCTAAATACCCTCTATATATTTATTAGTATTACAAGGGACCCTATTGAAATTATGGTGTATTAAATACTAATCTCATTTGAAAAATTTATTGAGATATAGTTATAAAATACACCATCAGTTCAATTGTTGTTGAATTAAATTTAAGTTGTCTCCTCTATACTAAACATATTCTAAATACCCTCTATATGTTTATTAGTATTACATGGGCCCCAATTGAAATTATGGTGTATTAAATACTAATCTCATTTGAAAAATTTAATGAGATATAGTTATAAAATACACCATGAGTTCAATTGTTGTTGGATTAAATTTGAGTTGTGTCCTCTATACTAAACATATTCTAAATGCCCTCTATATATTTATTTGTATTACATGGGCCCCAATTGAAATTATGGTGTATTAAATACGAATCTCATTTGAAAACTTTAATGAGATATAGTTATAAAATACACCATGAGTTCAATTGTTGTTGGATTAAATTTAAGTTGTGTCCTCTATACTAAACATATTCTAAATGCCCTCTATATGTTTATTAGTATTACATGGGCCCCAATTGAAATTATGGTGTATTAAATACTAATCTCATTTGAAAAATTTAATGAGATATAGTTATAAAATACACCATGAGTTCAATTGTTGTTGGATTAAATTTGAGTTGTGTCCTCTATACTAAACATATTCTAAATGCCCTCTATATATTTATTTGTATTACATGGGCCCCAATTGAAATTATGGTGTATTAAATACGAATCTCATTTGAAAAATTTAATGAGATATAGTTATAAAATACACCATGAGTTCAATTGTTGTTGGATTAAATTTAAGTTGTGTCCTCTATACTAAACATATTCTAAATGCCCTCTATATATTTATTTGTATTACATGGGCCCCAATTGAAATTATGGTGTATTAAATACTAATCTCATTTGAAAAATTTATTGAGATATAGTTATAAAATACACCATCAGTTCAATTGTTGTTGAATTAAATTTAAGTTGTGTCCTCTATACTAAACATATTCAAAATGCCCTCTATATATTTATTTGTATTACATGGGCCCCAATTGAAATTATGGTGTATTAAATACTAATCTCATTTGAAAAATTTATTGAGATATAGTTATAAAATACACCATCAGTTCAATTGTTGTTGAATTAAATTTAAGTTGTGTCCTCTATACTAAACATATTCAAAATGCCCTCTATATATTTATTTGTATTACATGGGCCCCAATTGAAATTATGGTGTATTAAATACTAATCTCATTTGAAAAATTTAATGAGATATAGTTATAAAATACACCATGAGTTCAATTGTTGTTGGATTAAATTTAAGTTGTGTCCTCTATACTAAACATATTCTAAATGCCCTCTATATATTTATTTGTATTACATGGGCCCCAATTGAAATTATGGTGTATTAAATACTAATCTCATTTGAAAAATTTAATGTGATATAGTTATAAAATACACCATGAGTTCAATTGTTGTTGGATTAAATTTAAGTTATGTGTCCTCTATACTAAACATATTCTAAATACCCTCTATATATTTATTAGTATTACATGGGCCACAATTGAAATTATGGTGTATTAAATACTAATCTCATTTGAAAAATTTAATGAGATATAGTTATAAAATACACCATGAGTTCAATTGTTGTTGGATTAACTTTAAGTTGTGTCGTCTATACTAAACATATTCTAAATGCCCTCTATATATTTATTTGTATTACATGGGCCCCAATTGAAATTATGGTGTATTAAATACTAATCTCATTTGAAAAATTTAATGAGATATAGTTATAAAATACACCATGAGTTCAATTGTTGTTGGATTAAATTTAAGTTGTGTCCTCTATACTAAACATATTCTAAATGCCCTCTATATATTTATTTGTATTACATGGGCCCCAATTGAAATTATGGTGTATTAAATACTAATCTCATTTGAAAAATTTAATGTGATATAGTTATAAAATACACCATGAGTTCAATTGTTGTTGGATTAAATTTAAGTTATGTGTCCTCTATACTAAACATATTCTAAATACCCTCTATATATTTATTAGTATTACATGGGCCACAATTGAAATTATGGTGTATTAAATACTAATCTCATTTGAAAAATTTAATGAGATATAGTTATAAAATACACCATGAGTTCAATTGTTGTTGGATTAAATTTGAGTTGTGTCCTCTATACTAAACATATTCTAAATGCCCTCTATATATTTATTTGTATTACAGGGGCCCAAATTGAAATTATGGTGTATTAAATACTAATCTCATTTGAAAAATTTAATGAGATATAGTTATAAAATACACCATGAGTTCAATTGTTGTTGGATTAAATTTAAGTTGTGTCCTCTATACTAAACATATTCTAAATGCCCTCTATATATTTATTTGTATTACATGGGCCCCAATTGAAATTATGGTGTATTAAATACTAATCTCATTTGAAAACTTTAATGTGATATAGTTATAAAATACACCATGAGTTCAATTGTTGTTGGATTAAATTTAAGTTATGTGTCCTCTATACTAAACATATTCTAAATACCCTCTATATATTTATTAGTATTACATGGGCCACAATTGAAATTATGGTGTATTAAATACTAATCTCATTTGAAAAATTTAATGAGATATAGTTATAAAATACACCATGAGTTCAATTGTTGTTGGATTAACTTTAAGTTGTGTCGTCTATACTAAACATATTCTAAATGCCCTCTATATATTTATTTGTATTACATGGGCCCCAATTGAAATTATGGTGTATTAAATACTAATCTCATTTGAAAAATTTAATGAGATATAGTTATAAAATACAAAATGAGTTCAATTGTTGTTGGATTAAATTTAAGTTATGTGTCCTCTATACTAAACATATTCTAAATACCCTCTATATATTTATGAGTATTACAAGGGCCCCAATTGAAATTATGGTGTATTAAATACTAATCTCATTTGAAAAATTTAATGAGATATAGTTATAAAATACACCATGAGTTCAATTGTTGTTGGATTAACTTTAAGTTGTGTCGTCTATACTAAACATATTCTAAATGCCCTCTATATATTTATTTGTATTACATGGGCCCCAATTGAAATTATGGTGTATTAAATACTAATCTCATTTGAAAAATTTAATGAGATATAGTTATAAAATACACGATGAGTTCAATTGTTGTTGGATTAAATTTAAGTTGTGTCCTCTATACTAAACATATTCTAAATGCCCTCTATATATTTATTTGTATTACATGGGCCCCAATTGAAATTATGGTGTATTAAATACTAATCTCATTTGAAAAATTTAATGTGATATAGTTATAAAATACACCATGAGTTCAATTGTTGTTGGATTAAATTTAAGTTATGTGTCCTCTATACTAAACATATTCTAAATACCCTCTATATATTTATTAGTATTACATGGGCCACAATTGAAATTATGGTGTATTAAATACTAATCTCATTTGAAAAATTTAATGAGATATAGTTATAAAATACACCATGAGTTCAATTGTTGTTGGATTAAATTTGAGTTGTGTCCTCTATACTAAACATATTCTAAATGCCCTCTATATATTTATTTGTATTACATGGGCCCAAATTGAAATTATGGTGTATTAAATACTAATCTCATTTGAAAAATTTAATGAGATATAGTTATAAAATACACCATGAGTTCAATTGTTGTTGGATTAAATTTAAGTTGTGTCCTCTATACTAAACATATTCTAAATGCCCTCTATATATTTATTTGTATTACATGGGCCCCAATTGAAATTATGGTGTATTAAATACTAATCTCATTTGAAAAATTTAATGAGATATAGTTATAAAATACACCATGATTTCAATTGTTGTTGGATTAAATTTAAGTTATGTGTCCTCTATACTAAACATATTCTAAATACCCTCTATATATTTATGAGTATTACATGGGCCCCAATTGAAATTATGGTGTATTAAATACGAATCTCATTTGAACAATTTAATGAGATATAGTTATAAAATACACCATGAGTTCAATTGTTTTTGGATTAAATTTAAGTTATGTGTCCTCTATACTAAACATATTCTTAATACCCTCTATATATTTATGAGTATTACAAGGGACCCAATTGAAATTATGGTGTATTAAATACTAATCCCATTTGAAAAATTTAATGAGATATAGTTATAAAATACACCATGAGTTCAATTGTTGTTGGATTAAATTTGAGTTGTGTCCTCTATACTAAACATATTCTAAATGCCCTCTATATATTTATTTGTATTACATGGGCCCCAATTGAAATTATGGTGTATTAAATACGAATCTCATTTGAAAAATTTAATGAGATATAGTTATAAAATACACCATGAGTTCAATTGTTGTTGGATTAAATTTAAGTTGTGTCCTCTATACTAAACATATTCTAAATGCCCTCTATATATTTATTTGTATTACATGGGCCCCAATTGAAATTATGGTGTATTAAATACTAATCTCATTTGAAAAATTTATTGAGATATAGTTATAAAATACACCATCAGTTCAATTGTTGTTGAATTAAATTTAAGTTGTGTCCTCTATACTAAACATATTCAAAATGCCCTCTATATATTTATTTGTATTACATGGGCCCAATTGAAATTATGGTGTATTAAATACTAATCTCATTTGAAAAATTTATTGAGATATAGTTATAAAATACACCATCAGTTCAATTGTTGTTGAATTAAATTTAAGTTGTGTCCTCTATACTAAAAATATTCAAAATGCCCATATATATTTATTTGTATTACATGGGCCCCAATTGAAATTATGGTGTATTAAATACTAATCTCATTTGAAAAATTTATTGAGAGATAGTTATAAAATACACCATCAGTTCAATTGTTGTTGAATTAAATTTAAGTTGTGTCCTCTATACTAAACATATTCTAAATACCCTCTATATATTTATGAGTATTACAAGGGCCCCAATTGAAATTATGGTGTATTAAATACTAATCTCATTTGAAAAATTTATTGAGATATAGTTATAAAATACACCATCAGTTCAATTGTTGTTGAATTAAATTTGAGTTGTGTCCTCTATACTAAACATATTCTAAATGCCCTCTATATATTTATTTGTATCACTTGGGCCCCAATTGAAATTATGGTGTATTAAATACTAATCTCATTTGAAATATTTAATGAGATATAGTTATAAAATACACCATGAGTTCAATTGTTGTTGGATTAAATTTGAGTTGTGCCCTCTATACTAAACATATTCTAAATGCCCTCTATATATTTATATGTATCACTTGGGCCCCAATTGAAATTATGGTGTATTAAATACTAATCTCATTTGAAAAATTTAATGAGATATAGTTATAAAATACACCATGAGTTCAATTGTTGTTGGATTAAATTTGAGTTGTGTCCTCTATACTAAACATATTCTAAATGCCCTCTATATATTTATTTGTATTACATGGGCCCCAATTGAAATTATGGTGTATTAAATACTAATCTCATTTGAAAAATTTAATGAGATATAGTTATAAAATACACGATGAGTTCAATTGTTGTTGGATTAAATTTAAGTTGTGTCCTCTATACTAAACATATTCTAAATGCCCTCTATATATTTATTTGTATTACATGGGCCCCAATTGAAATTATGGTGTATTAAATACTAATCTCATTTGAAAAATTTAATGTGATATAGTTATAAAATACACCATGAGTTCAATTGTTGTTGGATTAAATTTAAGTTATGTGTCCTCTATACTAAACATATTCTAAATACCCTCTATATATTTATTAGTATTACATGGGCCACAATTGAAATTATGGTGTATTAAATACTAATCTCATTTGAAAAATTTAATGAGATATAGTTATAAAATACACCATGAGTTCAATTGTTGTTGGATTAAATTTGAGTTGTGTCCTCTATACTAAACATATTCTAAATGCCCTCTATATATTTATTTGTATTACATGGGCCCAAATTGAAATTATGGTGTATTAAATACTAATCTCATTTGAAAAATTTAATGAGATATAGTTATAAAATACACCATGAGTTCAATTGTTGTTGGATTAAATTTAAGTTGTGTCCTCTATACTAAACATATTCTAAATGCCCTCTATATATTTATTTGTATTACATGGGCCCCAATTGAAATTATGGTGTATTAAATACTAATCTCATTTGAAAAATTTAATGAGATATAGTTATAAAATACACCATGATTTCAATTGTTGTTGGATTAAATTTAAGTTATGTGTCCTCTATACTAAACATATTCTAAATGCCCTCTATATATTTATTTGTATTACATGGGCCCCAATTGAAATTATGGTGTATTAAATACTAATCTCATTTGAAAAATTTAATGAGATATAGTTATAAAATACACCATGAGTTCAATTGTTGTTGGATTAAATTTGAGTTGTGTCCTCTATACTAAACATATTCTAAATGCCCTCTATATATTTATTTGTATTACATGGGCCCCAATTGAAATTATGGTGTATTAAATACTAATCTCATTTGAAATATTTAATGAGATATAGTTATAAAATACACCATCAGTTCAATTGTTGTTGAATTAAATTTAAGTTGTGTCCTCTATACTAAACATATTCTAAATACCCTCTATATGTTTATTAGTATTACATGGGCCCCAATTGAAATTATGGTGTATTAAATACTAATCTCATTTGAAAAATTTAATGAGATATAGTTATAAAATACACCATGAGTTCAATTGTTGTTGGATTAAATTTAAGTTGTGTCCTCTATACTAAACATATTCTAAATGCCCTCTATATATTTATTTGTATTACATGGGCCCCAATTGAAATTATGGTGTATTAAATACTAATCTCATTTGAAAAATTTAATGAGATATAGTTATAAAATACACCATGAGTTCAATTGTTGTTGGATTAAATTTAAGTTATGTGTCCTCTATACTAAACATATTCTAAATACCCTCTATATATTTATGAGTATTACAAGGGCCCCAATTCAAATTATGGTGTATTAAATACTAATCTCATTTGAAAAATTTAATGAGATATAGTTATAAAATACACCATGAGTTCAATTGTTTTAGGATTAAATTTGAGTTGTGTCCTCTATACTAAACATATTCTAAATGCCCTCTATATATTTATATGTATCACTTGGGCCCCAATTGAAATTATGGTGTATTAAATACTAATCTCATTTGAAAAATTTAATGAGATATAGTTATAAAATACACCATGAGTTCTCTTGTTGTTGGATTAAATTTAAGTTATGTGTCCTCTATACTAAACATATTCTAAATACCCTCTATATATTTATGAGTATTACAAGGGCCCCAATTCAAATTATGGTGTATTAAATACTAATCTCATTTGAAAAATTTAATGAGATATAGTTATAAAATACACCATGAGTTCAATTGTTTTAGGATTAAATTTGAGTTGTGTCCTCTATACTAAACATATTCTAAATGCCCTCTATATATTTATTTGTATTACATGGGCCCCAATTGAAATTATGGTGTATTAAATACTAATCTCATTTGAAAAATTTAATGTGATATAGTTATAAAATACACCATGAGTTCAATTGTTGTTGGATTAAATTTAAGTTATGTGTCCTCTATACTAAACATATTCTAAATGCCCTCTATATATTTATTTGTATTACATGGGCCCCAATTGAAATTATGGTGTATTAAATACTAATCTCATTTGAAAAATTTAATGAGATATAGTTATAAAATACACCATGAGTTCAATTGTTGTTGGATTAAATTTGAGTTGTGTCCTCTATACTAAACATATTCTAAATGCCCTCTATATATTTATTTGTATTACATGGGCCCCAATTGAAATTATGGTGTATTAAATACTAATCTCATTTGAAAAATTTAATGAGATATAGTTATAAAATACACCATGAGTTCAATTGTTGTTGGATTAAATTTGAGTTGTGTCCTCTATACTAAACATATTCTAAATGCCCTCTATATATTTATTTGTATTACATGGGCCCCAATTGAAATTATGGTGTATTAAATACTAATCTCATTTGAAAAATTTAATGAGATATAGTTATAAAATACACCATGAGTTCAATTGTTGTTGGATTAAATTTAAGTTGTGTCCTCTATACTAAACATATTCTAAATGCCCTCTATATATTTATTTGTATTACATGGGCCCCAATTGAAATTATGGTGTATTAAATACTAATCTCATTTGAAAAATTTAATGTGATATAGTTATAAAATACACCATGAGTTCAATTGTTGTTGGATTAAATTTAAGTTATGTGTCCTCTATACTAAACATATTCTAAATACCCTCTATATATTTATTAGTATTACATGGGCCGCAATTGAAATTATGGTGTATTAAATACTAATCTCATTTGAAAAATTTAATGAGATATAGTTATAAAATACACCATGATTTCAATTGTTGTTGGATTAAATTTAAGTTATGTGTCCTCTATACTAAACATATTCTAAATACCCTCTATATATTTATTAGTATTACAAGGGACCCTATTGAAATTATGGTGTATTAAATACTAATCTCATTTGAAAAATTTATTGAGATATAGTTATAAAATACACCATCAGTTCAATTGTTGTTGAATTAAATTTAAGTTGTCTCCTCTATACTAAACATATTCTAAATACCCTCTATATGTTTATTAGTATTACATGGGCCCCAATTGAAATTATGGTGTATTAAATACGAATCTCATTTGAAAAATTTAATGAGATATAGTTATAAGATACACCATGAGTTCAATTGTTGTTGGATTAAATTTAAGTTGTGTCCTCTATACTAAACATATTCTAAATGCCCTCTATATGTTTATTAGTATTACATGGGCCCCAATTGAAATTATGGTGTATTAAATACGAATCTCATTTGAAAAAATTAATGAGATATACTTATAAAATACACCATGAGTTCAATTGTTTTTGGATTAAATTTAAGTTATGTGTCCTCTATACTAAACATATTCTTAATACCCTCTATATATTTATGAGTATTACAAGGGACCCAATTGAAATTATGGTGTATTAAATACTAATCCCATTTGAAAAATTTAATGAGATATAGTTATAAAATACACCATGAGTTCAATTGTTGTTGGATTAAATTTAAGTTGTGTCCTCTATACTAAACATATTCTAAATGCCCTCTATATATTTATTTGTATTACATGGGCCCCAATTGAAATTATGGTGTATTAAATACTAATCTCATTTGAAAAATTTATTGAGATATAGTTATAAAATACACCATCAGTTCAATTGTTGTTGAATTAAATTTAAGTTGTGTCCTCTATACTAAACATATTCAAAATGCCCTCTATATATTTATTTGTATTACATGGGCCCAATTGAAATTATGGTGTATTAAATACTAATCTCATTTGAAAAATTTATTGAGATATAGTTATAAAATACACCATCAGTTCAATTGTTGTTGAATTAAATTTAAGTTGTGTCCTCTATACTAAAAATATTCAAAATGCCCATATATATTTATTTGTATTACATGGGCCCCAATTGAAATTATGGTGTATTAAATACTAATCTCATTTGAAAAAATTAATGAGATATAGTTATAAAATACACCATGAGTTCAATTGTTGTTGGATTAAATTTGAGTTGTGTCCTCTATACTAAACATATTCTAAATGCCCTCTATATATTTATTTGTATTACATGGGCCCCAATTGAAATTATGGTGTATTAAATACGAATCTCATTTGAAAAATTTAATGAGATATAGTTATAAGATACACCATGAGTTCAATTGTTGTTGGATTAAATTTAAGTTGTGTCCTCTATACTAAACATATTCTAAATGCCCTCTATATGTTTATTAGTATTACATGGGCCCCAATTGAAATTATGGTGTATTAAATACGAATCTCATTTGAAAAAATTAATGAGATATACTTATAAAATACACCATGAGTTCAATTGTTTTTGGATTAAATTTAAGTTATGTGTCCTCTATACTAAACATATTCTTAATACCCTCTATATATTTATGAGTATTACAAGGGACCCAATTGAAATTATGGTGTATTAAATACTAATCTCATTTGAAAAAATTAATGAGATATAGTTATAAAATACACCATGAGTTCAATTGTTGTTGGATTAAATTTGAGTTGTGTCCTCTATACTAAACATATTCTAAATGCCCTCTATATATTTATTTGTATTACATGGGCCCCAATTGAAATTATGGTGTATTAAATACGAATCTCATTTGAAAAATTTAATGAGATATAGTTATAAGATACACCATGAGTTCAATTGTTGTTGGATTAAATTTAAGTTGTGTCCTCTATACTAAACATATTCTAAATGCCCTCTATATGTTTATTAGTATTACATGGGCCCCAATTGAAATTATGGTGTATTAAATACGAATCTCATTTGAAAAAATTAATGAGATATACTTATAAAATACACCATGAGTTCAATTGTTTTTGGATTAAATTTAAGTTATGTGTCCTCTATACTAAACATATTCTTAATACCCTCTATATATTTATGAGTATTACAAGGGACCCAATTGAAATTATGGTGTATTAAATACTAATCCCATTTGAAAAATTTAATGAGATATAGTTATAAAATACACCATGAGTTCAATTGTTGTTGGATTAAATTTAAGTTGTGTCCTCTATACTAAACATATTCTAAATGCCCTCTATATATTTATTTGTATTACATGGGCCCCAATTGAAATTATGGTGTATTAAATACTAATCTCATTTGAAAAATTTATTGAGATATAGTTATAAAATACACCATCAGTTCAATTGTTGTTGAATTAAATTTAAGTTGTGTCCTCTATACTAAACATATTCAAAATGCCCTCTATATATTTATTTGTATTACATGGGCCCAATTGAAATTATGGTGTATTAAATACTAATCTCATTTGAAAAATTTATTGAGATATAGTTATAAAATACACCATCAGTTCAATTGTTGTTGAATTAAATTTAAGTTGTGTCCTCTATACTAAAAATATTCAAAATGCCCATATATATTTATTTGTATTACATGGGCCCCAATTGAAATTATGGTGTATTAAATACTAATCTCATTTGAAAAATTTATTGAGATATAGTTATAAAATACACCATCAGTTCAATTGTTGTTGAATTAAATTTAAGTTGTGTCCTCTATACTAAACATATTCAAAATGCCCTCTATATATTTATTTGTATTACATGGGCCCAATTGAAATTATGGTGTATTAAATACTAATCTCATTTGAAAAATTTATTGAGATATAGTTATAAAATACACCATCAGTTCAATTGTTGTTGAATTAAATTTAAGTTGTGTCCTCTATACTAAAAATATTCAAAATGCCCATATATATTTATTTGTATTACATGGGCCCCAATTGAAATTATGGTGTATTAAATACTAATCTCATTTGAAAAATTTATTGAGATATAGTTATAAAATACACCATCAGTTCAATTGTTGTTGAATTAAATTTAAGTTGTGTCCTCTATACTAAACATATTCTAAATACCCTCTATATATTTATGACTATTACAAGGGCCCCAATTGAAATTATGGTGTATTAAATACTAATCTCATTTGAAAAATTTATTGAGATATAGTTATAAAATACACCATGAGTTCAATTGTTGTTGGATTAAATTTGAGTTGTGTCCTCTATACTAAACATATTCTAAATGCCCTCTATATATTTATTTGTATTACATGGGCCCCAATTGAAATTATGGTGTATTAAATACTAATCTCATTTGAAAAATTTAATGTGATATAGTTATAAAATACACCATGAGTTCAATTGTTGTTGGATTAAATTTAAGTTATGTGTCCTCTATACTAAACATATTCTAAATACCCTCTATATATTTATGAGTATTACAAGGGCCCCAATTGAAATTATGGGGTATTAAATACTAATTTCATTTGAAAAATGTAATGAGATATAGTTATAAAATACACCATGAGTTCAATTGTTGTTGGATTAAATTTAAGTTATGTGTCCTCTATACTAAACATATTCTAAATACCCTCTATATATTTATTAGTATTACAAGGGACCCTATTGAAATTATGGTGTATTAAATACTAATCTCATTTGAAAAATTTATTGAGATATAGTTATAAAATACACCATCAGTTCAATTGTTGTTGAATTAAATTTAAGTTGTCTCCTCTATACTAAACATATTCTAAATACCCTCTATATGTTTATTAGTATTACATGGGCCCCAATTGAAATTATGGTGTATTAAATACTAATCTCATTTGAAAAATTTAATGAGATATAGTTATAAAATACACCATGAGTTCAATTGTTGTTGGATTAAATTTGAGTTGTGTCCTCTATACTAAACATATTCTAAATGCCCTCTATATATTTATTTGTATTACATGGGCCCCAATTGAAATTATGGTGTATTAAATACGAATCTCATTTGAAAACTTTAATGAGATATAGTTATAAAATACACCATGAGTTCAATTGTTGTTGGATTAAATTTAAGTTGTGTCCTCTATACTAAACATATTCTAAATGCCCTCTATATGTTTATTAGTATTACATGGGCCCCAATTGAAATTATGGTGTATTAAATACTAATCTCATTTGAAAAATTTAATGAGATATAGTTATAAAATACACCATGAGTTCAATTGTTGTTGGATTAAATTTGAGTTGTGTCCTCTATACTAAACATATTCTAAATGCCCTCTATATATTTATTTGTATTACATGGGCCCCAATTGAAATTATGGTGTATTAAATACGAATCTCATTTGAAAAATTTAATGAGATATAGTTATAAAATACACCATGAGTTCAATTGTTGTTGGATTAAATTTAAGTTGTGTCCTCTATACTAAACATATTCTAAATGCCCTCTATATATTTATTTGTATTACATGGGCCCCAATTGAAATTATGGTGTATTAAATACTAATCTCATTTGAAAAATTTATTGAGATATAGTTATAAAATACACCATCAGTTCAATTGTTGTTGAATTAAATTTAAGTTGTGTCCTCTATACTAAACATATTCAAAATGCCCTCTATATATTTATTTGTATTACATGGGCCCCAATTGAAATTATGGTGTATTAAATACTAATCTCATTTGAAAAATTTATTGAGATATAGTTATAAAATACACCATCAGTTCAATTGTTGTTGAATTAAATTTAAGTTGTGTCCTCTATACTAAACATATTCAAAATGCCCTCTATATATTTATTTGTATTACATGGGCCCCAATTGAAATTATGGTGTATTAAATACTAATCTCATTTGAAAAATTTAATGAGATATAGTTATAAAATACACCATGAGTTCAATTGTTGTTGGATTAAATTTAAGTTGTGTCCTCTATACTAAACATATTCTAAATGCCCTCTATATATTTATTTGTATTACATGGGCCCCAATTGAAATTATGGTGTATTAAATACTAATCTCATTTGAAAAATTTAATGTGATATAGTTATAAAATACACCATGAGTTCAATTGTTGTTGGATTAAATTTAAGTTATGTGTCCTCTATACTAAACATATTCTAAATACCCTCTATATATTTATTAGTATTACATGGGCCACAATTGAAATTATGGTGTATTAAATACTAATCTCATTTGAAAAATTTAATGAGATATAGTTATAAAATACACCATGAGTTCAATTGTTGTTGGATTAACTTTAAGTTGTGTCGTCTATACTAAACATATTCTAAATGCCCTCTATATATTTATTTGTATTACATGGGCCCCAATTGAAATTATGGTGTATTAAATACTAATCTCATTTGAAAAATTTAATGAGATATAGTTATAAAATACACCATGAGTTCAATTGTTGTTGGATTAAATTTAAGTTGTGTCCTCTATACTAAACATATTCTAAATGCCCTCTATATATTTATTTGTATTACATGGGCCCCAATTGAAATTATGGTGTATTAAATACTAATCTCATTTGAAAAATTTAATGTGATATAGTTATAAAATACACCATGAGTTCAATTGTTGTTGGATTAAATTTAAGTTATGTGTCCTCTATACTAAACATATTCTAAATACCCTCTATATATTTATTAGTATTACATGGGCCACAATTGAAATTATGGTGTATTAAATACTAATCTCATTTGAAAAATTTAATGAGATATAGTTATAAAATACACCATGAGTTCAATTGTTGTTGGATTAAATTTGAGTTGTGTCCTCTATACTAAACATATTCTAAATGCCCTCTATATATTTATTTGTATTACAGGGGCCCAAATTGAAATTATGGTGTATTAAATACTAATCTCATTTGAAAAATTTAATGAGATATAGTTATAAAATACACCATGAGTTCAATTGTTGTTGGATTAAATTTAAGTTGTGTCCTCTATACTAAACATATTCTAAATGCCCTCTATATATTTATTTGTATTACATGGGCCCCAATTGAAATTATGGTGTATTAAATACTAATCTCATTTGAAAACTTTAATGTGATATAGTTATAAAATACACCATGAGTTCAATTGTTGTTGGATTAAATTTAAGTTATGTGTCCTCTATACTAAACATATTCTAAATACCCTCTATATATTTATTAGTATTACATGGGCCACAATTGAAATTATGGTGTATTAAATACTAATCTCATTTGAAAAATTTAATGAGATATAGTTATAAAATACACCATGAGTTCAATTGTTGTTGGATTAACTTTAAGTTGTGTCGTCTATACTAAACATATTCTAAATGCCCTCTATATATTTATTTGTATTACATGGGCCCCAATTGAAATTATGGTGTATTAAATACTAATCTCATTTGAAAAATTTAATGAGATATAGTTATAAAATACAAAATGAGTTCAATTGTTGTTGGATTAAATTTAAGTTATGTGTCCTCTATACTAAACATATTCTAAATACCCTCTATATATTTATGAGTATTACAAGGGCCCCAATTGAAATTATGGTGTATTAAATACTAATCTCATTTGAAAAATTTAATGAGATATAGTTATAAAATACACCATGAGTTCAATTGTTGTTGGATTAACTTTAAGTTGTGTCGTCTATACTAAACATATTCTAAATGCCCTCTATATATTTATTTGTATTACATGGGCCCCAATTGAAATTATGGTGTATTAAATACTAATCTCATTTGAAAAATTTAATGAGATATAGTTATAAAATACACGATGAGTTCAATTGTTGTTGGATTAAATTTAAGTTGTGTCCTCTATACTAAACATATTCTAAATGCCCTCTATATATTTATTTGTATTACATGGGCCCCAATTGAAATTATGGTGTATTAAATACTAATCTCATTTGAAAAATTTAATGTGATATAGTTATAAAATACACCATGAGTTCAATTGTTGTTGGATTAAATTTAAGTTATGTGTCCTCTATACTAAACATATTCTAAATACCCTCTATATATTTATTAGTATTACATGGGCCACAATTGAAATTATGGTGTATTAAATACTAATCTCATTTGAAAAATTTAATGAGATATAGTTATAAAATACACCATGAGTTCAATTGTTGTTGGATTAAATTTGAGTTGTGTCCTCTATACTAAACATATTCTAAATGCCCTCTATATATTTATTTGTATTACATGGGCCCAAATTGAAATTATGGTGTATTAAATACTAATCTCATTTGAAAAATTTAATGAGATATAGTTATAAAATACACCATGAGTTCAATTGTTGTTGGATTAAATTTAAGTTGTGTCCTCTATACTAAACATATTCTAAATGCCCTCTATATATTTATTTGTATTACATGGGCCCCAATTGAAATTATGGTGTATTAAATACTAATCTCATTTGAAAAATTTAATGAGATATAGTTATAAAATACACCATGATTTCAATTGTTGTTGGATTAAATTTAAGTTATGTGTCCTCTATACTAAACATATTCTAAATACCCTCTATATATTTATGAGTATTACATGGGCCCCAATTGAAATTATGGTGTATTAAATACGAATCTCATTTGAACAATTTAATGAGATATAGTTATAAAATACACCATGAGTTCAATTGTTTTTGGATTAAATTTAAGTTATGTGTCCTCTATACTAAACATATTCTTAATACCCTCTATATATTTATGAGTATTACAAGGGACCCAATTGAAATTATGGTGTATTAAATACTAATCCCATTTGAAAAATTTAATGAGATATAGTTATAAAATACACCATGAGTTCAATTGTTGTTGGATTAAATTTGAGTTGTGTCCTCTATACTAAACATATTCTAAATGCCCTCTATATATTTATTTGTATTACATGGGCCCCAATTGAAATTATGGTGTATTAAATACGAATCTCATTTGAAAAATTTAATGAGATATAGTTATAAAATACACCATGAGTTCAATTGTTGTTGGATTAAATTTAAGTTGTGTCCTCTATACTAAACATATTCTAAATGCCCTCTATATATTTATTTGTATTACATGGGCCCCAATTGAAATTATGGTGTATTAAATACTAATCTCATTTGAAAAATTTATTGAGATATAGTTATAAAATACACCATCAGTTCAATTGTTGTTGAATTAAATTTAAGTTGTGTCCTCTATACTAAACATATTCAAAATGCCCTCTATATATTTATTTGTATTACATGGGCCCAATTGAAATTATGGTGTATTAAATACTAATCTCATTTGAAAAATTTATTGAGATATAGTTATAAAATACACCATCAGTTCAATTGTTGTTGAATTAAATTTAAGTTGTGTCCTCTATACTAAAAATATTCAAAATGCCCATATATATTTATTTGTATTACATGGGCCCCAATTGAAATTATGGTGTATTAAATACTAATCTCATTTGAAAAATTTATTGAGATATAGTTATAAAATACACCATCAGTTCAATTGTTGTTGAATTAAATTTAAGTTGTGTCGTCTATACTAAACATATTCTAAATGCCCTCTATATATTTATTTGTATTACATGGGCCCCAATTGAAATTATGGTGTATTAAATACGAATCTCATTTGAAAAATTTAATGAGATATAGTTATAAAATACACCATGAGTTCAATTGTTGTTGGATTAAATTTAAGTTGTGTCCTCTATACTAAACATATTCTAAATGCCCTCTATATATTTATTTGTATTACATGGGCCCCAATTGAAATTATGGTGTATTAAATACTAATCTCATTTGAAAAATTTAATGTGATATAGTTATAAAATACACCATGAGTTCAATTGTTGTTGGATTAAATTTAAGTTATGTGTCCTCTATACTAAACATATTCTAAATACCCTCTATATATTTATTAGTATTACATGGGCCACAATTGAAATTATGGTGTATTAAATACTAATCTCATTTGAAAAATTTAATGAGATATAGTTATAAAATACACCATGAGTTCAATTGTTGTTGGATTAAATTTGAGTTGTGTCCTCTATACTAAACATATTCTAAATGCCCTCTATATATTTATTTGTATTACATGGGCCCAAATTGAAATTATGGTGTATTAAATACTAATCTCATTTGAAAAATTTAATGAGATATAGTTATAAAATACACCATGAGTTCAATTGTTGTTGGATTAAATTTAAGTTGTGTCCTCTATACTAAACATATTCTAAATGCCCTCTATATATTTATTTGTATTACATGGGCCCCAATTGAAATTATGGTGTATTAAATACTAATCTCATTTGAAAAATTTAATGAGATATAGTTATAAAATACACCATGATTTCAATTGTTGTTGGATTAAATTTAAGTTATGTGTCCTCTATACTAAACATATTCTAAATACCCTCTATATATTTATGAGTATTACATGGGCCCCAATTGAAATTATGGTGTATTAAATACGAATCTCATTTGAACAATTTAATGAGATATAGTTATAAAATACACCATGAGTTCAATTGTTTTTGGATTAAATTTAAGTTATGTGTCCTCTATACTAAACATATTCTTAATACCCTCTATATATTTATGAGTATTACAAGGGACCCAATTGAAATTATGGTGTATTAAATACTAATCCCATTTGAAAAATTTAATGAGATATAGTTATAAAATACACCATGAGTTCAATTGTTGTTGGATTAAATTTGAGTTGTGTCCTCTATACTAAACATATTCTAAATGCCCTCTATATATTTATTTGTATTACATGGGCCCCAATTGAAATTATGGTGTATTAAATACGAATCTCATTTGAAAAATTTAATGAGATATAGTTATAAAATACACCATGAGTTCAATTGTTGTTGGATTAAATTTAAGTTGTGTCCTCTATACTAAACATATTCTAAATGCCCTCTATATATTTATTTGTATTACATGGGCCCCAATTGAAATTATGGTGTATTAAATACTAATCTCATTTGAAAAATTTATTGAGATATAGTTATAAAATACACCATCAGTTCAATTGTTGTTGAATTAAATTTAAGTTGTGTCCTCTATACTAAACATATTCAAAATGCCCTCTATATATTTATTTGTATTACATGGGCCCAATTGAAATTATGGTGTATTAAATACTAATCTCATTTGAAAAATTTATTGAGATATAGTTATAAAATACACCATCAGTTCAATTGTTGTTGAATTAAATTTAAGTTGTGTCCTCTATACTAAAAATATTCAAAATGCCCATATATATTTATTTGTATTACATGGGCCCCAATTGAAATTATGGTGTATTAAATACTAATCTCATTTGAAAAATTTATTGAGATATAGTTATAAAATACACCATCAGTTCAATTGTTGTTGAATTAAATTTAAGTTGTGTCGTCTATACTAAACATATTCTAAATGCCCTCTATATATTTATTTGTATTACATGGGCCCCAATTGAAATTATGGTGTATTAAATACGAATCTCATTTGAAAAATTTAATGAGATATAGTTATAAAATACACCATGAGTTCAATTGTTGTTGGATTAAATTTAAGTTGTGTCCTCTATACTAAACATATTCTAAATGCCCTCTATATATTTATTTGTATTACATGGGCCCCAATTGAAATTATGGTGTATTAAATACTAATCTCATTTGAAAAATTTATTGAGATATAGTTATAAAATACACCATCAGTTCAATTGTTGTTGAATTAAATTTAAGTTGTGTCCTCTATACTAAACATATTCAAAATGCCCTCTATATATTTATTTGTATTACATGGGCCCAATTGAAATTATGGTGTATTAAATACTAATCTCATTTGAAAAATTTATTGAGATATAGTTATAAAATACACCATCAGTTCAATTGTTGTTGAATTAAATTTAAGTTGTGTCCTCTATACTAAACATATTCTAAATACCCTCTATATATTTATGAGTATTACAAGGGCCCCAATTGAAATTATGGTGTATTAAATACTAATCTCATTTGAAAAATTTATTGAGATATAGTTATAAAATACACCATGAGTTCAATTGTTGTTGGATTAAATTTGAGTTGTGTCCTCTATACTAAACATATTCTAAATGCCCTCTATATATTTATTTGTATTACATGGGCCCCAATTGAAATTATGGTGTATTAAATACTAATCTCATTTGAAAAATTTAATGAGATATAGTAATAAAATACACCATGAGTTCAATTGTTGTTGGATTAAATTTGAGTTGTGTCCTCTATACTAAACATATTCTAAATGCCCTCTATATATTTATTTGTATTACATGGGCCCCAATTGAAATTATGGTGTATTAAATACTAATCTCATTTGAAAAATTTAATGAGATATAGTAATAAAATACACCATCAGTTCAATTGTTGTTGAATTAAATTTAAGTTGTGTCCTCTATACTAAAAATATTCAAAATGCCCATATATATTTATTTGTATTACATGGGCCCCAATTGAAATTATGGTGTATTAAATACTAATCTCATTTGAAAAATTTATTGAGAGATAGTTATAAAATACACCATCAGTTCAATTGTTGTTGAATTAAATTTAAGTTGTGTCCTCTATACTAAACATATTCTAAATACCCTCTATATATTTATGAGTATTACAAGGGCCCCAATTGAAATTATGGTGTATTAAATACTAATCTCATTTGAAAAATTTATTGAGATATAGTTATAAAATACACCATCAGTTCAATTGTTGTTGAATTAAATTTGAGTTGTGTCCTCTATACTAAACATATTCTAAATGCCCTCTATATATTTATTTGTATCACTTGGGCCCCAATTGAAATTATGGTGTATTAAATACTAATCTCATTTGAAATATTTAATGAGATATAGTTATAAAATACACCATGAGTTCAATTGTTGTTGGATTAAATTTGAGTTGTGCCCTCTATACTAAACATATTCTAAATGCCCTCTATATATTTATATGTATCACTTGGGCCCCAATTGAAATTATGGTGTATTAAATACTAATCTCATTTGAAAAATTTAATGAGATATAGTTATAAAATACACCATGAGTTCAATTGTTGTTGGATTAAATTTGAGTTGTGTCCTCTATACTAAACATATTCTAAATGCCCTCTATATATTTATTTGTATTACATGGGCCCCAATTGAAATTATGGTGTATTAAATACTAATCTCATTTGAAAAATTTAATGAGATATAGTAATAAAATACACCATGAGTTCAATTGTTGTTGGATTAAATTTGAGTTGTGTCCTCTATACTAAACATATTCTAAATGCCCTCTATATATTTATTTGTATCACTTGGGCCCCAATTGAAATTATGGTGTATTAAATACTAATCTCATTTGAAAAATTTAATGAGATATAGTTATAAAATACACCATGAGTTCAATTGTTGTTGGATTAAATTTGAGTTGTGCCCTCTATACTAAACATATTCTAAATGCCCTCTATATATTTATTTGTATCACTTGGGCCCCAATTGAAATTATGGTGTATTAAATACTAATCTCATTTGAAAAATTTAATGAGATATAGTTATAAAATACACCATGAGTTCAATTGTTGTTGGATTAAATTTGAGTTGTGCCCTCTATACTAAACATATTCTAAATGCCCTCTATATATTTATATGTATCACTTGGGCCCCAATTGAAATTATGGTGTATTAAATACTAATCTCATTTGAAAAATTTAATGAGATATAGTTATAAAATACACCATGAGTTCAATTGTTGTTGGATTAAATTTGAGTTGTGTCCTCTATACTAAACATATTCTAAATGCCCTCTATATATTTATTTGTATTACATGGGCCCCAATTGAAATTATGGTGTATTAAATACTAATCTCATTTGAAAAATTTAATGAGATATAGTAATAAAATACACCATGAGTTCAATTGTTGTTGGATTAAATTTGAGTTGTGTCCTCTATACTAAACATATTCTAAATGCCCTCTATATATTTATTTGTATTACATGGGCCCCAATTGAAATTATGGTGTATTAAATACTAATCTCATTTGAAAAATTTAATGAGATATAGTAATAAAATACACCATGAGTTCAATTGTTGTTGAATTAAATTTGAGTTGTGTCCTCTATACTAAACATATTCTAAATGCCCTCTATATATTTATTTGTATTACATGGGCCCCAATTGAAATTATGGTGTATTAAATACTAATCTCATTTGAAAAATTTAATGAGATATAGTTATAAAATACACCATGATTTCAATTGTTGTTGGATTAAATTTAAGTTATGTGTCCTCTATACTAAACATATTCTAAATACCCTCTATATATTTATGAGTATTACATGGGCCCCAATTGAAATTATGGTGTATTAAATACGAATCTCATTTGAAAAATTTAATGAGATATAGTTATAAAATACACCATGAGTTCAATTGTTTTTGGATTAAATTTAAGTTATGTGTCCTCTATACTAAACATATTCTTAATACCCTCTATATATTTATGAGTATTACAAGGGACCCAATTGAAATTATGGTGTATTAAATACTAATCTCATTTGAAAAAATTAATGAGATATAGTTATAAAATACACCATGAGTTCAATTGTTGTTGGATTAAATTTGAGTTGTGTCCTCTATACTAAACATATTCTAAATGCCCTCTATATATTTATTTGTATTACATGGGCCCCAATTGAAATTATGGTGTATTAAATACTAATCTCATTTGAAAAATTTATTGAGATATAGTTATAAAATACACCATCAGTTCAATTGTTGTTGAATTAAATTTAAGTTGTGTCGTCTATACTAAACATATTCTAAATGCCCTCTATATATTTATTTGTATTACATGGGCCCCAATTGAAATTATGGTGTATTAAATACTAATCTCATTTGAAAAATTTATTGAGATATAGTTATAAAATACACCATCAGTTCAATTGTTGTTGAATTAAATTTAAGTTGTGTCCTCTATACTAAACATATTCAAAATGCCCTCTATATATTTATTTGTATTACATGGGCCCAATTGAAATTATGGTGTATTAAATACTAATCTCATTTGAAAAATTTATTGAGATATAGTTATAAAATACACCATCAGTTCAATTGTTGTTGAATTAAATTTAAGTTGTGTCCTCTATACTAAAAATATTCAAAATGCCCATATATATTTATTTGTATTACATGGGCCCCAATTGAAATTATGGTGTATTAAATACTAATCTCATTTGAAAAATTTATTGAGATATAGTTATAAAATACACCATCAGTTCAATTGTTGTTGAATTAAATTTAAGTTGTGTCGTCTATACTAAACATATTCTAAATGCCCTCTATATATTTATTTGTATTACATGGGCCCCAATTGAAATTATGGTGTATTAAATACGAATCTCATTTGAAAAATTTAATGAGATATAGTTATAAAATACACCATGAGTTCAATTGTTGTTGGATTAAATTTAAGTTGTGTCCTCTATACTAAACATATTCTAAATGCCCTCTATATATTTATTTGTATTACATGGGCCCCAATTGAAATTATGGTGTATTAAATACTAATCTCATTTGAAAAATTTATTGAGATATAGTTATAAAATACACCATCAGTTCAATTGTTGTTGAATTAAATTTAAGTTGTGTCCTCTATACTAAACATATTCAAAATGCCCTCTATATATTTATTTGTATTACATGGGCCCAATTTAAATTATGGTGTATTAAATACTAATCTCATTTGAAAAATTTATTGAGATATAGTTATAAAATACACCATCAGTTCAATTGTTGTTGAATTAAATTTAAGTTGTGTCCTCTATACTAAAAATATTCAAAATGCCCATATATATTTATTTGTATTACATGGGCCCCAATTGAAATTATGGTGTATTAAATACTAATCTCATTTGAAAAATTTATTGAGAGATAGTTATAAAATACACCATCAGTTCAATTGTTGTTGAATTAAATTTAAGTTGTGTCCTCTATACTAAACATATTCTAAATACCCTCTATATATTTATGAGTATTACAAGGGCCCCAATTGAAATTATGGTGTATTAAATACTAATCTCATTTGAAAAATTTATTGAGATATAGTTATAAAATACACCATCAGTTCAATTGTTGTTGAATTAAATTTGAGTTGTGTCCTCTATACTAAACATATTCTAAATGCCCTCTATATATTTATTTGTATCACTTGGGCCCCAATTGAAATTATGGTGTATTAAATACTAATCTCATTTGAAATATTTAATGAGATATAGTTATAAAATACACCATGAGTTCAATTGTTGTTGGATTAAATTTGAGTTGTGCCCTCTATACTAAACATATTCTAAATGCCCTCTATATATTTATATGTATCACTTGGGCCCCAATTGAAATTATGGTGTATTAAATACTAATCTCATTTGAAAAATTTAATGAGATATAGTTATAAAATACACCATGAGTTCAATTGTTGTTGGATTAAATTTGAGTTGTGTCCTCTATACTAAACATATTCTAAATGCCCTCTATATATTTATTTGTATTACATGGGCCCCAATTGAAATTATGGTGTATTAAATACTAATCTCATTTGAAAAATTTAATGAGATATAGTAATAAAATACACCATGAGTTCAATTGTTGTTGGATTAAATTTGAGTTGTGTCCTCTATACTAAACATATTCTAAATGCCCTCTATATATTTATTTGTATCACTTGGGCCCCAATTGAAATTATGGTGTATTAAATACTAATCTCATTTGAAAAATTTAATGAGATATAGTTATAAAATACACCATGAGTTCAATTGTTGTTGGATTAAATTTGAGTTGTGCCCTCTATACTAAACATATTCTAAATGCCCTCTATATATTTATTTGTATCACTTGGGCCCCAATTGAAATTATGGTGTATTAAATACTAATCTCATTTGAAAAATTTAATGAGATATAGTTATAAAATACACCATGAGTTCAATTGTTGTTGGATTAAATTTGAGTTGTGCCCTCTATACTAAACATATTCTAAATGCCCTCTATATATTTATATGTATCACTTGGGCCCCAATTGAAATTATGGTGTATTAAATACTAATCTCATTTGAAAAATTTAATGAGATATAGTTATAAAATACACCATGAGTTCAATTGTTGTTGGATTAAATTTGAGTTGTGTCCTCTATACTAAACATATTCTAAATGCCCTCTATATATTTATTTGTATTACATGGGCCCCAATTGAAATTATGGTGTATTAAATACTAATCTCATTTGAAAAATTTAATGAGATATAGTAATAAAATACACCATGAGTTCAATTGTTGTTGGATTAAATTTGAGTTGTGTCCTCTATACTAAACATATTCTAAATGCCCTCTATATATTTATTTGTATTACATGGGCCCCAATTGAAATTATGGTGTATTAAATACTAATCTCATTTGAAAAATTTAATGAGATATAGTAATAAAATACACCATGAGTTCAATTGTTGTTGGATTAAATTTGAGTTGTGTCCTCTATACTAAACATATTCTAAATGCCCTCTATATATTTATTTGTATTACATGGGCCCCAATTGAAATTATGGTGTATTAAATACTAATCTCATTTGAAAAATTTAATGAGATATAGTAATAAAATACACCATGAGTTCAATTGTTGTTGAATTAAATTTGAGTTGTGTCCTCTATACTAAACATATTCTAAATGCCCTCTATATATTTATTTGTATTACATGGGCCCCAATTGAAATTATGGTGTATTAAATACTAATCTCATTTGAAAAATTTAATGAGATATAGTTATAAAATACACCATGATTTCAATTGTTGTTGGATTAAATTTAAGTTATGTGTCCTCTATACTAAACATATTCTAAATACCCTCTATATATTTATGAGTATTACATGGGCCCCAATTGAAATTATGGTGTATTAAAGACGAATCTCATTTGAAAAATTTAATGAGATATAGTTATAAAATACACCATGAGTTCAATTGTTTTTGGATTAAATTTAAGTTATGTGTACTCTATACTAAACATATTCTTAATACCCTCTATATATTTATGAGTATTACAAGGGACCCAATTGAAATTATGGTGTATTAAATACTAATCTCATTTGAAAAAATTAATGAGATATAGTTATAAAATACACCATGAGTTCAATTGTTGTTGGATTAAATTTGAGTTGTGTCCTCTATACTAAACATATTCTAAATGCCCTCTATATATTTATTTGTATTACATGGGCCCCAATTGAAATTATGGTGTATTAAATACTAATCTCATTTGAAAAATTTAATGAGATATAGTTATAAAATACACCATGAGTTCAATTGTTGTTGGATTAAATTTAAGTTGTGTCCTCTATACTAAACATATTCTAAATGCCCTCTATATATTTATTTGTATTACATGGGCCCCAATTGAAATTATGGTGTATTAAATACTAATCTCATTTGAAAAATTTAATGAGATATAGTTATAAAATACACCATGAGTTCTCTTGTTGTTGGATTAAATTTAAGTTATGTGTCCTCTATACTAAACATATTCTAAATACCCTCTATATATTTATGAGTATTACAAGGGCCCCAATTCAAATTATGGTGTATTAAATACTAATCTCATTTGAAAAATTTAATGAGATATAGTTATAAAATACACCATGAGTTCAATTGTTTTAGGATTAAATTTGAGTTGTGTCCTCTATACTAAACATATTCTAAATGCCCTCTATATATTTATTTGTATTACATGGGCCCCAATTGAAATTATGGTGTATTAAATACTAATCTCATTTGAAAAATTTAATGTGATATAGTTATAAAATACACCATGAGTTCAATTGTTGTTGGATTAAATTTAAGTTATGTGTCCTCTATACTAAACATATTCTAAATGCCCTCTATATATTTATTTGTATTACATGGGCCCCAATTGAAATTATGGTGTATTAAATACTAATCTCATTTGAAAAATTTAATGAGATATAGTTATAAAATACACCATGAGTTCAATTGTTGTTGGATTAAATTTGAGTTGTGTCCTCTATACTAAACATATTCTAAATGCCCTCTATATATTTATTTGTATTACATGGGCCCCAATTGAAATTATGGTGTATTAAATACTAATCTCATTTGAAATATTTAATGAGATATAGTTATAAAATACACCATCAGTTCAATTGTTGTTGAATTAAATTTAAGTTGTGTCCTCTATACTAAACATATTCTAAATACCCTCTATATGTTTATTAGTATTACATGGGCCCCAATTGAAATTATGGTGTATTAAATACTAATCTCATTTGAAAAATTTAATGAGATATAGTAATAAAATACACCATGAGTTCAATTGTTGTTGGATTAAATTTGAGTTGTGTCCTCTATACTAAACATATTCTAAATGCCCTCTATATATTTATTTGTATTACATGGGCCCCAATTGAAATTATGGTGTATTAAATACTAATCTCATTTGAAAAATTTAATGAGATATAGTAATAAAATACACCATGAGTTCAATTGTTGTTGGATTAAATTTGAGTTGTGTCCTCTATACTAAACATATTCTAAATGCCCTCTATATATTTATTTGTATTACATGGGCCCCAATTGAAATTATGGTGTATTAAATACTAATCTCATTTGAAAAATTTAATGAGATATAGTAATAAAATACACCATGAGTTCAATTGTTGTTGAATTAAATTTGAGTTGTGTCCTCTATACTAAACATATTCTAAATGCCCTCTATATATTTATTTGTATTACATGGGCCCCAATTGAAATTATGGTGTATTAAATACTAATCTCATTTGAAAAATTTAATGAGATATAGTTATAAAATACACCATGATTTCAATTGTTGTTGGATTAAATTTAAGTTATGTGTCCTCTATACTAAACATATTCTAAATACCCTCTATATATTTATGAGTATTACATGGGCCCCAATTGAAATTATGGTGTATTAAAGACGAATCTCATTTGAAAAATTTAATGAGATATAGTTATAAAATACACCATGAGTTCAATTGTTTTTGGATTAAATTTAAGTTATGTGTACTCTATACTAAACATATTCTTAATACCCTCTATATATTTATGAGTATTACAAGGGACCCAATTGAAATTATGGTGTATTAAATACTAATCTCATTTGAAAAAATTAATGAGATATAGTTATAAAATACACCATGAGTTCAATTGTTGTTGGATTAAATTTGAGTTGTGTCCTCTATACTAAACATATTCTAAATGCCCTCTATATATTTATTTGTATTACATGGGCCCCAATTGAAATTATGGTGTATTAAATACTAATCTCATTTGAAAAATTTAATGAGATATAGTTATAAAATACACCATGAGTTCAATTGTTGTTGGATTAAATTTAAGTTGTGTCCTCTATACTAAACATATTCTAAATGCCCTCTATATATTTATTTGTATTACATGGGCCCCAATTGAAATTATGGTGTATTAAATACTAATCTCATTTGAAAAATTTAATGAGATATAGTTATAAAATACACCATGAGTTCAATTGTTTTAGGATTAAATTTGAGTTGTGTCCTCTATACTAAACATATTCTAAATGCCCTCTATATATTTATTTGTATTACATGGGCCCCAATTGAAATTATGGTGTATTAAATACTAATCTCATTTGAAAAATTTAATGAGATATAGTTATAAAATACACCATGAGTTCAATTGTTGTTGGATTAAATTTAAGTTGTGTCCTCTATACTAAACATATTCTAAATGACCTCTATATATTTATTTGTATTACATGGGCCCCAATTGAAATTATGGTGTATTAAATACTAATCTCATTTGAAAAATTTAATGAGATATAGTTATAAAATACACCATGAGTTCAATTGTTGTTGGATTAAATTTAAGTTATGTGTCCTCTATACTAAACATATTCTAAATACCCTCTATATATTTATGAGTATTACAAGGGCCCCAATTCAAATTATGGTGTATTAAATACTAATCTCATTTGAAAAATTTAATGAGATATAGTTATAAAATACACCATGAGTTCAATTGTTTTAGGATTAAATTTGAGTTGTGTCCTCTATACTAAACATATTCTAAATGCCCTCTATATATTTATTTGTATTACATGGGCCCCAATTGAAATTATGGTGTATTAAATACTAATCTCATTTGAAAAATTTAATGTGATATAGTTATAAAATACACCATGAGTTCAATTGTTGTTGGATTAAATTTAAGTTATGTGTCCTCTATACTAAACATATTCTAAATGCCCTCTATATATTTATTTGTATTACATGGGCCCCAATTGAAATTATGGTGTATTAAATACTAATCTCATTTGAAAAATTTAATGAGATATAGTTATAAAATACACCATGATTTCAATTGTTGTTGGATTAAATTTAAGTTATGTGTCCTCTATACTAAACATATTCTAAATACCCTCTATATATTTATGAGTATTACATGGGCCCCAATTGAAATTATGGTGTATTAAATACTAATCTCATTTGAAAAATTTAATGAGATATAGTTATAAAATACACCATGAGTTCAATTGTTGTTGGATTAAATTTGAGTTGTGCCCTCTATACTAGACATATTCTAAATGCCCTCTATATATTTATTTGTATCACTTGGGCCCCAATTGAAATTATGGTGTATTAAATACTAATATCATTTGAAAAATTTAATGAGATATAGTTATAAAATACACCATGAGTTCAATTGTTGTTGGATTAAATTTGAGTTGTGCCCTCTATACTAAACATATTCTAAATGCCCTCTATATATTTATATGTATCACTTGGGCCCCAATTGAAATTATGGTGTATTAAATACTAATCTCATTTGAAAAATTTAATGAGATATAGTTATAAAATACACCATGAGTTCAATTGTTGTTGGATTAAATTTGAGTTGTGCCCTCTATACTAAACATATTCTAAATGCCCTCTATATATTTATATGTATCACTTGGGCCCCAATTGAAATTATGGTGTATTAAATACTAATCTCATTTGAAAAATTTAATGAGATATAGTTATAAAATACACCATGAGTTCTCTTGTTGTTGGATTAAATTTAAGTTATGTGTCCTCTATACTAAACATATTCTAAATACCCTCTATATATTTATGAGTATTACAAGGGCCCCAATTCAAATTATGGTGTATTAAATACTAATCTCATTTGAAAAATTTAATGAGATATAGTTATAAAATACACCATGAGTTCAATTGTTTTAGGATTAAATTTGAGTTGTGTCCTCTATACTAAACATATTCTAAATGCCCTCTATATATTTATTTGTATTACATGGGCCCCAATTGAAATTATGGTGTATTAAATACTAATCTCATTTGAAAAATTTAATGTGATATAGTTATAAAATACACCATGAGTTCAATTGTTGTTGGATTAAATTTAAGTTATGTGTCCTCTATACTAAACATATTCTAAATGCCCTCTATATATTTATTTGTATTACATGGGCCCCAATTGAAATTATGGTGTATTAAATACTAATCTCATTTGAAAAATTTAATGAGATATAGTTATAAAATACACCATGAGTTCAATTGTTGTTGGATTAAATTTGAGTTGTGTCCTCTATACTAAACATATTCTAAATGCCCTCTATATATTTATTTGTATTACATGGGCCCCAATTGAAATTATGGTGTATTAAATACTAATCTCATTTGAAAAATTTAATGAGATATAGTTATAAAATACACCATGAGTTCAATTGTTGTTGGATTAAATTTGAGTTGTGTCCTCTATACTAAACATATTCTAAATGCCCTCTATATATTTATTTGTATTACATGGGCCCCAATTGAAATTATGGTGTATTAAATACTAATCTCATTTGAAAAATTTAATGAGATATAGTTATAAAATACACCATGAGTTCAATTGTTGTTGGATTAAATTTAAGTTGTGTCCTCTATACTAAACATATTCTAAATGCCCTCTATATATTTATTTGTATTACATGGGCCCCAATTGAAATTATGGTGTATTAAATACTAATCTCATTTGAAAAATTTAATGTGATATAGTTATAAAATACACCATGAGTTCAATTGTTGTTGGATTAAATTTAAGTTATGTGTCCTCTATACTAAACATATTCTAAATACCCTCTATATATTTATTAGTATTACATGGGCCGCAATTGAAATTATGGTGTATTAAATACTAATCTCATTTGAAAAATTTAATGAGATATAGTTATAAAATACACCATGAGTTCAATTGTTGTTGGATTAAATTTGAGTTGTGTCCTCTATACTAAACATATTCTAAATGCCCTCTATATATTTATTTGTATTACATGGGCCCAAATTGAAATTATGGTGTATTAAATACTAATCTCATTTGAAAAATTTAATGAGATATAGTTATAAAATACACCATGAGTTCAATTGTTGTTGGATTAAATTTGAGTTGTGTCCTCTATACTAAACATATTCTAAATGCCCTCTATATATTTATTTGTATTACATGGGCCCCAATTGAAATTATGGTGTATTAAATACTAATCTCATTTGAAAAATTTAATGAGATATAGTTATAAAATACACCATGATTTCAATTGTTGTTGGATTAAATTTAAGTTATGTGTCCTCTATACTAAACATATTCTAAATACCCTCTATATATTTATGAGTATTACATGGGCCCCAATTGAAATTATGGTGTATTAAATACGAATCTCATTTGAAAAATTTAATGAGATATAGTTATAAAATACACCATGAGTTCAATTGTTTTTGGATTAAATTTAAGTTATGTGTCCTCTATACTTTTTTTTTTTTTTTTTTTTTTTTCCGTCTGGGGTGTAATCTTCGAAAGACACCCATGCCTCACTATCGCCTCGTGGCGTTAGAGGCATGGGTAGTGTCGGATTCACCCCGCGTAGTGGCGGGGGTGCCTACCGACTAAACCACCCCAGGTTCTGTCACGAGGGGCTTGACCGCCTTGAAGGCATTCCTAAGCCCCCCGGACCGTCTGTGTTTGTCAGTCGTCAGGTCTCTTGTGCTTGTCCGCGGAACGATGTGTCGTCGGTTCCGTCTCGGTCCAGGTTCGTTAGTCTTGTGGGTTGCGCACGTCGTCGTAGAACTTCCTTCCCATCACCACCCGGGAGAAAGTCACGAACGCGTCCCACTTGTCCTTGTCACTGAGCATGGCTGCACTGATCTGCTCGGGGGGTGTCTCCCCTTCCATGCTGATCCACATCCTGGTCCTCTCTGCCTGCCAACGGGGGCAGCGGTAGATTGTGTGGACCGGATCATCAATACCACTACAGTAGCGGCATGTCGGTGTCCTCGCTTTCCCTATCCGGTGCAGATAGGCCTGGAACACTCCATGTCCGGATAGGGTCTGGGTGGTCCAATGATCCAGGTCCCCGCTGCCCCTGGTGACCCACGGCTCCAGTCTGGGGATGACTCTCCGGGTCCATTCTCCGTTGGGGCTCAGTTCCCACCTGGACTGCCATTGGTCCAGCGTTTGCCGCCTCTCTCCGTCCTGCGACTGCCCCCTATCCTCCCCAGCTCTCCGTCTCCTATCAATGTCGACTCTTTCGCTTATCAGCAGGTCGCCCGGAATCATTCCCGCCAGCACTTCCACCGCATCGGTAGACACGGTGCGGTAGGCCATAATAATTCTGATGGCGCTCGTCCGCAGCGCGCGCCGCAGCCGGTCCCTATTAAGCTTGGTCCGAGTTGCCTCGGCCCAGGCAGGGGCCGCGTAGGACAGCTGAGCGCGCGACACCAACGCCAGGAGTCTGCGCTTGCCAGCGCTCGGCCCCCCAATGTTGGGCAGGAGGCGGGCCAGGGTTGCCTCGGTTCTTGAGGCTTTGGCCGTGGCTGCCAGTACCTGGGCTGTATGGTTGACGTTTGCCTCGAGGATCGTGCCCAGGTACTTTAGCTGCCTGCGTATTTGCAGCTCCTCTCCCAACAGGTTGATTCTGGAGGTGGCTTCGTGGAATCCTTCTTTCCTGGTGGAGAGCAGGGCGACTTCGGTCTTGGCAACGGCGATGCTTAGGCCGTTGCCCGTCGTCCACTCGGCCACCGCCTCGGTTGCAGCAATCAGGTTCTCCTTCGCGGTGGCCAGCTCTCTGGCCCTGGTCACCACCGCGATGTCGTCTGCGAAGGCTATTAGTGTAGTGTCACCGGGCAGCTCCAGCCCCAGGACGTCGTCGAACGCGATGTTCCAGAGGAGGGGGCCCAGGACGGATCCTTGTGGTACCCCCCCCGTTACCGCGAACTCCGAGCGTCCTGCGGCGCCTTCGTAGGTTACGCTCCTGTGAGCGAGGTAGTCTCGGATGAAGGCCCTGACCGGGCCGGGAATGCTCCTCCGGACTAACGCAGCGTTGATGGCCCCCCATGGCAAGGTGTTGAAGGCGTTTGCCACGTCCAGGGTGGCCATCAAGCAGTGCGTTCGGCGCCGCCACGTCCCGGTGTTTGCGGCCTTAACGATCTCCCTGACCGCAAGGATCGCGTCGCTTGTCGATCGGGCCTTCCTGAAGCCAAACTGGTTAGGGTGTAGTCCTCCCGTTTCTTCCAGTGCGGCCTCCAGTTTGTCCGTGGCAAGTCTTTCCAAGACCTTCCCCAGGCCGTCCAGCAGGCAGATCGGCCGGTAGGCGGACGGGTCCCCTAGCGGCTTTCCGGGTTTAGGTATGAGGGCGAGTTTGGCTTTCTTCCAAGCCCGCGGGAAGGCGCCCACCCTCATACACCGGTTTGCTATCTTGGTCAGGCCAGGAGTTATGCCTGCCGCCGCAGCTTTTAGGACCTCGTTGGGGAGCCCGTCCGGTCCCGGTGCCTTTCTGCCCGGGAGCCTGTTGAGTGCCTGGAGAACGTCCTCTTCCTGCCAGGTGTCTCCGCCGTCTTCCTGGGTTTCCTCCCTCTGGCTTGGCGGGTTGGGATAGTCGCTTGGGGGAAAAAGGGCCCTCACTACCTCAGCCACCCCTCCCTGTACCGCCGCTTCTGGCCCCGGCGGTCTCGCGCCCACCTTCTTCATAACAATTCTGTAGGGTAGGCCCCACGGGTCGTCTTCGACCTCCCTGCAGAGTTGCTTCCAGCACCTGGCCTGGCTTGCCTCTATGGCCTTTCGGTAGGCGCGCCTGCAGGACCTATAGACGTCCATCAGATCCGTGGTGAGCCTCCCTGCCGCCCTAGCGCGTTGCGCGCTCCGTCTGGCTCTGTTGGCAGCTGTGCGGCTCTCCGCCACCTCCTGGCACCACCAATAAACTGTTCTCTTGTTGCCTGTGGCGGTGGTTCTGGTCTTGACATGCCGTTCGCACGCTTCGGTGATGGTCCTAGTCAGTTCGGTGGCCATCGCGTCTACGTCCGTCTCGATGTTGGGTCCAGTTCCGTAGGGTTGCTCGGCGAGGTCGGCTGCCAGGTCTGCCGCTGCTGCTTGATCTAGTACCCATCTCCGTGCGGGGGGGCTGGCGCTGCGGGTCCAGGAGTGGGGCTGCTGGTTCCGGTCCCGGGCGGGTGGTCCCAGCCAGATGTTGAAGGTTATGTAGAGATGATCGCTGAGGGTCTCCTCCCTCAGGACTCGCCACCCGTGCACTCGCCTGGCCGCCTGTTCGGTCACGAACGTGACGTCAATGTGGGACGCCGAGTCACCTCTGACAAACGTCGGCGCCCCGCCAACGTTGCAGACGGACAGGTCGAGTGCTGTCGCCAGCTCCAGCAGCGCCTCCCCTCTGGTATTATTGTGGTTCGAGCCCCAAGCGGTCGCCTTCGCGTTGAAGTCCCCGGCCAGTACCAGTGTGCCTCCTGCGGCCATCAGCGATCTGGCCGTTGTCTCGAGGCTGGCCAGCCACCGTCGCTCCTGCTGCCTGCCACAGTTTGGTGACAGGTAGCAGGCGACTAACTTTGTCTCGTGTAGCCCTGCCCATGCAATGCCCCTCGCGGGTGAACCGAAGCCGGTCATGTGCCGATGGAGGCTGCCTCGCACCTTGATGGCTACGTCCCCCATGGGTCCATCGGTCACCCACGAGGCGTCCAGTCGTCTGTGGTTGGGCTCGGAGACAACAACCAGGTCGGCTCCTAGTTTGGCGGCCGTTGCTAGCAGGAGTTGGTGGGCTGCCCTGCCCCTGCCGATGTTGGCCTGGAGGACCAGCGATGGTGCTGCTTGTGTCGTCATGGTTGGTTTGTCAGTGGTGTGCTTCCTCCTGCACGTCTTGCTCCGCCTTGTGCGGACCTGGTCTTGGTGGGGCATTGGAGGCTGATTGCCGCATGCCCGTCTTCGTCGCAGACCGCGCAGTGGAGGATGGTAGCCCTGCATCGCCTGGCCTGGTGACCTTCCTCGCCGCACCTGTGGCACAGCCTCCTGCGGTCGGGCCCTGGGCAGTTCCCGGCGCGGTGTCCGTCCAGCCAGCACCTGGGGCATCCCGCCGGGAGCTCCTCTCTGCGCGCCGGCCTCACGTGGACCAGGCCTACGCGGATGCGGACCGCCGTGATCTGGTCCGCCCCTCTTTCGTTGGTGTATACCGTCACTGCCTGGGTGCTACCTCTGGCCGGGCGAAGCGGTCCCACCTGGAAGGCCTCTCTGTCCGGCTGGGGGAGGGCCGCTTTTATCGCTGCCTCTACTTCCTCGCTTGTGGCGAGGACGTCTAGGCCTCGGATGTGGAGGATCGTCCTCCTCCTGCTGACCCTGGCCTCGGCTGCTTGTGTCTTGGTCTTGATCGCGGAGCAGAGTGTGTCCACCTCCTCTCCGCACCCCTTGACTTTGATACGGAGATGTCCGCAGTCCGTCCTATCCATTCGGGTAACATTGCTGCCCGCTCGGCCCATGTCACGGACCCCTCGCACCAGGTCCGCGTAGGTCTGGCCCTCAGCCGGGGCGACGAAGATGGTCTCGTCTCGGTTTCTTTTGGAAGGGGGTTGTCTCGTTGCCTGTGTCTTGTCGGTCGTTTGGGATTGTCTGGGCCCGTCTTGCACCCTGACCTCAATCTCTATCCCGGTGCCCGCAAAGAGGGTCTCGGCCAGTTTGCGAATGGTGGCGGCTCCCGGTCTGCCGATTTCGGCCCGCGCCTCCTTCTTGTCAGTCGTGAGAAGGATCTCCCTGACCTGTCGCAGGCCGTCGTAGAGGGACCTCATGATGGCCTCCTCTGAGGACGTGTCGCACTTAATGTGGTGGGTGTGGTACGTCGTCCTTGTGGGGGGGGCCTCGTGGTCGTCCACCTCCGTGGTGCTGGTGGTCGTAAGGACCCTGCCGGTCTTTACCCTATTCCCCGTTAGGGCGGTTTGTCTCCTGCCGGGTTTCCTCCCGGCGGTAAGGGGGCGGCACTCCTCGTCGAAGGCTCTTATGATTGGTGTCTCCGATGTGGGCCTGGTGTCTGGTGATCTCGTCACTCTCGTGGCCGTGTAGGCGTCCTCCGGCCAGTCCTCCTCTGCCAGGGCTGCTGCTTCTTCAAAGGTGGTGTGGGCCTTCATGGCCTCCCTGATTCTGCTCGCCGCCTCCGACTCGGTTTCCTGTGGGAGGGCGTCTGCTCTTGGTTGGGGAGGAGGTGCCGCAAGCTGCCTCTTAAGCTCGTCCATCTCCCTCCTCATGCCCTCCATCTGCCTCTCCGCTCTGGCTTTGTCAGCCATTAGGGAGGCCACTTGGGCGTAGAGGTCTATATCCGCGGGGTCCTCCGGCTCCTCGTCGTCGGGTCCTGGGAAGGGTTTCGGGGTGTCGTAGTCTTTCCAGATCCGTTCGTAGACTGCTCTTAGTTGTTTGGCGTCTATTTTCGCCTCCCGGGGCATGGTGCGGGTGTTTCCCGCCGTGTCCGTGAGTCGCCAGACCAGGTCGCGGGTCGCCCTTAGCTCCCTGATTAGGGACTCGGTGGATTTCTGGCCAGCTCTCTTCCTTTTGGCCGCTGCCTCCTTTCCCGCCACTGGCATTTGCCTGGTGTCTGGCGGGGAGGTGGCCGTCTTTTTTCTCGTCACTTCCCTCTCCTCATCGTCCCCCTGAGCCAGGAGGCAGGCGGCGTAGAGGTGGGTGTCGTCCTTCTCTGGTTTCCGGGGGGGCCTGGCCTCCTTCGGTTCCCCGGCTTGCAGCTCCGGGCTTGGGTTTGGGTTTTGGTGGTCGTCGGATAACGGTCGAGGGGCACCCACTCCGATGCCCGCATCGACCGGCCCTGGGGTATCCAGCCCCTGGGCGGTAAACGTTGTTTTTTTGTTTGTACTATCCATAATATCTTGTTAATTGACCGTTGTGTCGCGTAGTCGTCGTGATAATCATGGACAGTTCGAGGCTCATTGATCAGAGTTTTTTTTTTTTTTTTTTTTTTTTTTTTTTTTTTTTTTGTAAGAAATAGAGAAGATGTGTTGACCCCTAGCCCTCGAGTGCTCTAATAGCGTCGGGGTCAGAAGGTAGCCAGAGTGGCTGAAGGGGTTGGCCAAGAGAGGCCGACAGGTCAAAGGTGGTTGATTCTATTAGGGAGACCCATTGTCGCAAGGAGTTGCAATGGGTCCCGAACATCTTAGCAGTGCAACAGCTTCCTAGTCCCAGTTATGAGTGTCCTCATAGCTGGGCCGTTTCGGATACCGCCGCACTGGGCCCCCGCACCACGACAAGGTGTGTTCTGATCGTGGGGGGTGTCCTCTATACTAAACATATTCTTAATACCCTCTATATATTTATGAGTATTACAAGGGACCCAATTGAAATTATGGTGTATTAAATACTAATCTCATTTGAAAAAATTAATGAGATATAGTTATAAAATACACCATGAGTTCAATTGTTGTTGGATTAAATTTGAGTTGTGTCCTCTATACTAAACATATTCTAAATGCCCTCTATATATTTATTTGTATTACATGGGCCCCAATTGAAATTATGGTGTATTAAATACGAATCTCATTTGAAAAATTTAATGAGATATAGTTATAAGATACACCATGAGTTCAATTGTTGTTGGATTAAATTTAAGTTGTGTCCTCTATACTAAACATATTCTAAATGCCCTCTATATGTTTATTAGTATTACATGGGCCCCAATTGAAATTATGGTGTATTAAATACGAATCTCATTTGAAAAAATTAATGAGATATACTTATAAAATACACCATGAGTTCAATTGTTTTTGGATTAAATTTAAGTTATGTGTCCTCTATACTAAACATATTCTTAATACCCTCTATATATTTATGAGTATTACAAGGGACCCAATTGAAATTATGGTGTATTAAATACTAATCCCATTTGAAAAATTTAATGAGATATAGTTATAAAATACACCATGAGTTCAATTGTTGTTGGATTAAATTTAAGTTGTGTCCTCTATACTAAACATATTCTAAATGCCCTCTATATATTTATTTGTATTACATGGGCCCCAATTGAAATTATGGTGTATTAAATACTAATCTCATTTGAAAAATTTATTGAGATATAGTTATAAAATACACCATCAGTTCAATTGTTGTTGAATTAAATTTAAGTTGTGTCCTCTATACTAAACATATTCAAAATGCCCTCTATATATTTATTTGTATTACATGGGCCCAATTGAAATTATGGTGTATTAAATACTAATCTCATTTGAAAAATTTATTGAGATATAGTTATAAAATACACCATCAGTTCAATTGTTGTTGAATTAAATTTAAGTTGTGTCCTCTATACTAAAAATATTCAAAATGCCCATATATATTTATTTGTATTACATGGGCCCCAATTGAAATTATGGTGTATTAAATACTAATCTCATTTGAAAAATTTATTGAGATATAGTTATAAAATACACCATCAGTTCAATTGTTGTTGAATTAAATTTAAGTTGTGTCCTCTATACTAAACATATTCAAAATGCCCTCTATATATTTATTTGTATTACATGGGCCCAATTGAAATTATGGTGTATTAAATACTAATCTCATTTGAAAAATTTATTGAGAGATAGTTATAAAATACACCATCAGTTCAATTGTTGTTGAATTAAATTTAAGTTGTGTCCTCTATACTAAACATATTCTAAATGCCCTCTATATATTTATGACTATTACAAGGGCCCCAATTGAAATTATGGTGTATTAAATACTAATCTCATTTGAAAAATTTATTGAGATATAGTTATAAAATACACCATGAGTTCAATTGTTGTTGGATTAAATTTGAGTTGTGTCCTCTATACTAAACATATTCTAAATGCCCTCTATATATTTATTTGTATTACATGGGCCCCAATTGAAATTATGGTGTATTAAATACTAATCTCATTTGAAAAATTTAATGTGATATAGTTATAAAATACACCATGAGTTCAATTGTTGTTGGATTAAATTTAAGTTATGTGTCCTCTATACTAAACATATTCTAAATACCCTCTATATATTTATGAGTATTACAAGGGCCCCAATTGAAATTATGGGGTATTAAATACTAATTTCATTTGAAAAATGTAATGAGATATAGTTATAAAATACACCATGAGTTCAATTGTTGTTGGATTAAATTTAAGTTATGTGTCCTCTATACTAAACATATTCTAAATACCCTCTATATATTTATTAGTATTACAAGGGACCCTATTGAAATTATGGTGTATTAAATACTAATCTCATTTGAAAAATTTATTGAGATATAGTTATAAAATACACCATCAGTTCAATTGTTGTTGAATTAAATTTAAGTTGTCTCCTCTATACTAAACATATTCTAAATACCCTCTATATGTTTATTAGTATTACATGGGCCCCAATTGAAATTATGGTGTATTAAATACTAATCTCATTTGAAAAATTTAATGTGATATAGTTATAAAATACACCATGAGTTCAATTGTTGTTGGATTAAATTTGAGTTGTGTCCTCTATACTAAACATATTCTAAATGCCCTCTATATATTTATTTGTATTACATGGGCCCCAATTGAAATTATGGTGTATTAAATACGAATCTCATTTGAAAACTTTAATGAGATATAGTTATAAAATACACCATGAGTTCAATTGTTGTTGGATTAAATTTAAGTTGTGTCCTCTATACTAAACATATTCTAAATGCCCTCTATATGTTTATTAGTATTACATGGGCCCCAATTGAAATTATGGTGTATTAAATACTAATCTCATTTGAAAAATTTAATGAGATATAGTTATAAAATACACCATGAGTTCAATTGTTGTTGGATTAAATTTGAGTTGTGTCCTCTATACTAAACATATTCTAAATGCCCTCTATATATTTATTTGTATTACATGGGCCCCAATTGAAATTATGGTGTATTAAATACGAATCTCATTTGAAAAATTTAATGAGATATAGTTATAAAATACACCATGAGTTCAATTGTTGTTGGATTAAATTTAAGTTGTGTCCTCTATACTAAACATATTCTAAATGCCCTCTATATATTTATTTGTATTACATGGGCCCCAATTGAAATTATGGTGTATTAAATACTAATCTCATTTGAAAAATTTATTGAGATATAGTTATAAAATACACCATCAGTTCAATTGTTGTTGAATTAAATTTAAGTTGTGTCCTCTATACTAAACATATTCAAAATGCCCTCTATATATTTATTTGTATTACATGGGCCCCAATTGAAATTATGGTGTATTAAATACTAATCTCATTTGAAAAATTTATTGAGATATAGTTATAAAATACACCATCAGTTCAATTGTTGTTGAATTAAATTTAAGTTGTGTCCTCTATACTAAACATATTCAAAATGCCCTCTATATATTTATTTGTATTACATGGGCCCCAATTGAAATTATGGTGTATTAAATACTAATCTCATTTGAAAAATTTAATGAGATATAGTTATAAAATACACCATGAGTTCAATTGTTGTTGGATTAAATTTAAGTTGTGTCCTCTATACTAAACATATTCTAAATGCCCTCTATATATTTATTTGTATTACATGGGCCCCAATTGAAATTATGGTGTATTAAATACTAATCTCATTTGAAAAATTTAATGTGATATAGTTATAAAATACACCATGAGTTCAATTGTTGTTGGATTAAATTTAAGTTATGTGTCCTCTATACTAAACATATTCTAAATACCCTCTATATATTTATTAGTATTACATGGGCCACAATTGAAATTATGGTGTATTAAATACTAATCTCATTTGAAAAATTTAATGAGATATAGTTATAAAATACACCATGAGTTCAATTGTTGTTGGATTAACTTTAAGTTGTGTCGTCTATACTAAACATATTCTAAATGCCCTCTATATATTTATTTGTATTACATGGGCCCCAATTGAAATTATGGTGTATTAAATACTAATCTCATTTGAAAAATTTAATGAGATATAGTTATAAAATACACCATGAGTTCAATTGTTGTTGGATTAAATTTAAGTTGTGTCCTCTATACTAAACATATTCTAAATGCCCTCTATATATTTATTTGTATTACATGGGCCCCAATTGAAATTATGGTGTATTAAATACTAATCTCATTTGAAAAATTTAATGTGATATAGTTATAAAATACACCATGAGTTCAATTGTTGTTGGATTAAATTTAAGTTATGTGTCCTCTATACTAAACATATTCTAAATACCCTCTATATATTTATTAGTATTACATGGGCCACAATTGAAATTATGGTGTATTAAATACTAATCTCATTTGAAAAATTTAATGAGATATAGTTATAAAATACACCATGAGTTCAATTGTTGTTGGATTAAATTTGAGTTGTGTCCTCTATACTAAACATATTCTAAATGCCCTCTATATATTTATTTGTATTACATGGGCCCAAATTGAAATTATGGTGTATTAAATACTAATCTCATTTGAAAAATTTAATGAGATATAGTTATAAAATACACCATGAGTTCAATTGTTGTTGGATTAAATTTAAGTTGTGTCCTCTATACTAAACATATTCTAAATGCCCTCTATATATTTATTTGTATTACATGGGCCCCAATTGAAATTATGGTGTATTAAATACTAATCTCATTTGAAAAATTTAATGTGATATAGTTATAAAATACACCATGAGTTCAATTGTTGTTGGATTAAATTTAAGTTATGTGTCCTCTATACTAAACATATTCTAAATACCCTCTATATATTTATTAGTATTACATGGGCCACAATTGAAATTGTGGTGTATTAAATACTAATCTCATTTGAAAAATTTAATGAGATATAGTTATAAAATACACCATGAGTTCAATTGTTGTTGGATTAACTTTAAGTTGTGTCGTCTATACTAAACATATTCTAAATGCCCTCTATATATTTATTTGTATTACATGGGCCCCAATTGAAATTATGGTGTATTAAATACTAATCTCATTTGAAAAATTTAATGAGATATAGTTATAAAATACAAAATGAGTTCAATTGTTGTTGGATTAAATTTAAGTTATGTGTCCTCTATACTAAACATATTCTAAATACCCTCTATATATTTATGAGTATTACAAGGGCCCCAATTGAAATTATGGTGTATTAAATACTAATCTCATTTGAAAAATTTAATGAGATATAGTTATAAAATACACCATGAGTTCAATTGTTGTTGGATTAACTTTAAGTTGTGTCGTCTATACTAAACATATTCTAAATGCCCTCTATATATTTATTTGTATTACATGGGCCCCAATTGAAATTATGGTGTATTAAATACTAATCTCATTTGAAAAATTTAATGAGATATAGTTATAAAATACACGATGAGTTCAATTGTTGTTGGATTAAATTTAAGTTGTGTCCTCTATACTAAACATATTCTAAATGCCCTCTATATATTTATTTGTATTACATGGGCCCCAATTGAAATTATGGTGTATTAAATACTAATCTCATTTGAAAAATTTAATGTGATATAGTTATAAAATACACCATGAGTTCAATTGTTGTTGGATTAAATTTAAGTTATGTGTCCTCTATACTAAACATATTCTAAATACCCTCTATATATTTATTAGTATTACATGGGCCACAATTGAAATTATGGTGTATTAAATACTAATCTCATTTGAAAAATTTAATGAGATATAGTTATAAAATACACCATGAGTTCAATTGTTGTTGGATTAAATTTGAGTTGTGTCCTCTATACTAAACATATTCTAAATGCCCTCTATATATTTATTTGTATTACATGGGCCCAAATTGAAATTATGGTGTATTAAATACTAATCTCATTTGAAAAATTTAATGAGATATAGTTATAAAATACACCATGAGTTCAATTGTTGTTGGATTAAATTTAAGTTGTGTCCTCTATACTAAACATATTCTAAATGCCCTCTATATATTTATTTGTATTACATGGGCCCCAATTGAAATTATGGTGTATTAAATACTAATCTCATTTGAAAAATTTAATGAGATATAGTTATAAAATACACCATGATTTCAATTGTTGTTGGATTAAATTTAAGTTATGTGTCCTCTATACTAAACATATTCTAAATACCCTCTATATATTTATGAGTATTACATGGGCCCCAATTGAAATTATGGTGTATTAAATACGAATCTCATTTGAACAATTTAATGAGATATAGTTATAAAATACACCATGAGTTCAATTGTTTTTGGATTAAATTTAAGTTATGTGTCCTCTATACTAAACATATTCTTAATACCCTCTATATATTTATGAGTATTACAAGGGACCCAATTGAAATTATGGTGTATTAAATACTAATCCCATTTGAAAAATTTAATGAGATATAGTTATAAAATACACCATGAGTTCAATTGTTGTTGGATTAAATTTGAGTTGTGTCCTCTATACTAAACATATTCTAAATGCCCTCTATATATTTATTTGTATTACATGGGCCCCAATTGAAATTATGGTGTATTAAATACGAATCTCATTTGAAAAATTTAATGAGATATAGTTATAAAATACACCATGAGTTCAATTGTTGTTGGATTAAATTTAAGTTGTGTCCTCTATACTAAACATATTCTAAATGCCCTCTATATATTTATTTGTATTACATGGGCCCCAATTGAAATTATGGTGTATTAAATACTAATCTCATTTGAAAAATTTATTGAGATATAGTTATAAAATACACCATCAGTTCAATTGTTGTTGAATTAAATTTAAGTTGTGTCCTCTATACTAAACATATTCAAAATGCCCTCTATATATTTATTTGTATTACATGGGCCCAATTGAAATTATGGTGTATTAAATACTAATCTCATTTGAAAAATTTATTGAGATATAGTTATAAAATACACCATCAGTTCAATTGTTGTTGAATTAAATTTAAGTTGTGTCCTCTATACTAAAAATATTCAAAATGCCCATATATATTTATTTGTATTACATGGGCCCCAATTGAAATTATGGTGTATTAAATACTAATCTCATTTGAAAAATTTATTGAGATATAGTTATAAAATACACCATCAGTTCAATTGTTGTTGAATTAAATTTAAGTTGTGTCGTCTATACTAAACATATTCTAAATGCCCTCTATATATTTATTTGTATTACATGGGCCCCAATTGAAATTATGGTGTATTAAATACGAATCTCATTTGAAAAATTTAATGAGATATAGTTATAAAATACACCATGAGTTCAATTGTTGTTGGATTAAATTTAAGTTGTGTCCTCTATACTAAACATATTCTAAATGCCCTCTATATATTTATTTGTATTACATGGGCCCCAATTGAAATTATGGTGTATTAAATACTAATCTCATTTGAAAAATTTATTGAGATATAGTTATAAAATACACCATCAGTTCAATTGTTGTTGAATTAAATTTAAGTTGTGTCCTCTATACTAAACATATTCAAAATGCCCTCTATATATTTATTTGTATTACATGGGCCCAATTGAAATTATGGTGTATTAAATACTAATCTCATTTGAAAAATTTATTGAGATATAGTTATAAAATACACCATCAGTTCAATTGTTGTTGAATTAAATTTAAGTTGTGTCCTCTATACTAAAAATATTCAAAATGCCCATATATATTTATTTGTATTACATGGGCCCCAATTGAAATTATGGTGTATTAAATACTAATCTCATTTGAAAAATTTATTGAGAGATAGTTATAAAATACACCATCAGTTCAATTGTTGTTGAATTAAATTTAAGTTGTGTCCTCTATACTAAACATATTCTAAATACCCTCTATATATTTATGAGTATTACAAGGGCCCCAATTGAAATTATGGTGTATTAAATACTAATCTCATTTGAAAAATTTATTGAGATATAGTTATAAAATACACCATCAGTTCAATTGTTGTTGAATTAAATTTGAGTTGTGTCCTCTATACTAAACATATTCTAAATGCCCTCTATATATTTATTTGTATCACTTGGGCCCCAATTGAAATTATGGTGTATTAAATACTAATCTCATTTGAAATATTTAATGAGATATAGTTATAAAATACACCATGAGTTCAATTGTTGTTGGATTAAATTTGAGTTGTGCCCTCTATACTAAACATATTCTAAATGCCCTCTATATATTTATATGTATCACTTGGGCCCCAATTGAAATTATGGTGTATTAAATACTAATCTCATTTGAAAAATTTAATGAGATATAGTTATAAAATACACCATGAGTTCAATTGTTGTTGGATTAAATTTGAGTTGTGTCCTCTATACTAAACATATTCTAAATGCCCTCTATATATTTATTTGTATTACATGGGCCCCAATTGAAATTATGGTGTATTAAATACTAATCTCATTTGAAAAATTTAATGAGATATAGTAATAAAATACACCATGAGTTCAATTGTTGTTGGATTAAATTTGAGTTGTGTCCTCTATACTAAACATATTCTAAATGCCCTCTATATATTTATTTGTATCACTTGGGCCCCAATTGAAATTATGGTGTATTAAATACTAATCTCATTTGAAAAATTTAATGAGATATAGTTATAAAATACACCATGAGTTCAATTGTTGTTGGATTAAATTTGAGTTGTGCCCTCTATACTAAACATATTCTAAATGCCCTCTATATATTTATTTGTATCACTTGGGCCCCAATTGAAATTATGGTGTATTAAATACTAATCTCATTTGAAAAATTTAATGAGATATAGTTATAAAATACACCATGAGTTCAATTGTTGTTGGATTAAATTTGAGTTGTGCCCTCTATACTAAACATATTCTAAATGCCCTCTATATATTTATATGTATCACTTGGGCCCCAATTGAAATTATGGTGTATTAAATACTAATCTCATTTGAAAAATTTAATGAGATATAGTTATAAAATACACCATGAGTTCAATTGTTGTTGGATTAAATTTGAGTTGTGTCCTCTATACTAAACATATTCTAAATGCCCTCTATATATTTATTTGTATTACATGGGCCCCAATTGAAATTATGGTGTATTAAATACTAATCTCATTTGAAAAATTTAATGAGATATAGTAATAAAATACACCATGAGTTCAATTGTTGTTGGATTAAATTTGAGTTGTGTCCTCTATACTAAACATATTCTAAATGCCCTCTATATATTTATTTGTATTACATGGGCCCCAATTGAAATTATGGTGTATTAAATACTAATCTCATTTGAAAAATTTAATGTGATATAGTTATAAAATACACCATGAGTTCAATTGTTGTTGGATTAAATTTAAGTTATGTGTCCTCTATACTAAACATATTCTAAATACCCTCTATATATTTATTAGTATTACATGGGCCACAATTGAAATTATGGTGTATTAAATACTAATCTCATTTGAAAAATTTAATGAGATATAGTTATAAAATACACCATGAGTTCAATTGTTGTTGGATTAACTTTAAGTTGTGTCGTCTATACTAAACATATTCTAAATGCCCTCTATATATTTATTTGTATTACATGGGCCCCAATTGAAATTATGGTGTATTAAATACTAATCTCATTTGAAAAATTTAATGAGATATAGTTATAAAATACAAAATGAGTTCAATTGTTGTTGGATTAAATTTAAGTTATGTGTCCTCTATACTAAACATATTCTAAATACCCTCTATATATTTATGAGTATTACAAGGGCCCCAATTGAAATTATGGTGTATTAAATACTAATCTCATTTGAAAAATTTAATGAGATATAGTTATAAAATACACCATGAGTTCAATTGTTGTTGGATTAACTTTAAGTTGTGTCGTCTATACTAAACATATTCTAAATGCCCTCTATATATTTATTTGTATTACATGGGCCCCAATTGAAATTATGGTGTATTAAATACTAATCTCATTTGAAAAATTTAATGAGATATAGTTATAAAATACACGATGAGTTCAATTGTTGTTGGATTAAATTTAAGTTGTGTCCTCTATACTAAACATATTCTAAATGCCCTCTATATATTTATTTGTATTACATGGGCCCCAATTGAAATTATGGTGTATTAAATACTAATCTCATTTGAAAAATTTAATGTGATATAGTTATAAAATACACCATGAGTTCAATTGTTGTTGGATTAAATTTAAGTTATGTGTCCTCTATACTAAACATATTCTAAATACCCTCTATATATTTATTAGTATTACATGGGCCACAATTGAAATTATGGTGTATTAAATACTAATCTCATTTGAAAAATTTAATGAGATATAGTTATAAAATACACCATGAGTTCAATTGTTGTTGGATTAAATTTGAGTTGTGTCCTCTATACTAAACATATTCTAAATGCCCTCTATATATTTATTTGTATTACATGGGCCCCAATTGAAATTATGGTGTATTAAATACTAATCTCATTTGAAAAATTTAATGAGATATAGTTATAAAATACACCATGAGTTCAATTGTTGTTGGATTAAATTTAAGTTGTGTCCTCTATACTAAACATATTCTAAATGCCCTCTATATATTTATTTGTATTACATGGGCCCCAATTGAAATTATGGTGTATTAAATACTAATCTCATTTGAAAAATTTAATGAGATATAGTTATAAAATACACCATGATTTCAATTGTTGTTGGATTAAATTTAAGTTATGTGTCCTCTATACTAAACATATTCTAAATACCCTCTATATATTTATGAGTATTACATGGGCCCCAATTGAAATTATGGTGTATTAAATACGAATCTCATTTGAACAATTTAATGAGATATAGTTATAAAATACACCATGAGTTCAATTGTTTTTGGATTAAATTTAAGTTATGTGTCCTCTATACTAAACATATTCTTAATACCCTCTATATATTTATGAGTATTACAAGGGACCCAATTGAAATTATGGTGTATTAAATACTAATCCCATTTGAAAAATTTAATGAGATATAGTTATAAAATACACCATGAGTTCAATTGTTGTTGAATTAAATTTAAGTTGTGTCCTCTATACTAAAAATATTCAAAATGCCCATATATATTTATTTGTATTACATGGGCCCCAATTGAAATTATGGTGTATTAAATACTAATCTCATTTGAAAAATTTATTGAGATATAGTTATAAAATACACCATCAGTTCAATTGTTGTTGAATTAAATTTAAGTTGTGTCCTCTATACTAAAAATATTCAAAATGCCCATATATATTTATTTGTATTACATGGGCCCCAATTGAAATTATGGTGTATTAAATACTAATCTCATTTGAAAAATTTATTGAGATATAGTTATAAAATACACCATCAGTTCAATTGTTGTTGAATTAAATTTAAGTTGTGTCGTCTATACTAAACATATTCTAAATGCCCTCTATATATTTATTTGTATTACATGGGCCCCAATTGAAATTATGGTGTATTAAATACGAATCTCATTTGAAAAATTTAATGAGATATAGTTATAAAATACACCATGAGTTCAATTGTTGTTGGATTAAATTTAAGTTGTGTCCTCTATACTAAACATATTCTAAATGCCCTCTATATATTTATTTGTATTACATGGGCCCCAATTGAAATTATGGTGTATTAAATACTAATCTCATTTGAAAAATTTATTGAGATATAGTTATAAAATACACCATCAGTTCAATTGTTGTTGAATTAAATTTAAGTTGTGTCCTCTATACTAAACATATTCAAAATGCCCTCTATATATTTATTTGTATTACATGGGCCCAATTGAAATTATGGTGTATTAAATACTAATCTCATTTGAAAAATTTATTGAGATATAGTTATAAAATACACCATCAGTTCAATTGTTGTTGAATTAAATTTAAGTTGTGTCCTCTATACTAAAAATATTCAAAATGCCCATATATATTTATTTGTATTACATGGGCCCCAATTGAAATTATGGTGTATTAAATACTAATCTCATTTGAAAAATTTATTGAGAGATAGTTATAAAATACACCATCAGTTCAATTGTTGTTGAATTAAATTTAAGTTGTGTCCTCTATACTAAACATATTCTAAATACCCTCTATATATTTATGAGTATTACAAGGGCCCCAATTGAAATTATGGTGTATTAAATACTAATCTCATTTGAAAAATTTATTGAGATATAGTTATAAAATACACCATCAGTTCAATTGTTGTTGAATTAAATTTGAGTTGTGTCCTCTATACTAAACATATTCTAAATGCCCTCTATATATTTATTTGTATCACTTGGGCCCCAATTGAAATTATGGTGTATTAAATACTAATCTCATTTGAAAAATTTAATGAGATATAGTTATAAAATACACCATGAGTTCAATTGTTGTTGGATTAAATTTGAGTTGTGCCCTCTATACTAAACATATTCTAAATGCCCTCTATATATTTATATGTATCACTTGGGCCCCAATTGAAATTATGGTGTATTAAATACTAATCTCATTTGAAAAATTTAATGAGATATAGTTATAAAATACACCATGAGTTCAATTGTTGTTGGATTAAATTTGAGTTGTGTCCTCTATACTAAACATATTCTAAATGCCCTCTATATATTTATTTGTATTACATGGGCCCCAATTGAAATTATGGTGTATTAAATACTAATCTCATTTGAAAAATTTAATGAGATATAGTAATAAAATACACCATGAGTTCAATTGTTGTTGGATTAAATTTGAGTTGTGTCCTCTATACTAAACATATTCTAAATGCCCTCTATATATTTATTTGTATCACTTGGGCCCCAATTGAAATTATGGTGTATTAAATACTAATCTCATTTGAAAAATTTAATGAGATATAGTTATAAAATACACCATGAGTTCAATTGTTGTTGGATTAAATTTGAGTTGTGCCCTCTATACTAAACATATTCTAAATGCCCTCTATATATTTATTTGTATCACTTGGGCCCCAATTGAAATTATGGTGTATTAAATACTAATCTCATTTGAAAAATTTAATGAGATATAGTTATAAAATACACCATGAGTTCAATTGTTGTTGGATTAAATTTGAGTTGTGCCCTCTATACTAAACATATTCTAAATGCCCTCTATATATTTATTTGTATTACATGGGCCCCAATTGAAATTATGGTGTATTAAATACTAATCTCATTTGAAAAATTTAATGAGATATAGTAATAAAATACACCATGAGTTCAATTGTTGTTGGATTAAATTTGAGTTGTGTCCTCTATACTAAACATATTCTAAATGCCCTCTATATATTTATTTGTATTACATGGGCCCCAATTGAAATTATGGTGTATTAAATACTAATCTCATTTGAAAAATTTAATGTGATATAGTTATAAAATACACCATGAGTTCAATTGTTGTTGGATTAAATTTAAGTTATGTGTCCTCTATACTAAACATATTCTAAATACCCTCTATATATTTATTAGTATTACATGGGCCACAATTGAAATTATGGTGTATTAAATACTAATCTCATTTGAAAAATTTAATGTGATATAGTTATAAAATACACCATGAGTTCAATTGTTGTTGGATTAACTTTAAGTTGTGTCGTCTATACTAAACATATTCTAAATGCCCTCTATATATTTATTTGTATTACATGGGCCCCAATTGAAATTATGGTGTATTAAATACTAATCTCATTTGAAAAATTTAATGAGATATAGTTATAAAATACAAAATGAGTTCAATTGTTGTTGGATTAAATTTAAGTTATGTGTCCTCTATACTAAACATATTCTAAATACCCTCTATATATTTATGAGTATTACAAGGGCCCCAATTGAAATTATGGTGTATTAAATACTAATCTCATTTGAAAAATTTAATGAGATATAGTTATAAAATACACCATGAGTTCAATTGTTGTTGGATTAACTTTAAGTTGTGTCGTCTATACTAAACATATTCTAAATGCCCTCTATATATTTATTTGTATTACATGGGCCCCAATTGAAATTATGGTGTATTAAATACTAATCTCATTTGAAAAATTTAATGAGATATAGTTATAAAATACAAAATGAGTTCAATTGTTGTTGGATTAAATTTAAGTTATGTGTCCTCTATACTAAACATATTCTAAATACCCTCTATATATTTATGAGTATTACAAGGGCCCCAATTGAAATTATGGTGTATTAAATACTAATCTCATTTGAAAAATTTAATGAGATATAGTTATAAAATACACCATGAGTTCAATTGTTGTTGGATTAAATTTGAGTTGTGTCCTCTATACTAAACATATTCTAAATGCCCTCTATATATTTATTTGTATTACATGGGCCCCAATTGAAATTATGGTGTATTAAATACTAATCTCATTTGAAAAATTTAATGAGATATAGTAATAAAATACACCATGAGTTCAATTGTTGTTGGATTAAATTTGAGTTGTGTCCTCTATACTAAACATATTCTAAATGCCCTCTATATATTTATTTGTATTACATGGGCCCCAATTGAAATTATGGTGTATTAAATACTAATCTCATTTGAAAAATTTAATGTGATATAGTTATAAAATACACCATGAGTTCAATTGTTGTTGGATTAAATTTAAGTTATGTGTCCTCTATACTAAACATATTCTAAATACCCTCTATATATTTATTAGTATTACATGGGCCACAATTGAAATTATGGTGTATTAAATACTAATCTCATTTGAAAAATTTAATGTGATATAGTTATAAAATACACCATGAGTTCAATTGTTGTTGGATTAACTTTAAGTTGTGTCGTCTATACTAAACATATTCTAAATGCCCTCTATATATTTATTTGTATTACATGGGCCCCAATTGAAATTATGGTGTATTAAATACTAATCTCATTTGAAAAATTTAATGAGATATAGTTATAAAATACAAAATGAGTTCAATTGTTGTTGGATTAAATTTAAGTTATGTGTCCTCTATACTAAACATATTCTAAATACCCTCTATATATTTATGAGTATTACAAGGGCCCCAATTGAAATTATGGTGTATTAAATACTAATCTCATTTGAAAAATTTAATGAGATATAGTTATAAAATACACCATGAGTTCAATTGTTGTTGGATTAACTTTAAGTTGTGTCGTCTATACTAAACATATTCTAAATGCCCTCTATATATTTATTTGTATTACATGGGCCCCAATTGAAATTATGGTGTATTAAATACTAATCTCATTTGAAAAATTTAATGAGATATAGTTATAAAATACACGATGAGTTCAATTGTTGTTGGATTAAATTTAAGTTGTGTCCTCTATACTAAACATATTCTAAATGCCCTCTATATATTTATTTGTATTACATGGGCCCCAATTGAAATTATGGTGTATTAAATACTAATCTCATTTGAAAAATTTAATGTGATATAGTTATAAAATACACCATGAGTTCAATTGTTGTTGGATTAAATTTAAGTTATGTGTCCTCTATACTAAACATATTCTAAATACCCTCTATATATTTATTAGTATTACATGGGCCACAATTGAAATTATGGTGTATTAAATACTAATCTCATTTGAAAAATTTAATGAGATATAGTTATAAAATACACCATGAGTTCAATTGTTGTTGGATTAAATTTGAGTTGTGTCCTCTATACTAAACATATTCTAAATGCCCTCTATATATTTATTTGTATTACATGGGCCCAAATTGAAATTATGGTGTATTAAATACTAATCTCATTTGAAAAATTTAATGAGATATAGTTATAAAATACACCATGAGTTCAATTGTTGTTGGATTAAATTTAAGTTGTGTCCTCTATACTAAACATATTCTAAATGCCGTCTATATATTTATTTGTATTACATGGGCCCCAATTGAAATTATGGTGTATTAAATACTAATCTCATTTGAAAAATTTAATGAGATATAGTTATAAAATACACCATGATTTCAATTGTTGTTGGATTAAATTTAAGTTATGTGTCCTCTATACTAAACATATTCTAAATACCCTCTATATATTTATGAGTATTACATGGGCCCCAATTGAAATTATGGTGTATTAAATACGAATCTCATTTGAACAATTTAATGAGATATAGTTATAAAATACACCATGAGTTCAATTGTTTTTGGATTAAATTTAAGTTATGTGTCCTCTATACTAAACATATTCTTAATACCCTCTATATATTTATGAGTATTACAAGGGACCCAATTGAAATTATGGTGTATTAAATACTAATCCCATTTGAAAAATTTAATGAGATATAGTTATAAAATACACCATGAGTTCAATTGTTGTTGGATTAAATTTGAGTTGTGTCCTCTATACTAAACATATTCTAAATGCCCTCTATATATTTATTTGTATTACATGGGCCCCAATTGAAATTATGGTGTATTAAATACGAATCTCATTTGAAAAATTTAATGAGATATAGTTATAAAATACACCATGAGTTCAATTGTTGTTGGATTAAATTTAAGTTGTGTCCTCTATACTAAACATATTCTAAATGCCCTCTATATATTTATTTGTATTACATGGGCCCCAATTGAAATTATGGTGTATTAAATACTAATCTCATTTGAAAAATTTATTGAGATATAGTTATAAAATACACCATCAGTTCAATTGTTGTTGAATTAAATTTAAGTTGTGTCCTCTATACTAAACATATTCAAAATGCCCTCTATATATTTATTTGTATTACATGGGCCCAATTGAAATTATGGTGTATTAAATACTAATCTCATTTGAAAAATTTATTGAGATATAGTTATAAAATACACCATCAGTTCAATTGTTGTTGAATTAAATTTAAGTTGTGTCCTCTATACTAAAAATATTCAAAATGCCCATATATATTTATTTGTATTACATGGGCCCCAATTGAAATTATGGTGTATTAAATACTAATCTCATTTGAAAAATTTATTGAGATATAGTTATAAAATACACCATCAGTTCAATTGTTGTTGAATTAAATTTAAGTTGTGTCGTCTATACTAAACATATTCTAAATGCCCTCTATATATTTATTTGTATTACATGGGCCCCAATTGAAATTATGGTGTATTAAATACGAATCTCATTTGAAAAATTTAATGAGATATAGTTATAAAATACACCATGAGTTCAATTGTTGTTGGATTAAATTTAAGTTGTGTCCTCTATACTAAACATATTCTAAATGCCCTCTATATATTTATTTGTATTACATGGGCCCCAATTGAAATTATGGTGTATTAAATACTAATCTCATTTGAAAAATTTAATGTGATATAGTTATAAAATACACCATGAGTTCAATTGTTGTTGGATTAAATTTAAGTTATGTGTCCTCTATACTAAACATATTCTAAATACCCTCTATATATTTATTAGTATTACATGGGCCACAATTGAAATTATGGTGTATTAAATACTAATCTCATTTGAAAAATTTAATGAGATATAGTTATAAAATACACCATGAGTTCAATTGTTGTTGGATTAAATTTGAGTTGTGTCCTCTATACTAAACATATTCTAAATGCCCTCTATATATTTATTTGTATTACATGGGCCCAAATTGAAATTATGGTGTATTAAATACTAATCTCATTTGAAAAATTTAATGAGATATAGTTATAAAATACACCATGAGTTCAATTGTTGTTGGATTAAATTTAAGTTGTGTCCTCTATACTAAACATATTCTAAATGCCCTCTATATATTTATTTGTATTACATGGGCCCCAATTGAAATTATGGTGTATTAAATACTAATCTCATTTGAAAAATTTAATGAGATATAGTTATAAAATACACCATGATTTCAATTGTTGTTGGATTAAATTTAAGTTATGTGTCCTCTATACTAAACATATTCTAAATACCCTCTATATATTTATGAGTATTACATGGGCCCCAATTGAAATTATGGTGTATTAAATACGAATCTCATTTGAACAATTTAATGAGATATAGTTATAAAATACACCATGAGTTCAATTGTTTTTGGATTAAATTTAAGTTATGTGTCCTCTATACTAAACATATTCTTAATACCCTCTATATATTTATGAGTATTACAAGGGACCCAATTGAAATTATGGTGTATTAAATACTAATCCCATTTGAAAAATTTAATGAGATATAGTTATAAAATACACCATGAGTTCAATTGTTGTTGGATTAAATTTGAGTTGTGTCCTCTATACTAAACATATTCTAAATGCCCTCTATATATTTATTTGTATTACATGGGCCCCAATTGAAATTATGGTGTATTAAATACGAATCTCATTTGAAAAATTTAATGAGATATAGTTATAAAATACACCATGAGTTCAATTGTTGTTGGATTAAATTTAAGTTGTGTCCTCTATACTAAACATATTCTAAATGCCCTCTATATATTTATTTGTATTACATGGGCCCCAATTGAAATTATGGTGTATTAAATACTAATCTCATTTGAAAAATTTATTGAGATATAGTTATAAAATACACCATCAGTTCAATTGTTGTTGAATTAAATTTAAGTTGTGTCCTCTATACTAAACATATTCAAAATGCCCTCTATATATTTATTTGTATTACATGGGCCCAATTGAAATTATGGTGTATTAAATACTAATCTCATTTGAAAAATTTATTGAGATATAGTTATAAAATACACCATCAGTTCAATTGTTGTTGAATTAAATTTAAGTTGTGTCCTCTATACTAAAAATATTCAAAATGCCCATATATATTTATTTGTATTACATGGGCCCCAATTGAAATTATGGTGTATTAAATACTAATCTCATTTGAAAAATTTATTGAGATATAGTTATAAAATACACCATCAGTTCAATTGTTGTTGAATTAAATTTGAGTTGTGTCCTCTATACTAAACATATTCTAAATGCCCTCTATATATTTATTTGTATCACTTGGGCCCCAATTGAAATTATGGTGTATTAAATACTAATCTCATTTGAAATATTTAATGAGATATAGTTATAAAATACACCATGAGTTCAATTGTTGTTGGATTAAATTTGAGTTGTGCCCTCTATACTAAACATATTCTAAATGCCCTCTATATATTTATATGTATCACTTGGGCCCCAATTGAAATTATGGTGTATTAAATACTAATCTCATTTGAAAAATTTAATGAGATATAGTTATAAAATACACCATGAGTTCAATTGTTGTTGGATTAAATTTGAGTTGTGTCCTCTATACTAAACATATTCTAAATGCCCTCTATATATTTATTTGTATTACATGGGCCCCAATTGAAATTATGGTGTATTAAATACTAATCTCATTTGAAAAATTTAATGAGATATAGTAATAAAATACACCATGAGTTCAATTGTTGTTGGATTAAATTTGAGTTGTGTCCTCTATACTAAACATATTCTAAATGCCCTCTATATATTTATTTGTATCACTTGGGCCCCAATTGAAATTATGGTGTATTAAATACTAATCTCATTTGAAAAATTTAATGAGATATAGTTATAAAATACACCATGAGTTCAATTGTTGTTGGATTAAATTTGAGTTGTGCCCTCTATACTAAACATATTCTAAATGCCCTCTATATATTTATTTGTATCACTTGGGCCCCAATTGAAATTATGGTGTATTAAATACTAATCTCATTTGAAAAATTTAATGAGATATAGTTATAAAATACACCATGAGTTCAATTGTTGTTGGATTAAATTTGAGTTGTGCCCTCTATACTAAACATATTCTAAATGCCCTCTATATATTTATATGTATCACTTGGGCCCCAATTGAAATTATGGTGTATTAAATACTAATCTCATTTGAAAAATTTAATGAGATATAGTTATAAAATACACCATGAGTTCAATTGTTGTTGGATTAAATTTGAGTTGTGTCCTCTATACTAAACATATTCTAAATGCCCTCTATATATTTATTTGTATTACATGGGCCCCAATTGAAATTATGGTGTATTAAATACTAATCTCATTTGAAAAATTTAATGAGATATAGTAATAAAATACACCATGAGTTCAATTGTTGTTGGATTAAATTTGAGTTGTGTCCTCTATACTAAACATATTCTAAATGCCCTCTATATATTTATTTGTATTACATGGGCCCCAATTGAAATTATGGTGTATTAAATACTAATCTCATTTGAAAAATTTAATGAGATATAGTAATAAAATACACCATGAGTTCAATTGTTGTTGGATTAAATTTGAGTTGTGTCCTCTATACTAAACATATTCTAAATGCCCTCTATATATTTATTTGTATTACATGGGCCCCAATTGAAATTATGGTGTATTAAATACTAATCTCATTTGAAAAATTTAATGAGATATAGTAATAAAATACACCATGAGTTCAATTGTTGTTGAATTAAATTTGAGTTGTGTCCTCTATACTAAACATATTCTAAATGCCCTCTATATATTTATTTGTATTACATGGGCCCCAATTGAAATTATGGTGTATTAAATACTAATCTCATTTGAAAAATTTAATGAGATATAGTTATAAAATACACCATGATTTCAATTGTTGTTGGATTAAATTTAAGTTATGTGTCCTCTATACTAAACATATTCTAAATACCCTCTATATATTTATGAGTATTACATGGGCCCCAATTGAAATTATGGTGTATTAAATACGAATCTCATTTGAAAAATTTAATGAGATATAGTTATAAAATACACCATGAGTTCAATTGTTTTTGGATTAAATTTAAGTTATGTGTCCTCTATACTAAACATATTCTTAATACCCTCTATATATTTATGAGTATTACAAGGGACCCAATTGAAATTATGGTGTATTAAATACTAATCTCATTTGAAAAAATTAATGAGATATAGTTATAAAATACACCATGAGTTCAATTGTTGTTGGATTAAATTTGAGTTGTGTCCTCTATACTAAACATATTCTAAATGCCCTCTATATATTTATTTGTATTACATGGGCCCCAATTGAAATTATGGTGTATTAAATACTAATCTCATTTGAAAAATTTAATGAGATATAGTTATAAAATACACCATGAGTTCAATTGTTGTTGGATTAAATTTAAGTTGTGTCCTCTATACTAAACATATTCTAAATGCCCTCTATATATTTATTTGTATTACATGGGCCCCAATTGAAATTATGGTGTATTAAATACTAATCTCATTTGAAAAATTTAATGAGATATAGTTATAAAATACACCATGAGTTCTCTTGTTGTTGGATTAAATTTAAGTTATGTGTCCTCTATACTAAACATATTCTAAATACCCTCTATATATTTATGAGTATTACAAGGGCCCCAATTCAAATTATGGTGTATTAAATACTAATCTCATTTGAAAAATTTAATGAGATATAGTTATAAAATACACCATGAGTTCAATTGTTTTAGGATTAAATTTGAGTTGTGTCCTCTATACTAAACATATTCTAAATGCCCTCTATATATTTATTTGTATTACATGGGCCCCAATTGAAATTATGGTGTATTAAATACTAATCTCATTTGAAAAATTTAATGTGATATAGTTATAAAATACACCATGAGTTCAATTGTTGTTGGATTAAATTTAAGTTATGTGTCCTCTATACTAAACATATTCTAAATGCCCTCTATATATTTATTTGTATTACATGGGCCCCAATTGAAATTATGGTGTATTAAATACTAATCTCATTTGAAAAATTTAATGAGATATAGTTATAAAATACACCATGAGTTCAATTGTTGTTGGATTAAATTTGAGTTGTGTCCTCTATACTAAACATATTCTAAATGCCCTCTATATATTTATTTGTATTACATGGGCCCCAATTGAAATTATGGTGTATTAAATACTAATCTCATTTGAAATATTTAATGAGATATAGTTATAAAATACACCATCAGTTCAATTGTTGTTGAATTAAATTTAAGTTGTGTCCTCTATACTAAACATATTCTAAATACCCTCTATATGTTTATTAGTATTACATGGGCCCCAATTGAAATTATGGTGTATTAAATACTAATCTCATTTGAAAAATTTAATGAGATATAGTTATAAAATACACCATGAGTTCAATTGTTGTTGGATTAAATTTAAGTTGTGTCCTCTATACTAAACATATTCTAAATGCCCTCTATATATTTATTTGTATTACATGGGCCCCAATTGAAATTATGGTGTATTAAATACTAATCTCATTTGAAAAATTTAATGAGATATAGTTATAAAATACACCATGAGTTCAATTGTTGTTGGATTAAATTTAAGTTATGTGTCCTCTATACTAAACATATTCTAAATACCCTCTATATATTTATGAGTATTACAAGGGCCCCAATTCAAATTATGGTGTATTAAATACTAATCTCATTTGAAAAATTTAATGAGATATAGTTATAAAATACATCATGAGTTCAATTGTTTTAGGATTAAATTTGAGTTGTGTCCTCTATACTAAACATATTCTAAATGCCCTCTATATATTTATTTGTATTACATGGGCCCCAATTGAAATTATGGTGTATTAAATACTAATCTCATTTGAAAAATTTAATGTGATATAGTTATAAAATACACCATGAGTTCAATTGTTGTTGGATTAAATTTAAGTTATGTGTCCTCTATACTAAACATATTCTAAATGCCCTCTATATATTTATTTGTATTACATGGGCCCCAATTGAAATTATGGTGTATTAAATACTAATCTCATTTGAAAAATTTAATGAGATATAGTTATAAAATACACCATGATTTCAATTGTTGTTGGATTAAATTTAAGTTATGTGTCCTCTATACTAAACATATTCTAAATACCCTCTATATATTTATGAGTATTACATGGGCCCCAATTGAAATTATGGTGTATTAAATACTAATCTCATTTGAAAAATTTAATGAGATATAGTTATAAAATACACCATGAGTTCAATTGTTGTTGGATTAAATTTGAGTTGTGCCCTCTATACTAAACATATTCTAAATGCCCTCTATATATTTATTTGTATCACTTGGGCCCCAATTGAAATTATGGTGTATTAAATACTAATATCATTTGAAAAATTTAATGAGATATAGTTATAAAATACACCATGAGTTCAATTGTTGTTGGATTAAATTTGAGTTGTGCCCTCTATACTAAACATATTCTAAATGCCCTCTATATATTTATATGTATCACTTGGGCCCCAATTGAAATTATGGTGTATTAAATACTAATCTCATTTGAAAAATTTAATGAGATATAGTTATAAAATACACCATGAGTTCAATTGTTGTTGGATTAAATTTGAGTTGTGCCCTCTATACTAAACATATTCTAAATGCCCTCTATATATTTATATGTATCACTTGGGCCCCAATTGAAATTATGGTGTATTAAATACTAATCTCATTTGAAAAATTTAATGAGATATAGTTATAAAATACACCATGAGTTCAATTGTTGTTGGATTAAATTTAAGTTATGTGTCCTCTATACTAAACATATTCTAAATACCCTCTATATATTTATGAGTATTACATGGGCCCCAATTGAAATTATGGTGTATTAAATACTAATCTCATTTGAAAAATTTAATGAGATATAGTTATAAAATACACCATGAGTTCAATTGTTGTTGGATTAAATTTGAGTTGTGTCCTCTATACTAAACATATTCTAAATGCCCTCTATATATTTATTTGTATTACATGGGCCCCAATTGAAATTATGGTGTATTAAATACTAATCTCATTTGAAAAATTTAATGAGATATAGTAATAAAATACACCATGAGTTCAATTGTTGTTGGATTAAATTTGAGTTGTGTCCTCTATACTAAACATATTCTAAATGCCCTCTATATATTTATTTGTATTACATGGGCCCCAATTGAAATTATGGTGTATTAAATACTAATCTCATTTGAAAAATTTAATGAGATATAGTAATAAAATACACCATGAGTTCAATTGTTGTTGGATTAAATTTGAGTTGTGTCCTCTATACTAAACATATTCTAAATGCCCTCTATATATTTATTTGTATTACATGGGCCCCAATTGAAATTATGGTGTATTAAATACTAATCTCATTTGAAAAATTTAATGAGATATAGTAATAAAATACACCATGAGTTCAATTGTTGTTGAATTAAATTTGAGTTGTGTCCTCTATACTAAACATATTCTAAATGCCCTCTATATATTTATTTGTATTACATGGGCCCCAATTGAAATTATGGTGTATTAAATACTAATCTCATTTGAAAAATTTAATGAGATATAGTTATAAAATACACCATGATTTCAATTGTTGTTGGATTAAATTTAAGTTATGTGTCCTCTATACTAAACATATTCTAAATACCCTCTATATATTTATGAGTATTACATGGGCCCCAATTGAAATTATGGTGTATTAAATACGAATCTCATTTGAAAAATTTAATGAGATATAGTTATAAAATACACCATGAGTTCAATTGTTTTTGGATTAAATTTAAGTTATGTGTCCTCTATACTAAACATATTCTTAATACCCTCTATATATTTATGAGTATTACAAGGGACCCAATTGAAATTATGGTGTATTAAATACTAATCTCATTTGAAAAAATTAATGAGATATAGTTATAAAATACACCATGAGTTCAATTGTTGTTGGATTAAATTTGAGTTGTGTCCTCTATACTAAACATATTCTAAATGCCCTCTATATATTTATTTGTATTACATGGGCCCCAATTGAAATTATGGTGTATTAAATACTAATCTCATTTGAAAAATTTAATGAGATATAGTTATAAAATACACCATGAGTTCTCTTGTTGTTGGATTAAATTTAAGTTATGTGTCCTCTATACTAAACATATTCTAAATGCCCTCTATATATTTATTTGTATTACATGGGCCCCAATTGAAATTATGGTGTATTAAATACTAATCTCATTTGAAATATTTAATGAGATATAGTTATAAAATACACCATGAGTTCAATTGTTTTAGGATTAAATTTGAGTTGTGTCCTCTATACTAAACATATTCTAAATGCCCTCTATATATTTATTTGTATTACATGGGCCCCAATTGAAATTATGGTGTATTAAATACTAATCTCATTTGAAAAATTTAATGAGATATAGTTATAAAATACACCATGAGTTCAATTGTTTTAGGATTAAATTTGAGTTGTGTCCTCTATACTAAACATATTCTAAATGCCCTCTATATATTTATTTGTATTACATGGGCCCCAATTGAAATTATGGTGTATTAAATACTAATCTCATTTGAAAAATTTAATGTGATATAGTTATAAAATACACCATGAGTTCAATTGTTGTTGGATTAAATTTGAGTTGTGTCCTCTATACTAAACATATTCTAAATGCCCTCTATATATTTATGAGTATTACAAGGGCCCCAATTCAAATTATGGTGTATTAAATACTAATCTCATTTGAAAAATTTAATGAGATATAGTTATAAAATACACCATGAGTTCAATTGTTTTTGGATTAAATTTAAGTTATGTGTCCTCTATACTAAACATATTCTAAATACCCTCTATATATTTATGAGTATTACAAGGGCCCCAATTCAAATTATGGTGTATTAAATACTAATCTCATTTGAAAAATTTAATGAGATATAGTTATAAAATACACCATGAGTTCAATTGTTGTTGGATTAAATTTGAGTTGTGTCCTCTATACTAAACATATTCTAAATGCCCTCTATATATTTATTTGTATTACATGGGCCCAAATTGAAATTATGGTGTATTAAATACTAATCTCATTTGAAAAATTTAATGAGATATAGTTATAAAATACACCATGAGTTCAATTGTTGTTGGATTAAATTTAAGTTGTGTCCTCTATACTAAACATATTCTAAATGCCCTCTATATATTTATTTGTATTACATGGGCCCCAATTGAAATTATGGTGTATTAAATACTAATCTCATTTGAAAAATTTAATGAGATATAGTTATAAAATACACCATGAGTTCAATTGTTTTTGGATTAAATTTAAGTTATGTGTCCTCTATACTAAACATATTCTAAATACCCTCTATATATTTATGAGTATTACAAGGGCCCCAATTCAAATTATGGTGTATTAAATACTAATCTCATTTGAACAATTTAATGAGATATAGTTATAAAATACACCATGAGTTCAATTGTTTTTGGATTAAATTTAAGTTATGTGTCCTCTATACTAAACATATTCTAAATGCCCTCTATATATTTATTTGTATTACATGGGCCCCAATTGAAATTATGGTGTATTAAATACTAATCTCATTTGAAAAATTTAATGTGATATAGTTATAAAATACACCATGAGTTCAATTGTTGTTGGATTAAATTTGAGTTGTGTCCTCTATACTAAACATATTCTAAATGCCCTCTATATATTTATTTGTATTACATGGGCCCCAATTGAAATTATGGTGTATTAAATACTAATCTCATTTGAAAAATTTATTGAGATATAGTTATAAAATACACCATCAGTTCAATTGTTGTTGAATTAAATTTAAGTTGTGTCCTCTATACTAAAAATATTCAAAATGCCCATATATATTTATTTGTATTACATGGGCCCCAATTGAAATTATGGTGTATTAAATACTAATCTCATTTGAAAAATTTATTGAGAGATAGTTATAAAATACACCATCAGTTCAATTGTTGTTGAATTAAATTTAAGTTGTGTCCTCTATACTAAACATATTCTAAATACCCTCTATATATTTATGAGTATTACAAGGGCCCCAATTGAAATTATGGTGTATTAAATACTAATCTCATTTGAAAAATTTATTGAGATATAGTTATAAAATACACCATCAGTTCAATTGTTGTTGAATTAAATTTGAGTTGTGTCCTCTATACTAAACATATTCTAAATGCCCTCTATATATTTATTTGTATCACTTGGGCCCCAATTGAAATTATGGTGTATTAAATACTAATCTCATTTGAAATATTTAATGAGATATAGTTATAAAATACACCATGAGTTCAATTGTTGTTGGATTAAATTTGAGTTGTGCCCTCTATACTAAACATATTCTAAATGCCCTCTATATATTTATATGTATCACTTGGGCCCCAATTGAAATTATGGTGTATTAAATACTAATCTCATTTGAAAAATTTAATGAGATATAGTTATAAAATACACCATGAGTTCAATTGTTGTTGGATTAAATTTGAGTTGTGTCCTCTATACTAAACATATTCTAAATGCCCTCTATATATTTATTTGTATTACATGGGCCCCAATTGAAATTATGGTGTATTAAATACTAATCTCATTTGAAAAATTTAATGAGATATAGTAATAAAATACACCATGAGTTCAATTGTTGTTGGATTAAATTTGAGTTGTGTCCTCTATACTAAACATATTCTAAATGCCCTCTATATATTTATTTGTATCACTTGGGCCCCAATTGAAATTATGGTGTATTAAATACTAATCTCATTTGAAAAATTTAATGAGATATAGTTATAAAATACACCATGAGTTCAATTGTTGTTGGATTAAATTTGAGTTGTGCCCTCTATACTAAACATATTCTAAATGCCCTCTATATATTTATTTGTATCACTTGGGCCCCAATTGAAATTATGGTGTATTAAATACTAATCTCATTTGAAAAATTTAATGAGATATAGTTATAAAATACACCATGAGTTCAATTGTTGTTGGATTAAATTTGAGTTGTGCCCTCTATACTAAACATATTCTAAATGCCCTCTATATATTTATATGTATCACTTGGGCCCCAATTGAAATTATGGTGTATTAAATACTAATCTCATTTGAAAAATTTAATGAGATATAGTTATAAAATACACCATGAGTTCAATTGTTGTTGGATTAAATTTGAGTTGTGTCCTCTATACTAAACATATTCTAAATGCCCTCTATATATTTATTTGTATTACATGGGCCCCAATTGAAATTATGGTGTATTAAATACTAATCTCATTTGAAAAATTTAATGAGATATAGTAATAAAATACACCATGAGTTCAATTGTTGTTGGATTAAATTTGAGTTGTGTCCTCTATACTAAACATATTCTAAATGCCCTCTATATATTTATTTGTATTACATGGGCCCCAATTGAAATTATGGTGTATTAAATACTAATCTCATTTGAAAAATTTAATGTGATATAGTTATAAAATACACCATGAGTTCAATTGTTGTTGGATTAAATTTAAGTTATGTGTCCTCTATACTAAACATATTCTAAATACCCTCTATATATTTATTAGTATTACATGGGCCACAATTGAAATTATGGTGTATTAAATACTAATCTCATTTGAAAAATTTAATGAGATATAGTTATAAAATACACCATGAGTTCAATTGTTGTTGGATTAACTTTAAGTTGTGTCGTCTATACTAAACATATTCTAAATGCCCTCTATATATTTATTTGTATTACATGGGCCCCAATTGAAATTATGGTGTATTAAATACTAATCTCATTTGAAAAATTTAATGAGATATAGTTATAAAATACACGATGAGTTCAATTGTTGTTGGATTAAATTTAAGTTGTGTCCTCTATACTAAACATATTCTAAATGCCCTCTATATATTTATTTGTATTACATGGGCCCCAATTGAAATTATGGTGTATTAAATACTAATCTCATTTGAAAAATTTAATGTGATATAGTTATAAAATACACCATGAGTTCAATTGTTGTTGGATTAAATTTAAGTTATGTGTCCTCTATACTAAACATATTCTAAATACCCTCTATATATTTATTAGTATTACATGGGCCACAATTGAAATTATGGTGTATTAAATACTAATCTCATTTGAAAAATTTAATGAGATATAGTTATAAAATACACCATGAGTTCAATTGTTGTTGGATTAAATTTGAGTTGTGTCCTCTATACTAAACATATTCTAAATGCCCTCTATATATTTATTTGTATTACATGGGCCCAAATTGAAATTATGGTGTATTAAATACTAATCTCATTTGAAAAATTTAATGAGATATAGTTATAAAATACACCATGAGTTCAATTGTTGTTGGATTAAATTTAAGTTGTGTCCTCTATACTAAACATATTCTAAATGCCCTCTATATATTTATTTGTATTACATGGGCCCCAATTGAAATTATGGTGTATTAAATACTAATCTCATTTGAAAAATTTAATGAGATATAGTTATAAAATACACCATGATTTCAATTGTTGTTGGATTAAATTTAAGTTATGTGTCCTCTATACTAAACATATTCTAAATACCCTCTATATATTTATGAGTATTACATGGGCCCCAATTGAAATTATGGTGTATTAAATACGAATCTCATTTGAACAATTTAATGAGATATAGTTATAAAATACACCATGAGTTCAATTGTTTTTGGATTAAATTTAAGTTATGTGTCCTCTATACTAAACATATTCTTAATACCCTCTATATATTTATGAGTATTACAAGGGACCCAATTGAAATTATGGTGTATTAAATACTAATCCCATTTGAAAAATTTAATGAGATATAGTTATAAAATACACCATGAGTTCAATTGTTGTTGGATTAAATTTGAGTTGTGTCCTCTATACTAAACATATTCTAAATGCCCTCTATATATTTATTTGTATTACATGGGCCCCAATTGAAATTATGGTGTATTAAATACGAATCTCATTTGAAAAATTTAATGAGATATAGTTATAAAATACACCATGAGTTCAATTGTTGTTGGATTAAATTTAAGTTGTGTCCTCTATACTAAACATATTCTAAATGCCCTCTATATATTTATTTGTATTACATGGGCCCCAATTGAAATTATGGTGTATTAAATACTAATCTCATTTGAAAAATTTATTGAGATATAGTTATAAAATACACCATCAGTTCAATTGTTGTTGAATTAAATTTAAGTTGTGTCCTCTATACTAAACATATTCAAAATGCCCTCTATATATTTATTTGTATTACATGGGCCCAATTGAAATTATGGTGTATTAAATACTAATCTCATTTGAAAAATTTATTGAGATATAGTTATAAAATACACCATCAGTTCAATTGTTGTTGAATTAAATTTAAGTTGTGTCCTCTATACTAAAAATATTCAAAATGCCCATATATATTTATTTGTATTACATGGGCCCCAATTGAAATTATGGTGTATTAAATACTAATCTCATTTGAAAAATTTATTGAGATATAGTTATAAAATACACCATCAGTTCAATTGTTGTTGAATTAAATTTAAGTTGTGTCGTCTATACTAAACATATTCTAAATGCCCTCTATATATTTATTTGTATTACATGGGCCCCAATTGAAATTATGGTGTATTAAATACGAATCTCATTTGAAAAATTTAATGAGATATAGTTATAAAATACACCATGAGTTCAATTGTTGTTGGATTAAATTTAAGTTGTGTCCTCTATACTAAACATATTCTAAATGCCCTCTATATATTTATTTGTATTACATGGGCCCCAATTGAAATTATGGTGTATTAAATACTAATCTCATTTGAAAAATTTAATGTGATATAGTTATAAAATACACCATGAGTTCAATTGTTGTTGGATTAAATTTAAGTTATGTGTCCTCTATACTAAACATATTCTAAATACCCTCTATATATTTATTAGTATTACATGGGCCACAATTGAAATTATGGTGTATTAAATACTAATCTCATTTGAAAAATTTAATGAGATATAGTTATAAAATACACCATGAGTTCAATTGTTGTTGGATTAAATTTGAGTTGTGTCCTCTATATTAAACATATTCTAAATGCCCTCTATATATTTATTTGTATTACATGGGCCCAAATTGAAATTATGGTGTATTAAATACTAATCTCATTTGAAAAATTTAATGAGATATAGTTATAAAATACACCATGAGTTCAATTGTTGTTGGATTAAATTTAAGTTGTGTCCTCTATACTAAACATATTCTAAATGCCCTCTATATATTTATTTGTATTACATGGGCCCCAATTGAAATTATGGTGTATTAAATACTAATCTCATTTGAAAAATTTAATGAGATATAGTTATAAAATACACCATGATTTCAATTGTTGTTGGATTAAATTTAAGTTATGTGTCCTCTATACTAAACATATTCTAAATACCCTCTATATATTTATGAGTATTACATGGGCCCCAATTGAAATTATGGTGTATTAAATACGAATCTCATTTGAACAATTTAATGAGATATAGTTATAAAATACACCATGAGTTCAATTGTTTTTGGATTAAATTTAAGTTATGTGTCCTCTATACTAAACATATTCTTAATACCCTCTATATATTTATGAGTATTACAAGGGACCCAACTGAAATTATGGTGTATTAAATACTAATCCCATTTGAAAAATTTAATGAGATATAGTTATAAAATACACCATGAGTTCAATTGTTGTTGGATTAAATTTGAGTTGTGTCCTCTATACTAAACATATTCTAAATGCCCTCTATATATTTATTTGTATTACATGGGCCCCAATTGAAATTATGGTGTATTAAATACGAATCTCATTTGAAAAATTTAATGAGATATAGTTATAAAATACACCATGAGTTCAATTGTTGTTGGATTAAATTTAAGTTGTGTCCTCTATACTAAACATATTCTAAATGCCCTCTATATATTTATTTGTATTACATGGGCCCCAATTGAAATTATGGTGTATTAAATACTAATCTCATTTGAAAAATTTATTGAGATATAGTTATAAAATACACCATCAGTTCAATTGTTGTTGAATTAAATTTAAGTTGTGTCCTCTATACTAAACATATTCAAAATGCCCTCTATATATTTATTTGTATTACATGGGCCCAATTGAAATTATGGTGTATTAAATACTAATCTCATTTGAAAAATTTATTGAGATATAGTTATAAAATACACCATCAGTTCAATTGTTGTTGAATTAAATTTAAGTTGTGTCCTCTATACTAAAAATATTCAAAATGCCCATATATATTTATTTGTATTACATGGGCCCCAATTGAAATTATGGTGTATTAAATACTAATCTCATTTGAAAAATTTATTGAGATATAGTTATAAAATACACCATCAGTTCAATTGTTGTTGAATTAAATTTAAGTTGTGTCGTCTATACTAAACATATTCTAAATGCCCTCTATATATTTATTTGTATTACATGGGCCCCAATTGAAATTATGGTGTATTAAATACGAATCTCATTTGAAAAATTTAATGAGATATAGTTATAAAATACACCATGAGTTCAATTGTTGTTGGATTAAATTTAAGTTGTGTCCTCTATACTAAACATATTCTAAATGCCCTCTATATATTTATTTGTATTACATGGGCCCCAATTGAAATTATGGTGTATTAAATACTAATCTCATTTGAAAAATTTATTGAGATATAGTTATAAAATACACCATCAGTTCAATTGTTGTTGAATTAAATTTAAGTTGTGTCCTCTATACTAAACATATTCAAAATGCCCTCTATATATTTATTTGTATTACATGGGCCCAATTGAAATTATGGTGTATTAAATACTAATCTCATTTGAAAAATTTATTGAGATATAGTTATAAAATACACCATCAGTTCAATTGTTGTTGAATTAAATTTAAGTTGTGTCCTCTATACTAAAAATATTCAAAATGCCCATATATATTTATTTGTATTACATGGGCCCCAATTGAAATTATGGTGTATTAAATACTAATCTCATTTGAAAAATTTATTGAGAGATAGTTATAAAATACACCATCAGTTCAATTGTTGTTGAATTAAATTTAAGTTGTGTCCTCTATACTAAACATATTCTAAATACCCTCTATATATTTATGAGTATTACAAGGGCCCCAATTGAAATTATGGTGTATTAAATACTAATCTCATTTGAAAAATTTATTGAGATATAGTTATAAAATACACCATCAGTTCAATTGTTGTTGAATTAAATTTAAGTTGTGTCCTCTATACTAAACATATTCTAAATACCCTCTATATATTTATGAGTATTACAAGGGCCCCAATTGAAATTATGGTGTATTAAATACTAATCTCATTTGAAAAATTTATTGAGATATAGTTATAAAATACACCATCAGTTCAATTGTTGTTGAATTAAATTTAAGTTGTGTCCTCTATACTAAAAATATTCAAAATGCCCATATATATTTATTTGTATTACATGGGCCCCAATTGAAATTATGGTGTATTAAATACTAATCTCATTTGAAAAATTTATTGAGAGATAGTTATAAAATACACCATCAGTTCAATTGTTGTTGAATTAAATTTAAGTTGTGTCCTCTATACTAAACATATTCTAAATACCCTCTATATATTTATGAGTATTACAAGGGCCCCAATTGAAATTATGGTGTATTAAATACTAATCTCATTTGAAAAATTTATTGAGATATAGTTATAAAATACACCATCAGTTCAATTGTTGTTGAATTAAATTTAAGTTGTGTCCTCTATACTAAACATATTCAAAATGCCCTCTATATATTTATTTGTATTACATGGGCCCAATTGAAATTATGGTGTATTAAATACTAATCTCATTTGAAAAATTTATTGAGATATAGTTATAAAATACACCATCAGTTCAATTGTTGTTGAATTAAATTTAAGTTGTGTCCTCTATACTAAACATATTCTAAATACCCTCTATATATTTATGAGTATTACAAGGGCCCCAATTGAAATTATGGTGTATTAAATACTAATCTCATTTGAAAAATTTATTGAGATATAGTTATAAAATACACCATCAGTTCAATTGTTGTTGAATTAAATTTGAGTTGTGTCCTCTATACTAAACATATTCTAAATGCCCTCTATATATTTATTTGTATCACTTGGGCCCCAATTGAAATTATGGTGTATTAAATACTAATCTCATTTGAAATATTTAATGAGATATAGTTATAAAATACACCATGAGTTCAATTGTTGTTGGATTAAATTTGAGTTGTGCCCTCTATACTAAACATATTCTAAATGCCCTCTATATATTTATATGTATCACTTGGGCCCCAATTGAAATTATGGTGTATTAAATACTAATCTCATTTGAAAAATTTAATGAGATATAGTTATAAAATACACCATGAGTTCAATTGTTGTTGGATTAAATTTGAGTTGTGTCCTCTATACTAAACATATTCTAAATGCCCTCTATATATTTATTTGTATTACATGGGCCCCAATTGAAATTATGGTGTATTAAATACTAATCTCATTTGAAAAATTTAATGAGATATAGTAATAAAATACACCATGAGTTCAATTGTTGTTGGATTAAATTTGAGTTGTGTCCTCTATACTAAACATATTCTAAATGCCCTCTATATATTTATTTGTATCACTTGGGCCCCAATTGAAATTATGGTGTATTAAATACTAATCTCATTTGAAAAATTTAATGAGATATAGTTATAAAATACACCATGAGTTCAATTGTTGTTGGATTAAATTTGAGTTGTGCCCTCTATACTAAACATATTCTAAATGCCCTCTATATATTTATTTGTATCACTTGGGCCCCAATTGAAATTATGGTGTATTAAATACTAATCTCATTTGAAAAATTTAATGAGATATAGTTATAAAATACACCATGAGTTCAATTGTTGTTGGATTAAATTTGAGTTGTGCCCTCTATACTAAACATATTCTAAATGCCCTCTATATATTTATATGTATCACTTGGGCCCCAATTGAAATTATGGTGTATTAAATACTAATCTCATTTGAAAAATTTAATGAGATATAGTTATAAAATACACCATGAGTTCAATTGTTGTTGGATTAAATTTGAGTTGTGTCCTCTATACTAAACATATTCTAAATGCCCTCTATATATTTATTTGTATTACATGGGCCCCAATTGAAATTATGGTGTATTAAATACTAATCTCATTTGAAAAATTTAATGAGATATAGTAATAAAATACACCATGAGTTCAATTGTTGTTGGATTAAATTTGAGTTGTGTCCTCTATACTAAACATATTCTAAATGCCCTCTATATATTTATTTGTATTACATGGGCCCCAATTGAAATTATGGTGTATTAAATACTAATCTCATTTGAAAAATTTAATGAGATATAGTAATAAAATACACCATGAGTTCAATTGTTTTAGGATTAAATTTGAGTTGTGTCCTCTATACTAAACATATTCTAAATGCCCTCTATATATTTATTTGTATTACATGGGCCCCAATTGAAATTATGGTGTATTAAATACTAATCTCATTTGAAAAATTTAATGAGATATAGTTATAAAATACACCATGAGTTCAATTGTTTTAGGATTAAATTTGAGTTGTGTCCTCTATACTAAACATATTCTAAATGCCCTCTATATATTTATTTGTATTACATGGGCCCCAATTGAAATTATGGTGTATTAAATACTAATCTCATTTGAAAAATTTAATGAGATATAGTTATAAAATACACCATGATTTCAATTGTTGTTGGATTAAATTTAAGTTATGTGTCCTCTATACTAAACATATTCTAAATACCCTCTATATATTTATGAGTATTACATGGGCCCCAATTGAAATTATGGTGTATTAAATACGAATCTCATTTGAAAAATTTAATGAGATATAGTTATAAAATACACCATGAGTTCAATTGTTTTTGGATTAAATTTAAGTTATGTGTCCTCTATACTAAACATATTCTTAATACCCTCTATATATTTATGAGTATTACAAGGGACCCAATTGAAATTATGGTGTATTAAATACTAATCTCATTTGAAAAAATTAATGTGATATAGTTATAAAATACACCATGAGTTCAATTGTTGTTGGATTAAATTTGAGTTGTGTCCTCTATACTAAACATATTCTAAATGCCCTCTATATATTTATTTGTATTACATGGGCCCCAATTGAAATTATGGTGTATTAAATACTAATCTCATTTGAAAAATTTAATGAGATATAGTTATAAAATACACCATGAGTTCAATTGTTGTTGGATTAAATTTAAGTTGTGTCCTCTATACTAAACATATTCTAAATGCCCTCTATATATTTATTTGTATTACATGGGCCCCAATTGAAATTATGGTGTATTAAATACTAATCTCATTTGAAAAATTTAATGAGATATAGTTATAAAATACACCATGAGTTCTCTTGTTGTTGGATTAAATTTAAGTTATGTGTCCTCTATACTAAACATATTCTAAATACCCTCTATATATTTATGAGTATTACAAGGGCCCCAATTCAAATTATGGTGTATTAAATACTAATCTCATTTGAAAAATTTAATGAGATATAGTTATAAAATACACCATGAGTTCAATTGTTTTAGGATTAAATTTGAGTTGTGTCCTCTATACTAAACATATTCTAAATGCCCTCTATATATTTATTTGTATTACATGGGCCCCAATTGAAATTATGGTGTATTAAATACTAATCTCATTTGAAAAATTTAATGTGATATAGTTATAAAATACACCATGAGTTCAATTGTTGTTGGATTAAATTTAAGTTATGTGTCCTCTATACTAAACATATTCTAAATGCCCTCTATATATTTATTTGTATTACATGGGCCCCAATTGAAATTATGGTGTATTAAATACTAATCTCATTTGAAAAATTTAATGAGATATAGTTATAAAATACACCATGAGTTCAATTGTTGTTGGATTAAATTTGAGTTGTGTCCTCTATACTAAACATATTCTAAATGCCCTCTATATATTTATTTGTATTACATGGGCCCCAATTGAAATTATGGTGTATTAAATACTAATCTCATTTGAAATATTTAATGAGATATAGTTATAAAATACACCATCAGTTCAATTGTTGTTGAATTAAATTTAAGTTGTGTCCTCTATACTAAACATATTCTAAATACCCTCTATATGTTTATTAGTATTACATGGGCCCCAATTGAAATTATGGTGTATTAAATACTAATCTCATTTGAAAAATTTAATGAGATATAGTTATAAAATACACCATGAGTTCAATTGTTGTTGGATTAAATTTAAGTTGTGTCCTCTATACTAAACATATTCTAAATGCCCTCTATATATTTATTTGTATTACATGGGCCCCAATTGAAATTATGGTGTATTAAATACTAATCTCATTTGAAAAATTTAATGAGATATAGTTATAAAATACACCATGAGTTCAATTGTTGTTGGATTAAATTTAAGTTATGTGTCCTCTATACTAAACATATTCTAAATACCCTCTATATATTTATGAGTATTACAAGGGCCCCAATTCAAATTATGGTGTATTAAATACTAATCTCATTTGAAAAATTTAATGAGATATAGTTATAAAATACACCATGAGTTCAATTGTTTTAGGATTAAATTTGAGTTGTGTCCTCTATACTAAACATATTCTAAATGCCCTCTATATATTTATTTGTATTACATGGGCCCCAATTGAAATTATGGTGTATTAAATACTAATCTCATTTGAAAAATTTAATGTGATATAGTTATAAAATACACCATGAGTTCAATTGTTGTTGGATTAAATTTAAGTTATGTGTCCTCTATACTAAACATATTCTAAATGCCCTCTATATATTTATTTGTATTACATGGGCCCCAATTGAAATTATGGTGTATTAAATACTAATCTCATTTGAAAAATTTAATGAGATATAGTTATAAAATACACCATGATTTCAATTGTTGTTGGATTAAATTTAAGTTATGTGTCCTCTATACTAAACATATTCTAAATACCCTCTATATATTTATGAGTATTACATGGGCCCCAATTGAAATTATGGTGTATTAAATACTAATCTCATTTGAAAAATTTAATGAGATATAGTTATAAAATACACCATGAGTTCAATTGTTGTTGGATTAAATTTGAGTTGTGCCCTCTATACTAAACATATTCTAAATGCCCTCTATATATTTATTTGTATCACTTGGGCCCCAATTGAAATTATGGTGTATTAAATACTAATATCATTTGAAAAATTTAATGAGATATAGTTATAAAATACACCATGAGTTCAATTGTTGTTGGATTAAATTTGAGTTGTGCCCTCTATACTAAACATATTCTAAATGCCCTCTATATATTTATATGTATCACTTGGGCCCCAATTGAAATTATGGTGTATTAAATACTAATCTCATTTGAAAAATTTAATGAGATATAGTTATAAAATACACCATGAGTTCAATTGTTGTTGGATTAAATTTGAGTTGTGCCCTCTATACTAAACATATTCTAAATGCCCTCTATATATTTATATGTATCACTTGGGCCCCAATTGAAATTATGGTGTATTAAATACTAATCTCATTTGAAAAATTTAATGAGATATAGTTATAAAATACACCATGAGTTCAATTGTTGTTGGATTAAATTTAAGTTATGTGTCCTCTATACTAAACATATTCTAAATACCCTCTATATATTTATGAGTATTACATGGGCCCCAATTGAAATTATGGTGTATTAAATACTAATCTCATTTGAAAAATTTAATGAGATATAGTTATAAAATACACCATGAGTTCAATTGTTGTTGGATTAAATTTGAGTTGTGTCCTCTATACTAAACATATTCTAAATGCCCTCTATATATTTATTTGTATTACATGGGCCCCAATTGAAATTATGGTGTATTAAATACTAATCTCATTTGAAAAATTTAATGAGATATAGTAATAAAATACACCATGAGTTCAATTGTTGTTGGATTAAATTTGAGTTGTGTCCTCTATACTAAACATATTCTAAATGCCCTCTATATATTTATTTGTATCACTTGGGCCCCAATTGAAATTATGGTGTATTAAATACTAATCTCATTTGAAAAATTTAATGAGATATAGTTATAAAATACACCATGAGTTCAATTGTTGTTGGATTAAATTTGAGTTGTGCCCTCTATACTAAACATATTCTAAATGCCCTCTATATATTTATTTGTATCACTTGGGCCCCAATTGAAATTATGGTGTATTAAATACTAATCTCATTTGAAAAATTTAATGAGATATAGTTATAAAATACACCATGAGTTCAATTGTTGTTGGATTAAATTTGAGTTGTGCCCTCTATACTAAACATATTCTAAATGCCCTCTATATATTTATTTGTATCACTTGGGCCCCAATTGAAATTATGGTGTATTAAATACTAATCTCATTTGAAAAATTTAATGAGATATAGTTATAAAATACACCATGAGTTCAATTGTTGTTGGATTAAATTTGAGTTGTGCCCTCTATACTAAACATATTCTAAATGCCCTCTATATATTTATATGTATCACTTGGGCCCCAATTGAAATTATGGTGTATTAAATACTAATCTCATTTGAAAAATTTAATGAGATATAGTTATAAAATACACCATGAGTTCAATTGTTGTTGGATTAAATTTGAGTTGTGTCCTCTATACTAAACATATTCTAAATGCCCTCTATATATTTATTTGTATTACATGGGCCCCAATTGAAATTATGGTGTATTAAATACTAATCTCATTTGAAAAATTTAATGAGATATAGTAATAAAATACACCATGAGTTCAATTGTTGTTGGATTAAATTTGAGTTGTGTCCTCTATACTAAACATATTCTAAATGCCCTCTATATATTTATTTGTATTACATGGGCCCCAATTGAAATTATGGTGTATTAAATACTAATCTCATTTGAAAAATTTAATGAGATATAGTAATAAAATACACCATGAGTTCAATTGTTGTTGGATTAAATTTGAGTTGTGTCCTCTATACTAAACATATTCTAAATGCCCTCTATATATTTATTTGTATTACATGGGCCCCAATTGAAATTATGGTGTATTAAATACTAATCTCATTTGAAAAATTTAATGAGATATAGTAATAAAATACACCATGAGTTCAATTGTTGTTGAATTAAATTTGAGTTGTGTCCTCTATACTAAACATATTCTAAATGCCCTCTATATATTTATTTGTATTACATGGGCCCCAATTGAAATTATGGTGTATTAAATACTAATCTCATTTGAAAAATTTAATGAGATATAGTTATAAAATACACCATGATTTCAATTGTTGTTGGATTAAATTTAAGTTATGTGTCCTCTATACTAAACATATTCTAAATACCCTCTATATATTTATGAGTATTACATGGGCCCCAATTGAAATTATGGTGTATTAAATACGAATCTCATTTGAAAAATTTAATGAGATATAGTTATAAAATACACCATGAGTTCAATTGTTTTTGGATTAAATTTAAGTTATGTGTCCTCTATACTAAACATATTCTTAATACCCTCTATATATTTATGAGTATTACAAGGGACCCAATTGAAATTATGGTGTATTAAATACTAATCTCATTTGAAAAAATTAATGAGATATAGTTATAAAATACACCATGAGTTCAATTGTTGTTGGATTAAATTTGAGTTGTGTCCTCTATACTAAACATATTCTAAATGCCCTCTATATATTTATTTGTATTACATGGGCCCCAATTGAAATTATGGTGTATTAAATACTAATCTCATTTGAAAAATTTAATGAGATATAGTTATAAAATACACCATGAGTTCTCTTGTTGTTGGATTAAATTTAAGTTATGTGTCCTCTATACTAAACATATTCTAAATGCCCTCTATATATTTATTTGTATTACATGGGCCCCAATTGAAATTATGGTGTATTAAATACTAATCTCATTTGAAATATTTAATGAGATATAGTTATAAAATACACCATGAGTTCAATTGTTTTAGGATTAAATTTGAGTTGTGTCCTCTATACTAAACATATTCTAAATGCCCTCTATATATTTATTTGTATTACATGGGCCCCAATTGAAATTATGGTGTATTAAATACTAATCTCATTTGAAAAATTTAATGAGATATAGTTATAAAATACACCATGAGTTCAATTGTTTTAGGATTAAATTTGAGTTGTGTCCTCTATACTAAACATATTCTAAATGCCCTCTATATATTTATTTGTATTACATGGGCCCCAATTGAAATTATGGTGTATTAAATACTAATCTCATTTGAAAAATTTAATGTGATATAGTTATAAAATACACCATGAGTTCAATTGTTGTTGGATTAAATTTGAGTTGTGTCCTCTATACTAAACATATTCTAAATGCCCTCTATATATTTATGAGTATTACAAGGGCCCCAATTCAAATTATGGTGTATTAAATACTAATCTCATTTGAAAAATTTAATGAGATATAGTTATAAAATACACCATGAGTTCAATTGTTTTTGGATTAAATTTAAGTTATGTGTCCTCTATACTAAACATATTCTAAATACCCTCTATATATTTATGAGTATTACAAGGGCCCCAATTCAAATTATGGTGTATTAAATACTAATCTCATTTGAAATATTTAATGAGATATAGTTATAAAATACACCATGAGTTCAATTGTTTTAGGATTAAATTTGAGTTGTGTCCTCTATACTAAACATATTCTAAATGCCCTCTATATATTTATTTGTATTACATGGGCCCCAATTGAAATTATGGTGTATTAAATACTAATCTCATTTGAAAAATTTAATGAGATATAGTTATAAAATACACCATGATTTCAATTGTTGTTGGATTAAATTTAAGTTATGTGTCCTCTATACTAAACATATTCTAAATACCCTCTATATATTTATGAGTATTACATGGGCCCCAATTGAAATTATGGTGTATTAAATACGAATCTCATTTGAAAAATTTAATGAGATATAGTTATAAAATACACCATGAGTTCAATTGTTTTTGGATTAAATTTAAGTTATGTGTCCTCTATACTAAACATATTCTTAATACCCTCTATATATTTATGAGTATTACAAGGGCCCCAATTGAAATTATGGTGTATTAAATACTAATCTCATTTGAAATATTTAATGAGATATAGTTATAAAATACACCATGAGTTCAATTGTTTTAGGATTAAATTTGAGTTGTGTCCTCTATACTAAACATATTCTAAATGCCCTCTATATATTTATTTGTATTACATGGGCCCCAATTGAAATTATGGTGTATTAAATACTAATCTCATTTGAAAAATTTAATGAGATATAGTTATAAAATACACCATGAGTTCAATTGTTTTAGGATTAAATTTGAGTTGTGTCCTCTATACTAAACATATTCTAAATGCCCTCTATATATTTATTTGTATTACATGGGCCCCAATTGAAATTATGGTGTATTAAATACTAATCTCATTTGAAAAATTTAATGTGATATAGTTATAAAATACACCATGAGTTCAATTGTTGTTGGATTAAATTTAAGTTATGTGTCCTCTATACTAAACATATTCTAAATGCCCTCTATATATTTATTTGTATTACATGGGCCCCAATTGAAATTATGGTGTATTAAATACTAATCTCATTTGAAAAATTTAATGAGATATAGTTATAAAATACACCATGAGTTCAATTGTTGTTGGATTAAATTTGAGTTGTGTCCTCTATACTAAACATATTCTAAATGCCCTCTATATATTTATTTGTATTACATGGGCCCCAATTGAAATTATGGTGTATTAAATACTAATCTCATTTGAAATATTTAATGAGATATAGTTATAAAATACACCATCAGTTCAATTGTTGTTGAATTAAATTTAAGTTGTGTCCTCTATACTAAACATATTCTAAATACCCTCTATATGTTTATTAGTATTACATGGGCCCCAATTGAAATTATGGTGTATTAAATACTAATCTCATTTGAAAAATTTAATGAGATATAGTTATAAAATACACCATGAGTTCAATTGTTGTTGGATTAAATTTAAGTTGTGTCCTCTATACTAAACATATTCTAAATGCCCTCTATATATTTATTTGTATTACATGGGCCCCAATTGAAATTATGGTGTATTAAATACTAATCTCATTTGAAAAATTTAATGAGATATAGTTATAAAATACACCATGAGTTCAATTGTTTTAGGATTAAATTTGAGTTGTGTCCTCTATACTAAACATATTCTAAATGCCCTCTATATATTTATTTGTATTACATGGGCCCCAATTGAAATTATGGTGTATTAAATACTAATCTCATTTGAAAAATTTAATGAGATATAGTTATAAAATACACCATGAGTTCAATTGTTTTAGGATTAAATTTGAGTTGTGTCCTCTATACTAAACATATTCTAAATGCCCTCTATATATTTATTTGTATTACATGGGCCCCAATTGAAATTATGGTGTATTAAATACTAATCTCATTTGAAAAATTTAATGTGATATAGTTATAAAATACACCATGAGTTCAATTGTTGTTGGATTAAATTTAAGTTATGTGTCCTCTATACTAAACATATTCTAAATGCCCTCTATATATTTATTTGTATTACATGGGCCCCAATTGAAATTATGGTGTATTAAATACTAATCTCATTTGAAAAATTTAATGAGATATAGTTATAAAATACACCATGAGTTCAATTGTTGTTGGATTAAATTTGAGTTGTGTCCTCTATACTAAACATATTCTAAATGCCCTCTATATATTTATTTGTATTACATGGGCCCCAATTGAAATTATGGTGTATTAAATACTAATCTCATTTGAAAAATTTAATGAGATATAGTTATAAAATACACCATGAGTTCAATTGTTGTTGGATTAAATTTAAGTTGTGTCCTCTATACTAAACATATTCTAAATGCCCTCTATATATTTATTTGTATTACATGGGCCCCAATTGAAATTATGGTGTATTAAATACTAATCTCATTTGAAAAATTTAATGAGATATAGTTATAAAATACACCATGAGTTCAATTGTTTTAGGATTAAATTTGAGTTGTGTCCTCTATACTAAACATATTCTAAATGCCCTCTATATATTTATTTGTATTACATGGGCCCCAATTGAAATTATGGTGTATTAAATACTAATCTCATTTGAAAAATTTAATGAGATATAGTTATAAAATACACCATGAGTTCAATTGTTTTAGGATTAAATTTGAGTTGTGTCCTCTATACTAAACATATTCTAAATGCCCTCTATATATTTATTTGTATTACATGGGCCCCAATTGAAATTATGGTGTATTAAATACTAATCTCATTTGAAAAATTTAATGTGATATAGTTATAAAATACACCATGAGTTCAATTGTTGTTGGATTAAATTTAAGTTATGTGTCCTCTATACTAAACATATTCTAAATGCCCTCTATATATTTATTTGTATTACATGGGCCCCAATTGAAATTATGGTGTATTAAATACTAATCTCATTTGAAAAATTTAATGAGATATAGTTATAAAATACACCATGAGTTCAATTGTTGTTGGATTAAATTTGAGTTGTGTCCTCTATACTAAACATATTCTAAATGCCCTCTATATATTTATTTGTATTACATGGGCCCCAATTGAAATTATGGTGTATTAAATACTAATCTCATTTGAAATATTTAATGAGATATAGTTATAAAATACACCATCAGTTCAATTGTTGTTGAATTAAATTTAAGTTGTGTCCTCTATACTAAACATATTCTAAATACCCTCTATATGTTTATTAGTATTACATGGGCCCCAATTGAAATTATGGTGTATTAAATACTAATCTCATTTGAAAAATTTAATGAGATATAGTTATAAAATACACCATGAGTTCAATTGTTGTTGGATTAAATTTAAGTTGTGTCCTCTATACTAAACATATTCTAAATGCCCTCTATATATTTATTTGTATTACATGGGCCCCAATTGAAATTATGGTGTATTAAATACTAATCTCATTTGAAAAATTTAATGAGATATAGTTATAAAATACACCATGAGTTCAATTGTTGTTGGATTAAATTTAAGTTGTGTCCTCTATACTAAACATATTCTAAATGCCCTCTATATATTTATTTGTATTACATGGGCCCCAATTGAAATTATGGTGTATTAAATACTAATCTCATTTGAAAAATTTAATGAGATATAGTTATAAAATACACCATGAGTTCTCTTGTTGTTGGATTAAATTTAAGTTATGTGTCCTCTATACTAAACATATTCTAAATACCCTCTATATATTTATGAGTATTACAAGGGCCCCAATTCAAATTATGGTGTATTAAATACTAATCTCATTTGAAAAATTTAATGAGATATAGTTATAAAATACACCATGAGTTCAATTGTTTTAGGATTAAATTTGAGTTGTGTCCTCTATACTAAACATATTCTAAATGCCCTCTATATATTTATTTGTATTACATGGGCCCCAATTGAAATTATGGTGTATTAAATACTAATCTCATTTGAAAAATTTAATGTGATATAGTTATAAAATACACCATGAGTTCAATTGTTGTTGGATTAAATTTAAGTTATGTGTCCTCTATACTAAACATATTCTAAATGCCCTCTATATATTTATTTGTATTACATGGGCCCCAATTGAAATTATGGTGTATTAAATACTAATCTCATTTGAAAAATTTAATGAGATATAGTTATAAAATACACCATGAGTTCTCTTGTTGTTGGATTAAATTTAAGTTATGTGTCCTCTATACTAAACATATTCTAAATACCCTCTATATATTTATGAGTATTACAAGGGCCCCAATTCAAATTATGGTGTATTAAATACTAATCTCATTTGAAAAATTTAATGAGATATAGTTATAAAATACACCATGAGTTCAATTGTTTTAGGATTAAATTTGAGTTGTGTCCTCTATACTAAACATATTCTAAATGCCCTCTATATATTTATTTGTATTACATGGGCCCCAATTGAAATTATGGTGTATTAAATACTAATCTCATTTGAAAAATTTAATGTGATATAGTTATAAAATACACCATGAGTTCAATTGTTGTTGGATTAAATTTAAGTTATGTGTCCTCTATACTAAACATATTCTAAATGCCCTCTATATATTTATTTGTATTACATGGGCCCCAATTGAAATTATGGTGTATTAAATACTAATCTCATTTGAAAAATTTAATGAGATATAGTTATAAAATACACCATGAGTTCAATTGTTGTTGGATTAAATTTGAGTTGTGTCCTCTATACTAAACATATTCTAAATGCCCTCTATATATTTATTTGTATTACATGGGCCCCAATTGAAATTATGGTGTATTAAATACTAATCTCATTTGAAAAATTTAATGAGATATAGTTATAAAATACACCATGAGTTCAATTGTTGTTGGATTAAATTTGAGTTGTGTCCTCTATACTAAACATATTCTAAATGCCCTCTATATATTTATTTGTATTACATGGGCCCCAATTGAAATTATGGTGTATTAAATACTAATCTCATTTGAAATATTTAATGAGATATAGTTATAAAATACACCATCAGTTCAATTGTTGTTGAATTAAATTTAAGTTGTGTCCTCTATACTAAACATATTCTAAATACCCTCTATATATTTATGAGTATTACATGGGCCCCAATTGAAATTATGGTGTATTAAATACGAATCTCATTTGAAAAATTTAATGAGATATAGTTATAAAATACACCATGAGTTCAATTGTTTTTGGATTAAATTTAAGTTATGTGTCCTCTATACTAAACATATTCTTAATACCCTCTATATATTTATGAGTATTACAAGGGACCCAATTGAAATTATGGTGTATTAAATACTAATCTCATTTGAAAAAATTAATGAGATATAGTTATAAAATACACCATGAGTTCAATTGTTGTTGGATTAAATTTGAGTTGTGTCCTCTATACTAAACATATTCTAAATGCCCTCTATATATTTAATTGTATTACATGGGCCCCAATTGAAATTATGGTGTATTAAATACGAATCTCATTTGAAAAATTTAATGAGATATAGTTATAAAATACACCATCAGTTCAATTGTTGTTGAATTAAATTTAAGTTGTGTCCTCTATACTAAACATATTCAAAATGCCCTCTATATATTTATTTGTATTACATGGGGCCCCAATTGAAATTATGGTGTATTAAATACTAATCTCATTTGAATAATTTATTGAGATATAGTTATAAAATACACCATCAGTTCAATTGTTGTTGAATTAAATTTAAGTTGTGTCCTCTATACTAAACATATTCAAAATGCCCTCTATATATTTATTTGTATTACATGGGCCCCAATTGAAATTATGGTGTATTAAATACTAATCTCATTTGAAAAATTTAATGAGATATAGTTATAAAATACACCATGAGTTCTCTTGTTGTTGGATTAAATTTAAGTTATGTGTCCTCTATACTAAACATATTCTAAATACCCTCTATATATTTATGAGTATTACATGGGCCCCAATTGAAATTATGGTGTATTAAATACTAATCTCATTTGAAAAATTTAATGAGATATAGTTATAAAATACACCATGAGTTCAATTGTTGTTGGATTAAATTTGAGTTGTGCCCTCTATACTAAACATATTCTAAATGCCCTCTATATATTTATTTGTATCACTTGGGCCCCAATTGAAATTATGGTGTATTAAATACTAATATCATTTGAAAAATTTAATGAGATATAGTTATAAAATACACCATGAGTTCAATTGTTGTTGGATTAAATTTGAGTTGTGCCCTCTATACTAAACATATTCTAAATGCCCTCTATATATTTATATGTATCACTTGGGCCCCAATTGAAATTATGGTGTATTAAATACTAATCTCATTTGAAAAATTTAATGAGATATAGTTATAAAATACACCATGAGTTCAATTGTTGTTGGATTAAATTTGAGTTGTGCCCTCTATACTAAACATATTCTAAATGCCCTCTATATATTTATATGTATCACTTGGGCCCCAATTGAAATTATGGTGTATTAAATACTAATCTCATTTGAAAAATTTAATGAGATATAGTTATAAAATACACCATGAGTTCAATTGTTGTTGGATTAAATTTAAGTTATGTGTCCTCTATACTAAACATATTCTAAATACCCTCTATATATTTATGAGTATTACATGGGCCCCAATTGAAATTATGGTGTATTAAATACTAATCTCATTTGAAAAATTTAATGAGATATAGTTATAAAATACACCATGAGTTCAATTGTTGTTGGATTAAATTTGAGTTGTGTCCTCTATACTAAACATATTCTAAATGCCCTCTATATATTTATTTGTATTACATGGGCCCCAATTGAAATTATGGTGTATTAAATACTAATCTCATTTGAAAAATTTAATGAGATATAGTAATAAAATACACCATGAGTTCAATTGTTGTTGGATTAAATTTGAGTTGTGTCCTCTATACTAAACATATTCTAAATGCCCTCTATATATTTATTTGTATCACTTGGGCCCCAATTGAAATTATGGTGTATTAAATACTAATCTCATTTGAAAAATTTAATGAGATATAGTTATAAAATACACCATGAGTTCAATTGTTGTTGGATTAAATTTGAGTTGTGCCCTCTATACTAAACATATTCTAAATGCCCTCTATATATTTATTTGTATCACTTGGGCCCCAATTGAAATTATGGTGTATTAAATACTAATCTCATTTGAAAAATTTAATGAGATATAGTTATAAAATACACCATGAGTTCAATTGTTGTTGGATTAAATTTGAGTTGTGCCCTCTATACTAAACATATTCTAAATGCCCTCTATATATTTATTTGTATCACTTGGGCCCCAATTGAAATTATGGTGTATTAAATACTAATCTCATTTGAAAAATTTAATGAGATATAGTTATAAAATACACCATGAGTTCAATTGTTGTTGGATTAAATTTAAGTTATGTGTCCTCTATACTAAACATATTCTAAATACCCTCTATATATTTATTTGTATCACTTGGGCCCCAATTGAAATTATGGTGTATTAAATACTAATCTCATTTGAAAAATTTAATGAGATATAGTTATAAAATACACCATGAGTTCAATTGTTGTTGGATTAAATTTGAGTTGTGTCCTCTATACTAAACATATTCTAAATGCCCTCTATATATTTATTTGTATTACATGGGCCCCAATTGAAATTATGGTGTATTAAATACTAATCTCATTTGAAAAATTTAATGAGATATAGTAATAAAATACACCATGAGTTCAATTGTTGTTGGATTAAATTTGAGTTGTGTCCTCTATACTAAACATATTCTAAATGCCCTCTATATATTTATTTGTATCACTTGGGCCCCAATTGAAATTATGGTGTATTAAATACTAATCTCATTTGAAAAATTTAATGAGATATAGTTATAAAATACACCATGAGTTCAATTGTTGTTGGATTAAATTTGAGTTGTGCCCTCTATACTAAACATATTCTAAATGCCCTCTATATATTTATTTGTATCACTTGGGCCCCAATTGAAATTATGGTGTATTAAATACTAATCTCATTTGAAAAATTTAATGAGATATAGTTATAAAATACACCATGAGTTCAATTGTTGTTGGATTAAATTTAAGTTATGTGTCCTCTATACTAAACATATTCTAAATACCCTCTATATATTTATTTGTATCACTTGGGCCCCAATTGAAATTATGGTGTATTAAATACTAATCTCATTTGAAAAATTTAATGAGATATAGTTATAAAATACACCATGAGTTCAATTGTTGTTGGATTAAATTTGAGTTGTGCCCTCTATACTAAACATATTCTAAATGCCCTCTATATATTTATTTGTATCACTTGGGCCCCAATTGAAATTATGGTGTATTAAATACTAATCTCATTTGAAAAATTTAATGAGATATAGTTATAAAATACACCATGAGTTCAATTGTTGTTGGATTAAATTTGAGTTGTGCCCTCTATACTAAACATATTCTAAATGCCCTCTATATATTTATTTGTATCACTTGGGCCCCAATTGAAATTATGGTGTATTAAATACTAATCTCATTTGAAAAATTTAATGAGATATAGTTATAAAATACACCATGAGTTCAATTGTTTTAGGATTAAATTTGAGTTGTGTCCTCTATACTAAACATATTCTAAATGCCCTCTATATATTTATTTGTATTACATGGGCCCCAATTGAAATTATGGTGTATTAAATACTAATCTCATTTGAAAAATTTAATGTGATATAGTTATAAAATACACCATGAGTTCAATTGTTGTTGGATTAAATTTGAGTTGTGTCCTCTATACTAAACATATTCTAAATGCCCTCTATATATTTATGAGTATTACAAGGGCCCCAATTCAAATTATGGTGTATTAAATACTAATCTCATTTGAAAAATTTAATGAGATATAGTTATAAAATACACCATGAGTTCAATTGTTTTTGGATTAAATTTAAGTTATGTGTCCTCTATACTAAACATATTCTAAATACCCTCTATATATTTATGAGTATTACAAGGGCCCCAATTCAAATTATGGTGTATTAAATACTAATCTCATTTGAAAAATTTAATGAGATATAGTTATAAAATACACCATGAGTTCAATTGTTTTAGGATTAAATTTGAGTTGTGTCCTCTATACTAAACATATTCTAAATGCCCTCTATATATTTATTTGTATTACATGGGCCCCAATTGAAATTATGGTGTATTAAATACTAATCTCATTTGAAAAATTTAATGTGATATAGTTATAAAATACACCATGAGTTCAATTGTTGTTGGATTAAATTTAAGTTATGTGTCCTCTATACTAAACATATTCTAAATGCCCTCTATATATTTATTTGTATTACATGGGCCCCAATTGAAATTATGGTGTATTAAATACTAATCTCATTTGAAAAATTTAATGAGATATAGTTATAAAATACACCATGAGTTCAATTGTTGTTGGATTAAATTTGAGTTGTGTCCTCTATACTAAACATATTCTAAATGCCCTCTATATATTTATTTGTATTACATGGGCCCCAATTGAAATTATGGTGTATTAAATACTAATCTCATTTGAAATATTTAATGAGATATAGTTATAAAATACACCATCAGTTCAATTGTTGTTGAATTAAATTTAAGTTGTGTCCTCTATACTAAACATATTCTAAATACCCTCTATATGTTTATTAGTATTACATGGGCCCCAATTGAAATTATGGTGTATTAAATACTAATCTCATTTGAAAAATTTAATGAGATATAGTTATAAAATACACCATGAGTTCAATTGTTGTTGGATTAAATTTAAGTTGTGTCCTCTATACTAAACATATTCTAAATGCCCTCTATATATTTATTTGTATTACATGGGCCCCAATTGAAATTATGGTGTATTAAATACTAATCTCATTTGAAAAATTTAATGAGATATAGTTATAAAATACACCATGAGTTCAATTGTTTTAGGATTAAATTTGAGTTGTGTCCTCTATACTAAACATATTCTAAATGCCCTCTATATATTTATTTGTATTACATGGGCCCCAATTGAAATTATGGTGTATTAAATACTAATCTCATTTGAAAAATTTAATGAGATATAGTTATAAAATACACCATGAGTTCAATTGTTTTAGGATTAAATTTGAGTTGTGTCCTCTATACTAAACATATTCTAAATGCCCTCTATATATTTATTTGTATTACATGGGCCCCAATTGAAATTATGGTGTATTAAATACTAATCTCATTTGAAAAATTTAATGTGATATAGTTATAAAATACACCATGAGTTCAATTGTTGTTGGATTAAATTTAAGTTATGTGTCCTCTATACTAAACATATTCTAAATGCCCTCTATATATTTATTTGTATTACATGGGCCCCAATTGAAATTATGGTGTATTAAATACTAATCTCATTTGAAAAATTTAATGAGATATAGTTATAAAATACACCATGAGTTCAATTGTTGTTGGATTAAATTTGAGTTGTGTCCTCTATACTAAACATATTCTAAATGCCCTCTATATATTTATTTGTATTACATGGGCCCCAATTGAAATTATGGTGTATTAAATACTAATCTCATTTGAAAAATTTAATGAGATATAGTTATAAAATACACCATGAGTTCAATTGTTGTTGGATTAAATTTAAGTTGTGTCCTCTATACTAAACATATTCTAAATGCCCTCTATATATTTATTTGTATTACATGGGCCCCAATTGAAATTATGGTGTATTAAATACTAATCTCATTTGAAAAATTTAATGAGATATAGTTATAAAATACACCATGAGTTCAATTGTTTTAGGATTAAATTTGAGTTGTGTCCTCTATACTAAACATATTCTAAATGCCCTCTATATATTTATTTGTATTACATGGGCCCCAATTGAAATTATGGTGTATTAAATACTAATCTCATTTGAAAAATTTAATGAGATATAGTTATAAAATACACCATGAGTTCAATTGTTTTAGGATTAAATTTGAGTTGTGTCCTCTATACTAAACATATTCTAAATGCCCTCTATATATTTATTTGTATTACATGGGCCCCAATTGAAATTATGGTGTATTAAATACTAATCTCATTTGAAAAATTTAATGTGATATAGTTATAAAATACACCATGAGTTCAATTGTTGTTGGATTAAATTTAAGTTATGTGTCCTCTATACTAAACATATTCTAAATGCCCTCTATATATTTATTTGTATTACATGGGCCCCAATTGAAATTATGGTGTATTAAATACTAATCTCATTTGAAAAATTTAATGAGATATAGTTATAAAATACACCATGAGTTCAATTGTTGTTGGATTAAATTTGAGTTGTGTCCTCTATACTAAACATATTCTAAATGCCCTCTATATATTTATTTGTATTACATGGGCCCCAATTGAAATTATGGTGTATTAAATACTAATCTCATTTGAAATATTTAATGAGATATAGTTATAAAATACACCATCAGTTCAATTGTTGTTGAATTAAATTTAAGTTGTGTCCTCTATACTAAACATATTCTAAATACCCTCTATATGTTTATTAGTATTACATGGGCCCCAATTGAAATTATGGTGTATTAAATACTAATCTCATTTGAAAAATTTAATGAGATATAGTTATAAAATACACCATGAGTTCAATTGTTGTTGGATTAAATTTAAGTTGTGTCCTCTATACTAAACATATTCTAAATGCCCTCTATATATTTATTTGTATTACATGGGCCCCAATTGAAATTATGGTGTATTAAATACTAATCTCATTTGAAAAATTTAATGAGATATAGTTATAAAATACACCATGAGTTCAATTGTTGTTGGATTAAATTTAAGTTGTGTCCTCTATACTAAACATATTCTAAATGCCCTCTATATATTTATTTGTATTACATGGGCCCCAATTGAAATTATGGTGTATTAAATACTAATCTCATTTGAAAAATTTAATGAGATATAGTTATAAAATACACCATGAGTTCTCTTGTTGTTGGATTAAATTTAAGTTATGTGTCCTCTATACTAAACATATTCTAAATACCCTCTATATATTTATGAGTATTACAAGGGCCCCAATTCAAATTATGGTGTATTAAATACTAATCTCATTTGAAAAATTTAATGAGATATAGTTATAAAATACACCATGAGTTCAATTGTTTTAGGATTAAATTTGAGTTGTGTCCTCTATACTAAACATATTCTAAATGCCCTCTATATATTTATTTGTATTACATGGGCCCCAATTGAAATTATGGTGTATTAAATACTAATCTCATTTGAAAAATTTAATGTGATATAGTTATAAAATACACCATGAGTTCAATTGTTGTTGGATTAAATTTAAGTTATGTGTCCTCTATACTAAACATATTCTAAATGCCCTCTATATATTTATTTGTATTACATGGGCCCCAATTGAAATTATGGTGTATTAAATACTAATCTCATTTGAAAAATTTAATGAGATATAGTTATAAAATACACCATGAGTTCTCTTGTTGTTGGATTAAATTTAAGTTATGTGTCCTCTATACTAAACATATTCTAAATACCCTCTATATATTTATGAGTATTACAAGGGCCCCAATTCAAATTATGGTGTATTAAATACTAATCTCATTTGAAAAATTTAATGAGATATAGTTATAAAATACACCATGAGTTCAATTGTTTTAGGATTAAATTTGAGTTGTGTCCTCTATACTAAACATATTCTAAATGCCCTCTATATATTTATTTGTATTACATGGGCCCCAATTGAAATTATGGTGTATTAAATACTAATCTCATTTGAAAAATTTAATGTGATATAGTTATAAAATACACCATGAGTTCAATTGTTGTTGGATTAAATTTAAGTTATGTGTCCTCTATACTAAACATATTCTAAATGCCCTCTATATATTTATTTGTATTACATGGGCCCCAATTGAAATTATGGTGTATTAAATACTAATCTCATTTGAAAAATTTAATGAGATATAGTTATAAAATACACCATGAGTTCAATTGTTGTTGGATTAAATTTGAGTTGTGTCCTCTATACTAAACATATTCTAAATGCCCTCTATATATTTATTTGTATTACATGGGCCCCAATTGAAATTATGGTGTATTAAATACTAATCTCATTTGAAAAATTTAATGAGATATAGTTATAAAATACACCATGAGTTCAATTGTTGTTGGATTAAATTTGAGTTGTGTCCTCTATACTAAACATATTCTAAATGCCCTCTATATATTTATTTGTATTACATGGGCCCCAATTGAAATTATGGTGTATTAAATACTAATCTCATTTGAAATATTTAATGAGATATAGTTATAAAATACACCATCAGTTCAATTGTTGTTGAATTAAATTTAAGTTGTGTCCTCTATACTAAACATATTCTAAATACCCTCTATATATTTATGAGTATTACATGGGCCCCAATTGAAATTATGGTGTATTAAATACGAATCTCATTTGAAAAATTTAATGAGATATAGTTATAAAATACACCATGAGTTCAATTGTTTTTGGATTAAATTTAAGTTATGTGTCCTCTATACTAAACATATTCTTAATACCCTCTATATATTTATGAGTATTACAAGGGACCCAATTGAAATTATGGTGTATTAAATACTAATCTCATTTGAAAAAATTAATGAGATATAGTTATAAAATACACCATGAGTTCAATTGTTGTTGGATTAAATTTGAGTTGTGTCCTCTATACTAAACATATTCTAAATGCCCTCTATATATTTAATTGTATTACATGGGCCCCAATTGAAATTATGGTGTATTAAATACGAATCTCATTTGAAAAATTTAATGAGATATAGTTATAAAATACACCATCAGTTCAATTGTTGTTGAATTAAATTTAAGTTGTGTCCTCTATACTAAACATATTCAAAATGCCCTCTATATATTTATTTGTATTACATGGGGCCCCAATTGAAATTATGGTGTATTAAATACTAATCTCATTTGAATAATTTATTGAGATATAGTTATAAAATACACCATCAGTTCAATTGTTGTTGAATTAAATTTAAGTTGTGTCCTCTATACTAAACATATTCAAAATGCCCTCTATATATTTATTTGTATTACATGGGCCCCAATTGAAATTATGGTGTATTAAATACTAATCTCATTTGAAAAATTTAATGAGATATAGTTATAAAATACACCATGAGTTCTCTTGTTGTTGGATTAAATTTAAGTTATGTGTCCTCTATACTAAACATATTCTAAATACCCTCTATATATTTATGAGTATTACATGGGCCCCAATTGAAATTATGGTGTATTAAATACTAATCTCATTTGAAAAATTTAATGAGATATAGTTATAAAATACACCATGAGTTCAATTGTTGTTGGATTAAATTTGAGTTGTGCCCTCTATACTAAACATATTCTAAATGCCCTCTATATATTTATTTGTATCACTTGGGCCCCAATTGAAATTATGGTGTATTAAATACTAATATCATTTGAAAAATTTAATGAGATATAGTTATAAAATACACCATGAGTTCAATTGTTGTTGGATTAAATTTGAGTTGTGCCCTCTATACTAAACATATTCTAAATGCCCTCTATATATTTATATGTATCACTTGGGCCCCAATTGAAATTATGGTGTATTAAATACTAATCTCATTTGAAAAATTTAATGAGATATAGTTATAAAATACACCATGAGTTCAATTGTTTTTGGATTAAATTTAAGTTATGTGTCCTCTATACTAAACATATTCTAAATACCCTCTATATATTTATGAGTATTACAAGGGCCCCAATTCAAATTATGGTGTATTAAATACTAATCTCATTTGAAAAATTTAATGAGATATAGTTATAAAATACACCATGAGTTCAATTGTTTTAGGATTAAATTTGAGTTGTGTCCTCTATACTAAACATATTCTAAATGCCCTCTATATATTTATTTGTATTACATGGGCCCCAATTGAAATTATGGTGTATTAAATACTAATCTCATTTGAAAAATTTAATGTGATATAGTTATAAAATACACCATGAGTTCAATTGTTGTTGGATTAAATTTAAGTTATGTGTCCTCTATACTAAACATATTCTAAATGCCCTCTATATATTTATTTGTATTACATGGGCCCCAATTGAAATTATGGTGTATTAAATACTAATCTCATTTGAAAAATTTAATGAGATATAGTTATAAAATACACCATGAGTTCAATTGTTGTTGGATTAAATTTGAGTTGTGTCCTCTATACTAAACATATTCTAAATGCCCTCTATATATTTATTTGTATTACATGGGCCCCAATTGAAATTATGGTGTATTAAATACTAATCTCATTTGAAATATTTAATGAGATATAGTTATAAAATACACCATCAGTTCAATTGTTGTTGAATTAAATTTAAGTTGTGTCCTCTATACTAAACATATTCTAAATACCCTCTATATGTTTATTAGTATTACATGGGCCCCAATTGAAATTATGGTGTATTAAATACTAATCTCATTTGAAAAATTTAATGAGATATAGTTATAAAATACACCATGAGTTCAATTGTTGTTGGATTAAATTTGAGTTGTGTCCTCTATACTAAACATATTCTAAATGCCCTCTATATATTTATTTGTATTACATGGGCCCCAATTGAAATTATGGTGTATTAAATACTAATCTCATTTGAAATATTTAATGAGATATAGTTATAAAATACACCATCAGTTCAATTGTTGTTGAATTAAATTTAAGTTGTGTCCTCTATACTAAACATATTCTAAATGCCCTCTATATATTTATTTGTATTACATGGGCCCCAATTGAAATTATGGTGTATTAAATACTAATCTCATTTGAAAAATTTAATGAGATATAGTTATAAAATACACCATGAGTTCAATTGTTGTTGGATTAAATTTAAGTTGTGTCCTCTATACTAAACATATTCTAAATGCCCTCTATATATTTATTTGTATTACATGGGCCCCAATTGAAATTATGGTGTATTAAATACTAATCTCATTTGAAAAATTTAATGAGATATAGTTATAAAATACACCATGAGTTCTCTTGTTGTTGGATTAAATTTAAGTTATGTGTCCTCTATACTAAACATATTCTAAATACCCTCTATATATTTATGAGTATTACAAGGGCCCCAATTCAAATTATGGTGTATTAAATACTAATCTCATTTGAAAAATTTAATGAGATATAGTTATAAAATACACCATGAGTTCAATTGTTTTAGGATTAAATTTGAGTTGTGTCCTCTATACTAAACATATTCTAAATGCCCTCTATATATTTATTTGTATTACATGGGCCCCAATTGAAATTATGGTGTATTAAATACTAATCTCATTTGAAAAATTTAATGTGATATAGTTATAAAATACACCATGAGTTCAATTGTTGTTGGATTAAATTTAAGTTATGTGTCCTCTATACTAAACATATTCTAAATGCCCTCTATATATTTATTTGTATTACATGGGCCCCAATTGAAATTATGGTGTATTAAATACTAATCTCATTTGAAAAATTTAATGAGATATAGTTATAAAATACACCATGAGTTCTCTTGTTGTTGGATTAAATTTAAGTTATGTGTCCTCTATACTAAACATATTCTAAATACCCTCTATATATTTATGAGTATTACAAGGGCCCCAATTCAAATTATGGTGTATTAAATACTAATCTCATTTGAAAAATTTAATGAGATATAGTTATAAAATACACCATGAGTTCAATTGTTTTAGGATTAAATTTGAGTTGTGTCCTCTATACTAAACATATTCTAAATGCCCTCTATATATTTATTTGTATTACATGGGCCCCAATTGAAATTATGGTGTATTAAATACTAATCTCATTTGAAAAATTTAATGTGATATAGTTATAAAATACACCATGAGTTCAATTGTTGTTGGATTAAATTTAAGTTATGTGTCCTCTATACTAAACATATTCTAAATGCCCTCTATATATTTATTTGTATTACATGGGCCCCAATTGAAATTATGGTGTATTAAATACTAATCTCATTTGAAAAATTTAATGAGATATAGTTATAAAATACACCATGAGTTCAATTGTTGTTGGATTAAATTTGAGTTGTGTCCTCTATACTAAATATATTCTAAATGCCCTCTATATATTTATTTGTATTACATGGGCCCCAATTGAAATTATGGTGTATTAAATACTAATCTCATTTGAAAAATTTAATGAGATATAGTTATAAAATACACCATGAGTTCAATTGTTGTTGGATTAAATTTGAGTTGTGTCCTCTATACTAAACATATTCTAAATGCCCTCTATATATTTATTTGTATTACATGGGCCCCAATTGAAATTATGGTGTATTAAATACTAATCTCATTTGAAATATTTAATGAGATATAGTTATAAAATACACCATCAGTTCAATTGTTGTTGAATTAAATTTAAGTTGTGTCCTCTATACTAAACATATTCTAAATACCCTCTATATATTTATGAGTATTACATGGGCCCCAATTGAAATTATGGTGTATTAAATACGAATCTCATTTGAAAAATTTAATGAGATATAGTTATAAAATACACCATGAGTTCAATTGTTTTTGGATTAAATTTAAGTTATGTGTCCTCTATACTAAACATATTCTTAATACCCTCTATATATTTATGAGTATTACAAGGGACCCAATTGAAATTATGGTGTATTAAATACTAATCTCATTTGAAAAAATTAATGAGATATAGTTATAAAATACACCATGAGTTCAATTGTTGTTGGATTAAATTTGAGTTGTGTCCTCTATACTAAACATATTCTAAATGCCCTCTATATATTTAATTGTATTACATGGGCCCCAATTGAAATTATGGTGTATTAAATACGAATCTCATTTGAAAAATTTAATGAGATATAGTTATAAGATACACCATGAGTTCAATTGTTGTTGGATTAAATTTAAGTTGTGTCCTCTATACTAAACATATTCTAAATGCCCTCTATATGTTTATTAGTATTACATGGGCCCCAATTGAAATTATGGTGTATTAAATACGAATCTCATTTGAAAAATTTAATGAGATATAGTTATAAGATACACCATGAGTTCAATTGTTGTTGGATTAAATTTAAGTTGTGTCCTCTATACTAAACATATTCTAAATGCCCTCTATATGTTTATTAGTATTACATGGGCCCCAATTGAAATTATGGTGTATTAAATACGAATCTCATTTGAAAAATTTATTGAGATATAGTTATAAAATACACCATCAGTTCAATTGTTGTTGAATTAAATTTAAGTTGTGTCCTCTATACTAAACATATTCAAAATGCCCTCTATATATTTATTTGTATTACATGGGGCCCCAATTGAAATTATGGTGTATTAAATACTAATCTCATTTGAATAATTTATTGAGATATAGTTATAAAATACACCATCAGTTCAATTGTTGTTGAATTAAATTTAAGTTGTGTCCTCTATACTAAACATATTCAAAATGCCCTCTATATATTTATTTGTATTACATGGGCCCCAATTGAAATTATGGTGTATTAAATACTAATCTCATTTGAAAAATTTAATGAGATATAGTTATAAAATACACCATGAGTTCAATTGTTGTTGGATTAAATTTGAGTTGTGTCCTCTATACTAAACATATTCTAAATGCCCTCTATATATTTATTTGTATTACATGGGCCCCAATTGAAATTATGGTGTATTAAATACTAATCTCATTTGAAAAATTTAATGAGATATAGTTATAAAATACACCATGAGTTCAATTGTTGTTGGATTAAATTTGAGTTGTGTCCTCTATACTAAACATATTCTAAATGCCCTCTATATATTTATTTGTATTACATGGGCCCCAATTGAAATTATGGTGTATTAAATACTAATCTCATTTGAAAAATTTAATGTGATATAGTTATAAAATACACCATGAGTTCAATTGTTGTTGGATTAAATTTAAGTTATGTGTCCTCTATACTAAACATATTCTAAATGCCCTCTATATATTTATTTGTATTACATGGGACCCAATTGAAATTATGGTGTATTAAATACTAATCTCATTTGAAAAATTTAATGAGATATAGTTATAAAATACACCATGATTTCAATTGTTGTTGGATTAAATTTAAGTTATGTGTCCTCTATACTAAACATATTCTAAATACCCTCTATATATTTATGAGTATTACATGGGCCCCAATTGAAATTATGGTGTATTAAATACTAATCTCATTTGAAAAATTTAATGAGATATAGTTATAAAATACACCATGAGTTCAATTGTTGTTGGATTAAATTTGAGTTGTGTCCTCTATACTAAACATATTCTAAATGCCCTCTATATATTTATTTGTATTACATGGGCCCCAATTGAAATTATGGTGTATTAAATACTAATCTCATTTGAAAAATTTAATGTGATATAGTTATAAAATACACCATGAGTTCAATTGTTGTTGGATTAAATTTAAGTTATGTGTCCTCTATACTAAACATATTCTAAATGCCCTCTATATATTTATTTGTATTACATGGGACCCAATTGAAATTATGGTGTATTAAATACTAATCTCATTTGAAAAATTTAATGAGATATAGTTATAAAATACACCATGATTTCAATTGTTGTTGGATTAAATTTAAGTTATGTGTCCTCTATACTAAACATATTCTAAATACCCTCTATATATTTATGAGTATTACATGGGCCCCAATTGAAATTATGGTGTATTAAATACTAATCTCATTTGAAAAATTTAATGAGATATAGTAATAAAATACACCATGAGTTCAATTGTTGTTGAATTAAATTTGAGTTGTGTCCTCTATACTAAACATATTCTAAATGCCCTCTATATATTTATTTGTATTACATGGGCCCCAATTGAAATTATGGTGTATTAAATACTAATCTCATTTGAAAAATTTAATGAGATATAGTTATAAAATACACCATGAGTTCCATTGTTGTTGGATTAAATTTAAGTTGTGTCCTCTATACTAAACATATTCTAAATGCCCTCTATATATTTATTTGTATTACATGGGCCCCAATTGAAATTATGGTGTATTAAATACTAATCTCATTTGAAAAATTTAATGAGATATAGTTATAAAATACACCATGAGTTCTCTTGTTGTTGGATTAAATTTAAGTTATGTGTCCTCTATACTAAACATATTCTAAATACCCTCTATATATTTATGAGTATTACAAGGGCCCCAATTCAAATTATGGTGTATTAAATACTAATCTCATTTGAAAAATTTAATGAGATATAGTTATAAAATACACCATGAGTTCAATTGTTTTAGGATTAAATTTGAGTTGTGTCCTCTATACTAAACATATTCTAAATGCCCTCTATATATTTATTTGTATTACATGGGCCCCAATTGAAATTATGGTGTATTAAATACTAATCTCATTTGAAAAATTTAATGTGATATAGTTATAAAATACACCATGAGTTCAATTGTTGTTGGATTAAATTTAAGTTATGTGTCCTCTATACTAAACATATTCTAAATGCCCTCTATATATTTATTTGTATTACATGGGCCCCAATTGAAATTATGGTGTATTAAATACTAATCTCATTTGAAAAATTTAATGAGATATAGTTATAAAATACACCATGAGTTCAATTGTTGTTGGATTAAATTTGAGTTGTGTCCTCTATACTAAACATATTCTAAATGCCCTCTATATATTTATTTGTATTACATGGGCCCCAATTGAAATTATGGTGTATTAAATACTAATCTCATTTGAAATATTTAATGAGATATAGTTATAAAATACACCATCAGTTCAATTGTTGTTGAATTAAATTTAAGTTGTGTCCTCTATACTAAACATATTCTAAATACCCTCTATATATTTATGAGTATTACATGGGCCCCAATTGAAATTATGGTGTATTAAATACGAATCTCATTTGAAAAATTTAATGAGATATAGTTATAAAATACACCATGAGTTCAATTGTTTTTGGATTAAATTTAAGTTATGTGTCCTCTATACTAAACATATTCTTAATACCCTCTATATATTTATGAGTATTACAAGGGACCCAATTGAAATTATGGTGTATTAAATACTAATCTCATTTGAAAAAATTAATGAGATATAGTTATAAAATACACCATGAGTTCAATTGTTGTTGGATTAAATTTGAGTTGTGTCCTCTATACTAAACATATTCTAAATGCCCTCTATATATTTAATTGTATTACATGGGCCCCAATTGAAATTATGGTGTATTAAATACGAATCTCATTTGAAAAATTTAATGAGATATAGTTATAAGATACACCATGAGTTCAATTGTTGTTGGATTAAATTTAAGTTGTGTCCTCTATACTAAACATATTCTAAATGCCCTCTATATGTTTATTAGTATTACATGGGCCCCAATTGAAATTATGGTGTATTAAATACGAATCTCATTTGAAAAATTTATTGAGATATAGTTATAAAATACACCATCAGTTCAATTGTTGTTGAATTAAATTTAAGTTGTGTCCTCTATACTAAACATATTCAAAATGCCCTCTATATATTTATTTGTATTACATGGGGCCCCAATTGAAATTATGGTGTATTAAATACTAATCTCATTTGAATAATTTATTGAGATATAGTTATAAAATACACCATCAGTTCAATTGTTGTTGAATTAAATTTAAGTTGTGTCCTCTATACTAAACATATTCAAAATGCCCTCTATATATTTATTTGTATTACATGGGCCCCAATTGAAATTATGGTGTATTAAATACTAATCTCATTTGAAAAATTTAATGAGATATAGTTATAAAATACACCATGAGTTCAATTGTTTTTGGATTAAATTTAAGTTATGTGTCCTCTATACTAAACATATTCTAAATACCCTCTATATGTTTATTAGTATTACATGGGCCCCAATTGAAATTATGGTGTATTAAATACTAATCTCATTTGAAAAATTTATTGAGATATAGTTATAAAATACACCATCAGTTAAATTGTTGTTGAATTAAATTTAAGTTGTGTCCTCTATACTAAACATATTCAAAATGCCCTCTATATATTTATTTGTATTACATGGGCCCAATTGAAATTATGGTGTATTAAATACTAATCTCATTTGAAAAATTTATTGAGATATAGTTATAAAATACACCATCAGTTCAATTGTTGTTGAATTAAATTTAAGTTGTGTCCTCTATACTAAAAATATTCAAAATGCCCATATATATTTATTTGTATTACATGGGCCCCAATTGAAATTATGGTGTATTAAATACTAATCTCATTTGAAAAATTTATTGAGATATAGTTATAAAATACACCATCAGTTCAATTGTTGTTGAATTAAATTTAAGTTGTGTCCTCTATACTAAACATATTCTAAATGCCCTCTATATATTTATTTGTATTACATGGGCCCCAATTGAAATTATGGTGTATTAAATACGAATCTCATTTGAAAAATTTAATGAGATATAGTTATAAAATACACCATGAGTTCAATGGTTGTTGGATTAAATTTAAGTTGTGTCCTCTATACTAAACATATTCTAAATGCCCTCTATATATTTATTTGTATTACATGGGCCCCAATTGAAATTATGGTGTATTAAATACTAATCTCATTTGAAAAATTTATTGAGATATAGTTATAAAATACACCATCAGTTCAATTGTTGTTGAATTAAATTTAAGTTGTGTCCTCTATACTAAACATATTCAAAATGCCCTCTATATATTTATTTGTATTACATGGGCCCAATTGAAATTATGGTGTATTAAATACTAATCTCATTTGAAAAATTTATTGAGATATAGTTATAAAATACACCATCAGTTCAATTGTTGTTGAATTAAATTTAAGTTGTGTCCTCTATACTAAAAATATTCAAAATGCCCATATATATTTATTTGTATTACATGGGCCCCAATTGAAATTATGGTGTATTAAATACTAATCTCATTTGAAAAATTTATTGAGATATAGTTATAAAATACACCATCAGTTCAATTGTTGTTGAATTAAATTTAAGTTGTGTCCTCTATACTAAACATATTCAAAATGCCCTCTATATATTTATTTGTATTACATGGGCCCAATTGAAATTATGGTGTATTAAATACTAATCTCATTTGAAAAATTTATTGAGAGATAGTTATAAAATACACCATCAGTTCAATTGTTGTTGAATTAAATTTAAGTTGTGTCCTCTATACTAAACATATTCTAAATACCCTCTATATATTTATGAGTATTACAAGGGCCCCAATTGAAATTATGGTGTATTAAATACTAATCTCATTTGAAAAATTTAATGAGATATAGTTATAAAATACACCATGAGTTCAATTGTTGTTGGATTAAATTTGAGTTGTGTCCTCTATACTAAACATATTCTAAATGCCCTCTATATATTTATTTGTATCACTTGGGCCCCAATTGAAATTATGGTGTATTAAATACTAATCTCATTTGAAAAATTTAATGAGATATAGTTATAAAATACACCATGAGTTCAATTGTTGTTGGATTAAATTTGAGTTGTGCCCTCTATACTAAACATATTCTAAATGCCCTCTATATATTTATTTGTATCACTTGGGCCCCAATTGAAATTATGGTGTATTAAATACTAATCTCATTTGAAAAATTTAATGAGATATAGTTATAAAATACACAATGAGTTCAATTGTTGTTGGATTAAATTTGAGTTGTGCCCTCTATACTAAACATATTCTAAATGCCCTCTATATATTTATATGTATCACTTGGGCCCCAATTGAAATTATGGTGTATTAAATACTAATCTCATTTGAAAAATTTAATGAGATATAGTTATAAAATACACCATGAGTTCAATTGTTGTTGGATTAAATTTGAGTTGTGTCCTCTATACTAAACATATTCTAAATGCCCTCTATATATTTATTTGTATCACTTGGGCCCCAATTGAAATTATGGTGTATTAAATACTAATCTCATTTGAAAAATTTAATGAGATATAGTTATAAAATACACCATGAGTTCAATTGTTGTTGGATTAAATTTGAGTTGTGCCCTCTATACTAAACATATTCTAAATGCCCTCTATATATTTATATGTATCACTTGGGCCCCAATTGAAATTATGGTGTATTAAATACTAATCTCATTTGAAAAATTTAATGAGATATAGTTATAAAATACACCATGAGTTCAATTGTTGTTGGATTAAATTTGAGTTGTGTCCTCTATACTAAACATATTCTAAATGCCCTCTATATATTTATTTGTATCACTTGGGCCCCAATTGAAATTATGGTGTATTAAATACTAATCTCATTTGAAAAATTTAATGAGATATAGTTATAAAATACACCATGAGTTCAATTGTTGTTGGATTAAATTTGAGTTGTGCCCTCTATACTAAACATATTCTAAATGCCCTCTATATATTTATTTGTATCACTTGGGCCCCAATTGAAATTATGGTGTATTAAATACTAATCTCATTTGAAAAATTTAATGAGATATAGTTATAAAATACACAATGAGTTCAATTGTTGTTGGATTAAATTTGAGTTGTGCCCTCTATACTAAACATATTCTAAATGCCCTCTATATATTTATATGTATCACTTGGGCCCCAATTGAAATTATGGTGTATTAAATACTAATCTCATTTGAAAAATTTAATGAGATATAGTTATAAAATACACCATGAGTTCAATTGTTGTTGGATTAAATTTGAGTTGTGCCCTCTATACTAAACATATTCTAAATGCCCTCTATATATTTATTTGTATCACTTGGGCCCCAATTGAAATTATGGTGTATTAAATACTAATCTCATTTGAAAAATTTAATGAGATATAGTTATAAAATACACCATGAGTTCAATTGTTGTTGGATTAAATTTGAGTTGTGCCCTCTATACTAAACATATTCTAAATGCCCTCTATATATTTATATGTATCACTTGGGCCCCAATTGAAATTATGGTGTATTAAATACTAATCTCATTTGAAAAATTTAATGAGATATAGTTATAAAATACACCATGAGTTCAATTGTTGTTGGATTAAATTTGAGTTGTGTCCTCTATACTAAACATATTCTAAATGCCCTCTATATATTTATTTGTATTACATGGGCCCCAATTGAAATTATGGTGTATTAAATACTAATCTCATTTGAAAAATTTAATGAGATATAGTTATAAAATACACCATCAGTTCAATTGTTGTTGAATTAAATTTGAGTTGTGTCCTCTATACTAAACATATTCTAAATGCCCTCTATATATTTATTTGTATTACATGGGCCCCAATTGAAATTATGGTGTATTAAATACTAATCTCATTTGAAAAATTTAATGAGATATAGTTATAAAATACACCATGAGTTCAATTGTTGTTGGATTAAATTTGAGTTGTGTCCTCTATACTAAACATATTCTAAATGCCCTCTATATATTTATTTGTATCACTTGGGCCCCAATTGAAATTATGGTGTATTAAATACTAATCTCATTTGAAAAATTTAATGAGATATAGTTATAAAATACACCATGAGTTCAATTGTTGTTGGATTAAATTTGAGTTGTGCCCTCTATACTAAACATATTCTAAATGCCCTCTATATATTTATTTGTATCACTTGGGCCCCAATTGAAATTATGGTGTATTAAATACTAATCTCATTTGAAAAATTTAATGAGATATAGTTATAAAATACACAATGAGTTCAATTGTTGTTGGATTAAATTTGAGTTGTGCCCTCTATACTAAACATATTCTAAATGCCCTCTATATATTTATATGTATCACTTGGGCCCCAATTGAAATTATGGTGTATTAAATACTAATCTCATTTGAAAAATTTAATGAGATATAGTTATAAAATACACCATGAGTTCAATTGTTGTTGGATTAAATTTGAGTTGTGTCCTCTATACTAAACATATTCTAAATGCCCTCTATATATTTATTTGTATCACTTGGGCCCCAATTGAAATTATGGTGTATTAAATACTAATCTCATTTGAAAAATTTAATGAGATATAGTTATAAAATACACCATGAGTTCAATTGTTGTTGGATTAAATTTGAGTTGTGTCCTCTATACTAAACATATTCTAAATGCCCTCTATATATTTATTTGTATTACATGGGCCCCAATTGAAATTATGGTGTATTAAATACTAATCTCATTTGAAAAATTTAATGAGATATAGTAATAAAATACACCATGAGTTCAATTGTTGTTGGATTAAATTTGAGTTGTGTCCTCTATACTAAACATATTCTAAATGCCCTCTATATATTTATTTGTATTACATGGGCCCCAATTGAAATTATGGTGTATTAAATACTAATCTCATTTGAAAAATTTAATGAGATATAGTAATAAAATACACCATGAGTTCAATTGTTGTTGGATTAAATTTGAGTTGTGTCCTCTATACTAAACATATTCTAAATGCCCTCTATATATTTATTTGTATTACATGGGCCCCAATTGAAATTATGGTGTATTAAATACTAATCTCATTTGAAAAATTTAATGAGATATAGTAATAAAATACACCATGAGTTCAATTGTTGTTGAATTAAATTTGAGTTGTGTCCTCTATACTAAACATATTCTAAATGCCCTCTATATATTTATTTGTATTACATGGGCCCCAATTGAAATTATGGTGTATTAAATACTAATCTCATTTGAAAAATTTAATGAGATATAGTTATAAAATACACCATGATTTCAATTGTTGTTGGATTAAATTTAAGTTATGTGTCCTCTATACTAAACATATTCTAAATACCCTCTATATATTTATGAGTATTACATGGGCCCCAATTGAAATTATGGTGTATTAAATACTAATCTCATTTGAAAAATTTAATGAGATATAGTTATAAAATACACCATGAGTTCAATTGTTTTTGGATTAAATTTAAGTTATGTGTCCTCTATACTAAACATATTCTTAATACCCTCTATATATTTATGAGTATTACAAGGGACCCAATTGAAATTATGGTGTATTAAATACTAATCTCATTTGAAAAAATTAATGAGATATAGTTATAAAATACACCATGAGTTCAATTGTTGTTGGATTAAATTTGAGTTGTGTCCTCTATACTAAACATATTCTAAATGCCCTCTATATATTTATTTGTATTACATGGGCCCCAATTGAAATTATGGTGTATTAAATACTAATCTCATTTGAAAAATTTAATGAGATATAGTTATAAAATACACCATGAGTTCAATTGTTGTTGGATTAAATTTAAGTTGTGTCCTCTATACTAAACATATTCTAAATGCCCTCTATATATTTATTTGTATTACATGGGCCCCAATTGAAATTATGGTGTATTAAATACTAATCTCATTTGAAAAATTTAATGAGATATAGTTATAAAATACACCATGAGTTCTCTTGTTGTTGGATTAAATTTAAGTTATGTGTCCTCTATACTAAACATATTCTAAATACCCTCTATATATTTATGAGTATTACAAGGGCCCCAATTCAAATTATGGTGTATTAAATACTAATCTCATTTGAAAAATTTAATGAGATATAGTTATAAAATACACCATGAGTTCAATTGTTTTAGGATTAAATTTGAGTTGTGTCCTCTATACTAAACATATTCTAAATGCCCTCTATATATTTATTTGTATTACATGGGCCCCAATTGAAATTATGGTGTATTAAATACTAATCTCATTTGAAAAATTTAATGTGATATAGTTATAAAATACACCATGAGTTCAATTGTTGTTGGATTAAATTTAAGTTATGTGTCCTCTATACTAAACATATTCTAAATGCCCTCTATATATTTATTTGTATTACATGGGCCCCAATTGAAATTATGGTGTATTAAATACTAATCTCATTTGAAAAATTTAATGAGATATAGTTATAAAATACACCATGAGTTCAATTGTTGTTGGATTAAATTTGAGTTGTGTCCTCTATACTAAACATATTCTAAATGCCCTCTATATATTTATTTGTATTACATGGGCCCCAATTGAAATTATGGTGTATTAAATACTAATCTCATTTGAAAAATTTAATGTGATATAGTTATAAAATACACCATGAGTTCAATTGTTGTTGGATTAAATTTGAGTTGTGTCCTCTATACTAAACATATTCTAAATGCCCTCTATATATTTATTTGTATTACATGGGCCCCAATTGAAATTATGGTGTATTAAATACTAATCTCATTTGAAAAATTTAATGAGATATAGTAATAAAATACACCATGAGTTCAATTGTTGTTGGATTAAATTTGAGTTGTGTCCTCTATACTAAACATATTCTAAATGCCCTCTATATATTTATTTGTATCACTTGGGCCCCAATTGAAATTATGGTGTATTAAATACTAATCTCATTTGAAAAATTTAATGAGATATAGTTATAAAATACACCATGAGTTCAATTGTTGTTGGATTAAATTTGAGTTGTGCCCTCTATACTAAACATATTCTAAATATATTTATTTGTATCACTTGGGCCCCAATTGAAATTATGGTGTATTAAATACTAATCTCATTTGAAAAATTTAATGAGATATAGTTATAAAATACACCATGAGTTCAATTGTTGTTGGATTAAATTTGAGTTGTGCCCTCTATACTAAACATATTCTAAATGCCCTCTATATATTTATATGTATCACTTGGGCCCCAATTGAAATTATGGTGTATTAAATACTAATCTCATTTGAAAAATTTAATGAGATATAGTTATAAAATACACCATGAGTTCAATTGTTGTTGGATTAAATTTGAGTTGTGTCCTCTATACTAAACATATTCTAAATGCCCTCTATATATTTATTTGTATTACATGGGCCCCAATTGAAATTATGGTGTATTAAATACTAATCTCATTTGAAAAATTTAATGAGATATAGTAATAAAATACACCATGAGTTCAATTGTTGTTGGATTAAATTTGAGTTGTGTCCTCTATACTAAACATATTCTAAATGCCCTCTATATATTTATTTGTATTACATGGGCCCCAATTGAAATTATGGTGTATTAAATACTAATCTCATTTGAAAAATTTAATGAGATATAGTAATAAAATACACCATGAGTTCAATTGTTGTTGGATTAAATTTGAGTTGTGTCCTCTATACTAAACATATTCTAAATGCCCTCTATATATTTATTTGTATTACATGGGCCCCAATTGAAATTATGGTGTATTAAATACTAATCTCATTTGAAAAATTTAATGAGATATAGTAATAAAATACACCATGAGTTCAATTGTTGTTGGATTAAATTTAAGTTATGTGTCCTCTATACTAAACATATTCTAAATACCCTCTATATATTTATGAGTATTACATGGGCCCCAATTGAAATTATGGTGTATTAAATACGAATCTCATTTGAAAAATTTAATGAGATATAGTTATAAAATACACCATGAGTTCAATTGTTTTTGGATTAAATTTAAGTTATGTGTCCTCTATACTAAACATATTCTTAATACCCTCTATATATTTATGAGTATTACAAGGGACCCAATTGAAATTATGGTGTATTAAATACTAATCTCATTTGAAAAAATTAATGAGATATAGTTATAAAATACACCATGAGTTCAATTGTTGTTGGATTAAATTTGAGTTGTGTCCTCTATACTAAACATATTCTAAATGCCCTCTATATATTTATTTGTATTACATGGGCCCCAATTGAAATTATGGTGTATTAAATACTAATCTCATTTGAAAAATTTAATGAGATATAGTAATAAAATACACCATGAGTTCAATTGTTGTTGGATTAAATTTGAGTTGTGTCCTCTATACTAAACATATTCTAAATGCCCTCTATATATTTATTTGTATTACATGGGCCCCAATTGAAATTATGGTGTATTAAATACTAATCTCATTTGAAAAATTTAATGAGATATAGTTATAAAATACACCATGAGTTCTCTTGTTGTTGGATTAAATTTAAGTTATGTGTCCTCTATACTAAACATATTCTAAATACCCTCTATATATTTATGAGTATTACAAGGGCCCCAATTCAAATTATGGTGTATTAAATACTAATCTCATTTGAAAAATTTAATGAGATATAGTTATAAAATACACCATGAGTTCAATTGTTTTAGGATTAAATTTGAGTTGTGTCCTCTATACTAAACATATTCTAAATGCCCTCTATATATTTATTTGTATTACATGGGCCCCAATTGAAATTATGGTGTATTAAATACTAATCTCATTTGAAAAATTTAATGTGATATAGTTATAAAATACACCATGAGTTCAATTGTTGTTGGATTAAATTTAAGTTATGTGTCCTCTATACTAAACATATTCTAAATGCCCTCTATATATTTATTTGTATTACATGGGCCCCAATTGAAATTATGGTGTATTAAATACTAATCTCATTTGAAAAATTTAATGAGATATAGTTATAAAATACACCATGAGTTCAATTGTTGTTGGATTAAATTTGAGTTGTGTCCTCTATACTAAACATATTCTAAATGCCCTCTATATATTTATTTGTATTACATGGGCCCCAATTGAAATTATGGTGTATTAAATACTAATCTCATTTGAAATATTTAATGAGATATAGTTATAAAATACACCATCAGTTCAATTGTTGTTGAATTAAATTTAAGTTGTGTCCTCTATACTAAACATATTCTAAATACCCTCTATATGTTTATTAGTATTACATGGGCCCCAATTGAAATTATGGTGTATTAAATACTAATCTCATTTGAAAAATTTAATGAGATATAGTTATAAAATACACCATGAGTTCAATTGTTGTTGGATTAAATTTAAGTTGTGTCCTCTATACTAAACATATTCTAAATGCCCTCTATATATTTATTTGTATTACATGGGCCCCAATTGAAATTATGGTGTATTAAATACTAATCTCATTTGAAAAATTTAATGAGATATAGTTATAAAATACACCATGAGTTCAATTGTTGTTGGATTAAATTTAAGTTATGTGTCCTCTATACTAAACATATTCTAAATACCCTCTATATATTTATGAGTATTACAAGGGCCCCAATTCAAATTATGGTGTATTAAATACTAATCTCATTTGAAAAATTTAATGAGATATAGTTATAAAATACACCATGAGTTCAATTGTTTTAGGATTAAATTTGAGTTGTGTCCTCTATACTAAACATATTCTAAATGCCCTCTATATATTTATTTGTATTACATGGGCCCCAATTGAAATTATGGTGTATTAAATACTAATCTCATTTGAAAAATTTAATGTGATATAGTTATAAAATACACCATGAATTCAATTGTTGTTGGATTAAATTTAAGTTATGTGTCCTCTATACTAAACATATTCTAAATGCCCTCTATATATTTATTTGTATTACATGGGCCCCAATTGAAATTATGGTGTATTAAATACTAATCTCATTTGAAAAATTTAATGAGATATAGTTATAAAATACACCATGATTTCAATTGTTGTTGGATTAAATTTAAGTTATGTGTCCTCTATACTAAACATATTCTAAATACCCTCTATATATTTATGAGTATTACATGGGCCCCAATTGAAATTATGGTGTATTAAATACTAATCTCATTTGAAAAATTTAATGAGATATAGTTATAAAATACACCATGAGTTCAATTGTTGTTGGATTAAATTTGAGTTGTGCCCTCTATACTAAACATATTCTAAATGCCCTCTATATATTTATTTGTATCACTTGGGCCCCAATTGAAATTATGGTGTATTAAATACTAATCTCATTTGAAAAATTTAATGAGATATAGTTATAAAATACACCATGAGTTCAATTGTTGTTGGATTAAATTTGAGTTGTGCCCTCTATACTAAACATATTCTAAATGCCCTCTATATATTTATATGTATCACTTGGGCCCCAATTGAAATTATGGTGTATTAAATACTAATCTCATTTGAAAAATTTAATGAGATATAGTTATAAAATACACCATGAGTTCAATTGTTGTTGGATTAAATTTGAGTTGTGCCCTCTATACTAAACATATTCTAAATGCCCTCTATATATTTATATGTATCACTTGGGCCCCAATTGAAATTATGGTGTATTAAATACTAATCTCATTTGAAAAATTTAATGAGATATAGTTATAAAATACACCATGAGTTCAATTGTTGTTGGATTAAATTTAAGTTATGTGTCCTCTATACTAAACATATTCTAAATACCCTCTATATATTTATGAGTATTACATGGGCCCCAATTGAAATTATGGTGTATTAAATACTAATCTCATTTGAAAAATTTAATGAGATATAGTTATAAAATACACCATGAGTTCAATTGTTGTTGGGTTAAATTTGAGTTGTGTCCTCTATACTAAACATATTCTAAATGCCCTCTATATATTTATTTGTATTACATGGGCCCCAATTGAAATTATGGTGTATTAAATACTAATCTCATTTGAAAAATTTAATGAGATATAGTAATAAAATACACCATGAGTTCAATTGTTGTTGGATTAAATTTGAGTTGTGTCCTCTATACTAAACATATTCTAAATGCCCTCTATATATTTATTTGTATCACTTGGGCCCCAATTGAAATTATGGTGTATTAAATACTAATCTCATTTGAAAAATTTAATGAGATATAGTTATAAAATACACCATGAGTTCAATTGTTGTTGGATTAAATTTGAGTTGTGCCCTCTATACTAAACATATTCTAAATGCCCTCTATATATTTATTTGTATCACTTGGGCCCCAATTGAAATTATGGTGTATTAAATACTAATCTCATTTGAAAAATTTAATGAGATATAGTTATAAAATACACCATGAGTTCAATTGTTGTTGGATTAAATTTGAGTTGTGCCCTCTATACTAAACATATTCTAAATGCCCTCTATATATTTATTTGTATCACTTGGGCCCCAATTGAAATTATGGTGTATTAAATACTAATCTCATTTGAAAAATTTAATGAGATATAGCTATAAAATACACCATGAGTTCAATTGTTGTTGGATTAAATTTGAGTTGTGCCCTCTATACTAAACATATTCTAAATGCCCTCTATATATTTATATGTATCACTTGGGCCCCAATTGAAATTATGGTGTATTAAATACTAATCTCATTTGAAAAATTTAATGAGATATAGTTATAAAATACACCATGAGTTCAATTGTTGTTGGATTAAATTTGAGTTGTGTCCTCTATACTAAACATATTCTAAATGCCCTCTATATATTTATTTGTATTACATGGGCCCCAATTGAAATTATGGTGTATTAAATACTAATCTCATTTGAAAAATTTAATGAGATATAGTAATAAAATACACCATGAGTTCAATTGTTGTTGGATTAAATTTGAGTTGTGTCCTCTATACTAAACATATTCTAAATGCCCTCTATATATTTATTTGTATTACATGGGCCCCAATTGAAATTATGGTGTATTAAATACTAATCTCATTTGAAAAATTTAATGAGATATAGTAATAAAATACACCATGAGTTCAATTGTTGTTGAATTAAATTTGAGTTGTGTCCTCTATACTAAACATATTCTAAATGCCCTCTATATATTTATTTGTATTACATGGGCCCCAATTGAAATTATGGTGTATTAAATACTAATCTCATTTGAAAAATTTAATGAGATATAGTTATAAAATACACCATGATTTCAATTGTTGTTGGATTAAATTTAAGTTATGTGTCCTCTATACTAAACATATTCTAAATACCCTCTATATATTTATGAGTATTACATGGGCCCCAATTGAAATTATGGTGTATTAAATACGAATCTCATTTGAAAAATTTAATGAGATATAGTTATAAAATACACCATGAGTTCAATTGTTTTTGGATTAAATTTAAGTTGTGTCCTCTATACTAAACATATTCTAAATGCCCTCTATATATTTATTTGTATTACATGGGCCCCAATTGAAATTATGGTGTATTAAATACTAATCTCATTTGAAAAATTTAATGAGATATAGTTATAAAATACACCATGATTTCAATTGTTGTTGGATTAAATTTAAGTTATGTGTCCTCTATACTAAACATATTCTAAATACCCTCTATATATTTATGAGTATTACATGGGCCCCAATTGAAATTATGGTGTATTAAATACGAATCTCATTTGAAAAATTTAATGAGATATAGTTATAAAATATACCATGAGTTCAATTGTTTTTGGATTAAATTTAAGTTGTGTCCTCTATACTAAACATATTCTAAATGCCCTCTATATATTTATTTGTATTACATGGGCCCCAATTGAAATTATGGTGTATTAAATACTAATCTCATTTGAAAAATTTAATGAGATATAGTTATAAAATACACCATGATTTCAATTGTTGTTGGATTAAATTTAAGTTATGTGTCCTCTATACTAAACATATTCTAAATACCCTCTATATATTTATGAGTATTACATGGGCCCCAATTGAAATTATGGTGTATTAAATACGAATCTCATTTGAAAAATTTAATGAGATATAGTTATAAAATACACCATGAGTTCAATTGTTTTTGGATTAAATTTAAGTTATGTGTCCTCTATACTAAACATATTCTTAATACCCTCTATATATTTATGAGTATTACAAGGGACCCAATTGAAATTATGGTGTATTAAATACTAATCTCATTTGAAAAAATTAATGAGATATAGTTATAAAATACACCATGAGTTCAATTGTTGTTGGATTAAATTTGAGTTGTGTCCTCTATACTAAACATATTCTAAATGCCCTCTATATATTTATTTGTATTACATGGGCCCCAATTGAAATTATGGTGTATTAAATACTAATCTCATTTGAAAAATTTAATGAGATATAGTTATAAAATACACCATGAGTTCAATTGTTGTTGGATTAAATTTAAGTTGTGTCCTCTATACTAAACATATTCTAAATGCCCTCTATATATTTATTTGTATTACATGGGCCCCAATTGAAATTATGGTGTATTAAATACTAATCTCATTTGAAAAATTTAATGAGATATAGTTATAAAATACACCATGAGTTCTCTTGTTGTTGGATTAAATTTAAGTTATGTGTCCTCTATACTAAACATATTCTAAATACCCTCTATATATTTATGAGTATTACAAGGGCCCCAATTCAAATTATGGTGTATTAAATACTAATCTCATTTGAAAAATTTAATGAGATATAGTTATAAAATACACCATGAGTTCAATTGTTTTAGGATTAAATTTGAGTTGTGTCCTCTATACTAAACATATTCTAAATGCCCTCTATATATTTATTTGTATTACATGGGCCCCAATTGAAATTATGGTGTATTAAATACTAATCTCATTTGAAAAATTTAATGTGATATAGTTATAAAATACACCATGAGTTCAATTGTTGTTGGATTAAATTTAAGTTATGTGTCCTCTATACTAAACATATTCTAAATGCCCTCTATATATTTATTTGTATTACATGGGCCCCAATTGAAATTATGGTGTATTAAATACTAATCTCATTTGAAAAATTTAATGAGATATAGTTATAAAATACACCATGAGTTCAATTGTTGTTGGATTAAATTTGAGTTGTGTCCTCTATACTAAACATATTCTAAATGCCCTCTATATATTTATTTGTATTACATGGGCCCCAATTGAAATTATGGTGTATTAAATACTAATCTCATTTGAAATATTTAATGAGATATAGTTATAAAATACACCATCAGTTCAATTGTTGTTGAATTAAATTTAAGTTGTGTCCTCTATACTAAACATATTCTAAATACCCTCTATATGTTTATTAGTATTACATGGGCCCCAATTGAAATTATGGTGTATTAAATACTAATCTCATTTGAAAAATTTAATGAGATATAGTTATAAAATACACCATGAGTTCAATTGTTGTTGGATTAAATTTAAGTTATGTGTCCTCTATACTAAACATATTCTAAATGCCCTCTATATATTTATTTGTATTACATGGGCCCCAATTGAAATTATGGTGTATTAAATACTAATCTCATTTGAAAAATTTAATGAGATATAGTTATAAAATACACCATGAGTTCAATTGTTGTTGGATTAAATTTGAGTTGTGTCCTCTATACTAAACATATTCTAAATGCCCTCTATATATTTATTTGTATTACATGGGCCCCAATTGAAATTATGGTGTATTAAATACTAATCTCATTTGAAATATTTAATGAGATATAGTTATAAAATACACCATCAGTTCAATTGTTGTTGAATTAAATTTAAGTTGTGTCCTCTATACTAAACATATTCTAAATACCCTCTATATGTTTATTAGTATTACATGGGCCCCAATTGAAATTATGGTGTATTAAATACTAATCTCATTTGAAAAATTTAATGAGATATAGTTATAAAATACACCATGAGTTCTCTTGTTGTTGGATTAAATTTAAGTTATGTGTCCTCTATACTAAACATATTCTAAATACCCTCTATATATTTATGAGTATTACAAGGGCCCCAATTCAAATTATGGTGTATTAAATACTAAGCTCATTTGAAAAATTTAATGAGATATAGTTATAAAATACACCATGAGTTCAATTGTTGTTGGATTAAATTTGAGTTGTGTCCTCTATACTAAACATATTCTAAATGCCCTCTATATATTTATTTGTATTACATGGGCCCCAATTGAAATTATGGTGTATTAAATACTAATCTCATTTGAAAAATTTAATGAGATATAGTTATAAAATACACCATGAGTTCAATTGTTGTTGGATTAAATTTGAGTTGTGTCCTCTATACTAAACATATTCTAAATGCCCTCTATATATTTATTTGTATTACATGGGCCCCAATTGAAATTATGGTGTATTAAATACTAATCTCATTTGAAATATTTAATGAGATATAGTTATAAAATACACCATCAGTTCAATTGTTGTTGAATTAAATTTAAGTTGTGTCCTCTATACTAAACATATTCTAAATACCCTCTATATGTTTATTAGTATTACATGGGCCCCAATTGAAATTATGGTGTATTAAATACTAATCTCATTTGAAAAATTTAATGAGATATAGTTATAAAATACACCATGAGTTCAATTGTTGTTGGATTAAATTTAAGTTATGTGTCCTCTATACTAAACATATTCTAAATGCCCTCTATATATTTATTTGTATTACATGGGCCCCAATTGAAATTATGGTGTATTAAATACTAATCTCATTTGAAAAATTTAATGAGATATAGTTATAAAATACACCATGATTTCAATTGTTGTTGGATTAAATTTAAGTTATGTGTCCTCTATACTAAACATATTCTAAATACCCTCTATATATTTATGAGTATTACATGGGCCCCAATTGAAATTATGGTGTATTAAATACTAATCTCATTTGAAAAATTTAATGAGATATAGTAATAAAATACACCATGAGTTCAATTGTTGTTGGATTAAATTTGAGTTGTGTCCTCTATACTAAACATATTCTAAATGCCCTCTATATATTTATTTGTATTACATGGGCCCCAATTGAAATTATGGTGTATTAAATACTAATCTCATTTGAAAAATTTAATGAGATATAGTAATAAAATACACCATGAGTTCAATTGTTGTTGAATTAAATTTGAGTTGTGTCCTCTATACTAAACATATTCTAAATGCCCTCTATATATTTATTTGTATTACATGGGCCCCAATTGAAATTATGGTGTATTAAATACTAATCTCATTTGAAAAATTTAATGAGATATAGTTATAAAATACACCATGAGTTCAATTGTTGTTGGATTAAATTTAAGTTGTGTCCTCTATACTAAACATATTCTAAATGCCCTCTATATATTTATTTGTATTACATGGGCCCCAATTGAAATTATGGTGTATTAAATACTAATCTCATTTGAAAAATTTAATGAGATATAGTTATAAAATACACCATGAGTTCTCTTGTTGTTGGATTAAATTTAAGTTATGTGTCCTCTCCCCCACGATCAGAACACACCTTGTCGTGGTGCGGGGGCCCAGTGCGGCGGTATCCGAAACGGCCCAGCTATGAGGACACTCATAACTGGGACTAGGAAGCTGTTGCACTGCTAAGATGTTCGGGACCCATTGCAACTCCTTGCGACAATGGGTCTCCCTAATAGAATCAACCACCTTTGACCTGTCGGCCTCTCTTGGCCAACCCCTTCGGCCACTCTGGCTACCTTCTGACCCCGACGCTATTAGAGCACTCGAGGGCTAGGGGTCAACACATCTTCTCTATTTCTTACCAAAAAAAAAAAAACTCTGATCAATGAGCCTCGAACTGTCCATGATTATCACGACGACTACGCGACACAACGGTCAATTAACAAGATATTATGGATAGTACAAACAAAAAAACAACGTTTACCGCCCAGGGGCTGGATACCCCAGGGCCGGTCGATGCGGGCATCGGAGTGGGTGCCCCTCGACCGTTATCCGACGACCACCAAAACCCAAACCCAAGCCCGGAGCTGCAAGCCGGGGAACCGAAGGAGGCCAGGCCCCCCCGGAAACCAGAGACGGACGACACCCACCTCTACGCCGCCTGCCTCCTGGCTCAGGGGGACGATGAGGAGAGGGAAGTGACGAGAAAAAAGACGGCCACCTCCCCGCCAAACACCAGGCAAATGCCAGTGGCGGGAAAGGAGGCAGCGGCCAAAAGGAAGAGAGCTGGCCAGAAATCCACCGAGTCCCTAATCAGGGAGCTAAGGGCGACCCGCGACCTGGTCTGGCGACTCACGGACACGGCGGGAAACACCCGCACCATGCCCCGGGAGGCGAAAATAGACGCCAAACAACTAAGAGCAGTCTACGAACGGATCTGGAAAGACTACGACACCCCGAAACCCTTCCCAGGAGCCGACGACGAGGAGCCGGAGGACCCCGCGGATATAGACCTCTACGCCCAAGTGGCCTCCCTAATGGCTGACAAAGCCAGAGCGGAGAGGCAGATGGAGGGCATGAGGAGGGAGATGGACGAGCTTAAGAGGCAGCTTGCGGCACCTCCTCCCCAACCAAGAGCAGACGCCCTCCCACAGGAAACCGAGTCGGAGGCGGCGAGCAGAATCAGGGAGGCCATGAAGGCCCACACCACCTTTGAAGAAGCAGCAGCCCTGGCAGAGGAGGACTGGCCGGAGGACGCCTACACGGCCACGAGAGTGACGAGTTCACCAGACACCAGGCCCACATCGGAGACACCAATCATAAGAGCCTTCGACGAGGAGTGCCGCCCCCTTACCGCCGGGAGGAAACCCGGCAGGAGACTAACCGCCCTAACGGGGAATAGGGTAAAGACCGGCAGGGTCCTTACGACCACCAGCACCACGGAGGTGGACGACCACGAGGCCCCCCCCACAAGGACGACGTACCACACCCACCACATTAAGTGCGACACGTCCTCAGAGGAGGCCATCATGAGGTCCCTCTACGACGGCCTGCGACAGGTCAGGGAGATCCTTCTCACGACTGACAAGAAGGAGGCGCGGGCCGAAATCGGCAGACCGGGAGCCGCCACCATTCGCAAACTGGCCGAGACCCTCTTTGCGGGCACCGGGATAGAGATTGAGGTCAGGGTGCAAGACGGGCCCAGACAATCCCAAACGACCGACAAGACACAGGCAACGAGACAACCCCCTTCCAAAAGAAACCGAGACGAGACCATCTTCGTCGCCCCGGCTGAGGGCCAGACCTACGCGGACCTGGTGCGAGGGGTCCGTGACATGGGCCGAGCGGGCAGCAATGTTACCCGAATGGATAGGACGGACTGCGGACATCTCCGTATCAAAGTCAAGGGGTGCGGAGAGGAGGTGGACACACTCTGCTCCGCGATCAAGACCAAGACACAAGCAGCCGAGGCCAGGGTCAGCAGGAGGAGGACGATCCTCCACATCCGAGGCCTAGACGTCCTCGCCACAAGCGAGGAAGTAGAGGCAGCGATAAAAGCGGCCCTCCCCCAGCCGGACAGAGAGGCCTTCCAGGTGGGACCGCTTCGCCCGGCCAGAGGTAGCACCCAGGCAGTGACGGTATACACCAACGAAAGAGGGGCGGACCAGATCACGGCGGTCCGCATCCGCGTAGGCCTGGTCCACGTGAGGCCGGCGCGCAGAGAGGAGCTCCCGGCGGGATGCCCCAGGTGCTGGCTGGACGGACACCGCGCCGGGAACTGCCCAGGGCCCGACCGCAGGAGGCTGTGCCACAGGTGCGGCGAGGAAGGTCACCAGGCCAGGCGATGCAGGGCTACCATCCTCCACTGCGCGGTCTGCGACGAAGACGGGCACGCGGCAATCAGCCTCCAATGCCCCACCAAGACCAGGTCCGCACAAGGCGGAGCAAGACGTGCAGGAGGAAGCACACCACTGACAAACCAACCATGACGACACAAGCAGCACCATCGCTGGTCCTCCAGGCCAACATCGGCAGGGGCAGGGCAGCCCACCAACTCCTGCTAGCAACGGCCGCCAAACTAGGAGCCGACCTGGTTGTTGTCTCCGAGCCCAACCACAGACGACTGGACGCCTCGTGGGTGACCGATGGACCCATGGGGGACGTAGCCATCAAGGTGCGAGGCAGCCTCCATCGGCACATGACCGGCTTCGGTTCACCCGCGAGGGGCATTGCATGGGCAGGGCTACACGAGACAAAGTTAGTCGCCTGCTACCTGTCACCAAACTGTGGCAGGCAGCAGGAGCGACGGTGGCTGGCCAGCCTCGAGACAACGGCCAGATCGCTGATGGCCGCAGGAGGCACACTGGTACTGGCCGGGGACTTCAACGCGAAGGCGACCGCTTGGGGCTCGAACCACAATAATACCAGAGGGGAGGCGCTGCTGGAGCTGGCGACAGCACTCGACCTGTCCGTCTGCAACGTTGGCGGGGCGCCGACGTTTGTCAGAGGTGACTCGGCGTCCCACATTGACGTCACGTTCGTGACCGAACAGGCGGCCAGGCGAGTGCACGGGTGGCGAGTCCTGAGGGAGGAGACCCTCAGCGATCATCTCTACATAACCTTCAACATCTGGCTGGGACCACCCGCCCGGGACCGGAACCAGCAGCCCCACTCCTGGACCCGCAGCGCCAGCCCCCCCGCACGGAGATGGGTACTAGATCAAGCAGCAGCGGCAGACCTGGCAGCCGACCTCGCCGAGCAACCCTACGGAACTGGACCCAACATCGAGACGGACGTAGACGCGATGGCCACCGAACTGACTAGGACCATCACCGAAGCGTGCGAACGGCATGTCAAGACCAGAACCACCGCCACAGGCAACAAGAGAACAGTTTATTGGTGGTGCCAGGAGGTGGCGGAGAGCCGCACAGCTGCCAACAGAGCCAGACGGAGCGCGCAACGCGCTAGGGCGGCAGGGAGGCTCACCACGGATCTGATGGACGCCTATAGGTCCTGCAGGCGCGCCTACCGAAAGGCCATAGAGGCAAGCCAGGCCAGGTGCTGGAAGCAACTCTGCAGGGAGGTCGAAGACGACCCGTGGGGCCTACCCTACAGAATTGTTATGAAGAAGGTGGGCGCGAGACCGCCGGGGCCAGAAGCGGCGGTACAGGGAGGGGTGGCTGAGGTAGTGAGGGCCCTTTTTCCCCCAAGCGACTATCCCAACCCGCCAAGCCAGAGGGAGGAAACCCAGGAAGACGGCGGAGACACCTGGCAGGAAGAGGACGTTCTCCAGGCACTCAACAGGCTCCCGGGCAGAAAGGCACCGGGACCGGACGGGCTCCCCAACGAGGTCCTAAAAGCTGCGGCGGCAGGCATAACTCCTGGCCTGACCAAGATAGCAAACCGGTGTATGAGGGTGGGCGCCTTCCCGCGGGCTTGGAAGAAAGCCAAACTCGCCCTCATACCCAAACCCGGAAAGCCGCTAGGGGACCCGTCCGCCTACCGGCCGATCTGCCTGCTGGACGGCCTGGGGAAGGTCTTGGAAAGACTTGCCACGGACAAACTGGAGGCCGCACTGGAAGAAACGGGAGGACTACACCCTAACCAGTTTGGCTTCAGGAAGGCCCGATCGACAAGCGACGCGATCCTTGCGGTCAGGGAGATCGTTAAGGCCGCAAACACCGGGACGTGGCGGCGCCGAACGCACTGCTTGATGGCCACCCTGGACGTGGCAAACGCCTTCAACACCTTGCCATGGGGGGCCATCAACGCTGCGTTAGTCCGGAGGAGCATTCCCGGCCCGGTCAGGGCCTTCATCCGAGACTACCTCGCTCACAGGAGCGTAACCTACGAAGGCGCCGCAGGACGCTCGGAGTTCGCGGTAACGGGGGGGGTACCACAAGGATCCGTCCTGGGCCCCCTCCTCTGGAACATCGCGTTCGACGACGTCCTGGGGCTGGAGCTGCCCGGTGACACTACACTAATAGCCTTCGCAGACGACATCGCGGTGGTGACCAGGGCCAGAGAGCTGGCCACCGCGAAGGAGAACCTGATTGCTGCAACCGAGGCGGTGGCCGAGTGGACGACGGGCAACGGCCTAAGCATCGCCGTTGCCAAGACCGAAGTCGCCCTGCTCTCCACCAGGAAAGAAGGATTCCACGAAGCCACCTCCAGAATCAACCTGTTGGGAGAGGAGCTGCAAATACGCAGGCAGCTAAAGTACCTGGGCACGATCCTCGAGGCAAACGTCAACCATACAGCCCAGGTACTGGCAGCCACGGCCAAAGCCTCAAGAACCGAGGCAACCCTGGCCCGCCTCCTGCCCAACATTGGGGGGCCGAGCGCTGGCAAGCGCAGACTCCTGGCGTTGGTGTCGCGCGCTCAGCTGTCCTACGCGGCCCCTGCCTGGGCCGAGGCAACTCGGACCAAGCTTAATAGGGACCGGCTGCGGCGCGCGCTGCGGACGAGCGCCATCAGAATTATTATGGCCTACCGCACCGTGTCTACCGATGCGGTGGAAGTGCTGGCGGGAATGATTCCGGGCGACCTGCTGATAAGCGAAAGAGTCGACATTGATAGGAGACGGAGAGCTGGGGAGGATAGGGGGCAGTCGCAGGACGGAGCGAGGCGGCAAACGCTGGACCAATGGCAGTCCAGGTGGGAACTGAGCCCCAACGGAGAATGGACCCGGAGAGTCATCCCCAGACTGGAGCCGTGGGTCACCAGGGGCAGCGGGGACCTGGATCATTGGACCACCCAGACCCTATCCGGACATGGAGTGTTCCAGGCCTATCTGCACCGGATAGGGAAAGCGAGGACACCGACATGCCGCTACTGTAGTGGTATTGATGATCCGGTCCACACAATCTACCGCTGCCCCCGTTGGCAGGCAGAGAGGACCAGGATGTGGATCAGCATGGAAGGGGAGACACCCCCCGAGCAGATCAGTGCAGCCATGCTCAGTGACAAGGACAAGTGGGACGCGTTCGTGACTTTCTCCCGGGTGGTGATGGGAAGGAAGTTCTACGACGACGTGCGCAACCCACAAGACTAACGAACCTGGACCGATACGGAACCGACGACACATCGTTCCGCGGACAAGCACAAGAGACCTGACGACTGACAAACACAGACGGTCCGGGGGGCTTAGGAATGCCTTCAAGGCGGTCAAGCCCCTCGTGACAGAACCTGGGGTGGTTTAGTCGGTAGGCACCCCCGCCACTACGCGGGGTGAATCCGACACTACCCATGCCTCTAACGCCACGAGGCGATAGTGAGGCATGGGTGTCTTTCGAAGATTACACCCCAGACGGAAAAAAAAAAAAAAAAAAAAAAAAGTTATGTGTCCTCTATACTAAACATATTCTAAATACCCTCTATATATTTATGAGTATTACAAGGGCCCCAATTCAAATTATGGTGTATTAAATACTAATCTCATTTGAAAAATTTAATGAGATATAGTTATAAAATACACCATGAGTTCAATTGTTTTAGGATTAAATTTGAGTTGTGTCCTCTATACTAAACATATTCTAAATGCCCTCTATATATTTATTTGTATTACATGGGCCCCAATTGAAATTATGGTGTATTAAATACTAATCTCATTTGAAAAATTTAATGTGATATAGTTATAAAATACACCATGAGTTCAATTGTTGTTGGATTAAATTTAAGTTATGTGTCCTCTATACTAAACATATTCTAAATGCCCTCTATATATTTATTTGTATTACATGGGCCCCAATTGAAATTATGGTGTATTAAATACTAATCTCATTTGAAAAATTTAATGAGATATAGTTATAAAATACACCATGAGTTCAATTGTTGTTGGATTAAATTTGAGTTGTGTCCTCTATACTAAACATATTCTAAATGCCCTCTATATATTTATTTGTATTACATGGGCCCCAATTGAAATTATGGTGTATTAAATACTAATCTCATTTGAAATATTTAATGAGATATAGTTATAAAATACACCATCAGTTCAATTGTTGTTGAATTAAATTTAAGTTGTGTCCTCTATACTAAACATATTCTAAATACCCTCTATATATTTATGAGTATTACATGGGCCCCAATTGAAATTATGGTGTATTAAATACGAATCTCATTTGAAAAATTTAATGAGATATAGTTATAAAATACACCATGAGTTCAATTGTTTTTGGATTAAATTTAAGTTATGTGTCCTCTATACTAAACATATTCTTAATACCCTCTATATATTTATGAGTATTACAAGGGACCCAATTGAAATTATGGTGTATTAAATACTAATCTCATTTGAAAAAATTAATGAGATATAGTTATAAAATACACCATGAGTTCAATTGTTGTTGGATTAAATTTGAGTTGTGTCCTCTATACTAAACATATTCTAAATGCCCTCTATATATTTAATTGTATTACATGGGCCCCAATTGAAATTATGGTGTATTAAATACGAATCTCATTTGAAAAATTTAATGAGATATAGTTATAAGATACACCATGAGTTCAATTGTTGTTGGATTAAATTTAAGTTGTGTCCTCTATACTAAACATATTCTAAATGCCCTCTATATGTTTATTAGTATTACATGGGCCCCAATTGAAATTATGGTGTATTAAATACGAATCTCATTTGAAAAATTTATTGAGATATAGTTATAAAATACACCATCAGTTCAATTGTTGTTGAATTAAATTTAAGTTGTGTCCTCTATACTAAACATATTCAAAATGCCCTCTATATATTTATTTGTATTACATGGGGCCCCAATTGAAATTATGGTGTATTAAATACTAATCTCATTTGAATAATTTATTGAGATATAGTTATAAAATACACCATCAGTTCAATTGTTGTTGAATTAAATTTAAGTTGTGTCCTCTATACTAAACATATTCAAAATGCCCTCTATATATTTATTTGTATTACATGGGCCCCAATTGAAATTATGGTGTATTAAATACTAATCTCATTTGAAAAATTTATTGAGATATAGTTATAAAATACACCATCAGTTCAATTGTTGTTGAATTAAATTTAAGTTGTGTCCTTTATACTAAACATATTCAAAATGCCCTCTATATATTTATTTGTATTACATGGGCCCCAATTGAAATTATGGTGTATTAAATACTAATCTCATTTGAAAAATTTAATGAGATATAGTTATAAAATACACCATGAGTTCAATTGTTTTTGGATTAAATTTAAGTTATGTGTCCTCTATACTAAACATATTCTAAATACCCTCTATATATTTATTAGTATTACAAGGGACCCTATTGAAATTATGGTGTATTAAATACTAATCTCATTTGAAAAATTTATTGAGATATAGTTATAAAATACACCATCAGTTCAATTGTTGTTGAATTAAATTTAAGTTGTGTCCTCTATACTAAACATATTCTAAATACCCTCTATATGTTTATTAGTATTACATGGGCCCCAATTGAAATTATGGTGTATTAAATACTAATCTCATTTGAAAAATTTAATGTGATATAGTTATAAAATACACCATGAGTTCAATTGTTGTTGGATTAAATTTAAGTTATGTGTCCTCTATACTAAACATATTCTAAATGCCCTCTATATATTTATTTGTATTACATGGGCCCCAATTGAAATTATGGTGTATTAAATACTAATCTCATTTGAAAAATTTAATGAGATATAGTTATAAAATACACCATGAGTTCAATTGTTGTTGGATTAAATTTGAGTTGTGTCCTCTATACTAAACATATTCTAAATGCCCTCTATATATTTATTTGTATTACATGGGCCCCAATTGAAATTATGGTGTATTAAATACTAATCTCATTTGAAAAATTTAATGAGATATAGTTATAAAATACACCATGAGTTCAATTGTTGTTGGATTAAATTTGAGTTGTGTCCTCTATACTAAACATATTCTAAATGCCCTCTATATATTTATTTGTATTACATGGGCCCCAATTGAAATTATGGTGTATTAAATACTAATCTCATTTGAAATATTTAATGAGATATAGTTATAAAATACACCATCAGTTCAATTGTTGTTGAATTAAATTTAAGTTGTGTCCTCTATACTAAACATATTCTAAATACCCTCTATATGTTTATTAGTATTACATGGGCCCCAATTGAAATTATGGTGTATTAAATACTAATCTCATTTGAAAAATTTAATGTGATATAGTTATAAAATACACCATGAGTTCAATTGTTGTTGGATTAAATTTAAGTTATGTGTCCTCTATACTAAACATATTCTAAATGCCCTCTATATATTTATTTGTATTACATGGGCCCCAATTGAAATTATGGTGTATTAAATACTAATCTCATTTGAAAAATTTAATGAGATATAGTTATAAAATACACCATGAGTTCAATTGTTGTTGGATTAAATTTGAGTTGTGTCCTCTATACTAAACATATTCTAAATGCCCTCTATATATTTATTTGTATTACATGGGCCCCAATTGAAATTATGGTGTATTAAATACGAATCTCATTTGAAAAATTTAATGAGATATAGTTATAAAATACACCATGAGTTCAATTGTTTTTGGATTAAATTTAAGTTATGTGTCCTCTATACTAAACATATTCTAAATACCCTCTATATATTTATTAGTATTACAAGGGACCCTATTGAAATTATGGTGTATTAAATACTAATCTCATTTGAAATATTTAATGAGATATAGTTATAAAATACACCATCAGTTCAATTGTTGTTGAATTAAATTTAAGTTGTGTCCTCTATACTAAACATATTCAAAATGCCCTCTATATATTTATTTGTATTACATGGGCCCCAATTGAAATTATGGTGTATTAAATACGAATCTCATTTGAAAAATTTAATGAGATATAGTTATAAAATACACCATGAGTTCAATTGTTGTTGGATTAAATTTAAGTTGTGTCCTCTATACTAAACATATTCTAAATGCCCTCTATATGTTTATTAGTATTACATGGGCCCCAATTGAAATTATGGTGTATTAAATACGAATCTCATTTGAAAAATTTATTGAGATATAGTTATAAAATACACCATCAGTTCAATTGTTGTTGAATTAAATTTAAGTTGTGTCCTCTATACTAAACATATTCAAAATGCCCTCTATATATTTATTTGTATTACATGGGCCCCAATTGAAATTATGGTGTATTAAATACTAATCTCATTTGAAAAATTTATTGAGATATAGTTATAAAATACACCATCAGTTCAATTGTTGTTGAATTAAATTTAAGTTGTGTCCTCTATACTAAACATATTCAAAATGCCCTCTATATATTTATTTGTATTACATGGGCCCCAATTGAAATTATGGTGTATTAAATACTAATCTCATTTGAAAAATTTAATGAGATATAGTTATAAAATACACCATGAGTTCAATTGTTTTTGGATTAAATTTAAGTTATGTGTCCTCTATACTAAACATATTCTAAATACCCTCTATATGTTTATTAGTATTACATGGGCCCCAATTGAAATTATGGTGTATTAAATACTAATCTCATTTGAAAAATTTATTGAGATATAGTTATAAAATACACCATCAGTTAAATTGTTGTTGAATTAAATTTAAGTTGTGTCCTCTATACTAAACATATTCAAAATGCCCTCTATATATTTATTTGTATTACATGGGCCCAATTGAAATTATGGTGTATTAAATACTAATCTCATTTGAAAAATTTATTGAGATATAGTTATAAAATACACCATCAGTTCAATTGTTGTTGAATTAAATTTAAGTTGTGTCCTCTATACTAAAAATATTCAAAATGCCCATATATATTTATTTGTATTACATGGGCCCTAATTGAAATTATGGTGTATTAAATACTAATCTCATTTGAAAAATTTATTGAGATATAGTTATAAAATACACCATCAGTTCAATTGTTGTTGAATTAAATTTAAGTTGTGTCCTCTATACTAAACATATTCTAAATGCCCTCTATATATTTATTTTTATTACATGGGCCCCAATTGAAATTATGGTGTATTAAATACGAATCTCATTTGAAAAATTTAATGAGATATAGTTATAAAATACACCATGAGTTCAATTGTTGTTGGATTAAATTTAAGTTGTGTCCTCTATACTAAACATATTCTAAATGCCCTCTATATATTTATTTGTATTACATGGGCCCCAATTGAAATTATGGTGTATTAAATACTAATCTCATTTGAAAAATTTATTGAGATATAGTTATAAAATACACCATCAGTTCAATTGTTGTTGAATTAAATTTAAGTTGTGTCCTCTATACTAAACATATTCAAAATGCCCTCTATATATTTATTTGTATTACATGGGCCCAATTGAAATTATGGTGTATTAAATACTAATCTCATTTGAAAAATTTATTGAGATATAGTTATAAAATACACCATCAGTTCAATTGTTGTTGAATTAAATTTAAGTTGTGTCCTCTATACTAAAAATATTCAAAATGCCCATATATATTTATTTGTATTACATGGGCCCCAATTGAAATTATGGTGTATTAAATACTAATCTCATTTGAAAAATTTATTGAGATATAGTTATAAAATACACCATCAGTTCAATTGTTGTTGAATTAAATTTGAGTTGTGTCCTCTATACTAAACATATTCTAAATGCCCTCTATATATTTATTTGTATCACTTGGGCCCCAATTGAAATTATGGTGTATTAAATACTAATCTCATTTGAAAAATTTAATGAGATATAGTTATAAAATACACCATGAGTTCAATTGTTGTTGGATTAAATTTGAGTTGTGCCCTCTATACTAAACATATTCTAAATGCCCTCTATATATTTATTTGTATCACTTGGGCCCCAATTGAAATTATGGTGTATTAAATACTAATCTAATTTGAAAAATTTAATGAGATATAGTTATAAAATACACCATGAGTTCAATTGTTGTTGGATTAAATTTGAGTTGTGTCCTCTATACTAAACATATTCTAAATGCCCTCTATATATTTATTTGTATTACATGGGTCCCAATTGAAATTATGGTGTATTAAATACTAATCTCATTTGAAAAATTTAATGAGATATAGTAATAAAATACACCATGAGTTCAATTGTTGTTGGATTAAATTTGAGTTGTGTCCTCTATACTAAACATATTCTAAATGCCCTCTATATATTTATTTGTATTACATGGGCCCCAATTGAAATTATGGTGTATTAAATACTAATCTCATTTGAAAAATTTAATGAGATATAGTAATAAAATACACCATGAGTTCAATTGTTGTTGGATTAAATTTGAGTTGTGTCCTCTATACTAAACATATTCTAAATGCCCTCTATATATTTATTTGTATTACATGGGCCCCAATTGAAATTATGGTGTATTAAATACTAATCTCATTTGAAAAATTTAATGAGATATAGTTATAAAATACACCATGAGTTCAATTGTTGTTGGATTAAATTTAAGTTGTGTCCTCTATACTAAACATATTCTAAATGCCCTCTATATATTTATTTGTATTACATGGGCCCCAATTGAAATTATGGTGTATTAAATACTAATCTCATTTGAAAAATTTAATGAGATATAGTTATAAAATACACCATGAGTTCTCTTGTTGTTGGATTAAATTTAAGTTATGTGTCCTCTATACTAAACATATTCTAAATACCCTCTATATATTTATGAGTATTACAAGGGCCCCAATTCAAATTATGGTGTATTAAATACTAATCTCATTTGAAAAATTTAATGAGATATAGTTATAAAATACACCATGAGTTCAATTGTTTTAGGATTAAATTTGAGTTGTGTCCTCTATACTAAACATATTCTAAATGCCCTCTATATATTTATTTGTATTACATGGGCCCCAATTGAAATTATGGTGTATTAAATACTAATCTCATTTGAAAAATTTAATGTGATATAGTTATAAAATACACCATGAGTTCAATTGTTGTTGGATTAAATTTAAGTTATGTGTCCTCTATACTAAACATATTCTAAATGCCCTCTATATATTTATTTGTATTACATGGGCCCCAATTGAAATTATGGTGTATTAAATACTAATCTCATTTGAAAAATTTAATGAGATATAGTTATAAAATACACCATGAGTTCAATTGTTGTTGGATTAAATTTGAGTTGTGTCCTCTATACTAAACATATTCTAAATGCCCTCTATATATTTATTTGTATTACATGGGCCCCAATTGAAATTATGGTGTATTAAATACTAATCTCATTTGAAATTTGAAACATTTAATGAGATATAGTTATAAAATACACCATGATTTCAATTGTTGTTGGATTACATTTAAGTTATGTGTCCTCTATACTAAACATATTCTAAATACCCTCTATATATTTATGAGTATTACAAGGGCCCCAATTGAAATTATGGTGTATTAAATACTAATCTCATTTGAAAAATTTAATGAGATATAGTTATAAAATACACCATGAGTTCTCTTGTTGTTGGATTAAATTTAAGTTATGTGTCCTCTATACTAAACATATTCTAAATACCCTCTATATATTTATGAGTATTACAAGGGCCCCAATTGAAATTATGGTGTATTAAATACTAATCTCATTTGAAAAATTTAATGAGATATAGTTATAAAATACACCATGAGTTCAATTGTTGTTGGATTAAATTTAAGTTGTGTCCTCTATACTAAACATATTCAAAATGCCCTCTATATATTTATTTGTATTACATGGGCCCCAATTGAAATTATGGTGTATTAAATACTAATCTCATTTGAAAAATTTATTGAGATATAATTATAAAATACACCATCAGTTCAATTGTTGTTGAATTAAATTTAAGTTGTGTCCTCTATACTAAACATATTCAAAATGCCCTCTATATATTTATTTGTATTACATGGACCCCAATTGAAATTATGGTGTATTAAATACTAATCTCATTTGAAAAATTTAATGTGATATAGTTATAAAATACACCATGAGTTCAATTGTTGTTGGATTAAATTTAAGTTGTGTCCTCTATACTAAACATATTCTAAATGCCCTCTATATATTTATTTGTATTACATGGGCCCCAATTGAAATTATGGTGTATTAAATACTAATCTCATTTGAAAAATTTATTGAGATATAATTATAAAATACACCATCAGTTCAATTGTTGTTGAATTAAATTTAAGTTGTGTCCTCTATACTAAACATATTCAAAATGCCCTCTATATATTTATTTGTATTACATGGACCCCAATTGAAATTATGGTGTATTAAATACTAATCTCATTTGAAAAATTTAATGAGATATAGTTATAAAATACACCATGAGTTCAATTGTTGTTGGATTAAATTTAAGTTGTGTCCTCTATACTAAACATATTCTAAATGCCCTCTATATATTTATTTGTATTACATGGGCCCCAATTGAAATTATGGTGTATTAAATACTAATCTCATTTGAAAAATTTAATGTGATATAGTTATAAAATACACCATGAGTTCAATTGTTGTTGGATTAAATTTAAGTTATGTGTCCTCTATACTAAACATATTCTAAATGCCCTCTATATATTTATTTGTATTACATGGGCCCCAATTGAAATTATGGTGCATTAAATACTAATCTCATTTGAAAAATTTAATGAGATATAGTTATAAAATACACCATGAGTTCAATTGTTGTTGGATTAAATTTGAGTTGTGTCCTCTATACTAAACATATTCTAAATGCCCTCTATATATTTATTTGTATTACATGGGCCCCAATTGAAATTATGGTGTATTAAATACTAATCTCATTTGAAAAATTTATTGAGATATAGTTATAAAATACACCATCAGTTCAATTGTTGTTGAATTAAATTTAAGTTGTGTCCTCTATACTAAACATATTCAAAATGCCCTCTATATATTTATTTGTATTACATGGGCCCCAATTGAAATTATGGTGTATTAAATACTAATCTCATTTGAAAAATTTAATGAGATATAGTTATAAAATACACCATGAGTTCAATTGTTTTTGGATTAAATTTAAGTTTTGTGTCCTCTACTAAACATATTCTAAATACCCTCTATATATTTATTAGTATTACAAGGGACCCTATTGAAATTATGGTTTATTAAATCCTAATCTCATTTGAAAAATTTAATGAGATATAGTTATAAAATACACCATGAGTTCTCTTGTTGTTGGATTAAATTTAAGTTGTGTCCTCTATACTAAACATATTCTAAATACCCTCTATATATTTATGAGTATTACAAGGGCCCCAATTGAAATTATGGTGTATTAAATACTAATCTCATTTGAAAAATTTAATGAGATATAGTTATAAAATACACCATGAGTTCTCTTGTTGTTGGATTAAATTTAAGTTGTGTCCTCTATACTAAACATATTCTAAATACCCTCTATATATTTATGAGTATTACAAGGGCCCCCATTGAAATTATGGGGTATTAAATACTAATTTCATTTGAAAAATGTAATGAGATATAGTTATAAAATACACCATGAGTTCAATTGTTGTTGGATTAAATTTAAGTTATGTGTCCTCTATACTAAACATACTCTAAATACCTTCTATATATTTATTAGTATTACATGGGCCCCAGTTGAAATTATGGTGTATTAAAGACTAATCTCATTTGAAAAATGTAATGAGATATAGTTATAAAATACACCATGAGTTCAATTGTTTTTGGATTAAATTTAAGTTTTGTGTCCTCTACTAAACATATTCTAAATACCCTCTATATATTTATTAGTATTACAAGGGACCCTATTGAAATTATGGTTTATTAAATACTAATCTCATTTGAAAAATTTAATGAGATATAGTTATAAAATACACCATGATTTCAATTGTTGTTGGATTACATTTAAGTTATGTGTCCTCTATACTAAACATATTCTAAATACCCTCTATATATTTATGAGTATTACAAGGGCCCCAATTGAAATTATGGTGTATTAAATACTAATCTCATTTGAAAAATTTAATGAGATATAGTTATAAAATACACCATGAGTTCAATTGTTTTTGGATTAAATTTAAGTTTTGTGTCCTCTACTAAACATATTCTAAATACCCTCTATATATTTATTAGTATTACAAGGGACCCTATTGAAATTATGGTTTATTAAATACTAATCTCATTTGAAAAATTTAATGAGATATAGTTATAAAATACACCATGAGTTCTCTTGTTGTTGGATTAAATTTAAGTTGTGTCCTCTAAACTAAACATATTCTAAATACCCTCTATATATTTATGAGTATTACAAGGGCCCCCATTGAAATTATGGGGTATTAAATACTAATTTCATTTGAAAAATGTAATGAGATATAGTTATAAAATACACCATGAGTTCAATTGTTGTTGGATTAAATTTAAGTTATGTGTCCTCTATACTAAACATACTCTAAATACCTTCTATATATTTATTAGTATTACATGGGCCCCAGTTGAAATTATGGTGTATTAAAGACTAATCTCATTTGAAAAATGTAATGAGATATAGTTATAAAATACACCATGAGTTCAATTGTTTTTGGATTAAATTTAAGTTTTGTGTCCTCTACTAAACATATTCTAAATACCCTCTATATATTTATTAGTATTACAAGGGACCCTATTGAAATTATGGTTTATTAAATACTAATCTCATTTGAAAAATTTAATGAGATATAGTTATAAAATACACCATGATTTCAATTGTTGTTGGATTACATTTAAGTTATGTGTCCTCTATACTAAACATATTCTAAATACCCTCTATATATTTATGAGTATTACAAGGGCCCCAATTGAAATTATGGTGTATTAAATACTAATCTCATTTGAAAAATTTAATGAGATATAGTTATAAAATACACCATGAGTTCTCTTGTTGTTGGATTAAATTTAAGTTATGTGTCCTCTATACTAAACATATTCTAAATACCCTCTATATATTTATGAGTATTACAAGGGCCCCAATTGAAATTATGGTGTATTAAATACTAATCTCATTTGAGAAATTTAATGAGATATAGTTATAAAATACACCATGAGTTCAATTGTTGTTGGATTAAATTTGAGTTGTGTCCTCTATACTAAACATATTCTAAATGCCCTCTATATATTTATTTGTATTACATGGGCCCCAATTGAAATTATGGTGTATTAAATACTAATCTCATTTGAAAAATTTAATGTGATATAGTTATAAAATACACCATGAGTTCAATTGTTGTTGGATTAAATTTAAGTTATGTGTCCTCTATACTAAACATATTCTAAATACCTTCTATATATTTATTAGTATTACATGGGCCCCAGTTGAAATTATGGTGTATTAAAGACTAATCTCATTTGAAAAATGTAATGAGATATAGTTATAAAATACACCATGAGTTCAATTGTTTTTGGATTAAATTTAAGTTTTGTGTCCTCTACTAAACATATTCTAAATACCCTCTATATATTTATTAGTATTACAAGGGACCCTATTGAAATTATGGTTTATTAAATACTAATCTCATTTGAAACATTTAATGAGATATAGTTATAAAATACACCATGATTTCAATTGTTGTTGGATTACATTTAAGTTATGTGTCCTCTATACTAAACATATTCTAAATACCCTCTATATATTTATGAGTATTACAAGGGCCCCAATTGAAATTATGGTGTATTAAATACTAATCTCATTTGAAAAATTTAATGAGATATAGTTATAAAATACACCATGAGTTCAATTGTTGTTGGATTAAATTTAAGTTGTGTCCTCTATACTAAACATATTCAAAATGCCCTCTATATATTTATTTGTATTACATGGGCCCCAATTGAAATTATGGTGTATTAAATACTAATCTCATTTGAAAAATTTATTGAGATATAATTATAAAATACACCATCAGTTCAATTGTTGTTGAATTAAATTTAAGTTGTGTCCTCTATACTAAACATATTCAAAATGCCCTCTATATATTTATTTGTATTACATGGACCCCAATTGAAATTATGGTGTATTAAATACTAATCTCATTTGAAAAATTTAATGTGATATAGTTATAAAATACACCATGAGTTCAATTGTTGTTGGATTAAATTTAAGTTGTGTCCTCTATACTAAACATATTCTAAATGCCCTCTATATATTTATTTGTATTACATGGGCCCCAATTGAAATTATGGTGTATTAAATACTAATCTCATTTGAAAAATTTAATGTGATATAGTTATAAAATACACCATGAGTTCAATTGTTGTTGGATTAAATTTAAGTTATGTGTCCTCTATACTAAACATATTCTAAATGCCCTCTATATATTTATTTGTATTACATGGGCCCCAATTGAAATTATGGTGCATTAAATACTAATCTCATTTGAAAAATTTAATGAGATATAGTTATAAAATACACCATGAGTTCTCTTGTTGTTGGATTAAATTTAAGTTATGTGTCCTCTATACTAAACATATTCTAAATACCCTCTATATATTTATGAGTATTACAAGGGCCCCAATTGAAATTATGGTGTATTAAATACTAATCTCATTTGAAAAATTTAATGAGATATAGTTATAAAATACACCATGAGTTCTCTTGTTGTTGGATTAAATTTAAGTTATGTGTCCTCTATACTAAACATATTCTAAATACCCTCTATATATTTATGAGTATTACAAGGGCCCCAATTGAAATTATGGTGTCATAAATACTAATCTCATTTGAAAAATTTAATGAGATATAGTTATAAAATACACCATGAGTTCAATTGTTGTTGGATTAAATTTAAGTTGTGTCCTCTATACTAAACATATTCAAAATGCCCTCTATATATTTATTTGTATTACATGGGCCCCAATTGAAATTATGGTGTATTAAATACTAATCTCATTTGAAAAATTTATTGAGATATAATTATAAAATACACCATCAGTTCAATTGTTGTTGAATTAAATTTAAGTTGTGTCCTCTATACTAAACATATTCAAAATGCCCTCTATATATTTATTTGTATTACATGGACCCCAATTGAAATTATGGTGTATTAAATACTAATCTCATTTGAAAAATTTAATGAGATATAGTTATAAAATACACCATGAGTTCAATTGTTGTTGGATTAAATTTAAGTTGTGTCCTCTATACTAAACATATTCTAAATGCCCTCTATATATTTATTTGTATTACATGTGCCCCAATTGAAATTATGGTGTATTAAATACTAATCTCATTTGAAAAATTTAATGTGATATAGTTATAAAATACACCATGAGTTCAATTGTTGTTGGATTAAATTTAAGTTATGTGTCCTCTATACTAAACATATTCTAAATGCCCTCTATATATTTATTTGTATTACATGGGCCCCAATTGAAATTATGGTGCATTAAATACTAATCTCATTTGAAAAATTTAATGAGATATAGTTATAAAATACACCATGAGTTCAATTGTTGTTGGATTAAATTTGAGTTGTGTCCTCTATACTAAACATATTCTAAATGCCCTCTATATATTTATTTGTATTACATGGGCCCCAATTGAAATTATGGTGTATTAAATACTAATCTCATTTGAAAAATTTATTGAGATATAGTTATAAAATACACCATCAGTTCAATTGTTGTTGAATTAAATTTAAGTTGTGTCCTCTATACTAAACATATTCAAAATGCCCTCTATATATTTATTTGTATTAAATGGGCCCCAATTGAAATTATGGTGTATTAAATACTAATCTCATTTGAAAAATTTAATGAGATATAGTTATAAAATACACCATGAGTTCAATTGTTTTTGGATTAAATTTAAGTTTTGTGTCCTCTACTAAACATATTCTAAATACCCTCTATATATTTATTAGTATTACAAGGGACCCTATTGAAATTATGGTTTATTAAATACTAATCTCATTTGAAAAATTTAATGAGATATAGTTATAAAATACACCATGATTTCAATTGTTGTTGGATTACATTTAAGTTATGTGTCCTCTATACTAAACATATTCTAAATACCCTCTATATATTTATGAGTATTACAAGGGCCCCAATTGAAATTATGGTGTATTAAATACTAATCTCATTTGAAAAATTTAATGAGATATAGTTATAAAATACACCATGAGTTCAATTGTTTTTGGATTAAATTTAAGTTTTGTGTCCTCTACTAAACATATTCTAAATACCCTCTATATATTTATTAGTATTACAAGGGACCCTATTGAAATTATGGTTTATTAAATACTAATCTCATTTGAAAAATTTAATGAGATATAGTTATAAAATACACCATGAGTTCTCTTGTTGTTGGATTAAATTTAAGTTGTGTCCTCTATACTAAACATATTCTAAATACCCTCTATATATTTATGAGTATTACAAGGGCCCCAATTGAAATTATGGTGTATTAAATACTAATCTCATTTGAAAAATTTAATGAGATATAGTTATAAAATACACCATGAGTTCTCTTGTTGTTGGATTAAATTTAAGTTGTGTCCTCTATACTAAACATATTCTAAATACCCTCTATATATTTATGAGTATTACAAGGGCCCCCATTGAAATTATGGGGTATTAAATACTAATTTCATTTGAAAAATGTAATGAGATATAGTTATAAAATACACCATGAGTTCAATTGTTGTTGGATTAAATTTAAGTTATGTGTCCTCTATACTAAACATACTCTAAATACCTTCTATATATTTATTAGTATTACATGGGCCCCAGTTGAAATTATGGTGTATTAAAGACTAATCTCATTTGAAAAATGTAATGAGATATAGTTATAAAATACACCATGAGTTCAATTGTTTTTGGATTAAATTTAAGTTTTGTGTCCTCTACTAAACATATTCTAAATACCCTCTATATATTTATTAGTGTTACAAGGGACCCTATTGAAATTATGGTTTATTAAATACTAATCTCATTTGAAAAATTTAATGAGATATAGTTATAAAATACACCATGATTTCAATTGTTGTTGGATTACATTTAAGTTATGTGTCCTCTATACTAAACATATTCTAAATACCCTCTATATATTTATGAGTATTACAAGGGCCCCAATTGAAATTATGGTTTATTAAATACTAATCTCATTTGAAAAATTTAATGAGATATAGTTATAAAATACACCATGAGTTCAATTGTTTTTGGATTAAATTTAAGTTTTGTGTCCTCTACTAAACATATTCTAAATACCCTCTATATATTTATTAGTATTACAAGGGACCCTATTGAAATTATGGTTTATTAAATACTAATCTCATTTGAAAAATTTAATGAGATATAGTTATAAAATACACCATGAGTTCAATTGTTGTTGGATTAAATTTAAGTTATGTGTCCTCTATACTAAACATATTCTAAATACCTTCTATATATTTATTAGTATTACATGGGCCCCAGTTGAAATTATGGTGTATTAAAGACTAATCTCATTTGAAAAATGTAATGAGATATAGTTATAAAATACACCATGAGTTCAATTGTTTTTGGATTAAATTTAAGTTTTGTGTCCTCTACTAAACATATTCTAAATACCCTCTATATATTTATTAGTATTACAAGGGACCCTATTGAAATTATGGTTTATTAAATACTAATCTCATTTGAAAAATTTAATGAGATATAGTTATAAAATACACCATGAGTTCAATTGTTGTTGGATTACATTTAAGTTATGTGTCCTCTATACTAAACATATTCTAAATACCCTCTATATATTTATGAGTATTACAAGGGCCCCAATTGAAATTATGGTGTATTAAATACTAATCTCATTTGAAAAATTTAATGAGATATAGTTATAAAATACACCATGATTTCAATTGTTGTTGGATTACATTTAAGTTATGTGTCCTCTATACTAAACATATTCTAAATACCCTCTATATATTTATGAGTATTACAAGGGCCCCAATTGAAATTATGGTGTATTAAATACTAATCTCATTTGAAAAATTTAATGAGATATAGTTATAAAATACACCATGAGTTCAATTGTTTTTGGATTAAATTTAAGTTTTGTGTCCTCTACTAAACATATTCTAAATACCCTCTATATATTTATTAGTATTACAAGGGACCCTATTGAAATTATGGTTTATTAAATACTAATCTCATTTGAAAAATTTAATGAGATATAGTTATAAAATACACCATGATTTCAATTGTTGTTGGATTACATTTAAGTTATGTGTCCTCTATACTAAACATATTCTAAATACCCTCTATATATTTATGAGTATTACAAGGGCCCCAATTGAAATTATGGTGTATTAAATACTAATCTCATTTGAAAAATTTAATGAGATATAGTTATAAAATACACCATGAGTTCAATTGTTGTTGGATTAAATTTAAGTTGTGTCCTCTATACTAAACATATTCAAAATGCCCTCTATATATTTATTTGTATTACATGGGCCCCAATTGAAATTATGGTGTATTAAATACTAAACTCATTTGAAAAATTTATTGAGATATAATTATAAAATACACCATCAGTTCAATTGTTGTTGAATTAAATTTAAGTTGTGTCCTCTATACTAAACATATTCAAAATGCCCTCTATATATTTATTTGTATTACATGGACCCCAATTGAAATTATGGTGTATTAAATACTAATCTCATTTGAAAAATTTAATGTGATATAGTTATAAAATACACCATGAGTTCAATTGTTGTTGGATTAAATTTAAGTTGTGTCCTCTATACTAAACATATTCTAAATGCCCTCTATATATTTATTTGTATTACATGGGCCCCAATTGAAATTATGGTGTATTAAATACTAATCTCATTTGAAAAATTTAATGTGATATAGTTATAAAATACACCATGAGTTCAATTGTTGTTGGATTAAATTTAAGTTATGTGTCCTCTATACTAAACATATTCTAAATGCCCTCTATATATTTATTTGTATTACATGGGCCCCAATTGAAATTATGGTGCATTAAATACTAATCTCATTTGAAAAATTTAATGAGATATAGTTATAAAATACACCATGAGTTCTCTTGTTGTTGGATTAAATTTAAGTTATGTGTCCTCTATACTAAACATATTCTAAATACCCTCTATATATTTATGAGTATTACAAGGGCCCCAATTGAAATTATGGTGTATTAAATACTAATCTCATTTGAAAAATTTAATGAGATATAGTTATAAAATACACCATGACTTCTCTTGTTGTTGGATTAAATTTAAGTTATGTGTCCTCTATACTAAACATATTCTAAATACCCTCTATATATTTATGAGTATTACAAGGGCCCCAATTGAAATTATGGTGTATTAAATACTAATCTCATTTGAAAAATTTAATGAGATATAGTTATAAAATACACCATGAGTTCAATTGTTGTTGGATTAAATTTAAGTTATGTGTCCTCTATACTAAACATATTCTAAATGCCCTCTATATATTTATTTGTATTACATGTGCCCCAATTGAAATTATGGTGTATTAAATACTAATCTCATTTGAAAAATTTAATGTGATATAGTTATAAAATACACCATGAGTTCAATTGTTGTTGGATTAAATTTAAGTTATGTGTCCTCTATACTAAACATACTCTAAATACCTTCTATATATTTATTAGTATTACAAGGGACCCTATTGAAATTATGGTTTATTAAATACTAATCTCATTTGAAAAATTTAATGAGATATAGTTATAAAATACACCATGAGTTCTCTTGTTGTTGGATTAAATTTAAGTTGTGTCCTCTATACTAAACATATTCTAAATACCCTCTATATATTTATGAGTATTACAAGGGCCCCCATTGAAATTATGGGGTATTAAATACTAATTTCATTTGAAAAATGTAATGAGATATAGTTATAAAATACACCATGAGTTCAATTGTTGTTGGATTAAATTTAAGTTATGTGTCCTCTATACTAAACATACTCTAAATACCTTCTATATATTTATTAGTATTACATGGGCCCCAGTTGAAATTATGGTGTATTAAAGACTAATCTCATTTGAAAAATGTAATGAGATATAGTTATAAAATACACCATGAGTTCAATTGTTTTTGGATTAAATTTAAGTTTTGTGTCCTCTACTAAACATATTCTAAATACCCTCTATATATTTATTAGTATTACAAGGGACCCTATTGAAATTATGGTTTATTAAATACTAATCTCATTTGAAAAATTTAATGAGATATAGTTATAAAATACACCATGAGTTCTCTTGTTGTTGGATTAAATTTAAGTTGTGTCCTCTATACTAAACATATTCTAAATACCCTCTATATATTTATGAGTATTACAAGGGCCCCCATTGAAATTATGGGGTATTAAATACTAATTTCATTTGAAAAATGTAATGAGATATAGTTATAAAATACACCATGAGTTCAATTGTTGTTGGATTAAATTTAAGTTATGTGTCCTCTATACTAAACATACTCTAAATACCTTCTATATATTTATTAGTATTACATGGGCCCCAGTTGAAATTATGGTGTATTAAAGACTAATCTCATTTGAAAAATGTAATGAGATATAGTTATAAAATACACCATGAGTTCAATTGTTTTTGGATTAAATTTAAGTTTTGTGTCCTCTACTAAACATATTCTAAATACCCTCTATATATTTATTAGTATTACAAGGGACCCTATTGAAATTATGGTTTATTAAATACTAATCTCATTTGAAAAATTTAATGAGATATAGTTATAAAATACACCATGAGTTCAATTGTTGTTGGATTAAATTTAAGTTATGTGTCCTCTATACTAAACATATTCTAAATACCTTCTATATATTTATTAGTATTACATGGGCCCCAGTTGAAATTATGGTGTATTAAAGACTAATCTCATTTGAAAAATGTAATGAGATATAGTTATAAAATACACCATGAGTTCAATTGTTTTTGTATTAAATTTAAGTTTTGTGTCCTCTACTAAACATATTCTAAATACCCTCTATATATTTATTAGTATTACAAGGGACCCTATTGAAATTATGGTTTATTAAATACTAATCTCATTTGAAAAATTTAATGAGATATAGTTATAAAATACACCATGAGTTCTCTTGTTGTTGGATTAAATTTAAGTTATGTGTCCTCTATACTAAACATATTCTAAATACCCTCTATATATTTATGAGTATTACAAGGGCCCCAATTGAAATTATGGTGTATTAAATACTAATCTCATTTGAAAAATTTAATGAGATATAGTTATAAAATACACCATGAGTTCAATTGTTGTTGGATTAAATTTGAGTTGTGTCCTCTATACTAAACATATTCTAAATGCCCTCTATATATTTATTTGTATTACATGGGCCCCAATTGAAATTATGGTGTATTAAATACTAATCTCATTTGAAAAATTTAATGTGATATAGTTATAAAATACACCATGAGTTCAATTGTTGTTGGATTAAATTTAAGTTATGTGTCCTCTATACTAAACATATTCTAAATACCTTCTATATATTTATTAGTATTACATGGGCCCCAGTTGAAATTATGGTGTATTAAAGACTAATCTCATTTGAAAAATGTAATGAGATATAGTTATAAAATACACCATGAGTTCAATTGTTTTTGGATTAAATTTAAGTTTTGTGTCCTCTACTAAACATATTCTAAATACCCTCTATATATTTATTAGTATTACAAGGGACCCTATTGAAATTATGGTTTATTAAATACTAATCTCATTTGAAAAATTTAATGAGATATAGTTATAAAATACACCATGATTTCAATTGTTGTTGGATTACATTTAAGTTATGTGTCCTCTATACTAAACATATTCTAAATACCCTCTATATATTTATGAGTATTACAAGGGCCCCAATTGAAATTATGGTGTATTAAATACTAATCTCATTTGAAAAATTTAATGAGATATAGTTATAAAATACACCATGAGTTCAATTGTTTTTGGATTAAATTTAAGTTTTGTGTCCTCTACTAAACATATTCTAAATACCCTCTATATATTTATTAGTATTACAAGGGACCCTATTGAAATTATGGTTTATTAAATACTAATCTCATTTGAAAAATTTAATGAGATATAGTTATAAAATACACCATGATTTCAATTGTTGTTGGATTACATTTAAGTTATGTGTCCTCTATACTAAACATATTCTAAATACCCTCTATATATTTATGAGTATTACAAGGGCCCCCATTGAAATTATGGGGTATTAAATACTAATTTCATTTGAAAAATGTAATGAGATATAGTTATAAAATACACCATGAGTTCAATTGTTGTTGGATTAAATTTAAGTTATGTGTCCTCTATACTAAACATACTCTAAATACCTTCTATATATTTATTAGTATTACATGGGCCCCAGTTGAAATTATGGTGTATTAAAGACTAATCTCATTTGAAAAATGTAATGAGATATAGTTATAAAATACACCATGAGTTCAATTGTTTTTGGATTAAATTTAAGTTTTGTGTCCTCTACTAAACATATTCTAAATACCCTCTATATATTTATTAGTATTACAAGGGACCCTATTGAAATTATGGTTTATTAAATACTAATCTCATTTGAAAAATTTAATGAGATATAGTTATAAAATACACCATGATTTCAATTGTTGTTGGATTACATTTAAGTTATGTGTCCTCTATACTAAACATATTCTAAATACCCTCTATATATTTATGAGTATTACAAGGGCCCCAATTGAAATTATGGTGTATTAAATACTAATCTCATTTGAAAAATTTAATGAGATATAGTTATAAAATACACCATGAGTTCAATTGTTTTTGGATTAAATTTAAGTTTTGTGTCCTCTACTAAACATATTCTAAATACCCTCTATATATTTATTAGTATTACAAGGGACCCTATTGAAATTATGGTTTATTAAATACTAATCTCATTTGAAAAATTTAATGAGATATAGTTATAAAATACACCATGAGTTCTCTTGTTGTTGGATTAAATTTAAGTTGTGTCCTCTATACTAAACATATTCTAAATACCCTCTATATATTTATGAGTATTACAAGGGCCCCCATTGAAATTATGGGGTATTAAATACTAATTTCATTTGAAAAATGTAATGAGATATAGTTATAAAATACACCATGAGTTCAATTGTTGTTGGATTAAATTTAAGTTATGTGTCCTCTATACTAAACATACTCTAAATACCTTCTATATATTTATTAGTATTACATGGGCCCCAGTTGAAATTATGGTGTATTAAAGACTAATCTCATTTGAAAAATGTAATGAGATATAGTTATAAAATACACCATGAGTTCAATTGTTTTTGGATTAAATTTAAGTTTTGTGTCCTCTACTAAACATATTCTAAATACCCTCTATATATTTATGAGTATTACAAGGGCCCCAAGTCCTCTATACTAAACATATTCAAAATGCCCTCTATATATTTATTTGTATTACATGGGCCCCAATTGAAATTATGGTGTATTAAATACTAATCTCATTTGAAAAATTTATTGAGATATAATTATAAAATACACCATCAGTTCAATTGTTGTTGAATTAAATTTAAGTTGTGTCCTCTATACTAAACATATTCAAAATGCCCTCTATATATTTATTTGTATTACATGGACCCCAATTGAAATTATGGTGTATTAAATACTAATCTCATTTGAAAAATTTAATGAGATATAGTTATAAAATACACCATGAGTTCAATTGTTGTTGGATTAAATTTAAGTTGTGTCCTCTATACTAAACATATTCTAAATGCCCTCTATATATTTATTTGTATTACATGGGCCCCAATTGAAATTATGGTGTATTAAATACTAATCTCATTTGAAAAATTTAATGTGATATAGTTATAAAATACACCATGAGTTCAATTGTTGTTGGATTAAATTTAAGTTATGTGTCCTCTATACTAAACATATTCTAAATGCCCTCTATATATTTATTTGTATTACATGGGCCCCAATTGAAATTATGGTGCATTAAATACTAATCTCATTTGAAAAATTTAATGAGATATAGTTATAAAATACACCATGAGTTCAATTGTTGTTGGATTAAATTTGAGTTGTGTCCTCTATACTAAACATATTCTAAATGCCCTCTATATATTTATTTGTATTACATGGGCCCCAATTGAAATTATGGTGTATTAAATACTAATCTCATTTGAAAAATTTAATGAGATATAGTTATAAAATACACCATGAGTTCAATTGTTGTTGGATTAAATTTAAGTTGTGTCCTCTATACTAAACATATTCTAAATGCCCTCTATATATTTATTTGTATTACATGGGTCCCAATTGAAATTATGGTGTATTAAATACGAATCTCATTTGAAAAATTTAATGAGATATAGTTATAAAATACACCATGAGTTCAATTGTTGTTGGATTAAATTTGAGTTGTGTCCTCTATACTAAACATATTCTAAATGCCCTCTATATATTTATTTGTATTACATGGGCCCCTGTTGAAATTATGGTGTATTAAAGACTAATCTCATTTGAAAAATTTATTGAGATATAGTTATAAAATACAAAATGAGTTCAATTGTTGTTGGATTAAATTTAAGTTATGTGTCCTCTATACTAAACATATTCTAAATACCTTCTATATATTTATTAGTATTACATGGGCCCCTGTTGAAATTATGGTGTATTAAAGACTAATCTCATTTGAAAAATGTAATGAGATATAGTTATAAAATACACCATGAGTTCAATTGTTTTTGGATTAAATTTAAGTTTTGTGTCCTCTACTAAACATATTCTAAAAAGCCTCTATATATTTATTAGTATTACAAGGGACCCTATTGAAATTATGGTTTATTAAATACTAATCTCATTTGAAAAATTTAATGAGATATAGTTATAAAATACACCATGATTTCAATTGTTGTTGGATTACATTTAAGTTATGTGTCCTCTATACTAAACATATTCTAAATACCCTCTATATATTTATGAGTATTACAAGGGCCCCAATTGAAATTATGGTGTATTAAATACTAATCTCATTTGAAAAATTTAATGAGATATAGTTATAAAATACACCATGAGTTCAATTGTTTTTGGATTAAATTTAAGTTTTGTGTCCTCTACTAAACATATTCTAAATACCCTCTATATATTTATTAGTATTACAAGGGACCCTATTGAAATTATGGTTTATTAAATACTAATCTCATTTGAAAAATTTAATGAGATATAGTTATAAAATACACCATGATTTCAATTGTTGTTGGATTACATTTAAGTTATGTGTCCTCTATACTAAACATATTCTAAATACCCTCTATATATTTATGAGTATTACAAGGGCCCCAATTGAAATTATGGTGTATTAAATACTAATCTCATTTGAAAAATTTAATGAGATATAGTTATAAAATACACCATGAGTTCAATTGTTTTTGGATTAAATTTAAGTTTTGTGTCCTCTACTAAACATATTCTAAATACCCTCTATATATTTATTAGTATTACAAGGGACCCTATTGAAATTATGGTTTATTAAATACTAATCTCATTTGAAAAATTTAATGAGATATAGTTATAAAATACACCATGAGTTCTCTTGTTGTTGGATTAAATTTAAGTTGTGTCCTCTATACTAAACATATTCTAAATACCCTCTATATATTTATGAGTATTACAAGGGCCCCAATTGAAATTATGGTGTATTAAATACTAATCTCATTTGAAAAATTTAATGAGATATAGTTATAAAATACACCATGAGTTCTCTTGTTGTTGGATTAAATTTAAGTTGTGTCCTCTATACTAAACATATTCTAAATACCCTCTATATATTTATGAGTATTACAAGGGCCCCCATTGAAATTATGGGGTATTAAATACTAATTTCATTTGAAAAATGTAATGAGATATAGTTATAAAATACACCATGAGTTCAATTGTTGTTGGATTAAATTTAAGTTATGTGTCCTCTATACTAAACATACTCTAAATACCTTCTATATATTTATTAGTATTACATGGGCCCCAGTTGAAATTATGGTGTATTAAAGACTAATCTCATTTGAAAAATGTAATGAGATATAGTTATAAAATACACCATGAGTTCAATTGTTTTTGGATTAAATTTAAGTTTTGTGTCCTCTACTAAACATATTCTAAATACCCTCTATATATTTATTAGTATTACAAGGGACCCTATTGAAATTATGGTTTATTAAATACTAATCTCATTTGAAAAATTTAATGAGATATAGTTATAAAATACACCATGAGTTCTCTTGTTGTTGGATTAAATTTAAGTTGTGTCCTCTATACTAAACATATTCTAAATACCCTCTATATATTTATGAGTATTACAAGGGCCCCAATTGAAATTATGGTGTATTAAATACTAATCTCATTTGAAAAATTTAATGAGATATAGTTATAAAATACACCATGAGTTCTCTTGTTGTTGGATTAAATTTAAGTTGTGTCCTCTATACTAAACATATTCTAAATACCCTCTATATATTTATGAGTATTACAAGGGCCCCCATTGAAATTATGGGGTATTAAATACTAATTTCATTTGAAAAATGTAATGAGATATAGTTATAAAATACACCATGAGTTCAATTGTTGTTGGATTAAATTTAAGTTATGTGTCCTCTATACTAAACATACTCTAAATACCTTCTATATATTTATTAGTATTACATGGGCCCCAGTTGAAATTATGGTGTATTAAAGACTAATCTCATTTGAAAAATGTAATGAGATATAGTTATAAAATACACCATGAGTTCAATTGTTTTTGGATTAAATTTAAGTTTTGTGTCCTCTACTAAACATATTCTAAATACCCTCTATATATTTATTAGTATTACAAGGGACCCTATTGAAATTATGGTTTATTAAATACTAATCTCATTTGAAAAATTTAATGAGATATAGTTATAAAATACACCATGATTTCAATTGTTGTTGGATTACATTTAAGTTATGTGTCCTCTATACTAAACATATTCTAAATACCCTCTATATATTTATTAGTATTACAAGGGACCCTATTGAAATTATGGTTTATTAAATACTAATCTCATTTGAAAAATTTAATGAGATATAGTTATAAAATACACCATGAGTTCAATTGTTGTTGGATTAAATTTAAGTTATGTGTTATGTATGTATACTAAACATATTCTAAATACCTTCTATATATTTATTAGTATTACATGGGCCCCAGTTGAAATTATGGTGTATTAAAGACTAATCTCATTTGAAAAATTTAATGTGATATAGTTATAAAATACACCATGAGTTCAATTGTTGTTGGATTAAATTTAAGTTATGTGTCCTCTATACTAAACATATTCTAAATACCTTCTATATATTTATTAGTATTACATGGGCCCCAGTTGAAATTATGGTGTATTAAAGACTAATCTCATTTGAAAAATGTAATGAGATATAGTTATAAAATACACCATGAGTTCAATTGTTTTTGGATTAAATTTAAGTTTTGTGTCCTCTACTAAACATATTCTAAATACCCTCTATATATTTATTAGTATTACAAGGGACCCTATTGAAATTATGGTTTATTAAATACTAATCTCATTTGAAAAATTTAATGAGATATAGTTATAAAATACACCATGATTTCAATTGTTGTTGGATTACATTTAAGTTATGTGTCCTCTATACTAAACATATTCTAAATACCCTCTATATATTTATGAGTATTACAAGGGCCCCAATTGAAATTATGGTGTATTAAATACTAATCTCATTTGAAAAATTTAATGAGATATAGTTATAAAATACACCATGAGTTCAATTGTTTTTGGATTAAATTTAAGTTTTGTGTCCTCTACTAAACATATTCTAAATACCCTCTATATATTTATTAGTATTACAAGGGACCCTATTGAAATTATGGTTTATTAAATACTAATCTCATTTGAAAAATTTAATGAGATATAGTTATAAAATACACCATGATTTCAATTGTTGTTGGATTACATTTAAGTTATGTGTCCTCTATACTAAACATATTCTAAATACCCTCTATATATTTATTAGTATTACAAGGGACCCTATTGAAATTATGGTTTATTAAATACTAATCTCATTTGAAAAATTTAATGAGATATAGTTATAAAATACACCATGAGTTCAATTGTTGTTGGATTAAATTTAAGTTATGTGTTATGTATGTATACTAAACATATTCTAAATACCTTCTATATATTTATTAGTATTACATGGGCCCCAGTTGAAATTATGGTGTATTAAAGACTAATCTCATTTGAAAAATTTAATGTGATATAGTTATAAAATACACCATGAGTTCAATTGTTGTTGGATTAAATTTAAGTTATGTGTCCTCTATACTAAACATATTCTAAATACCTTCTATATATTTATTAGTATTACATGGGCCCCAGTTGAAATTATGGTGTATTAAAGACTAATCTCATTTGAAAAATGTAATGAGATATAGTTATAAAATACACCATGAGTTCAATTGTTTTTGGATTAAATTTAAGTTTTGTGTCCTCTACTAAACATATTCTAAATACCCTCTATATATTTATTAGTATTACAAGGGACCCTATTGAAATTATGGTTTATTAAATACTAATCTCATTTGAAAAATTTAATGAGATATAGTTATAAAATACACCATGATTTCAATTGTTGTTGGATTACATTTAAGTTATGTGTCCTCTATACTAAACATATTCTAAATACCCTCTATATATTTATGAGTATTACAAGGGCCCCAATTGAAATTATGGTGTATTAAATACTAATCTCATTTGAAAAATTTAATGAGATATAGTTATAAAATACACCATGAGTTCAATTGTTGTTGGATTAAATTTGAGTTGTGTCCTCTATACTAAACATATTCTAAATGCCCTCTATATATTTATTTGTATTACATGGGCCCCAATTGAAATTATGGTGTATTAAATACTAATCTCATTTGAAAAATTTAATGTGATATAGTTATAAAATACACCATGAGTTCAATTGTTGTTGGATTAAATTTAAGTTATGTGTCCTCTATACTAAACATATTCTAAATACCTTCTATATATTTATTAGTATTACATGGGCCCCAGTTGAAATTATGGTGTATTAAAGACTAATCTCATTTGAAAAATGTAATGAGATATAGTTATAAAATACACCATGAGTTCAATTGTTTTTGGATTAAATTTAAGTTTTGTGTCCTCTACTAAACATATTCTAAATACCCTCTATATATTTATTAGTATTACAAGGGACCCTATTGAAATTATGGTTTATTAAATACTAATCTCATTTGAAAAATTTAATGAGATATAGTTATAAAATACACCATGATTTCAATTGTTGTTGGATTACATTTAAGTTATGTGTCCTCTATACTAAACATATTCTAAATACCCTCTATATATTTATGAGTATTACAAGGGCCCCAATTGAAATTATGGTGTATTAAATACTAATCTCATTTGAAAAATTTAATGAGATATAGTTATAAAATACACCATGAGTTCAATTGTTGTTGGATTAAATTTAAGTTGTGTCCTCTATACTAAACATATTCAAAATGCCCTCTATATATTTATTTGTATTACATGGGCCCCAATTGAAATTATGGTGTATTAAATACTAATCTCATTTGAAAAATTTATTGAGATATAATTATAAAATACACCATCAGTTCAATTGTTGTTGAATTAAATTTAAGTTGTGTCCTCTATACTAAACATATTCAAAATGCCCTCTATATATTTATTTGTATTACATGGACCCCAATTGAAATTATGGTGTATTAAATACTAATCTCATTTGAAAAATTTAATGAGATATAGTTATAAAATACACCATGAGTTCAATTGTTGTTGGATTAAATTTGAGTTGTGTCCTCTATACTAAACATATTCTAAATGCCCTCTATATATTTATTTGTATTACATGGGCCCCAATTGAAATTATGGTGTATTAAATACTAATCTCATTTGAAAAATTTAATGTGATATAGTTATAAAATACACCATGAGTTCAATTGTTGTTGGATTAAATTTAAGTTATGTGTCCTCTATACTAAACATATTCTAAATGCCCTCTATATATTTATTTGTATTACATGGGCCCCAATTGAAATTATGGTGCATTAAATACTAATCTCATTTGAAAAATTTAATGAGATATAGTTATAAAATACACCATGAGTTCTCTTGTTGTTGGATTAAATTTAAGTTATGTGTCCTCTATACTAAACATATTCTAAATACCCTCTATATATTTATGAGTATTACAAGGGCCCCAATTGAAATTATGGTGTATTAAATACTAATCTCATTTGAAAAATTTAATGAGATATAGTTATAAAATACACCATGAGTTCTCTTGTTGTTGGATTAAATTTAAGTTATGTGTCCTCTATACTAAACATATTCTAAATACCCTCTATATATTTATGAGTATTACAAGGGCCCCAATTGAAATTATGGTGTATTAAATACTAATCTCATTTGAAAAATTTAATGAGATATAGTTATAAAATACACCATGAGTTCAATTGTTGTTGGATTAAATTTAAGTTGTGTCCTCTATACTAAACATATTCAAAATGCCCTCTATATATTTATTTGTATTACATGGGCCCCAATTGAAATTATGGTGTATTAAATACTAATCTCATTTGAAAAATTTAATGTGATATAGTTATAAAATACACCATGAGTTCAATTGTTGTTGGATTAAATTTAAGTTATGTGTCCTCTATACTAAACATATTCTAAATGCCCTCTATATATTTATTTGTATTACATGGGCCCCAATTGAAATTATGGTGCATTAAATACTAATCTCATTTGAAAAATTTAATGAGATATAGTTATAAAATACACCATGAGTTCAATTGTTGTTGGATTAAATTTAAGTTGTGTCCTCTATACTAAACATATTCTAAATGCCCTCTATATATTTATTTGTATTACATGGGCCCCAATTGAAATTATGGTGCATTAAATACTAATCTCATTTGAAAAATTTAATGAGATATAGTTATAAAATACACCATGAGTTCTCTTGTTGTTGGATTAAATTTAAGTTGTGTCCTCTATACTAAACATATTCTAAATGCCCTCTATATATTTATTTGTATTACATGGGCCCCAATTGAAATTATGGTGTATTAAATACTAATCTCATTTGAAAAATTTAATGTGATATAGTTATAAAATACACCATGAGTTCAATTGTTGTTGGATTAAATTTAAGTTATGTGTCCTCTATACTAAACATATTCTAAATGCCCTCTATATATTTATTTGTATTACATGGGCCCCAATTGAAATTATGGTGCATTAAATACTAATCTCATTTGAAAAATTTAATGAGATATAGTTATAAAATACACCATGAGTTCTCTTGTTGTTGGATTAAATTTAAGTTATGTGTCCTCTATACTAAACATATTCTAAATACCCTCTATATATTTATGAGTATTACAAGGGCCCCAATTGAAATTATGGTGTATTAAATACTAATCTCATTTGAAAAATTTAATGAGATATAGTTATAAAATACACCATGAGTTCTCTTGTTGTTGGATTAAATTTAAGTTATGTGTCCTCTATACTAAACATATTCTAAATACCCTCTATATATTTATGAGTATTACAAGGGCCCCAATTGAAATTATGGTGTATTAAATACTAATCTCATTTGAAAAATTTAATGAGATATAGTTATAAAATACACCATGAGTTCAATTGTTGTTGGATTAAATTTAAGTTGTGTCCTCTATACTAAACATATTCAAAATGCCCTCTATATATTTATTTGTATTACATGGGCCCCAATTGAAATTATGGTGTATTAAATACTAATCTCATTTGAAAAATTTATTGAGATATAATTATAAAATACACCATCAGTTCAATTGTTGTTGAATTAAATTTAAGTTGTGTCCTCTATACTAAACATATTCAAAATGCCCTCTATATATTTATTTGTATTACATGGACCCCAATTGAAATTATGGTGTATTAAATACTAATCTCATTTGAAAAATTTAATGAGATATAGTTATAAAATACACCATGAGTTCAATTGTTGTTGGATTAAATTTAAGTTGTGTCCTCTATACTAAACATATTCTAAATGCCCTCTATATATTTATTTGTATTACATGTGCCCCAATTGAAATTATGGTGTATTAAATACTAATCTCATTTGAAAAATTTAATGTGATATAGTTATAAAATACACCATGAGTTCAATTGTTGTTGGATTAAATTTAAGTTATGTGTCCTCTATACTAAACATATTCTAAATGCCCTCTATATATTTATTTGTATTACATGGGCCCCAATTGAAATTATGGTGCATTAAATACTAATCTCATTTGAAAAATTTAATGAGATATAGTTATAAAATACACCATGAGTTCAATTGTTGTTGGATTAAATTTGAGTTGTGTCCTCTATACTAAACATATTCTAAATGCCCTCTATATATTTATTTGTATTACATGGGCCCCAATTGAAATTATGGTGTATTAAATACTAATCTCATTTGAAAAATTTATTGAGATATAGTTATAAAATACACCATCAGTTCAATTGTTGTTGAATTAAATTTAAGTTGTGTCCTCTATACTAAACATATTCAAAATGCCCTCTATATATTTATTTGTATTAAATGGGCCCCAATTGAAATTATGGTGTATTAAATACTAATCTCATTTGAAAAATTTAATGAGATATAGTTATAAAATACACCATGAGTTCAATTGTTTTTGGATTAAATTTAAGTTTTGTGTCCTCTACTAAACATATTCTAAATACCCTCTATATATTTATTAGTATTACAAGGGACCCTATTGAAATTATGGTTTATTAAATACTAATCTCATTTGAAAAATTTAATGAGATATATTTATAAAATACACCATGATTTCAATTGTTGTTGGATTACATTTAAGTTATGTGTCCTCTATACTAAACATATTCTAAATACCCTCTATATATTTATGAGTATTACAAGGGCCCCAATTGAAATTATGGTGTATTAAATACTAATCTCATTTGAAAAATTTAATGAGATATAGTTATAAAATACACCATGAGTTCAATTGTTTTTGGATTAAATTTAAGTTTTGTGTCCTCTACTAAACATATTCTAAATACCCTCTATATATTTATTAGTATTACAAGGGACCCTATTGAAATTATGGTTTATTAAATACTAATCTCATTTGAAAAATTTAATGAGATATAGTTATAAAATACACCATGAGTTCTCTTGTTGTTGGATTAAATTTAAGTTGTGTCCTCTATACTAAACATATTCTAAATACCCTCTATATATTTATGAGTATTACAAGGGCCCCAATTGAAATTATGGTGTATTAAATACTAATCTCATTTGAAAAATTTAATGAGATATAGTTATAAAATACACCATGAGTTCTCTTGTTGTTGGATTAAATTTAAGTTGTGTCCTCTATACTAAACATATTCTAAATACCCTCTATATATTTATGAGTATTACAAGGGCCCCCATTGAAATTATGGGGTATTAAATACTAATTTCATTTGAAAAATGTAATGAGATATAGTTATAAAATACACCATGAGTTCAATTGTTGTTGGATTAAATTTAAGTTATGTGTCCTCTATACTAAACATACTCTAAATACCTTCTATATATTTATTAGTATTACATGGGCCCCAGTTGAAATTATGGTGTATTAAAGACTAATCTCATTTGAAAAATGTAATGAGATATAGTTATAAAATACACCATGAGTTCAATTGTTTTTGGATTAAATTTAAGTTTTGTGTCCTCTACTAAACATATTCTAAATACCCTCTATATATTTATTAGTATTACAAGGGACCCTATTGAAATTATGGTTTATTAAATACTAATCTCATTTGAAAAATTTAATGAGATATAGTTATAAAATACACCATGAGTTCAATTGTTGTTGGATTAAATTTAAGTTATGTGTCCTCTATACTAAACATATTCTAAATACCTTCTATATATTTATTAGTATTACATGGGCCCCAGTTGAAATTATGGTGTATTAAAGACTAATCTCATTTGAAAAATTTAATGAGATATAGTTATAAAATACACCATGAGTTCAATTGTTGTTGGATTACATTTAAGTTATGTGTCCTCTATACTAAACATATTCTAAATACCCTCTATATATTTATGAGTATTACAAGGGCCCCAATTGAAATTATGGTGTATTAAATACTAATCTCATTTGAAAAATTTAATGAGATATAGTTATAAAATACACCATGAGTTCAATTGTTTTTGGATTAAATTTAAGTTTTGTGTCCTCTACTAAACATATTCTAAATACCCTCTATATATTTATTAGTATTACAAGGGACCCTATTGAAATTATGGTTTATTAAATACTAATCTCATTTGAAAAATTTAATGAGATATAGTTATAAAATACACCATGATTTCAATTGTTGTTGGATTACATTTAAGTTATGTGTCCTCTATACTAAACATATTCTAAATACCCTCTATATATTTATGAGTATTACAAGGGCCCCAATTGAAATTATGGTGTATTAAATACTAATCTCATTTGAAAAATTTAATGAGATATAGTTATAAAATACACCATGAGTTCAATTGTTTTTGGATTAAATTTAAGTTTTGTGTCCTCTACTAAACATATTCTAAATACCCTCTATATATTTATTAGTATTACAAGGGACCCTATTGAAATTATGGTTTATTAAATACTAATCTCATTTGAAAAATTTAATGAGATATAGTTATAAAATACACCATGATTTCAATTGTTGTTGGATTACATTTAAGTTATGTGTCCTCTATACTAAACATATTCTAAATACCCTCTATATATTTATGAGTATTACAAGGGCCCCAATTGAAATTATGGTGTATTAAATACTAATCTCATTTGAAAAATTTAATGAGATATAGTTATAAAATACACCATGAGTTCAATTGTTTTTGGATTAAATTTAAGTTTTGTGTCCTCTACTAAACATATTCTAAATACCCTCTATATATTTATTAGTATTACAAGGGACCCTATTGAAATTATGGTTTATTAAATACTAATCTCATTTGAAAAATTTAATGAGATATAGTTATAAAATACACCATGAGTTCTCTTGTTGTTGGATTAAATTTAAGTTGTGTCCTCTATACTAAACATATTCTAAATACCCTCTATATATTTATGAGTATTACAAGGGCCCCAATTGAAATTATGGTGTATTAAATACTAATCTCATTTGAAAAATTTAATGAGATATAGTTATAAAATACACCATGAGTTCTCTTGTTGTTGGATTAAATTTAAGTTGTGTCCTCTATACTAAACATATTCTAAATACCCTCTATATATTTATGAGTATTACAAGGGCCCCCATTGAAATTATGGGGTATTAAATACTAATTTCATTTGAAAAATGTAATGAGATATAGTTATAAAATACACCATGAGTTCAATTGTTGTTGGATTAAATTTAAGTTATGTGTCCTCTATACTAAACATACTCTAAATACCTTCTATATATTTATTAGTATTACATGGGCCCCAGTTGAAATTATGGTGTATTAAAGACTAATCTCATTTGAAAAATGTAATGAGATATAGTTATAAAATACACCATGAGTTCAATTGTTTTTGGATTAAATTTAAGTTTTGTGTCCTCTACTAAACATATTCTAATTACCCTCTATATATTTATTAGTATTACAAGGGACCCTATTGAAATTATGGTTTATTAAATACTAATCTCATTTGAAAAATTTAATGAGATATAGTTATAAAATACACCATGAGTTCTCTTGTTGTTGGATTAAATTTAAGTTGTGTCCTCTATACTAAACATATTCTAAATACCCTCTATATATTTATGAGTATTACAAGGGCCCCAATTGAAATTATGGTGTATTAAATACTAATCTCATTTGAAAAATTTAATGAGATATAGTTATAAAATACACCATGAGTTCTCTTGTTGTTGGATTAAATTTAAGTTGTGTCCTCTATACTAAACATATTCTAAATACCCTCTATATATTTATGAGTATTACAAGGGCCCCCATTGAAATTATGGGGTATTAAATACTAATTTCATTTGAAAAATGTAATGAGATATAGTTATAAAATACACCATGAGTTCAATTGTTGTTGGATTAAATTTAAGTTATGTGTCCTCTATACTAAACATACTCTAAATACCTTCTATATATTTATTAGTATTACATGGGCCCCAGTTGAAATTATGGTGTATTAAAGACTAATCTCATTTGAAAAATGTAATGAGATATAGTTATAAAATACACCATGAGTTCAATTGTTTTTGGATTAAATTTAAGTTTTGTGTCCTCTACTAAACATATTCTAAATACCCTCTATATATTTATTAGTATTACAAGGGACCCTATTGAAATTATGGTTTATTAAATACTAATCTCATTTGAAAAATTTAATGAGATATAGTTATAAAATACACCATGATTTCAATTGTTGTTGGATTACATTTAAGTTATGTGTCCTCTATACTAAACATATTCTAAATACCCTCTATATATTTATTAGTATTACAAGGGACCCTATTGAAATTATGGTTTATTAAATACTAATCTCATTTGAAAAATTTAATGAGATATAGTTATAAAATACACCATGAGTTCAATTGTTGTTGGATTAAATTTAAGTTATGTGTTATGTATGTATACTAAACATATTCTAAATACCTTCTATATATTTATTAGTATTACATGGGCCCCAGTTGAAATTATGGTGTATTAAAGACTAATCTCATTTGAAAAATTTAATGTGATATAGTTATAAAATACACCATGAGTTCAATTGTTGTTGGATTAAATTTAAGTTATGTGTCCTCTATACTAAACATATTCTAAATACCTTCTATATATTTATTAGTATTACATGGGCCCCAGTTGAAATTATGGTGTATTAAAGACTAATCTCATTTGAAAAATGTAATGAGATATAGTTATAAAATACACCATGAGTTCAATTGTTTTTGGATTAAATTTAAGTTTTGTGTCCTCTACTAAACATATTCTAAATACCCTCTATATATTTATTAGTATTACAAGGGACCCTATTGAAATTATGGTTTATTAAATACTAATCTCATTTGAAAAATTTAATGAGATATAGTTATAAAATACACCATGATTTCAATTGTTGTTGGATTACATTTAAGTTATGTGTCCTCTATACTAAACATATTCTAAATACCCTCTATATATTTATGAGTATTACAAGGGCCCCAATTGAAATTATGGTGTATTAAATACTAATCTCATTTGAAAAATTTAATGAGATATAGTTATAAAATACACCATGAGTTCAATTGTTGTTGGATTAAATTTGAGTTGTGTCCTCTATACTAAACATATTCTAAATGCCCTCTATATATTTATTTGTATTACATGGGCCCCAATTGAAATTATGGTGTATTAAATACTAATCTCATTTGAAAAATTTAATGTGATATAGTTATAAAATACACCATGAGTTCAATTGTTGTTGGATTAAATTTAAGTTATGTGTCCTCTATACTAAACATATTCTAAATACCTTCTATATATTTATTAGTATTACATGGGCCCCAGTTGAAATTATGGTGTATTAAAGACTAATCTCATTTGAAAAATGTAATGAGATATAGTTATAAAATACACCATGAGTTCAATTGTTTTTGGATTAAATTTAAGTTTTGTGTCCTCTACTAAACATATTCTAAATACCCTCTATATATTTATTAGTATTACAAGGGACCCTATTGAAATTATGGTTTATTAAATACTAATCTCATTTGAAAAATTTAATGAGATATAGTTATAAAATACACCATGATTTCAATTGTTGTTGGATTACATTTAAGTTATGTGTCCTCTATACTAAACATATTCTAAATACCCTCTATATATTTATGAGTATTACAAGGGCCCCAATTGAAATTATGGTGTATTAAATACTAATCTCATTTGAAAAATTTAATGAGATATAGTTATAAAATACACCATGAGTTCAATTGTTTTTGGATTAAATTTAAGTTTTGTGTCCTCTACTAAACATATTCTAAATACCCTCTATATATTTATTAGTATTACAAGGGACCCTATTGAAATTATGGTTTATTAAATACTAATCTCATTTGAAAAATTTAATGAGATATAGTTATAAAATACACCATGATTTCAATTGTTGTTGGATTACATTTAAGTTATGTGTCCTCTATACTAAACATATTCTAAATACCCTCTATATATTTATTAGTATTACAAGGGACCCTATTGAAATTATGGTTTATTAAATACTAATCTCATTTGAAAAATTTAATGAGATATAGTTATAAAATACACCATGAGTTCAATTGTTGTTGGATTAAATTTAAGTTATGTGTTATGTATGTATACTAAACATATTCTAAATACCTTCTATATATTTATTAGTATTACATGGGCCCCAGTTGAAATTATGGTGTATTAAAGACTAATCTCATTTGAAAAATTTAATGTGATATAGTTATAAAATACACCATGAGTTCAATTGTTGTTGGATTAAATTTAAGTTATGTGTCCTCTATACTAAACATATTCTAAATACCTTCTATATATTTATTAGTATTACATGGGCCCCAGTTGAAATTATGGTGTATTAAAGACTAATCTCATTTGAAAAATGTAATGAGATATAGTTATAAAATACACCATGAGTTCAATTGTTTTTGGATTAAATTTAAGTTTTGTGTCCTCTACTAAACATATTCTAAATACCCTCTATATATTTATTAGTATTACAAGGGACCCTATTGAAATTATGGTTTATTAAATACTAATCTCATTTGAAAAATTTAATGAGATATAGTTATAAAATACACCATGATTTCAATTGTTGTTGGATTACATTTAAGTTATGTGTCCTCTATACTAAACATATTCTAAATACCCTCTATATATTTATGAGTATTACAAGGGCCCCAATTGAAATTATGGTGTATTAAATACTAATCTCATTTGAAAAATTTAATGAGATATAGTTATAAAATACACCATGAGTTCAATTGTTGTTGGATTAAATTTGAGTTGTGTCCTCTATACTAAACATATTCTAAATGCCCTCTATATATTTATTTGTATTACATGGGCCCCAATTGAAATTATGGTGTATTAAATACTAATCTCATTTGAAAAATTTAATGTGATATAGTTATAAAATACACCATGAGTTCAATTGTTGTTGGATTAAATTTAAGTTATGTGTCCTCTATACTAAACATATTCTAAATACCTTCTATATATTTATTAGTATTACATGGGCCCCAGTTGAAATTATGGTGTATTAAAGACTAATCTCATTTGAAAAATGTAATGAGATATAGTTATAAAATACACCATGAGTTCAATTGTTTTTGGATTAAATTTAAGTTTTGTGTCCTCTACTAAACATATTCTAAATACCCTCTATATATTTATTAGTATTACAAGGGACCCTATTGAAATTATGGTTTATTAAATACTAATCTCATTTGAAAAATTTAATGAGATATAGTTATAAAATACACCATGATTTCAATTGTTGTTGGATTACATTTAAGTTATGTGTCCTCTATACTAAACATATTCTAAATACCCTCTATATATTTATGAGTATTACAAGGGCCCCAATTGAAATTATGGTGTATTAAATACTAATCTCATTTGAAAAATTTAATGAGATATAGTTATAAAATACACCATGAGTTCAATTGTTGTTGGATTAAATTTAAGTTGTGTCCTCTATACTAAACATATTCAAAATGCCCTCTATATATTTATTTGTATTACATGGGCCCCAATTGAAATTATGGTGTATTAAATACTAATCTCATTTGAAAAATTTATTGAGATATAATTATAAAATACACCATCAGTTCAATTGTTGTTGAATTAAATTTAAGTTGTGTCCTCTATACTAAACATATTCAAAATGCCCTCTATATATTTATTTGTATTACATGGACCCCAATTGAAATTATGGTGTATTAAATACTAATCTCATTTGAAAAATTTAATGTGATATAGTTATAAAATACACCATGAGTTCAATTGTTGTTGGATTAAATTTAAGTTATGTGTCCTCTATACTAAACATATTCTAAATGCCCTCTATATATTTATTTGTATTACATGGGCCCCAATTGAAATTATGGTGCATTAAATACTAATCTCATTTGAAAAATTTAATGAGATATAGTTATAAAATACACCATGAGTTCTCTTGTTGTTGGATTAAATTTAAGTTATGTGTCCTCTATACTAAACATATTCTAAATACCCTCTATATATTTATGAGTATTACAAGGGCCCCAATTGAAATTATGGTGTATTAAATACTAATCTCATTTGAAAAATTTAATGAGATATAGTTATAAAATACACCATGAGTTCTCTTGTTGTTGGATTAAATTTAAGTTATGTGTCCTCTATACTAAACATATTCTAAATACCCTCTATATATTTATGAGTATTACAAGGGCCCCAATTGAAATTATGGTGTATTAAATACTAATCTCATTTGAAAAATTTAATGAGATATAGTTATAAAATACACCATGAGTTCAATTGTTGTTGGATTAAATTTAAGTTGTGTCCTCTATACTAAACATATTCAAAATGCCCTCTATATATTTATTTGTATTACATGGGCCCCAATTGAAATTATGGTGTATTAAATACTAATCTCATTTGAAAAATTTAATGTGATATAGTTATAAAATACACCATGAGTTCAATTGTTGTTGGATTAAATTTAAGTTATGTGTCCTCTATACTAAACATATTCTAAATGCCCTCTATATATTTATTTGTATTACATGGGCCCCAATTGAAATTATGGTGCATTAAATACTAATCTCATTTGAAAAATTTAATGAGATATAGTTATAAAATACACCATGAGTTCAATTGTTGTTGGATTAAATTTAAGTTGTGTCCTCTATACTAAACATATTCTAAATGCCCTCTATATATTTATTTGTATTACATGGGCCCCAATTGAAATTATGGTGCATTAAATACTAATCTCATTTGAAAAATTTAATGAGATATAGTTATAAAATACACCATGAGTTCTCTTGTTGTTGGATTAAATTTAAGTTGTGTCCTCTATACTAAACATATTCTAAATGCCCTCTATATATTTATTTGTATTACATGGGCCCCAATTGAAATTATGGTGTATTAAATACTAATCTCATTTGAAAAATTTAATGTGATATAGTTATAAAATACACCATGAGTTCAATTGTTGTTGGATTAAATTTAAGTTATGTGTCCTCTATACTAAACATATTCTAAATGCCCTCTATATATTTATTTGTATTACATGGGCCCCAATTGAAATTATGGTGCATTAAATACTAATCTCATTTGAAAAATTTAATGAGATATAGTTATAAAATACACCATGAGTTCTCTTGTTGTTGGATTAAATTTAAGTTATGTGTCCTCTATACTAAACATATTCTAAATACCCTCTATATATTTATGAGTATTACAAGGGCCCCAATTGAAATTATGGTGTATTAAATACTAATCTCATTTGAAAAATTTAATGAGATATAGTTATAAAATACACCATGAGTTCAATTGTTGTTGGATTAAATTTAAGTTGTGTCCTCTATACTAAACATATTCAAAATGCCCTCTATATATTTATTTGTATTACATGGGCCCCAATTGAAATTATGGTGTATTAAATACTAATCTCATTTGAAAAATTTATTGAGATATAATTATAAAATACACCATCAGTTCAATTGTTGTTGAATTAAATTTAAGTTGTGTCCTCTATACTAAACATATTCAAAATGCCCTCTATATATTTATTTGTATTACATGGACCCCAATTGAAATTATGGTGTATTAAATACTAATCTCATTTGAAAAATTTAATGAGATATAGTTATAAAATACACCATGAGTTCAATTGTTGTTGGATTAAATTTAAGTTGTGTCCTCTATACTAAACATATTCTAAATGCCCTCTATATATTTATTTGTATTACATGTGCCCCAATTGAAATTATGGTGTATTAAATACTAATCTCATTTGAAAAATTTAATGTGATATAGTTATAAAATACACCATGAGTTCAATTGTTGTTGGATTAAATTTAAGTTATGTGTCCTCTATACTAAACATATTCTAAATGCCCTCTATATATTTATTTGTATTACATGGGCCCCAATTGAAATTATGGTGCATTAAATACTAATCTCATTTGAAAAATTTAATGAGATATAGTTATAAAATACACCATGAGTTCAATTGTTGTTGGATTAAATTTGAGTTGTGTCCTCTATACTAAACATATTCTAAATGCCCTCTATATATTTATTTGTATTACATGGGCCCCAATTGAAATTATGGTGTATTAAATACTAATCTCATTTGAAAAATTTATTGAGATATAGTTATAAAATACACCATCAGTTCAATTGTTGTTGAATTAAATTTAAGTTGTGTCCTCTATACTAAACATATTCAAAATGCCCTCTATATATTTATTTGTATTAAATGGGCCCCAATTGAAATTATGGTGTATTAAATACTAATCTCATTTGAAAAATTTAATGAGATATAGTTATAAAATACACCATGAGTTCAATTGTTTTTGGATTAAATTTAAGTTTTGTGTCCTCTACTAAACATATTCTAAATACCCTCTATATATTTATTAGTATTACAAGGGACCCTATTGAAATTATGGTTTATTAAATACTAATCTCATTTGAAAAATTTAATGAGATATATTTATAAAATACACCATGATTTCAATTGTTGTTGGATTACATTTAAGTTATGTGTCCTCTATACTAAACATATTCTAAATACCCTCTATATATTTATGAGTATTACAAGGGCCCCAATTGAAATTATGGTGTATTAAATACTAATCTCATTTGAAAAATTTAATGAGATATAGTTATAAAATACACCATGAGTTCAATTGTTTTTGGATTAAATTTAAGTTTTGTGTCCTCTACTAAACATATTCTAAATACCCTCTATATATTTATTAGTATTACAAGGGACCCTATTGAAATTATGGTTTATTAAATACTAATCTCATTTGAAAAATTTAATGAGATATAGTTATAAAATACACCATGAGTTCTCTTGTTGTTGGATTAAATTTAAGTTGTGTCCTCTATACTAAACATATTCTAAATACCCTCTATATATTTATGAGTATTACAAGGGCCCCAATTGAAATTATGGTGTATTAAATACTAATCTCATTTGAAAAATTTAATGAGATATAGTTATAAAATACACCATGAGTTCTCTTGTTGTTGGATTAAATTTAAGTTGTGTCCTCTATACTAAACATATTCTAAATACCCTCTATATATTTATGAGTATTACAAGGGCCCCCATTGAAATTATGGGGTATTAAATACTAATTTCATTTGAAAAATGTAATGAGATATAGTTATAAAATACACCATGAGTTCAATTGTTGTTGGATTAAATTTAAGTTATGTGTCCTCTATACTAAACATACTCTAAATACCTTCTATATATTTATTAGTATTACATGGGCCCCAGTTGAAATTATGGTGTATTAAAGACTAATCTCATTTGAAAAATGTAATGAGATATAGTTATAAAATACACCATGAGTTCAATTGTTTTTGGATTAAATTTAAGTTTTGTGTCCTCTACTAAACATATTCTAAATACCCTCTATATATTTATTAGTATTACAAGGGACCCTATTGAAATTATGGTTTATTAAATACTAATCTCATTTGAAAAATTTAATGAGATATAGTTATAAAATACACCATGAGTTCAATTGTTGTTGGATTAAATTTAAGTTATGTGTCCTCTATACTAAACATATTCTAAATACCTTCTATATATTTATTAGTATTACATGGGCCCCAGTTGAAATTATGGTGTATTAAAGACTAATCTCATTTGAAAAATTTAATGAGATATAGTTATAAAATACACCATGAGTTCAATTGTTGTTGGATTACATTTAAGTTATGTGTCCTCTATACTAAACATATTCTAAATACCCTCTATATATTTATGAGTATTACAAGGGCCCCAATTGAAATTATGGTGTATTAAATACTAATCTCATTTGAAAAATTTAATGAGATATAGTTATAAAATACACCATGAGTTCAATTGTTTTTGGATTAAATTTAAGTTTTGTGTCCTCTACTAAACATATTCTAAATACCCTCTATATATTTATTAGTATTACAAGGGACCCTATTGAAATTATGGTTTATTAAATACTAATCTCATTTGAAAAATTTAATGAGATATAGTTATAAAATACACCATGATTTCAATTGTTGTTGGATTACATTTAAGTTATGTGTCCTCTATACTAAACATATTCTAAATACCCTCTATATATTTATGAGTATTACAAGGGCCCCAATTGAAATTATGGTGTATTAAATACTAATCTCATTTGAAAAATTTAATGAGATATAGTTATAAAATACACCATGAGTTCAATTGTTTTTGGATTAAATTTAAGTTTTGTGTCCTCTACTAAACATATTCTAAATACCCTCTATATATTTATTAGTATTACAAGGGACCCTATTGAAATTATGGTTTATTAAATACTAATCTCATTTGAAAAATTTAATGAGATATAGTTATAAAATACACCATGATTTCAATTGTTGTTGGATTACATTTAAGTTATGTGTCCTCTATACTAAACATATTCTAAATACCCTCTATATATTTATGAGTATTACAAGGGCCCCAATTGAAATTATGGTGTATTAAATACTAATCTCATTTGAAAAATTTAATGAGATATAGTTATAAAATACACCATGAGTTCAATTGTTTTTGGATTAAATTTAAGTTTTGTGTCCTCTACTAAACATATTCTAAATACCCTCTATATATTTATTAGTATTACAAGGGACCCTATTGAAATTATGGTTTATTAAATACTAATCTCATTTGAAAAATTTAATGAGATATAGTTATAAAATACACCATGAGTTCTCTTGTTGTTGGATTAAATTTAAGTTGTGTCCTCTATACTAAACATATTCTAAATACCCTCTATATATTTATGAGTATTACAAGGGCCCCAATTGAAATTATGGTGTATTAAATACTAATCTCATTTGAAAAATTTAATGAGATATAGTTATAAAATACACCATGAGTTCTCTTGTTGTTGGATTAAATTTAAGTTGTGTCCTCTATACTAAACATATTCTAAATACCCTCTATATATTTATGAGTATTACAAGGGCCCCCATTGAAATTATGGGGTATTAAATACTAATTTCATTTGAAAAATGTAATGAGATATAGTTATAAAATACACCATGAGTTCAATTGTTGTTGGATTAAATTTAAGTTATGTGTCCTCTATACTAAACATACTCTAAATACCTTCTATATATTTATTAGTATTACATGGGCCCCAGTTGAAATTATGGTGTATTAAAGACTAATCTCATTTGAAAAATGTAATGAGATATAGTTATAAAATACACCATGAGTTCAATTGTTTTTGGATTAAATTTAAGTTTTGTGTCCTCTACTAAACATATTCTAAATACCCTCTATATATTTATTAGTATTACAAGGGACCCTATTGAAATTATGGTTTATTAAATACTAATCTCATTTGAAAAATTTAATGAGATATAGTTATAAAATACACCATGAGTTCTCTTGTTGTTGGATTAAATTTAAGTTGTGTCCTCTATACTAAACATATTCTAAATACCCTCTATATATTTATGAGTATTACAAGGGCCCCAATTGAAATTATGGTGTATTAAATACTAATCTCATTTGAAAAATTTAATGAGATATAGTTATAAAATACACCATGAGTTCTCTTGTTGTTGGATTAAATTTAAGTTGTGTCCTCTATACTAAACATATTCTAAATACCCTCTATATATTTATGAGTATTACAAGGGCCCCCATTGAAATTATGGGGTATTAAATACTAATTTCATTTGAAAAATGTAATGAGATATAGTTATAAAATACACCATGAGTTCAATTGTTGTTGGATTAAATTTAAGTTATGTGTCCTCTATACTAAACATACTCTAAATACCTTCTATATATTTATTAGTATTACATGGGCCCCAGTTGAAATTATGGTGTATTAAAGACTAATCTCATTTGAAAAATGTAATGAGATATAGTTATAAAATACACCATGAGTTCAATTGTTTTTGGATTAAATTTAAGTTTTGTGTCCTCTACTAAACATATTCTAAATACCCTCTATATATTTATTAGTATTACAAGGGACCCTATTGAAATTATGGTTTATTAAATACTAATCTCATTTGAAAAATTTAATGAGATATAGTTATAAAATACACCATGATTTCAATTGTTGTTGGATTACATTTAAGTTATGTGTCCTCTATACTAAACATATTCTAAATACCCTCTATATATTTATGAGTATTACAAGGGCCCCAATTGAAATTATGGTGTATTAAATACTAATCTCATTTGAAAAATTTAATGAGATATAGTTATAAAATACACCATGAGTTCTCTTGTTGTTGGATTAAATTTAAGTTATGTGTCCTCTATACTAAACATATTCTAAATACCCTCTATATATTTATGAGTATTACAAGGGCCCCAATTGAAATTATGGTGTATTAAATACTAATCTCATTTGAAAAATTTAATGAGATATAGTTATAAAATACACCATGAGTTCAATTGTTGTTGGATTAAATTTGAGTTGTGTCCTCTATACTAAACATATTCTAAATGCCCTCTATATATTTATTTGTATTACATGGGCCCCAATTGAAATTATGGTGTATTAAATACTAATCTCATTTGAAAAATTTAATGTGATATAGTTATAAAATACACCATGAGTTCAATTGTTGTTGGATTAAATTTAAGTTATGTGTCCTCTATACTAAACATATTCTAAATACCTTCTATATATTTATTAGTATTACATGGGCCCCAGTTGAAATTATGGTGTATTAAAGACTAATCTCATTTGAAAAATGTAATGAGATATAGTTATAAAATACACCATGAGTTCAATTGTTTTTGGATTAAATTTAAGTTTTGTGTCCTCTACTAAACATATTCTAAATACCCTCTATATATTTATTAGTATTACAAGGGACCCTATTGAAATTATGGTTTATTAAATACTAATCTCATTTGAAAAATTTAATGAGATATAGTTATAAAATACACCATGATTTCAATTGTTGTTGGATTACATTTAAGTTATGTGTCCTCTATACTAAACATATTCTAAATACCCTCTATATATTTATTAGTATTACAAGGGACCCTATTGAAATTATGGTTTATTAAATACTAATCTCATTTGAAAAATTTAATGAGATATAGTTATAAAATACACCATGAGTTCAATTGTTGTTGGATTAAATTTAAGTTATGTGTTATGTATGTATACTAAACATATTCTAAATACCTTCTATATATTTATTAGTATTACATGGGCCCCAGTTGAAATTATGGTGTATTAAAGACTAATCTCATTTGAAAAATTTAATGTGATATAGTTATAAAATACACCATGAGTTCAATTGTTGTTGGATTAAATTTAAGTTATGTGTCCTCTATACTAAACATATTCTAAATACCTTCTATATATTTATTAGTATTACATGGGCCCCAGTTGAAATTATGGTGTATTAAAGACTAATCTCATTTGAAAAATGTAATGAGATATAGTTATAAAATACACCATGAGTTCAATTGTTTTTGGATTAAATTTAAGTTTTGTGTCCTCTACTAAACATATTCTAAATACCCTCTATATATTTATTAGTATTACAAGGGACCCTATTGAAATTATGGTTTATTAAATACTAATCTCATTTGAAAAATTTAATGAGATATAGTTATAAAATACACCATGATTTCAATTGTTGTTGGATTACATTTAAGTTATGTGTCCTCTATACTAAACATATTCTAAATACCCTCTATATATTTATGAGTATTACAAGGGCCCCAATTGAAATTATGGTGTATTAAATACTAATCTCATTTGAAAAATTTAATGAGATATAGTTATAAAATACACCATGAGTTCTCTTGTTGTTGGATTAAATTTAAGTTATGTGTCCTCTATACTAAACATATTCTAAATACCCTCTATATATTTATGAGTATTACAAGGGCCCCAATTGAAATTATGGTGTATTAAATACTAATCTCATTTGAAAAATTTAATGAGATATAGTTATAAAATACACCATGAGTTCAATTGTTGTTGGATTAAATTTGAGTTGTGTCCTCTATACTAAACATATTCTAAATGCCCTCTATATATTTATTTGTATTACATGGGCCCCAATTGAAATTATGGTGTATTAAATACTAATCTCATTTGAAAAATTTAATGTGATATAGTTATAAAATACACCATGAGTTCAATTGTTGTTGGATTAAATTTAAGTTATGTGTCCTCTATACTAAACATATTCTAAATACCTTCTATATATTTATTAGTATTACATGGGCCCCAGTTGAAATTATGGTGTATTAAAGACTAATCTCATTTGAAAAATGTAATGAGATATAGTTATAAAATACACCATGAGTTCAATTGTTTTTGGATTAAATTTAAGTTTTGTGTCCTCTACTAAACATATTCTAAATACCCTCTATATATTTATTAGTATTACAAGGGACCCTATTGAAATTATGGTTTATTAAATACTAATCTCATTTGAAAAATTTAATGAGATATAGTTATAAAATACACCATGATTTCAATTGTTGTTGGATTACATTTAAGTTATGTGTCCTCTATACTAAACATATTCTAAATACCCTCTATATATTTATGAGTATTACAAGGGCCCCAATTGAAATTATGGTGTATTAAATACTAATCTCATTTGAAAAATTTAATGAGATATAGTTATAAAATACACCATGAGTTCAATTGTTTTTGGATTAAATTTAAGTTTTGTGTCCTCTACTAAACATATTCTAAATACCCTCTATATATTTATTAGTATTACAAGGGACCCTATTGAAATTATGGTTTATTAAATACTAATCTCATTTGAAAAATTTAATGAGATATAGTTATAAAATACACCATGATTTCAATTGTTGTTGGATTACATTTAAGTTATGTGTCCTCTATACTAAACATATTCTAAATACCCTCTATATATTTATGAGTATTACAAGGGCCCCAATTGAAATTATGGTGTATTAAATACTAATCTCATTTGAAAAATTTAATGAGATATAGTTATAAAATACACCATGAGTTCAATTGTTTTTGGATTAAATTTAAGTTTTGTGTCCTCTACTAAACATATTCTAAATACCCTCTATATATTTATTAGTATTACAAGGGACCCTATTGAAATTATGGTTTATTAAATACTAATCTCATTTGAAAAATTTAATGAGATATAGTTATAAAATACACCATGATTTCAATTGTTGTTGGATTACATTTAAGTTATGTGTCCTCTATACTAAACATATTCTAAATACCCTCTATATATTTATGAGTATTACAAGGGCCCCAATTGAAATTATGGTGTATTAAATACTAATCTCATTTGAAAAATTTAATGAGATATAGTTATAAAATACACCATGAGTTCAATTGTTTTTGGATTAAATTTAAGTTTTGTGTCCTCTACTAAACATATTCTAAATACCCTCTATATATTTATTAGTATTACAAGGGACCCTATTGAAATTATGGTTTATTAAATACTAATCTCATTTGAAAAATTTAATGAGATATAGTTATAAAATACACCATGAGTTCTCTTGTTGTTGGATTAAATTTAAGTTGTGTCCTCTATACTAAACATATTCTAAATACCCTCTATATATTTATGAGTATTACAAGGGCCCCAATTGAAATTATGGTGTATTAAATACTAATCTCATTTGAAAAATTTAATGAGATATAGTTATAAAATACACCATGAGTTCTCTTGTTGTTGGATTAAATTTAAGTTGTGTCCTCTATACTAAACATATTCTAAATACCCTCTATATATTTATGAGTATTACAAGGGCCCCCATTGAAATTATGGGGTATTAAATACTAATTTCATTTGAAAAATGTAATGAGATATAGTTATAAAATACACCATGAGTTCAATTGTTGTTGGATTAAATTTAAGTTATGTGTCCTCTATACTAAACATACTCTAAATACCTTCTATATATTTATTAGTATTACATGGGCCCCAGTTGAAATTATGGTGTATTAAAGACTAATCTCATTTGAAAAATGTAATGAGATATAGTTATAAAATACACCATGAGTTCAATTGTTTTTGGATTAAATTTAAGTTTTGTGTCCTCTACTAAACATATTCTAAAAAGCCTCTATATATTTATTAGTATTACAAGGGACCCTATTGAAATTATGGTTTATTAAATACTAATCTCATTTGAAAAATTTAATGAGATATAGTTATAAAATACACCATGATTTCAATTGTTGTTGGATTACATTTAAGTTATGTGTCCTCTATACTAAACATATTCTAAATACCCTCTATATATTTATGAGTATTACAAGGGCCCCAATTGAAATTATGGTGTATTAAATACTAATCTCATTTGAAAAATTTAATGAGATATAGTTATAAAATACACCATGAGTTCAATTGTTTTTGGATTAAATTTAAGTTTTGTGTCCTCTACTAAACATATTCTAAATACCCTCTATATATTTATTAGTATTACAAGGGACCCTATTGAAATTATGGTTTATTAAATACTAATCTCATTTGAAAAATTTAATGAGATATAGTTATAAAATACACCATGATTTCAATTGTTGTTGGATTACATTTAAGTTATGTGTCCTCTATACTAAACATATTCTAAATACCCTCTATATATTTATGAGTATTACAAGGGCCCCAATTGAAATTATGGTGTATTAAATACTAATCTCATTTGAAAAATTTAATGAGATATAGTTATAAAATACACCATGAGTTCAATTGTTTTTGGATTAAATTTAAGTTTTGTGTCCTCTACTAAACATATTCTAAATACCCTCTATATATTTATTAGTATTACAAGGGACCCTATTGAAATTATGGTTTATTAAATACTAATCTCATTTGAAAAATTTAATGAGATATAGTTATAAAATACACCATGAGTTCTCTTGTTGTTGGATTAAATTTAAGTTGTGTCCTCTATACTAAACATATTCTAAATACCCTCTATATATTTATGAGTATTACAAGGGCCCCAATTGAAATTATGGTGTATTAAATACTAATCTCATTTGAAAAATTTAATGAGATATAGTTATAAAATACACCATGAGTTCTCTTGTTGTTGGATTAAATTTAAGTTGTGTCCTCTATACTAAACATATTCTAAATACCCTCTATATATTTATGAGTATTACAAGGGCCCCCATTGAAATTATGGGGTATTAAATACTAATTTCATTTGAAAAATGTAATGAGATATAGTTATAAAATACACCATGAGTTCAATTGTTGTTGGATTAAATTTAAGTTATGTGTCCTCTATACTAAACATACTCTAAATACCTTCTATATATTTATTAGTATTACATGGGCCCCAGTTGAAATTATGGTGTATTAAAGACTAATCTCATTTGAAAAATGTAATGAGATATAGTTATAAAATACACCATGAGTTCAATTGTTTTTGGATTAAATTTAAGTTTTGTGTCCTCTACTAAACATATTCTAAATACCCTCTATATATTTATTAGTATTACAAGGGACCCTATTGAAATTATGGTTTATTAAATACTAATCTCATTTGAAAAATTTAATGAGATATAGTTATAAAATACACCATGAGTTCTCTTGTTGTTGGATTAAATTTAAGTTGTGTCCTCTATACTAAACATATTCTAAATACCCTCTATATATTTATGAGTATTACAAGGGCCCCCATTGAAATTATGGGGTATTAAATACTAATTTCATTTGAAAAATGTAATGAGATATAGTTATAAAATACACCATGAGTTCAATTGTTGTTGGATTAAATTTAAGTTATGTGTCCTCTATACTAAACATACTCTAAATACCTTCTATATATTTATTAGTATTACATGGGCCCCAGTTGAAATTATGGTGTATTAAAGACTAATCTCATTTGAAAAATGTAATGAGATATAGTTATAAAATACACCATGAGTTCAATTGTTTTTGGATTAAATTTAAGTTTTGTGTCCTCTACTAAACATATTCTAAATACCCTCTATATATTTATTAGTATTACAAGGGACCCTATTGAAATTATGGTTTATTAAATACTAATCTCATTTGAAAAATTTAATGAGATATAGTTATAAAATACACCATGATTTCAATTGTTGTTGGATTACATTTAAGTTATGTGTCCTCTATACTAAACATATTCTAAATACCCTCTATATATTTATGAGTATTACAAGGGCCCCAATTGAAATTATGGTGTATTAAATACTAATCTCATTTGAAAAATTTAATGAGATATAGTTATAAAATACACCATGAGTTCTCTTGTTGTTGGATTAAATTTAAGTTGTGTCCTCTATACTAAACATATTCTAAATACCCTCTATATATTTATGAGTATTACAAGGGCCCCCATTGAAATTATGGGGTATTAAATACTAATTTCATTTGAAAAATGTAATGAGATATAGTTATAAAATACACCATGAGTTCAATTGTTGTTGGATTAAATTTAAGTTATGTGTCCTCTATACTAAACATACTCTAAATACCTTCTATATATTTATTAGTATTACATGGGCCCCAGTTGAAATTATGGTGTATTAAAGACTAATCTCATTTGAAAAATGTAATGAGATATAGTTATAAAATACACCATGAGTTCAATTGTTTTTGGATTAAATTTAAGTTTTGTGTCCTCTACTAAACATATTCTAAATACCCTCTATATATTTATTAGTATTACAAGGGACCCTATTGAAATTATGGTTTATTAAATACTAATCTCATTTGAAAAATTTAATGAGATATAGTTATAAAATACACCATGAGTTCTCTTGTTGTTGGATTAAATTTAAGTTGTGTCCTCTATACTAAACATATTCTAAATACCCTCTATATATTTATGAGTATTACAAGGGCCCCAATTGAAATTATGGTGTATTAAATACTAATCTCATTTGAAAAATTTAATGAGATATAGTTATAAAATACACCATGAGTTCTCTTGTTGTTGGATTAAATTTAAGTTATGTGTCCTCTATACTAAACATATTCTAAATACCCTCTATATATTTATGAGTATTACAAGGGCCCCAATTGAAATTATGGTGTATTAAATACTAATCTCATTTGAAAAATTTAATGAGATATAGTTATAAAATACACCATGAGTTCAATTGTTGTTGGATTAAATTTGAGTTGTGTCCTCTATACTAAACATATTCTAAATGCCCTCTATATATTTATTTGTATTACATGGGCCCCAATTGAAATTATGGTGTATTAAATACTAATCTCATTTGAAAAATTTAATGTGATATAGTTATAAAATACACCATGAGTTCAATTGTTGTTGGATTAAATTTAAGTTATGTGTCCTCTATACTAAACATATTCTAAATACCTTCTATATTTTTATTAGTATTACATGGGCCCCAGTTGAAATTATGGTGTATTAAAGACTAATCTCATTTGAAAAATGTAATGAGATATAGTTATAAAATACACCATGAGTTCAATTGTTTTTGGATTAAATTTAAGTTTTGTGTCCTCTACTAAACATATTCTAAATACCCTCTATATATTTATTAGTATTACAAGGGACCCTATTGAAATTATGGTTTATTAAATACTAATCTCATTTGAAAAATTTAATGAGATATAGTTATAAAATACACCATGATTTCAATTGTTGTTGGATTACATTTAAGTTATGTGTCCTCTATACTAAACATATTCTAAATACCCTCTATATATTTATGAGTATTACAAGGGCCCCAATTGAAATTATGGTGTATTAAATACTAATCTCATTTGAAAAATTTAATGAGATATAGTTATAAAATACACCATGAGTTCAATTGTTTTTGGATTAAATTTAAGTTTTGTGTCCGCTACTAAACATATTCTAAATACCCTCTATATATTTATTAGTATTACAAGGGACCCTATTGAAATTATGGTTTATTAAATACTAATCTCATTTGAAAAATTTAATGAGATATAGTTATAAAATACACCATGATTTCAATTGTTGTTGGATTACATTTAAGTTATGTGTCCTCTATACTAAACATATTCTAAATACCCTCTATATATTTATGAGTATTACAAGGGCCCCAATTGAAATTATGGTGTATTAAATACTAATCTCATTTGAAAAATTTAATGAGATATAGTTATAAAATACACCATGAGTTCAATTGTTGTTGGATTAAATTTAAGTTGTGTCCTCTATACTAAACATATTCTAAATGCCCTCTATATATTTATTTGTATTACATGGGCCCCAATTGAAATTATGGTGTATTAAATACTAATCTCATTTGAAAAATTTAATGTGATATAGTTATAAAATACACCATGAGTTCAATTGTTGTTGGATTAAATTTAAGTTATGTGTCCTCTATACTAAACATATTCTAAATGCCCTCTATATATTTATTTGTATTACATGGGCCCCAATTGAAATTATGGTGCATTAAATACTAATCTCATTTGAAAAATTTAATGAGATATAGTTATAAAATACACCATGAGTTCTCTTGTTGTTGGATTAAATTTAAGTTATGTGTCCTCTATACTAAACATATTCTAAATACCCTCTATATATTTATGAGTATTACAAGGGCCCCAATTGAAATTATGGTGTATTAAATACTAATCTCATTTGAAAAATTTAATGAGATATAGTTATAAAATACACCATGAGTTCTCTTGTTGTTGGATTAAATTTAAGTTATGTGTCCTCTATACTAAACATATTCTAAATACCCTCTATATATTTATGAGTATTACAAGGGCCCCAATTGAAATTATGGTGTATTAAATACTAATCTCATTTGAAAAATTTAATGAGATATAGTTATAAAATACACCATGAGTTCAATTGTTGTTGGATTAAATTTAAGTTGTGTCCTCTATACTAAACATATTCAAAATGCCCTCTATATATTTATTTGTATTACATGGGCCCCAATTGAAATTATGGTGTATTAAATACTAATCTCATTTGAAAAATTTATTGAGATATAATTATAAAATACACCATCAGTTCAATTGTTGTTGAATTAAATTTAAGTTGTGTCCTCTATACTAAACATATTCAAAATGCCCTCTATATATTTATTTGTATTACATGGACCCCAATTGAAATTATGGTGTATTAAATACTAATCTCATTTGAAAAATTTAATGAGATATAGTTATAAAATACACCATGAGTTCAATTGTTGTTGGATTAAATTTAAGTTGTGTCCTCTATACTAAACATATTCTAAATGCCCTCTATATATTTATTTGTATTACATGGGCCCCAATTGAAATTATGGTGTATTAAATACTAATCTCATTTGAAAAATTTAATGTGATATAGTTATAAAATACACCATGAGTTCAATTGTTGTTGGATTAAATTTAAGTTATGTGTCCTCTATACTAAACATATTCTAAATGCCCTCTATATATTTATTTGTATTACATGGGCCCCAATTGAAATTATGGTGCATTAAATACTAATCTCATTTGAAAAATTTAATGAGATATAGTTATAAAATACACCATGAGTTCAATTGTTGTTGGATTAAATTTGAGTTGTGTCCTCTATACTAAACATATTCTAAATGCCCTCTATATATTTATTTGTATTACATGGGCCCCAATTGAAATTATGGTGTATTAAATACTAATCTCATTTGAAAAATTTAATGAGATATAGTTATAAAATACACCATGAGTTCAATTGTTGTTGGATTAAATTTAAGTTGTGTCCTCTATACTAAACATATTCTAAATGCCCTCTATATATTTATTTGTATTACATGGGTCCCAATTGAAATTATGGTGTATTAAATACGAATCTCATTTGAAAAATTTAATGAGATATAGTTATAAAATACACCATGAGTTCAATTGTTGTTGGATTAAATTTGAGTTGTGTCCTCTATACTAAACATATTCTAAATGCCCTCTATATATTTATTTGTATTACATGGGCCCCTGTTGAAATTATGGTGTATTAAAGACTAATCTCATTTGAAAAATTTATTGAGATATAGTTATAAAATACAAAATGAGTTCAATTGTTGTTGGATTAAATTTAAGTTATGTGTCCTCTATACTAAACATATTCTAAATACCTTCTATATATTTATTAGTATTACATGGGCCCCTGTTGAAATTATGGTGTATTAAAGACTAATCTCATTTGAAAAATTTATTGAGATATAGTTATAAAATACACCATCAGTTCAATTGTTGTTGAATTAAATTTAAGTTGTCTCCTCTATACTAAACATATTCTAAATACCCTCTATATGTTTATTAGTATTACATGGGCCACAATTGAAATTATGGTGTATTAAATACTAATCTCATTTGAAAAATTTAATGAGATATAGTTATAAAATACACCATGAGTTCTCTTGTTGTTGGATTAAATTTAAGTTGTGTCCTCTATACTAAACATATTCTAAATACCCTCTATATATTTATGAGTATTACAAGGGCCCCAATTGAAATTATGGTGTATTAAATACTAATCTCATTTGAAAAATTTAATGAGATATAGTTATAAAATACACCATGAGTTCAATTGTTTTTGGATTAAATTTAAGTTTTGTGTCCTCTACTAAACATATTCTAAATACCCTCTATATATTTATTAGTATTACAAGGGACCCTATTGAAATTATGGTTTATTAAATACTAATCTCATTTGAAAAATTTAATGAGATATAGTTATAAAATACACCATGAGTTCTCTTGTTGTTGGATTAAATTTAAGTTGTGTCCTCTACTAAACATATTCTAAATACCCTCTATATATTTATTAGTATTACAAGGGACCCTATTGAAATTATGGTTTATTAAATACTAATCTCATTTGAAAAATGTAATGAGATATAGTTATAAAATACACCATGAGTTCAATTGTTGTTGGATTAAATTTAAGTTATGTGTCCTCTATACTAAACATACTCTAAATACCTTCTATATATTTATTAGTATTACATGGGCCCCAGTTGAAATTATGGTGTATTAAAGACTAATCTCATTTGAAAAATGTAATGAGATATAGTTATAAAATACACCATGAGTTCAATTGTTTTTGGATTAAATTTAAGTTTTGTGTCCTCTACTAAACATATTCTAAATACCCTCTATATATTTATTAGTATTACAAGGGACCCTATTGAAATTATGGTTTATTAAATACTAATCTCATTTGAAAAATTTAATGAGATATAGTTATAAAATACACCATGATTTCAATTGTTGTTGGATTACATTTAAGTTATGTGTCCTCTATACTAAACATATTCTAAATACCCTCTATATATTTATGAGTATTACAAGGGCCCCAATTGAAATTATGGTGTATTAAATACTAATCTCATTTGAAAAATTTAATGAGATATAGTTATAAAATACACCATGAGTTCAATTGTTTTTGGATTAAATTTAAGTTTTGTGTCCTCTACTAAACATATTCTAAATACCCTCTATATATTTATTAGTATTACAAGGGACCCTATTGAAATTATGGTTTATTAAATACTAATCTCATTTGAAAAATTTAATGAGATATAGTTATAAAATACACCATGAGTTCTCTTGTTGTTGGATTAAATTTAAGTTGTGTCCTCTATACTAAACATATTCTAAATACCCTCTATATATTTATGAGTATTACAAGGGCCCCCATTGAAATTATGGGGTATTAAATACTAATTTCATTTGAAAAATGTAATGAGATATAGTTATAAAATACACCATGAGTTCAATTGTTGTTGGATTAAATTTAAGTTATGTGTCCTCTATACTAAACATATTCTAAATACCCTCTATATATTTATGAGTATTACAAGGGCCCCAATTGAAATTATGGTGTATTAAATACTAATCTCATTTGAAAAATTTAATGAGATATAGTTATAAAATACACCATGAGTTCAATTGTTGTTGGATTAAATTTAAGTTGTGTCCTCTATACTAAACATATTCTAAATGCCCTCTATATATTTATTTGTATTACATGGGCCCCAATTGAAATTATGGTGTATTAAATACTAATCTCATTTGAAAAATTTAATGTGATATAGTTATAAAATACACCATGAGTTCAATTGTTGTTGGATTAAATTTAAGTTATGTGTCCTCTATACTAAACATATTCTAAATGCCCTCTATATATTTATTTGTATTACATGGGCCCCAATTGAAATTATGGTGCATTAAATACTAATCTCATTTGAAAAATTTAATGAGATATAGTTATAAAATACACCATGAGTTCTCTTGTTGTTGGATTAAATTTAAGTTATGTGTCCTCTATACTAAACATATTCTAAATACCCTCTATATATTTATGAGTATTACAAGGGCCCCAATTGAAATTATGGTGTATTAAATACTAATCTCATTTGAAAAATTTAATGAGATATAGTTATAAAATACACCATGAGTTCTCTTGTTGTTGGATTAAATTTAAGTTATGTGTCCTCTATACTAAACATATTCTAAATGCCCTCTATATATTTATTTGTATTACATGGACCCCAATTGAAATTATGGTGTATTAAATACTAATCTCATTTGAAAAATTTAATGAGATATAGTTATAAAATACACCATGAGTTCAATTGTTGTTGGATTAAATTTAAGTTGTGTCCTCTATACTAAACATATTCAAAATGCCCTCTATATATTTATTTGTATTACATGGGCCCCAATTGAAATTATGGTGTATTAAATACTAATCTCATTTGAAAAATTTAATGAGATATAGTTATAAAATACACCATGAGTTCAATTGTTTTTGGATTAAATTTAAGTTATGTGTCCTCTATACTAAACATATTCTAAATACCCTCTATATATTTATTAGTATTACAAGGGACCCTATTGAAATTATGGTGTATTAAATACTAATCTCATTTGAAAAATTTAATGAGATATAGTTATAAAATACACCATGAGTTCAATTGTTTTTGGATTAAATTTAAGTTATGTGTCCTCTATACTAAACATATTCTAAATACCCTCTATATATTTATTAGTATTACAAGGGACCCTATTGAAATTATGGTGTATTAAATACGAATCTCATTTGAAAAATTTATTGAGATATAGTTATAAAATACACCATCAGTTCAATTGTTGTTGAATTAAATTTAAGTTGTGTCCTCTATACTAAACATATTCAAAATGCCCTCTATATATTTATTTGTATTACATGGGCCCCAATTGAAATTATGGTGTATTAAATACTAATCTCATTTGAAAAATTTATTGAGATATAGTTATAAAATACACCATCAGTTCAATTGTTGTTGAATTAAATTTAAGTTGTGTCCTCTATTCTAAACATATTCAAAATGCCCTCTATATATTTATTTGTATTACATGGGCCCCAATTGAAATTATGGTGTATTAAATACTAATCTCATTTGAAAAATTTATTGAGATATAATTATAAAATACACCATCAGTTCAATTGTTGTTGAATTAAATTTAAGTTGTGTCCTCTATACTAAACATATTCAAAATGCCCTCTATATATTTATTTGTATTACATGGGCCCCAATTGAAATTATGGTGTATTAAATACTAATCTCATTTGAAAAATTTATTGAGATATAATTATAAAATACACCATCAGTTCAATTGTTGTTGAATTAAATTTAAGTTGTGTCCTCTATACTAAACATATTCAAAATGCCCTCTATATATTTATTTGTATTACATGGGCCCCAATTGAAATTATGGTGTATTAAATACTAATCTCATTTGAAAAATTTATTGAGATATAGTTATAAAATACACCATCAGTTCAATTGTTGTTGAATTAAATTTAAGTTGTGTCCTCTATTCTAAACATATTCAAAATGCCCTCTATATATTTATTTGTATTACATGGGCCCCAATTGAAATTATGGTGTATTAAATACTAATCTCATTTGAAAAATTTAATGAGATATAGTTATAAAATACACCATCAGTTCAATTGTTTTTGGATTAAATTTAAGTTTTGTGTCCTCTACTAAACATATTCTAAATACCCTCTATATATTTATTAGTATTACAAGGGACCCTATTGAAATTATGGTTTATTAAATACTAATCTCATTTGAAAAATTTAATGAGATATAGTTATAAAATACACCATGATTTCAATTGTTGTTGGATTACATTTAAGTTATGTGTCCTCTATACTAAACATATTCTAAATACCCTCTATATATTTATGAGTATTACAAGGGCCCCAATTGAAATTATGGTGTATTAAATACTAATCTCATTTGAAAAATTTAATGAGATATAGTTATAAAATACACCATGAGTTCAATTGTTGTTGGATTAAATTTAAGTTGTGTCCTCTATACTAAACATATTCAAAATGCCCTCTATATATTTATTTGTATTACATGGGCCCCAATTGAAATTATGGTGTATTAAATACTAATCTCATTTGAAAAATTTATTGAGATATAATTATAAAATACACCATCAGTTCAATTGTTGTTGAATTAAATTTAAGTTGTGTCCTCTATACTAAACATATTCAAAATGCCCTCTATATATTTATTTGTATTACATGGACCCCAATTGAAATTATGGTGTATTAAATACTAATCTCATTTGAAAAATTTAATGTGATATAGTTATAAAATACACCATGAGTTCAATTGTTGTTGGATTAAATTTAAGTTATGTGTCCTCTATACTAAACATATTCTAAATGCCCTCTATATATTTATTTGTATTACATGGGCCCCAATTGAAATTATGGTGCATTAAATACTAATCTCATTTGAAAAATTTAATGAGATATAGTTATAAAATACACCATGAGTTCTCTTGTTGTTGGATTAAATTTAAGTTATGTGTCCTCTATACTAAACATATTCTAAATACCCTCTATATATTTATGAGTATTACAAGGGCCCCAATTGAAATTATGGTGTATTAAATACTAATCTCATTTGAAAAATTTAATGAGATATAGTTATAAAATACACCATGAGTTCTCTTGTTGTTGGATTAAATTTAAGTTATGTGTCCTCTATACTAAACATATTCTAAATACCCTCTATATATTTATGAGTATTACAAGGGCCCCAATTGAAATTATGGTGTATTAAATACTAATCTCATTTGAAAAATTTAATGAGATATAGTTATAAAATACACCATGAGTTCAATTGTTGTTGGATTAAATTTAAGTTGTGTCCTCTATACTAAACATATTCAAAATGCCCTCTATATATTTATTTGTATTACATGGGCCCCAATTGAAATTATGGTGTATTAAATACTAATCTCATTTGAAAAATTTATTGAGATATAATTATAAAATACACCATCAGTTCAATTGTTGTTGAATTCAATTTAAGCTGTGTCCTCTATACTAAACATATTCAAAATGCCCTCTATATATTTATTTGTATTACATGGACCCCAATTGAAATTATGGTGTATTAAATACTAATCTCATTTGAAAAATTTAATGAGATATAGTTATAAAATACACCATGAGTTCAATTGTTGTTGGATTAAATTTAAGTTGTGTCCTCTATACTAAACATATTCTAAATGCCCTCTATATATTTATTTGTATTACATGGGCCCCAATTGAAATTATGGTGTATTAAATACTAATCTCATTTGAAAAATTTAATGTGATATAGTTATAAAATACACCATGAGTTCAATTGTTGTTGGATTAAATTTAAGTTATGTGTCCTCTATACTAAACATATTCTAAATGCCCTCTATATATTTATTTGTATTACATGGGCCCCAATTGAAATTATGGTGCATTAAATACTAATCTCATTTGAAAAAATTAATGAGATATAGTTATAAAATACACCATGAGTTCAATTGTTGTTGGATTAAATTTGAGTTGTGTCCTCTATACTAAACATATTCTAAATGCCCTCTATATATTTATTTGTATTACATGGGCCCCAATTGAAATTATGGTATATTAAATACTAATCTCATTTGAAAAATTTAATGAGATATAGTTATAAAATACACCATGAGTTCAATTGTTGTTGGATTAAATTTAAGTTGTGTCCTCTATACTAAACATATTCTAAATGCCCTCTATATATTTATTTGTATTACATGGGTCCCAATTGAAATTATGGTGTATTAAATACGAATCTCATTTGAAAAATTTAATGAGATATAGTTATAAAATACACCATGAGTTCAATTGTTGTTGGATTAAATTTGAGTTGTGTCCTCTATACTAAACATATTCTAAATGCCCTCTATATATTTATTTGTATTACATGGGCCCCTGTTGAAATTATGGTGTATTAAAGACTAATCTCATTTGAAAAATTTATTGAGATATAGTTATAAAATACAAAATGAGTTCAATTGTTGTTGGATTAAATTTAAGTTATGTGTCCTCTATACTAAACATATTCTAAATACCTTCTATATATTTATTAGTATTACATGGGCCCCTGTTGAAATTATGGTGTATTAAAGACTAATCTCATTTGAAAAATTTATTGAGATATAGTTATAAAATACACCATCAGTTCAATTGTTGTTGAATTAAATTTAAGTTGTCTCCTCTATACTAAACATATTCTAAATACCCTCTATATGTTTATTAGTATTACATGGGCCACAATTGAAATTATGGTGTATTAAATACTAATCTCATTTGAAAAATTTAATGAGATATAGTTATAAAATACACCATGAGTTCAATTGTTTTTGGATTAAATTTAAGTTTTGTGTCCTCTACTAAACATATTCTAAATACCCTCTATATATTTATTAGTATTACAAGGGACCCTATTGAAATTATGGTTTATTAAATACTAATCTCATTTGAAAAATTTAATGAGATATAGTTATAAAATACACCATGATTTCAATTGTTGTTGGATTACATTTAAGTTATGTGTCCTCTATACTAAACATATTCTAAATACCCTCTATATATTTATGAGTATTACAAGGGCCCCAATTGAAATTATGGTGTATTAAATACTAATCTCATTTGAAAAATTTAATGAGATATAGTTATAAAATACACCATGAGTTCAATTGTTTTTGGATTAAATTTAAGTTTTGTGTCCTCTACTAAACATATTCTAAATACCCTCTATATATTTATTAGTATTACAAGGGACCCTATTGAAATTATGGTTTATTAAATACTAATCTCATTTGAAAAATTTAATGAGATATAGTTATAAAATACACCATGAGTTCTCTTGTTGTTGGATTAAATTTAAGTTGTGTCCTCTATACTAAACATATTCTAAATACCCTCTATATATTTATGAGTATTACAAGGGCCCCCATTGAAATTATGGGGTATTAAATACTAATTTCATTTGAAAAATGTAATGAGATATAGTTATAAAATACACCATGAGTTCAATTGTTGTTGGATTAAATTTAAGTTATGTGTCCTCTATACTAAACATACTCTAAATACCTTCTATATATTTATTAGTATTACATGGGCCCCAGTTGAAATTATGGTGTATTAAAGACTAATCTCATTTGAAAAATGTAATGAGATATAGTTATAAAATACACCATGAGTTCAATTGTTTTTGGATTAAATTTAAGTTTTGTGTCCTCTACTAAACATATTCTAAATACCCTCTATATATTTACTAGTATTACAAGGGACCCTATTGAAATTATGGTTTATTAAATACTAATCTCATTTGAAAAATTTAATGAGATATAGTTATAAAATACACCATGAGTTCAATTGTTTTTGGATTAAATTTAAGTTTTGTGTCCTCTACTAAACATATTCTAAATACCCTCTATATATTTACTAGTATTACAAGGGACCCTATTGAAATTATGGTGTATTAAATACTAATCTCATTTGAAAAATTTAATGAGATATAGTTATAAAATACACCATGAGTTCAATTGTTTTTGGATTAAATTTAAGTTTTGTGTCCTCTACTAAACATATTCTAAATACCCTCTATATATTTATTAGTATTACAAGGGACCCTATTGAAATTATGGTTTATTAAATACTAATCTCATTTGAAAAATTTAATGAGATATAGTTATAAAATACACCATGATTTCAATTGTTGTTGGATTACATTTAAGTTATGTGTCCTCTATACTAAACATATTCTAAATACCCTCTATATATTTATGAGTATTACAAGGGCCCCAATTGAAATTATGGTGTATTAAATACTAATCTCATTTGAAAAATTTAATGAGATATAGTTATAAAATACACCATGAGTTCAATTGTTTTTGGATTAAATTTAAGTTTTGTGTCCTCTACTAAACATATTCTAAATACCCTCTATATATTTATTAGTATTACAAGGGACCCTATTGAAATTATGGTTTATTAAATACTAATCTCATTTGAAAAATTTAATGAGATATAGTTATAAAATACACCATGATTTCAATTGTTGTTGGATTACATTTAAGTTATGTGTCCTCTATACTAAACATATTCTAAATACCCTCTATATATTTATGAGTATTACAAGGGCCCCAATTGAAATTATGGTGTATTAAATACTAATCTCATTTGAAAAATTTAATGAGATATAGTTATAAAATACACCATGAGTTCAATTGTTGTTGGATTAAATTTAAGTTGTGTCCTCTATACTAAACATATTCTAAATGCCCTCTATATATTTATTTGTATTACATGGGCCCCAATTGAAATTATGGTGTATTAAATACTAATCTCATTTGAAAAATTAATGTGATATAGTTATAAAATACACCATGAGTTCAATTGTTGTTGGATTAAATTTAAGTTATGTGTCCTCTATACTAAACATATTCTAAATGCCCTCTATATATTTATTTGTATTACATGGGCCCCAATTGAAATTATGGTGCCATTAAATACTAATCTCATTTGAAAAATTTAATGAGATATAGTTATAAAATACACCATGAGTTCAATTGTTGTTGGATTAAATTTAAGTTATGTGTCCTCTATACTAAACATATTCTAAATGCCCTCTATATATTTATTTGTATTACATGGGCCCCAATTGAAATTATGGTGTATTAAATACTAATCTCATTTGAAAAATTTAATGTGATATAGTTATAAAATACACCATGAGTTCAATTGTTGTTGGATTAAATTTAAGTTATGTGTCCTCTATACTAAACATATTCTAAATGCCCTCTATATATTTATTTGTATTACATGGGCCCCAATTGAAATTATGGTGTATTAAATACTAATCTCATTTGAAAAATTTAATGTGATATAGTTATAAAATACACCATGAGTTCAATTGTTGTTGGATTAAATTTAAGTTATGTGTCCTCTATACTAAACATATTCTAAATGCCCTCTATATATTTATTTGTATTACATGGGCCCCAATTGAAATTATGGTGCATTAAATACTAATCTCATTTGAAAAATTTAATGAGATATAGTTATAAAATACACCATGAGTTCAATTGTTGTTGGATTAAATTTAAGTTATGTGTCCTCTATACTAAACATATTCTAAATGCCCTCTATATATTTATTTGTATTACATGGGCCCCAATTGAAATTATGGTGTATTAAATACTAATCTCATTTGAAAAATTTAATGAGATATAGTTATAAAATACACCATGAGTTCTCTTGTTGTTGGATTAAATTTAAGTTATGTGTCCTCTATACTAAACATATTCTAAATACCCTCTATATATTTATGAGTATTACAAGGGCCCCAATTGAAATTATGGTGTATTAAATACTAATCTCATTTGAAAAATTTAATGTGATATAGTTATAAAATACACCATGAGTTCAATTGTTGTTGGATTAAATTTAAGTTATGTGTCCTCTATACTAAACATATTCTAAATGCCCTCTATATATTTATTTGTATTACATGGGCCCCAATTGAAATTATGGTGCATTAAATACTAATCTCATTTGAAAAATTTAATGAGATATAGTTATAAAATACACCATGAGTTCAATTGTTGTTGGATTAAATTTAAGTTATGTGTCCTCTATACTAAACATATTCTAAATGCCCTCTATATATTTATTTGTATTACATGGGCCCCAATTGAAATTATGGTGTATTAAATACTAATCTCATTTGAAAAATTTAATGAGATATAGTTATAAAATACACCATGAGTTCTCTTGTTGTTGGATTAAATTTAAGTTATGTGTCCTCTATACTAAACATATTCTAAATACCCTCTATATATTTATGAGTATTACAAGGGCCCCAATTGAAATTATGGTGTATTAAATACTAATCTCATTTGAAAAATTTAATGAGATATAGTTATAAAATACACCATGAGTTCTCTTGTTGTTGGATTAAATTTAAGTTATGTGTCCTCTATACTAAACATATTCTAAATACCCTCTATATATTTATGAGTATTACAAGGGCCCCAATTGAAATTATGGTGTATTAAATACTAATCTCATTTGAAAAATTTAATGAGATATAGTTATAAAATACACCATGAGTTCTCTTGTTGTTGGATTAAATTTAAGTTATGTGTCCTCTATACTAAACATATTCTAAATACCCTCTATATATTTATGAGTATTACAAGGGCCCCAATTGAAATTATGGTGTATTAAATACTAATCTCATTTGAAAAATTTAATGAGATATAGTTATAAAATACACCATGAGTTCAATTGTTGTTGGATTAAATTTAAGTTGTGTCCTCTATACTAAACATATTCAAAATGCCCTCTATATATTTATTTGTATTACATGGACCCCAATTGAAATTATGGTGTATTAAATACTAATCTCATTTGAAAAATTTAATGAGATATAGTTATAAAATACACCATGATTTCAATTGTTGTTGGATTACATTTAAGTTATGTGTCCTCTATACTAAACATATTCTAAATACCCTCTATATATTTATGAGTATTACAAGGGCCCCAATTGAAATTATGGTGTATTAAATACTAATCTCATTTGAAAAATTTAATGAGATATAGTTATAAAATACACCATGAGTTCAATTGTTTTTGGATTAAATTTAAGTTTTGTGTCCTCTACTAAACATATTCTAAATACCCTCTATATATTTATTAGTATTACAAGGGACCCTATTGAAATTATGGTTTATTAAATACTAATCTCATTTGAAAAATTTAATGAGATATAGTTATAAAATACACCATGATTTCAATTGTTGTTGGATTACATTTAAGTTATGTGTCCTCTATACTAAACATATTCTAAATACCCTCTATATATTTATTTGTATTACATGGGCCCCAATTGAAATTATGGTATATTAAATACTAATCTCATTTGAAAAATTTAATGAGATATAGTTATAAAATACACCATCAGTTCAATTGTTGTTGAATTAAATTTAAGTTGTGTCCTCTATACTAAACATATTCAAAATGCCCTCTATATATTTATTTGTATTACATGGGCCCCAATTGAAATTATGGTGTATTAAATACTAATCTCATTTGAAAAATTTAATGAGATATAGTTATAAAATACACCATGAGTTCAATTGTTTTTGGATTAAATTTAAGTTATGTGTCCTCTATACTAAACATATTCTAAATACCCTCTATATATTTATTAGTATTACAAGGGACCCTATTGAAATTATGGTGTATTAAATACGAATCTCATTTGAAAAATTTATTGAGATATAGTTATAAAATACACCATCAGTTCAATTGTTGTTGAATTAAATTTAAGTTGTGTCCTCTATACTAAACATATTCAAAATGCCCTCTATATATTTATTTGTATTACATGGGCCCCAATTGAAATTATGGTGTATTAAATACTAATCTCATTTGAAAAATTTATTGAGATATAGTTATAAAATACACCATCAGTTCAATTGTTGTTGAATTAAATTTAAGTTGTGTCCTCTATTCTAAACATATTCAAAATGCCCTCTATATATTTATTTGTATTACATGGGCCCCAATTGAAATTATGGTGTATTAAATACTAATCTCATTTGAAAAATTTAATGAGATATAGTTATAAAATACACCATGAGTTCAATTGTTTTTGGATTAAATTTAAGTTTTGTGTCCTCTACTAAACATATTCTAAATACCCTCTATATATTTATTAGTATTACAAGGGACCCTATTGAAATTATGGTTTATTAAATACTAATCTCATTTGAAAAATTTAATGAGATATAGTTATAAAATACACCATGATTTCAATTGTTGTTGGATTACATTTAAGTTATGTGTCCTCTATACTAAACATATTCTAAATACCCTCTATATATTTATGAGTATTACAAGGGCCCCAATTGAAATTATGGTGTATTAAATACTAATCTCATTTCAAAAATTTAATGAGATATAGTTATAAAATACACCATGAGTTCAATTGTTGTTGGATTAAATTTAAGTTGTGTCCTCTATACTAAACATATTCAAAATGCCCTCTATATATTTATTTGTATTACATGGGCCCCAATTGAAATTATGGTGTATTAAATACTAATCTCATTTGAAAAATTTATTGAGATATAATTATAAAATACACCATCAGTTCAATTGTTGTTGAATTAAATTTAAGTTGTGTCCTCTATACTAAACATATTCAAAATGCCCTCTATATATTTATTTGTATTACATGGACCCCAATTGAAATTATGGTGTATTAAATACTAATCTCATTTGAAAAATTTAATGTGATATAGTTATAAAATACACCATGAGTTCAATTGTTGTTGGATTAAATTTAAGTTATGTGTCCTCTATACTAAACATATTCTAAATGCCCTCTATATATTTATTTGTATTACATGGGCCCCAATTGAAATTATGGTGCATTAAATACTAATCTCATTTGAAAAATTTAATGAGATATAGTTATAAAATACACCATGAGTTCTCTTGTTGTTGGATTAAATTTAAGTTATGTGTCCTCTATACTAAACATATTCTAAATACCCTCTATATATTTATGAGTATTACAAGGGCCCCAATTGAAATTATGGTGTATTAAATACTAATCTCATTTGAAAAATTTAATGAGATATAGTTATAAAATACACCATGAGTTCTCTTGTTGTTGGATTAAATTTAAGTTATGTGTCCTCTATACTAAACATATTCTAAATACCCTCTATATATTTATGAGTATTACAAGGGCCCCAATTGAAATTATGGTGTATTAAATACTAATCTCATTTGAAAAATTTAATGAGATATAGTTATAAAATACACCATGAGTTCAATTGTTGTTGGATTAAATTTAAGTTGTGTCCTCTATACTAAACATATTCAAAATGCCCTCTATATATTTATTTGTATTACATGGGCCCCAATTGAAATTATGGTGTATTAAATACTAATCTCATTTGAAAAATTTATTGAGATATAATTATAAAATACACCATCAGTTCAATTGTTGTTGAATTCAATTTAAGCTGTGTCCTCTATACTAAACATATTCAAAATGCCCTCTATATATTTATTTGTATTACATGGACCCCAATTGAAATTATGGTGTATTAAATACTAATCTCATTTGAAAAATTTAATGAGATATAGTTATAAAATACACCATGAGTTCAATTGTTGTTGGATTAAATTTAAGTTGTGTCCTCTATACTAAACATATTCTAAATGCCCTCTATATATTTATTTGTATTACATGGGCCCCAATTGAAATTATGGTGTATTAAATACTAATCTCATTTGAAAAATTTAATGTGATATAGTTATAAAATACACCATGAGTTCAATTGTTGTTGGATTAAATTTAAGTTATGTGTCCTCTATACTAAACATATTCTAAATGCCCTCTATATATTTATTTGTATTACATGGGCCCCAATTGAAATTATGGTGCATTAAATACTAATCTCATTTGAAAAATTTAATGAGATATAGTTATAAAATACACCATGAGTTCAATTGTTGTTGGATTAAATTTGAGTTGTGTCCTCTATACTAAACATATTCTAAATGCCCTCTATATATTTATTTGTATTACATGGGCCCCAATTGAAATTATGGTGTATTAAATACTAATCTCATTTGAAAAATTTAATGAGATATAGTTATAAAATACACCATGAGTTCAATTGTTGTTGGATTAAATTTAAGTTGTGTCCTCTATACTAAACATATTCTAAATGCCCTCTATATATTTATTTGTATTACATGGGTCCCAATTGAAATTATGGTGTATTAAATACGAATCTCATTTGAAAAATTTAATGAGATATAGTTATAAAATACACCATGAGTTCAATTGTTGTTGGATTAAATTTGAGTTGTGTCCTCTATACTAAACATATTCTAAATGCCCTCTATATATTTATTTGTATTACATGGGCCCCTGTTGAAATTATGGTGTATTAAAGACTAATCTCATTTGAAAAATTTATTGAGATATAGTTATAAAATACAAAATGAGTTCAATTGTTGTTGGATTAAATTTAAGTTATGTGTCCTCTATACTAAACATATTCTAAATACCTTCTATATATTTATTAGTATTACATGGGCCCCTGTTGAAATTATGGTGTATTAAAGACTAATCTCATTTGAAAAATTTATTGAGATATAGTTATAAAATACACCATCAGTTCAATTGTTGTTGAATTAAATTTAAGTTGTCTCCTCTATACTAAACATATTCTAAATACCCTCTATATGTTTATTAGTATTACATGGGCCACAATTGAAATTATGGTGTATTAAATACTAATCTCATTTGAAAAATTTAATGAGATATAGTTATAAAATACACCATGAGTTCTCTTGTTGTTGGATTAAATTTAAGTTGTGTCCTCTATACTAAACATATTCTAAATACCCTCTATATATTTATGAGTATTACAAGGGCCCCAATTGAAATTATGGTGTATTAAATACTAATCTCATTTGAAAAATTTAATGAGATATAGTTATAAAATACACCATGAGTTCAATTGTTTTTGGATTAAATTTAAGTTTTGTGTCCTCTACTAAACATATTCTAAATACCCTCTATATATTTATTAGTATTACAAGGGACCCTATTGAAATTATGGTTTATTAAATACTAATCTCATTTGAAAAATTTAATGAGATATAGTTATAAAATACACCATGATTTCAATTGTTGTTGGGTTACATTTAAGTTATGTGTCCTCTATACTAAACATATTCTAAATACCCTCTATATATTTATGAGTATTACAAGGGCCCCAATTGAAATTATGGTGTATTAAATACTAATCTCATTTGAAAAATTTAATGAGATATAGTTATAAATTACACCATGAGTTCAATTGTTTTTGGATTAAATTTAAGTTTTGTGTCCTCTACTAAACATATTCTAAATACCCTCTATATATTTATTAGTATTACAAGGGACCCTATTGAAATTATGGTTTATTAAATACTAATCTCATTTGAAAAATTTAATGAGATATAGTTATAAAATACACCATGAGTTCTCTTGTTGTTGGATTAAATTTAAGTTGTGTCCTCTATACTAAACATATTCTAAATACCCTCTATATATTTATGAGTATTACAAGGGCCCCAATTGAAATTATGGTGTATTAAATACTAATCTCATTTGAAAAATTTAATGAGATATAGTTATAAAATACACCATGAGTTCTCTTGTTGTTGGATTAAATTTAAGTTGTGTCCTCTATACTAAACATATTCTAAATACCCTCTATATATTTATGAGTATTACAAGGGCCCCCATTGAAATTATGGGGTATTAAATACTAATTTCATTTGAAAAATGTAATGAGATATAGTTATAAAATACACCATGAGTTCAATTGTTGTTGGATTAAATTTAAGTTATGTGTCCTCTATACTAAACATACTCTAAATACCTTCTATATATTTATTAGTATTACATGGGCCCCAGTTGAAATTATGGTGTATTAAAGACTAATCTCATTTGAAAAATGTAATGAGATATAGTTATAAAATACACCATGAGTTCAATTGTTTTTGGATTAAATTTAAGTTTTGTGTCCTCTACTAAACATATTCTAAATACCCTCTATATATTTATTAGTATTACAAGGGACCCTATTGAAATTATGGTTTATTAAATACTAATCTCATTTGAAAAATTTAATGAGATATAGTTATAAAATACACCATGATTTCAATTGTTGTTGGATTACATTTAAGTTATGTGTCCTCTATACTAAACATATTCTAAATACCCTCTATATATTTATGAGTATTACAAGGGCCCCAATTGAAATTATGGTGTATTAAATACTAATCTCATTTGAAAAATTTAATGAGATATAGTTATAAAATACACCATGAGTTCAATTGTTTTTGGATTAAATTTAAGTTTTGTGTCCTCTACTAAACATATTCTAAATACCCTCTATATATTTATTAGTATTACAAGGGACCCTATTGAAATTATGGTTTATTAAATACTAATCTCATTTGAAAAATTTAATGAGATATAGTTATAAAATACACCATGAGTTCTCTTGTTGTTGGATTAAATTTAAGTTGTGTCCTCTATACTAAACATATTCTAAATACCCTCTATATATTTATGAGTATTACAAGGGCCCCCATTGAAATTATGGGGTATTAAATACTAATTTCATTTGAAAAATGTAATGAGATATAGTTATAAAATACACCATGAGTTCAATTGTTGTTGGATTAAATTTAAGTTATGTGTCCTCTATACTAAACATACTCTAAATACCTTCTATATATTTATTAGTATTACATGGGCCCCAGTTGAAATTATGGTGTATTAAAGACTAATCTCATTTGAAAAATGTAATGAGATATAGTTATAAAATACACCATGAGTTCAATTGTTTTTGGATTAAATTTAAGTTTTGTGTCCTCTACTAAACATATTCTAAATACCCTATATATATTTACTAGTATTACAAGGGACCCTATTGAAATTATGGTTTATTAAATACTAATCTCATTTGAAAAATTTAATGAGATATAGTTATAAAATACACCATGATTTCAATTGTTGTTGGATTACATTTAAGTTATGTGTCCTCTATACTAAACATATTCTAAATACCCTCTATATATTTATGAGTATTACAAGGGACCCTATTGAAATTATGGTTTATTAAATACTAATCTCATTTGAAAAATTTAATGAGATATAGTTATAAAATACACCATGATTTCAATTGTTGTTGGATTACATTTAAGTTATGTGTCCTCTATACTAAACATATTCTAAATACCCTCTATATATTTATGAGTATTACAAGGGCCCCAATTGAAATTATGGTGTATTAAATACTAATCTCATTTAAAAAATTTAATGAGATATAGTTATAAAATACACCATGAGTTCAATTGTTGTTGGATTAAATTTAAGTTGTGTCCTCTATACTAAACATATTCTAAATGCCCTCTATATATTTATTTGTATTACATGGGCCCCAATTGAAATTATGGTGTATTAAATACTAATCTCATTTGAAAAATTTAATGTGATATAGTTATAAAATACACCATGAGTTCAATTGTTGTTGGATTAAATTTAAGTTATGTGTCCTCTATACTAAACATATTCTAAATGCCCTCTATATATTTATTTGTATTACATGGGCCCCAATTGAAATTATGGTGCATTAAATACTAATCTCATTTGAAAAATTTAATGAGATATAGTTATAAAATACACCATGAGTTCTCTTGTTGTTGGATTAAATTTAAGTTATGTGTCCTCTATACTAAACATATTCTAAATACCCTCTATATATTTATGAGTATTACAAGGGCCCCAATTGAAATTATGGTGTATTAAATACTAATCTCATTTGAAAAATTTAATGAGATATAGTTATAAAATACACCATGAGTTCAGTTGTTTTTGGATTAAATTTAAGTTATATGTCCTCTATACTAATAATATTCTTAATACCCTCTATATATTTATGAGTATTACAAGTGCCCCAATTGAAAGTATGGTGTATTAAATACTAATCTCATTTGAAAAATTTAATGAGATATAGTTATAAAATACACCATGAGTTCAATTGTTGTTGGATTAAATTTGAGTTGTGTCCTCTATACTAAACATATTCAAAATGCCCTCTATATATTTATTTGTATTACATGGACCCCAATTGAAATTATGGTGTATTAAATACTAATCTCATTTGAAAAATTTAATGAGATATAGTTATAAAATACACCATGAGTTCAATTGTTGTTGGATTAAATTTGAGTTGTGTCCTCTATACTAAACATATTCTAAATGCCCTCTATATATTTATTTGTATTACATGGGCCCCAATTGAAATTATGGTGTATTAAATACTAATCTCATTTGAAAAATTTAATGAGATATAGTTATAAAATACACCATGAGTTCAATTGTTGTTGGATTAAATTTAAGTTGTGTCCTCTATACTAAACATATTCTAAATGCCCTCTATATATTTATTTGTATTACATGGGCCCCAATTGAAATTATGGTGTATTAAATACTAATCTCATTTGAAAAATTTAATGTGATATAGTTATAAAATACACCATGAGTTCAATTGTTGTTGGATTAAATTTAAGTTATGTGTCCTCTATACTAAACATATTCTAAATGCCCTCTATATATTTATTTGTATTACATGGGCCCCAATTGAAATTATGGTGCATTATATACTAATCTCATTTGAAAAATTTAATGAGATATAGTTATAAAATACACCATGAGTTCAATTGTTGTTGGATTAAATTTGAGTTGTGTCCTCTATACTAAACATATTCTAAATGCCCTCTATATATTTATTTGTATTACATGGGCCCCAATTGAAATTATGGTGTATTAAATACTAATCTCATTTGAAAAATTTATTGAGATATAGTTATAAAATACACCATCAGTTCAATTGTTGTTGAATTAAATTTAAGTTGTGTCCTCTATACTAAACATATTCAAAATGCCCTCTATATATTTATTTGTATTACATGGGCCCCAATTGAAATTATGGTGTATTAAATACTAATCTCATTTGAAAAATTTAATGAGATATAGTTATAAAATACACCATGAGTTCAATTGTTTTTGGATTAAATTTAAGTTATGTGTCCTCTATACTAAACATATTCTAAATACCCTCTATATATTTATTAGTATTACAAGGGACCCTATTGAAATTATGGTGTATTAAATACTAATCTCATTTGAAAAATTTAATGAGATATAGTTATAAAATACACCATGAGTTCAATTGTTTTTGGATTAAATTTAAGTTATGTGTCCTCTATACTAAACATATTCTAAATACCCTCTATATATTTATTAGTATTACAAGGGACCCTATTGAAATTATGGTGTATTAAATACTAATCTCATTTGAAAAATTTAATGAGATATAGTTATAAAATACACCATGAGTTCAATTGTTTTTGGATTAAATTTAAGTAATGTGACCTCTATACTAAACATATTCTAAATACCATCTATATATTTAGTAGTGTTACATGGGCCCCAATTGAAATTATGGTGTATTAAATACTAATCTCATTTGAAAAATTTAATGAGATATAGTTATAAAATACACCATGAGTTCAATGGTTGTTGGATTAAATTTGAGTTGTGTCCTCTATACTAAACATATTCTAAATGCCCTCTATATATTTATTTGTATTACATGGGCCCCAATTGAAATTATGGTGTATTAAATACTAATCTCATTTGAAAAATTTAATGAGATATAGTTATAAAATACACCATGAGTTCAATTGTTGTTGGATTAAATTTGAGTTGTGTCCTCTATACTAAACATATTCTAAATGCCCTCTATATATTTATTTGTATTACATGGGCCCCAATTGAAATTATGGTGTATTAAATACTAATCTCATTTGAAAAATTTAATGTGATATAGTTATAAAATACACCATGAGTTCAATTGTTGTTGGATTAAATTTAAGATATGTGTCCTCGATACTAAACATATTCTAAATACCCTCTATATATTTATTAGTATTACATGGGCCCCAATTGAAATTATGGTGTATTAAATACTAATCTCATTTGAAAAATTTAATGAGATATAGTTATAAAATACACCATGAGTTCAATTGTTGTTGGATTAAATTTGAGTTGTGTCCTCTATACTAAACATATTCTAAATGCCCTCTATATATTTATTTGTATTACATGGGCCCCAATTGAAATTATGGTGTATTAAATACTAATCTCATTTGAAAAATTTAATGAGATATAGTTATAAAATACACCATGAGTTCAATTGTTTTTGGATTAAATTTAAGTTATGTGTCCTCTATACTAAACATATTCTAAATGCCCTCTGTATATTTATTTGTATCACTTGGGCCCCAATTGAAATTATGGTGTATTAAATACTAATCTCATTTGAAAAATTTAATGAGATATAGTTATAAAATACACCATGAGTTCAATTGTTTTTGGATTAAATTTAAGTTATGTGTCCTCTATACTAAACATATTCTAAATGCCCTCTATATATTTATTTGTATTACATGGGCCCCAATTGAAATTATGGTGTATTAAATACGAATCTCATTTGAAAAATTTAATGAGATATAGTTATAAAATACACCATGAGTTCAATTGTTGTTGGATTACATTTAAGTTATGTGTCCTCTATACTAAACATATTCTAAATACCCTCTATATATTTATGAGTATTACAAGGGCCCCAATTGAAATTATGGTGTATTAAATACTAATCTCATTTGAAAAATTTAATGAGATATAGTTATAAAATACACCATGAGTTCAATTGTTGTTGGATTAAATTTGAGTTGTGTCCTCTATACTAAACATATTCTAAATGCCCTCTATATATTTATTTGTATTACATGGGCCCCAATTGAAATTATGGTGTATTAAATACTAATCTCATTTGAAAAATTTAATGAGATATAGTTATAAAATACACCATGAGTTCAATTGTTGTTGGATTAAATTTAAGTTATGTGTCCTCTATACTAAATATATTCTAAATACCTTCTATATATTTATTAGTATTACAAGGGACCCTATTGAAATTATGGTGTATTAAATACGAATCTCATTTGAAAAATTTAATGAGATATAGTTATAAAATACACCATGAGTTCAATTGTTGTTGGATTAAATTTGAGTTGTGTCCTCTATACTAAACATATTCTAAATGCCCTCTATATATTTATTTGTATTACATGGGCCCCAATTGAAATTATGGTGTATTAAATACTAATCTCATTTGAAAAATTTAATGAGATATAGTTATAAAATACACCATGAGTTCAATGGTTGTTGGATTAAATTTGAGTTGTGTCCTCTATACTAAACATATTCTAAATGCCCTCTATATATTTATTTGTATTACATGGGCCCCAATTGAAATTATGGTGTATTAAATACTAATCTCATTTGAAAAATTTAATGAGATATAGTTATAAAATACACCATGAGTTCAATTGTTGTTGGATTAAATTTGAGTTGTGTCCTCTATACTAAACATATTCTAAATGCCCTCTATATATTTATTTGTATTACATGGGCCCCAATTGAAATTATGGTGTATTAAATACTAATCTCATTTGAAAAATTTAATGTGATATAGTTATAAAATACACCATGAGTTCAATTGTTGTTGGATTAAATTTAAGATATGTGTCCTCGATACTAAACATATTCTAAATGCCCTCTATATATTTATTTGTATTACATGGGCCCCAATTGAAATTATGGTGTATTAAATACTAATCTCATTTGAAAAATTTAATGAGATATAGTTATAAAATACACCATCAGTTCAATTGTTGTTGAATTAAATTTAAGTTGTGTCCTCTATACTAAACATATTCTAAATACCCTCTATATGTTTATTAGTATTACATGGGCCCCAATTGAAATTATGGTGTATTAAATACTAATCTCATTTGAAAAATTTAATGAGATATAGTTATAAAATACACCATGAGTTCAATTGTTGTTGGATTAACTTTAAGTTGTGTCCTCTATAATAAACATATTCTAAATACCCTCTATATGTTTATTAGTATTACATGGGCCCCAATTGAAATTATGGTGTATTAAATACTAATCTCATTTGAAAAATTTAATGAGATATAGTTATAAAATACACCATCAGTTCAATTGTTGTTGAATTAAATTTAAGTTGTGTCCTGTATACTAAACATATTCAAAATGCCCTCTATATATTTATTTGTATTACATGGGCCCCAATTGAAATTATGGTGTATTAAATACTAATCTCATTTGAAAAATTTAATGAGATATAGTTATAAAATACACCATGAGTTCAATTGTTGTTGGATTAAATTTGAGTTGTGTCCTCTATACTAAACATATTCTAAATGCCCTCTATATATTTATTTGTATTACATGGGCCCCAATTGAAATTATGGTGTATTAAATACTAATCTCATTTGAAAAATTTAATGAGATATAGTTATAAAATACACCATGAGTTCTCTTGTTGTTTGATTAAATTTAAGTTATGTGTCCTCTATACTAAACATATTCTAAATACCCTCTATATATTTATGAGTATTACAAGGGCCCCAATTGAAATTATGGTGTATTAAATACTAATCTCATTTGAAAAATTTAATGAGATATAGTTATAAAATACACCATGAGTTCAATTGTTGTTGGATTAAATTTGAGTTGTGTCCTCTATACTAAACATATTCTAAATGCCCTCTATATATTTATTTGTATTACATGGGCCCCAATTGAAATTATGGTGTATTAAATACTAATCTCATTTGAAAAATTTAATGAGATATAGTTATAAAATACACCATGAGTTCAATGGTTGTTGGATTAAATTTGAGTTGTGTCCTCTATACTAAACATATTCTAAATGCCCTCTATATATTTATTTGTATTACATGGGCCCCAATTGAAATTATGGTGTATTAAATACTAATCTCATTTGAAAAATTTAATGAGATATAGTTATAAAATACACCATGAGTTCAATTGTTGTTGGATTAAATTTGAGTTGTGTCCTCTATACTAAACATATTCTAAATGCCCTCTATATATTTATTTGTATTACATGGGCCCCAATTGAAATTATGGTGTATTAAATACTAATCTCATTTGAAAAATTTAATGTGATATAGTTATAAAATACACCATGAGTTCAATTGTTGTTGGATTAAATTTAAGATATGTGTCCTCGATACTAAACATATTCTAAATGCCCTCTATATATTTATTTGTATTACATGGGCCCCAATTGAAATTATGGTGTATTAAATACTAATCTCATTTGAAAAATTTAATGAGATATAGTTATAAAATACACCATCAGTTCAATTGTTGTTGAATTAAATTTAAGTTGTGTCCTCTATACTAAACATATTCTAAATACCCTCTATATGTTTATTAGTATTACATGGGCCCCAATTGAAATTATGGTGTATTAAATACTAATCTCATTTGAAAAATTTAATGAGATATAGTTATAAAATACACCATGAGTTCAATTGTTGTTGGATTAACTTTAAGTTGTGTCCTCTATAATAAACATATTCTAAATACCCTCTATATGTTTATTAGTATTACATGGGCCCCAATTGAAATTATGGTGTATTAAATACTAATCTCATTTGAAAAATTTAATGAGATATAGTTATAAAATACACCATCAGTTCAATTGTTGTTGAATTAAATTTAAGTTGTGTCCTGTATACTAAACATATTCAAAATGCCCTCTATATATTTATTTGTATTACATGGGCCCCAATTGAAATTATGGTGTATTAAATACTAATCTCATTTGAAAAATTTATTGAGATATAGTTATAAAATACACCATGAGTTCAATTGTTTTTGGATTAAATTTAAGTTATGTGTCCTCTATACTAAACATATTCTAAATACCCTCTATATATTTATGAGTATTACAAGGGTCCCAATTGAAATTATGGTGTATTAAATACTAATCTCATTTGAAAAATTTATTGAGATATAGTTATAAAATACACCATCAGTTCAATTGTTGTTGAATTAAATTTAAGTTGTGTCCTCTATACTAAACATATTCTAAATACCCTTTATATATTTATTAGTATTACAAGGGACCCTATTGAAATTATGGTTTATTAAATACTAATCTCATTTGAAAAATTTAATGAGATATAGTTATAAAATACACCATGAGTTCAATTGTTGTTGGATTAACTTTAAGTTGTGTCCTCTATACTAAACATATTCTAAATACCCTCTATATGTTTATTAGTATTACATGGGCCCCAATTGAAATTATGGTGTATTAAATACTAATCTCATTTGAAAAATTTAATGAGATATAGTTATAAAATACACCATGAGTTCAATTGTTGTTGGATTAAATTTGAGTTGTGTCCTCTATACTAAACATATTCTAAATGCCCTCTATATATTTATTTGTATTACATGGGCCCCAATTGAAATTATGGTGTATTAAATACTAATCTCATTTGAAAAATTTAATGAGATATAGTTATAAAATACACCATGAGTTCAATTGTTTTTGGATTAAATTTAAGTTTTGTGTCCTCTACTAAACATATTCTAAATACCCTCTATATATTTATTAGTATTACAAGGGACCCTATTGAAATTATGGTTTATTAAATACTAATCTCATTTGAAAAATTTAATGAGATATAGTTATAAAATACACCATGAGTTCTCTTGTTGTTGGATTAAATTTAAGTTATGTGTCCTCTATACTAAACATATTCTAAATACCCTCTATATATTTATTAGTATTACAAGGGACCCTATTGAAATTATGGTGTATTAAATACGAATCTCATTTGAAAAATTTATTGAGATATAGTTATAAAATACACCATCAGTTCAATTGTTGTTGAATTAAATTTAAGTTGTGTCCTCTATACTAAACATATTCAAAATGCCCTCTATATATTTATTTGTATTACATGGGCCCCAATTGAAATTATGGTGTATTAAATACTAATCTCATTTGAAAAATTTATTGAGATATAGTTATAAAATACACCATCAGTTCAATTGTTGTTGAATTAAATTTAAGTTGTGTCCTCTATTCTAAACATATTCAAAATGCCCTCTATATATTTATTTGTATTACATGGGCCCCAATTGAAATTATGGTGTATTAAATACTAATCTCATTTGAAAAATTTAATGAGATATAGTTATAAAATACACCATGAGTTCAATTGTTTTTGGATTAAATTTAAGTTTTGTGTCCTCTACTAAACATATTCTAAATACCCTCTATATATTTATTAGTATTACAAGGGACCCTATTGAAATTATGGTTTATTAAATACTAATCTCATTTGAAAAATTTAATGAGATATAGTTATAAAATACACCATGATTTCAATTGTTGTTGGATTACATTTAAGTTATGTGTCCTCTATACTAAACATATTCTAAATACCCTCTATATATTTATGAGTATTACAAGGGCCCCAATTGAAATTATGGTGTATTAAATACTAATCTCATTTCAAAAATTTAATGAGATATAGTTATAAAATACACCATGAGTTCAATTGTTGTTGGATTAAATTTAAGTTGTGTCCTCTATACTAAACATATTCAAAATGCCCTCTATATATTTATTTGTATTACATGGGCCCCAATTGAAATTATGGTGTATTAAATACTAATCTCATTTGAAAAATTTATTGAGATATAATTATAAAATACACCATCAGTTCAATTGTTGTTGAATTAAATTTAAGTTGTGTCCTCTATACTAAACATATTCAAAATGCCCTCTATATATTTATTTGTATTACATGGACCCCAATTGAAATTATGGTGTATTAAATACTAATCTCATTTGAAAAATTTAATGTGATATAGTTATAAAATACACCATGAGTTCAATTGTTGTTGGATTAAATTTAAGTTATGTGTCCTCTATACTAAACATATTCTAAATGCCCTCTATATATTTATTTGTATTACATGGGCCCCAATTGAAATTATGGTGCATTAAATACTAATCTCATTTGAAAAATTTAATGAGATATAGTTATAAAATACACCATGAGTTCTCTTGTTGTTGGATTAAATTTAAGTTATGTGTCCTCTATACTAAACATATTCTAAATACCCTCTATATATTTATGAGTATTACAAGGGCCCCAATTGAAATTATGGTGTATTAAATACTAATCTCATTTGAAAAATTTAATGAGATATAGTTATAAAATACACCATGAGTTCTCTTGTTGTTGGATTAAATTTAAGTTATGTGTCCTCTATACTAAACATATTCTAAATACCCTCTATATATTTATGAGTATTACAAGGGCCCCAATTGAAATTATGGTGTATTAAATACTAATCTCATTTGAAAAATTTAATGAGATATAGTTATAAAATACACCATGAGTTCAATTGTTGTTGGATTAAATTTAAGTTGTGTCCTCTATACTAAACATATTCAAAATGCCCTCTATATATTTATTTGTATTACATGGGCCCCAATTGAAATTATGGTGTATTAAATACTAATCTCATTTGAAAAATTTATTGAGATATAATTATAAAATACACCATCAGTTCAATTGTTGTTGAATTCAATTTAAGCTGTGTCCTCTATACTAAACATATTCAAAATGCCCTCTATATATTTATTTGTATTACATGGACCCCAATTGAAATTATGGTGTATTAAATACTAATCTCATTTGAAAAATTTAATGAGATATAGTTATAAAATACACCATGAGTTCAATTGTTGTTGGATTAAATTTAAGTTGTGTCCTCTATACTAAACATATTCTAAATGCCCTCTATATATTTATTTGTATTACATGGGCCCCAATTGAAATTATGGTGTATTAAATACTAATCTCATTTGAAAAATTTAATGTGATATAGTTATAAAATACACCATGAGTTCAATTGTTGTTGGATTAAATTTAAGTTATGTGTCCTCTATACTAAACATATTCTAAATGCCCTCTATATATTTATTTGTATTACATGGGCCCCAATTGAAATTATGGTGCATTAAATACTAATCTCATTTGAAAAATTTAATGAGATATAGTTATAAAATACACCATGAGTTCAATTGTTGTTGGATTAAATTTGAGTTGTGTCCTCTATACTAAACATATTCTAAATGCCCTCTATATATTTATTTGTATTACATGGGCCCCAATTGAAATTATGGTGTATTAAATACTAATCTCATTTGAAAAATTTAATGAGATATAGTTATAAAATACACCATGAGTTCAATTGTTGTTGGATTAAATTTAAGTTGTGTCCTCTATACTAAACATATTCTAAATGCCCTCTATATATTTATTTGTATTACATGGGTCCCAATTGAAATTATGGTGTATTAAATACGAATCTCATTTGAAAAATTTAATGAGATATAGTTATAAAATACACCATGAGTTCAATTGTTGTTGGATTAAATTTGAGTTGTGTCCTCTATACTAAACATATTCTAAATGCCCTCTATATATTTATTTGTATTACATGGGCCCCTGTTGAAATTATGGTGTATTAAAGACTAATCTCATTTGAAAAATTTATTGAGATATAGTTATAAAATACAAAATGAGTTCAATTGTTGTTGGATTAAATTTAAGTTATGTGTCCTCTATACTAAACATATTCTAAATACCTTCTATATATTTATTAGTATTACATGGGCCCCTGTTGAAATTATGGTGTATTAAAGACTAATCTCATTTGAAAAATTTATTGAGATATAGTTATAAAATACACCATCAGTTCAATTGTTGTTGAATTAAATTTAAGTTGTCTCCTCTATACTAAACATATTCTAAATACCCTCTATATGTTTATTAGTATTACATGGGCCACAATTGAAATTATGGTGTATTAAATACTAATCTCATTTGAAAAATTTAATGAGATATAGTTATAAAATACACCATGAGTTCTCTTGTTGTTGGATTAAATTTAAGTTGTGTCCTCTATACTAAACATATTCTAAATACCCTCTATATATTTATGAGTATTACAAGGGCCCCAATTGAAATTATGGTGTATTAAATACTAATCTCATTTGAAAAATTTAATGAGATATAGTTATAAAATACACCATGAGTTCAATTGTTTTTGGATTAAATTTAAGTTTTGTGTCCTCTACTAAACATATTCTAAATACCCTCTATATATTTATTAGTATTACAAGGGACCCTATTGAAATTATGGTTTATTAAATACTAATCTCATTTGAAAAATTTAATGAGATATAGTTATAAAATACACCATGATTTCAATTGTTGTTGGGTTACATTTAAGTTATGTGTCCTCTATACTAAACATATTCTAAATACCCTCTATATATTTATGAGTATTACAAGGGCCCCAATTGAAATTATGGTGTATTAAATACTAATCTCATTTGAAAAATTTAATGAGATATAGTTATAAAATACACCATGAGTTCAATTGTTTTTGGATTAAATTTAAGTTTTGTGTCCTCTACTAAACATATTCTAAATACCCTCTATATATTTATTAGTATTACAAGGGACCCTATTGAAATTATGGTTTATTAAATACTAATCTCATTTGAAAAATTTAATGAGATATAGTTATAAAATACACCATGAGTTCTCTTGTTGTTGGATTAAATTTAAGTTGTGTCCTCTATACTAAACATATTCTAAATACCCTCTATATATTTATGAGTATTACAAGGGCCCCAATTGAAATTATGGTGTATTAAATACTAATCTCATTTGAAAAATTTAATGAGATATAGTTATAAAATACACCATGAGTTCTCTTGTTGTTGGATTAAATTTAAGTTGTGTCCTCTATACTAAACATATTCTAAATACCCTCTATATATTTATGAGTATTACAAGGGCCCCCATTGAAATTATGGGGTATTAAATACTAATTTCATTTGAAAAATGTAATGAGATATAGTTATAAAATACACCATGAGTTCAATTGTTGTTGGATTAAATTTAAGTTATGTGTCCTCTATACTAAACATACTCTAAATACCTTCTATATATTTATTAGTATTACATGGGCCCCAGTTGAAATTATGGTGTATTAAAGACTAATCTCATTTGAAAAATGTAATGAGATATAGTTATAAAATACACCATGAGTTCAATTGTTTTTGGATTAAATTTAAGTTTTGTGTCCTCTACTAAACATATTCTAAATACCCTCTATATATTTATTAGTATTACAAGGGACCCTATTGAAATTATGGTTTATTAAATACTAATCTCATTTGAAAAATTTAATGAGATATAGTTATAAAATACACCATGATTTCAATTGTTGTTGGATTACATTTAAGTTATGTGTCCTCTATACTAAACATATTCTAAATACCCTCTATATATTTATGAGTATTACAAGGGCCCCCATTGAAATTATGGGGTATTAAATACTAATTTCATTTGAAAAATGTAATGAGATATAGTTATAAAATACACCATGAGTTCAATTGTTGTTGGATTAAATTTAAGTTATGTGTCCTCTATACTAAACATACTCTAAATACCTTCTATATATTTATTAGTATTACATGGGCCCCAGTTGAAATTATGGTGTATTAAAGACTAATCTCATTTGAAAAATGTAATGAGATATAGTTATAAAATACACCATGAGTTCAATTGTTTTTGGATTAAATTTAAGTTTTGTGTCCTCTACTAAACATATTCTAAATACCCTATATATATTTACTAGTATTACAAGGGACCCTATTGAAATTATGGTTTATTAAATACTAATCTCATTTGAAAAATTTAATGAGATATAGTTATAAAATACACCATGATTTCAATTGTTGTTGGATTACATTTAAGTTATGTGTCCTCTATACTAAACATATTCTAAATACCCTCTATATATTTATGAGTATTACAAGGGCCCCAATTGAAATTATGGTGTATTAAATACTAATCTCATTTGAAAAATTTAATGAGATATAGTTATAAAATACACCATGAGTTCAATTGTTTTTGGATTAAATTTAAGTTTTGTGTCCTCTACTAAACATATTCTAAATACCCTCTATATATTTATTAGTATTACAAGGGACCCTATTGAAATTATGGTTTATTAAATACTAATCTCATTTGAAAAATTTAATGAGATATAGTTATAAAATACACCATGATTTCAATTGTTGTTGGATTACATTTAAGTTATGTGTCCTCTATACTAAACATATTCTAAATACCCTCTATATATTTATGAGTATTACAAGGGCCCCAATTGAAATTATGGTGTATTAAATACTAATCTCATTTGAAAAATTTAATGAGATATAGTTATAAAATACACCATGAGTTCAATTGTTGTTGGATTAAATTTAAGTTGTGTCCTCTATACTAAACATATTCTAAATGCCCTCTATATATTTATTTGTATTACATGGGCCCCAATTGAAATTATGGTGTATTAAATACTAATCTCATTTGAAAAATTTAATGTGATATAGTTATAAAATACACCATGAGTTCAATTGTTGTTGGATTAAATTTAAGTTATGTGTCCTCTATACTAAACATATTCTAAATGCCCTCTATATATTTATTTGTATTACATGGGCCCCAATTGAAATTATGGTGCATTAAATACTAATCTCATTTGAAAAATTTAATGAGATATAGTTATAAAATACACCATGAGTTCTCTTGTTGTTGGATTAAATTTAAGTTATGTGTCCTCTATACTAAACATATTCTAAATACCCTCTATATATTTATGAGTATTACAAGGGCCCCAATTGAAATTATGGTGTATTAAATACTAATCTCATTTGAAAAATTTAATGAGATATAGTTATAAAATACACCATGAGTTCAATTGTTGTTGGATTAAATTTAAGTTGTGTCCTCTATACTAAACATATTCTAAATGCCCTCTATATATTTATTTGTATTACATGGGCCCCAATTGAAATTATGGTGTATTAAATACTAATCTCATTTGAAAAATTTAATGTGATATAGTTATAAAATACACCATGAGTTCAATTGTTGTTGGATTAAATTTAAGTTATGTGTCCTCTATACTAAACATATTCTAAATGCCCTCTATATATTTATTTGTATTACATGGGCCCCAATTGAAATTATGGTGCATTAAATACTAATCTCATTTGAAAAATTTAATGAGATATAGTTATAAAATACACCATGAGTTCTCTTGTTGTTGGATTAAATTTAAGTTATGTGTCCTCTATACTAAACATATTCTAAATACCCTCTATATATTTATGAGTATTACAAGGGCCCCAATTGAAATTATGGTGTATTAAATACTAATCTCATTTGAAAAATTTAATGAGATATAGTTATAAAATACACCATGAGTTCAATTGTTGTTGGATTAAATTTAAGTTGTGTCCTCTATACTAAACATATTCAAAATGCCCTCTATATATTTATTTGTATTACATGGGCCCCAATTGAAATTATGGTGTATTAAATACTAATCTCATTTGAAAAATTTATTGAGATATAATTATAAAATACACCATCAGTTCAATTGTTGTTGAATTAAATTTAAGTTGTGTCCTCTATACTAAACATATTCAAAATGCCCTCTATATATTTATTTGTATTACATGGACCCCAATTGAAATTATGGTGTATTAAATACTAATCTCATTTGAAAAATTTAATGAGATATAGTTATAAAATACACCATGAGTTCAATTGTTGTTGGATTAAATTTAAGTTGTGTCCTCTATACTAAACATATTCTAAATGCCCTCTATATATTTATTTGTATTACATGGGCCCCAATTGAAATTATGGTGTATTAAATACTAATCTCATTTGAAAAATTTAATGTGATATAGTTATAAAATACACCATGAGTTCAATTGTTGTTGGATTAAATTTAAGTTATGTGTCCTCTATACTAAACATATTCTAAATGCCCTCTATATATTTATTTGTATTACATGGGCCCCAATTGAAATTATGGTGCATTAAATACTAATCTCATTTGAAAAATTTAATGAGATATAGTTATAAAATACACCATGAGTTCAATTGTTGTTGGATTAAATATGAGTTGTGTCCTCTATACTAAACATATTCTAAATGCCCTCTATATATTTATTTGTATTACATGGGCCCCAATTGAAATTATGGTGTATTAAATACTAATCTCATTTGAAAAATTTATTGAGATATAGTTATAAAATACACCATCAGTTCAATTGTTGTTGAATTAAATTTAAGTTGTGTCCTCTATACTAAACATATTCAAAATGCCCTCTATATATTTATTTGTATTACATGGGCCCCAATTGAAATTATGGTGTATTAAATACTAATCTCATTTGAAAAATTTAATGAGATATAGTTATAAAATACACCATGAGTTCTCTTGTTGTTGGATTAAATTTAAGTTGTGTCCTCTATACTAAACATATTCTAAATACCCTCTATATATTTATGAGTATTACAAGGGCCCCCATTGAAATTATGGGGTATTAAATACTAATTTCATTTGAAAAATGTAATGAGATATAGTTATAAAATACACCATGAGTTCAATTGTTGTTGGATTAAATTTAAGTTATGTGTCCTCTATACTAAACATACTCTAAATACCTTCTATATATTTATTAGTATTACATGGGCCCCAGTTGAAATTATGGTGTATTAAAGACTAATCTCATTTGAAAAATGTAATGAGATATAGTTATAAAATACACCATGAGTTCAATTGTTTTTGGATTAAATTTAAGTTTTGTGTCCTCTACTAAACATATTCTAAATACCCTCTATATATTTATTAGTATTACAAGGGACCCTATTGATATTATGGTTTATTAAATACTAATCTCATTTGAAAAATTTAATGAGATATAGTTATAAAATACACCATGATTTCAATTGTTGTTGGATTACATTTAAGTTATGTGTCCTCTATACTAAACATATTCTAAATACCCTCTATATATTTATGAGTATTACAAGGGCCCCAATTGAAATTATGGTGTATTAAATACTAATCTCATTTGAAAAATTTAATGAGATATAGTTATAAAATACACCATGAGTTCAATTGTTTTTGGATTAAATTTAAGTTTTGTGTCCTCTATACTAAACATATTCTAAATGCCCTCTATATATTTATTTGTATTACATGGGCCCCAATTGAAATTATGGTGCATTAAATACTAATCTCATTTGAAAAATTTAATGAGATATAGTTATAAAATACACCATGAGTTCTCTTGTTGTTGGATTAAATTTAAGTTATGTGTCCTCTATACTAAACATATTCTAAATACCCTCTATATATTTATGAGTATTACAAGGGCCCCAATTGAAATTATGGTGTATTAAATACTAATCTCATTTGAAAAATTTAATGAGATATAGTTATAAAATACACCATGAGTTCTCTTGTTGTTGGATTAAATTTAAGTTATGTGTCCTCTATACTAAACATATTCTAAATACCCTCTATATATTTATGAGTATTACAAGGGCCCCAATTGAAATTATGGTGTATTAAATACTAATCTCATTTGAAAAATTTAATGAGATATAGTTATAAAATACACCATGAGTTCAATTGTTGTTGGATTAAATTTAAGTTGTGTCCTCTATACTAAACATATTCAAAATGCCCTCTATATATTTATTTGTATTACATGGGCCCCAATTGAAATTATGGTGTATTAAATACTAATCTCATTTGAAAAATTTATTGAGATATAATTATAAAATACACCATCAGTTCAATTGTTGTTGAATTAAATTTAAGTTGTGTCCTCTATACTAAACATATTCAAAATGCCCTCTATATATTTATTTGTATTACATGGACCCCAATTGAAATTATGGTGTATTAAATACTAATCTCATTTGAAAAATTTAATGAGATATAGTTATAAAATACACCATGAGTTCAATTGTTTTTGGATTAAATTTAAGTTATGTGTCCTCTATACTAAACATATTCTAAATGCCCTCTATATATTTATTTGTATTACATGGGCCCCAATTGAAATTATGGTGCATTAAATACTAATCTCATTTGAAAAATTTAATGAGATATAGTTATAAAATACACCATGAGTTCAATTGTTGTTGGATTAAATTTGAGTTGTGTCCTCTATACTAAACATATTCTAAATGCCCTCTATATATTTATTTGTATTACATGGGCCCCAATTGAAATTATGGTGTATTAAATACTAATCTCATTTGAAAAATTTATTGAGATATAGTTATAAAATACACCATCAGTTCAATTGTTGTTGAATTAAATTTAAGTTGTGTCCTCTATACTAAACATATTCAAAATGCCCTCTATATATTTATTTGTATTACATGGGCCCCAATTGAAATTATGGTGTATTAAATACTAATCTCATTTGAAAAATTTAATGAGATATAGTTATAAAATACACCATGAGTTCAATTGTTTTTGGATTAAATTTAAGTTATGTGTCCTCTATACTAAACATATTCTAAATACCCTCTATATATTTATTAGTATTACAAGGGACCCTATTGAAATTATGGTGTATTAAATACTAATCTCATTTGAAAAATTTAATGAGATATAGTTATAAAATACACCATGAGTTCAATTGTTTTTGGATTAAATTTAAGTTATGTGTCCTCTATACTAAACATATTCTAAATACCCTCTATATATTTATTAGTATTACAAGGGACCCTATTGAAATTATGGTGTATTAAATACGAATCTCATTTGAAAAATTTATTGAGATATAGTTATAAAATACACCATCAGTTCAATTGTTGTTGAATTAAATTTAAGTTGTGTCCTCTATACTAAACATATTCAAAATGCCCTCTATATATTTATTTGTATTACATGGGCCCCAATTGAAATTATGGTGTATTAAATACTAATCTCATTTGAAAAATTTATTGAGATATAGTTATAAAATACACCATCAGTTCAATTGTTGTTGAATTAAATTTAAGTTGTGTCCTCTATTCTAAACATATTCAAAATGCCCTCTATATATTTATTTGTATTACATGGGCCCCAATTGAAATTATGGTGTATTAAATACTAATCTCATTTGAAAAATTTAATGAGATATAGTTATAAAATACACCATGAGTTCAATTGTTTTTGGATTAAATTTAAGTTATGTGTTCTCTATACTAAACATATTCTAAATACCCTCTATATATTTATTAGTATTACAAGGGACCCTATTGAAATTATGGTGTATTAAATACTAATCTCATTTGAAAAATTTAATGAGATATAGTTATAAAATACACCATGAGTTCAATTGTTGTTGGATTAAATTTGAGTTGTGTCCTCTATACTAAACATATTCTAAATGCCCTCTATATATTTATTTGTATTACATGGGCCCCAATTGAAATTATGGTGTATTAAATACTAATCTCATTTGAAAAATTTAATGAGATATAGTTATAAAATACACCATGAGTTCAATTGTTGTTGGATTAAATTTAAGTTGTGTCCTCTATACTAAACATATTCTAAATGCCCTCTATATATTTATTTGTATTACATGGGTCCCAATTGAAATTATGGTGTATTAAATACGAATCTCATATGAAAAATTTAATGAGATATAGTTATAAAATACACCATGAGTTCAATTGTTGTTGGATTAAATTTGAGTTGTGTCCTCTATACTAAACATATTCTAAATGCCCTCTATATATTTATTTGTATTACATGGGCCCCTGTTGAAATTATGGTGTATTAAAGACTAATCTCATTTGAAAAATTTAATGAGATATAGTTATAAAATACACCATGAGTTCAATTGTTGTTGGATTAAATTTAAGTTATGTGTCCTCTATACTAAACATATTCTAAATACCTTCTATATATTTATTAGTATTACATGGGCCCCAGTTGAAATTATGGTGTATTAAAGACTAATCTCATTTGAAAAATTTAATGAGATATAGTTATAAAATACACCATGAGTTCAATTGTTTTTGGATTAAATTTAAGTTTTGTGTCCTCTATACTAAACATATTCTAAATACCCTCTATATATTTATGAGTATTACATGGGCCCCTGTTGAAATTATGGTGTATTAAAGACTAATCTCATTTGAAAAATTTAATGAGATATAGTTATAAAATACACCATGAGTTCAATTGTTGTTGGATTAAATTTAAGTTATGTGTCCTCTATACTAAACATATTCAAAATGCCCTCTATATATTTATTTGTATTACATGGACCCCAATTGAAATTATGGTGTATTAAATACTAATCTCATTTGAAAAATTTAATGAGATATAGTTATAAAATACAAAATGAGTTCAATTGTTGTTGGATTAAATTTAAGTTATGTGTCCTCTATACTAAACATATTCTAAATACCCTCTATATATTTATGAGTATTACAAGGGCCCCAATTGAAATTATGGTGTATTAAATACTAATCTCATTTGAAAAATTTAATGAGATATAGTTATAAAATACACCATGAGTTCAATTGTTGTTGGATTAACTTTAAGTTGTGTCGTCTATACTAAACATATTCTAAATGCCCTCTATATATTTATTTGTATTACATGGGCCCCAATTGAAATTATGGTGTATTAAATACTAATCTCATTTGAAAAATTTAATGAGATATAGTTATAAAATACACCATGAGTTCAATTGTTGTTGGATTAAATTTAAGTTGTGTCCTCTATACTAAACATATTCTAAATGCCCTCTATATATTTATTTGTATTACATGGGCCCCAATTGAAAGTATGGTGTATTAAATACTAATCTCATTTGAAAAATTTAATGAGATATAGTTATAAAATACACCATGAGTTCAGTTGTTTTTGGATTAAATTTAAGTTATATGTCCTCTATACTAATAATATTCTTAATACCCTCTATATATTTATGAGTATTACAAGTGCCCCAATTGAAAGTATGGTGTATTAAATACTAATCTCATTTGAAAAATTTAATGAGATATAGTTATAAAATACACCATGAGTTCAATTGTTGTTGGATTAAATTTGAGTTGTGTCCTCTATACTAAACATATTCAAAATGCCCTCTATATATTTATTTGTATTACATGGACCCCAATTGAAATTATGGTGTATTAAATACTAATCTCATTTGAAAAATTTAATGAGATATAGTTATAAAATACACCATGAGTTCAATTGTTGTTGGATTAAATTTGAGTTGTGTCCTCTATACTAAACATATTCTAAATGCCCTCTATATATTTATTTGTATTACATGGGCCCCAATTGAAATTATGGTGTATTAAATACTAATCTCATTTGAAAAATTTAATGAGATATAGTTATAAAATACACCATGAGTTCAATTGTTGTTGGATTAAATTTAAGTTGTGTCCTCTATACTAAACATATTCTAAATGCCCTCTATATATTTATTTGTATTACATGGGCCCCAATTGAAATTATGGTGTATTAAATACTAATCTCATTTGAAAAATTTAATGTGATATAGTTATAAAATACACCATGAGTTCAATTGTTGTTGGATTAAATTTAAGTTATGTGTCCTCTATACTAAACATATTCTAAATGCCCTCTATATATTTATTTGTATTACATGGGCCCCAATTGAAATTATGGTGCATTAAATACTAATCTCATTTGAAAAATTTAATGAGATATAGTTATAAAATACACCATGAGTTCAATTGTTGTTGGATTAAATTTGAGTTGTGTCCTCTATACTAAACATATTCTAAATGCCCTCTATATATTTATTTGTATTACATGGGCCCCAATTGAAATTATGGTGTATTAAATACTAATCTCATTTGAAAAATTTATTGAGATATAGTTATAAAATACACCATCAGTTCAATTGTTGTTGAATTAAATTTAAGTTGTGTCCTCTATACTAAACATATTCAAAATGCCCTCTATATATTTATTTGTATTACATGGGCCCCAATTGAAATTATGGTGTATTAAATACTAATCTCATTTGAAAAATTTAATGAGATATAGTTATAAAATACACCATGAGTTCAATTGTTTTTGGATTAAATTTAAGTTATGTGTCCTCTATACTAAACATATTCTAAATACCCTCTATATATTTATTAGTATTACAAGGGACCCTATTGAAATTATGGTGTATTAAATACTAATCTCATTTGAAAAATTTAATGAGATATAGTTATAAAATACACCATGAGTTCAATTGTTTTTGGATTAAATTTAAGTTATGTGTCCTCTATACTAAACATATTCTAAATACCCTCTATATATTTATTAGTATTACAAGGGACCCTATTGAAATTATGGTGTATTAAATACTAATCTCATTTGAAAAATTTAATGAGATATAGTTATAAAATACACCATGAGTTCAATTGTTTTTGGATTAAATTTAAGTAATGTGACCTCTATACTAAACATATTCTAAATACCATCTATATATTTAGTAGTGTTACATGGGCCCCAATTGAAATTATGGTGTATTAAATACTAATCTCATTTGAAAAATTTAATGAGATATAGTTATAAAATACACCATGAGTTCAATGGTTGTTGGATTAAATTTGAGTTGTGTCCTCTATACTAAACATATTCTAAATGCCCTCTATATATTTATTTGTATTACATGGGCCCCAATTGAAATTATGGTGTATTAAATACTAATCTCATTTGAAAAATTTAATGAGATATAGTTATAAAATACACCATGAGTTCAATTGTTGTTGGATTAAATTTGAGTTGTGTCCTCTATACTAAACATATTCTAAATGCCCTCTATATATTTATTTGTATTACATGGGCCCCAATTGAAATTATGGTGTATTAAATACTAATCTCATTTGAAAAATTTAATGTGATATAGTTATAAAATACACCATGAGTTCAATTGTTGTTGGATTAAATTTAAGATATGTGTCCTCGATACTAAACATATTCTAAATACCCTCTATATATTTATTAGTATTACATGGGCCCCAATTGAAATTATGGTGTATTAAATACTAATCTCATTTGAAAAATTTAATGAGATATAGTTATAAAATACACCATGAGTTCAATTGTTGTTGGATTAAATTTGAGTTGTGTCCTCTATACTAAACATATTCTAAATGCCCTCTATATATTTATTTGTATTACATGGGCCCCAATTGAAATTATGGTGTATTAAATACTAATCTCATTTGAAAAATTTAATGAGATATAGTTATAAAATACACCATGAGTTCAATTGTTTTTGGATTAAATTTAAGTTATGTGTCCTCTATACTAAACATATTCTAAATGCCCTCTGTATATTTATTTGTATCACTTGGGCCCCAATTGAAATTATGGTGTATTAAATACTAATCTCATTTGAAAAATTTAATGAGATATAGTTATAAAATACACCATGAGTTCAATTGTTTTTGGATTAAATTTAAGTTATGTGTCCTCTATACTAAACATATTCTAAATGCCCTCTATATATTTATTTGTATTACATGGGCCCCAATTGAAATTATGGTGTATTAAATACGAATCTCATTTGAAAAATTTAATGAGATATAGTTATAAAATACACCATGAGTTCAATTGTTGTTGGATTACATTTAAGTTATGTGTCCTCTATACTAAACATATTCTAAATACCCTCTATATATTTATGAGTATTACAAGGGCCCCAATTGAAATTATGGTGTATTAAATACTAATCTCATTTGAAAAATTTAATGAGATATAGTTATAAAATACACCATGAGTTCAATTGTTGTTGGATTAAATTTGAGTTGTGTCCTCTATACTAAACATATTCTAAATGCCCTCTATATATTTATTTGTATTACATGGGCCCCAATTGAAATTATGGTGTATTAAATACTAATCTCATTTGAAAAATTTAATGAGATATAGTTATAAAATACACCATGAGTTCAATTGTTGTTGGATTAAATTTAAGTTATGTGTCCTCTATACTAAATATATTCTAAATACCTTCTATATATTTATTAGTATTACAAGGGACCCTATTGAAATTATGGTGTATTAAATACGAATCTCATTTGAAAAATTTAATGAGATATAGTTATAAAATACACCATGAGTTCAATTGTTGTTGGATTAAATTTGAGTTGTGTCCTCTATACTAAACATATTCTAAATGCCCTCTATATATTTATTTGTATTACATGGGCCCCAATTGAAATTATGGTGTATTAAATACTAATCTCATTTGAAAAATTTAATGAGATATAGTTATAAAATACACCATGAGTTCTCTTGTTGTTTGATTAAATTTAAGTTATGTGTCCTCTATACTAAACATATTCTAAATACCCTCTATATATTTATGAGTATTACAAGGGCCCCAATTGAAATTATGGTGTATTAAATACTAATCTCATTTGAAAAATTTAATGAGATATAGTTATAAAATACACCATGAGTTCAATTGTTGTTGGATTAAATTTGAGTTGTGTCCTCTATACTAAACATATTCTAAATGCCCTCTATATATTTATTTGTATTACATGGGCCCCAATTGAAATTATGGTGTATTAAATACTAATCTCATTTGAAAAATTTAATGAGATATAGTTATAAAATACACCATGAGTTCAATGGTTGTTGGATTAAATTTGAGTTGTGTCCTCTATACTAAACATATTCTAAATGCCCTCTATATATTTATTTGTATTACATGGGCCCCAATTGAAATTATGGTGTATTAAATACTAATCTCATTTGAAAAATTTAATGAGATATAGTTATAAAATACACCATGAGTTCAATTGTTATTGGATTAAATTTGAGTTGTGTCCTCTATACTAAACATATTCTAAATGCCCTCTATATATTTATTTGTATTACATGGGCCCCAATTGAAATTATGGTGTATTAAATACTAATCTCATTTGAAAAATTTAATGTGATATAGTTATAAAATACACCATGAGTTCAATTGTTGTTGGATTAAATTTAAGATATGTGTCCTCGATACTAAACATATTCTAAATGCCCTCTATATATTTATTTGTATTACATGGGCCCCAATTGAAATTATGGTGTATTAAATACTAATCTCATTTGAAAAATTTAATGAGATATAGTTATAAAATACACCATCAGTTCAATTGTTGTTGAATTAAATTTAAGTTGTGTCCTCTATACTAAACATATTCTAAATACCCTCTATATGTTTATTAGTATTACATGGGCCCCAATTGAAATTATGGTGTATTAAATACTAATCTCATTTGAAAAATTTAATGAGATATAGTTATAAAATACACCATGAGTTCAATTGTTGTTGGATTAACTTTAAGTTGTGTCCTCTATAATAAACATATTCTAAATACCCTCTATATGTTTATTAGTATTACATGGGCCCCAATTGAAATTATGGTGTATTAAATACTAATCTCATTTGAAAAATTTAATGAGATATAGTTATAAAATACACCATCAGTTCAATTGTTGTTGAATTAAATTTAAGTTGTGTCCTGTATACTAAACATATTCAAAATGCCCTCTATATATTTATTTGTATTACATGGGCCCCAATTGAAATTATGGTGTATTAAATACTAATCTCATTTGAAAAATTTATTGAGATATAGTTATAAAATACACCATGAGTTCAATTGTTTTTGGATTAAATTTAAGTTATGTGTCCTCTATACTAAACATATTCTAAATACCCTCTATATATTTATGAGTATTACAAGGGTCCCAATTGAAATTATGGTGTATTAAATACTAATCTCATTTGAAAAATTTATTGAGATATAGTTATAAAATACACCATCAGTTCAATTGTTGTTGAATTAAATTTAAGTTGTGTCCTCTATACTAAACATATTCTAAATACCCTTTATATATTTATTAGTATTACAAGGGACCCTATTGAAATTATGGTTTATTAAATACTAATCTCATTTGAAAAATTTAATGAGATATAGTTATAAAATACACCATGAGTTCAATTGTTGTTGGATTAACTTTAAGTTGTGTCCTCTATACTAAACATATTCTAAATACCCTCTATATGTTTATTAGTATTACATGGGCCCCAATTGAAATTATGGTGTATTAAATACTAATCTCATTTGAAAAATTTAATGAGATATAGTTATAAAATACACCATGAGTTCAATTGTTGTTGGATTAAATTTGAGTTGTGTCCTCTATACTAAACATATTCTAAATGCCCTCTATATATTTATTTGTATTACATGGGCCCCAATTGAAATTATGGTGTATTAAATACTAATCTCATTTGAAAAATTTAATGAGATATAGTTATAAAATACACCATGAGTTCAATTGTTTTTGGATTAAATTTAAGTTATGTGTCCTCTATACTAAACATATTCTAAATGCCCTCTATATATTTATTTGTATTACATGGGCCCCAATTGAAATTATGGTGTATTAAATACGAATCTCATTTGAAAAATGTAATGAGATATAGTTATAAAATACACCATGAGTTCAATTGTTGTTGGATTACATTTAAGTTATGTGTCCTCTATACTAAACATATTCTAAATACCCTCTATATATTTATGAGTATTACAAGGGCCCCAATTGAAATTATGGTGTATTAAATACTAATATCATTTGAAAAATTTAATGAGATATAGTTATAAAATACACCATGAGTTCAATTGTTGTTGGATTAAATTTGAGTTGTGTCCTCTATACTAAACATATTCTAAATGCCCTCTATATATTTATTTGTATTACATGGGCCCCAATTGAAATTATGGTGTATTAAATACTAATCTCATTTGAAAAATTTAATGAGATATAGTTATAAAATACACCATCAGTTCAATTGTTGTTGAATTAAATTTAAGTTGTGTCCTCTATACTAAACATATTCTAAATACCCTCTATATGTTTATTAGTATTACATGGGCCCCAATTGAAATTATGGTGTATTAAATACTAATCTCATTTGAAAAATTTAATGAGATATAGTTATAAAATACACCATGAGTTCAATTGTTGTTGGATTAAATTTGAGTTGTGTCCTCTATACTAAACATATTCTAAATACCCTCTATATATTTATTAGTATTACAAGGGACCCTATTGAAATTATGGGGTATTAAATACTAATCTCATTTGAAAAATTTAATGAGATATAGTTATAAAATACACCATGAGTTCAATTGTTGTTGGATTAAATTTGAGTTGTGTCCTCTATACTAAACATATTCTAAATGCCCTCTATATATTTATTAGTATTACATGGGCCCCAATTGAAATTATGGTGTATTAAATACTAATCTCATTTGAAAAATTTAATGAGATATAGTTATAAAATACACCATGAGTTCAATTGTTGTTGGATTAAATTTAAGTTATGTGTCCTCTATACTAAACATATTCTAAATACCCTCTATATATTTATTAGTATTACAAGGGCCCCAATTGAAATTATGGTGTATTAAATACTAATCTCATTTGAAAAATGTATTGAGATATAGTTATAAAATACACCATCAGTTCAATTGTTGTTGAATTAAATTTAAGTTGTGTCCTCTATACTAAACATATTCAAAATGCCCTCTATATATTTATTTGTATTACATGGGCCCCAATTGAAATTATGGTGTATTAAATACTAATCTCATTTGAAAAATTTAATGAGATATAGTTATAAAATACACCATGAGTTCAATTGTTGTTGGATTAAATTTAAGTTATGTGTCCTCTATACTAAACATATTCTAAATACCCTCTATATATTTATTAGTATTACATGGGCCCCAATTGAAATTATGGTGTATTAAATACTAATCTCATTTGAAAAAATTAATGAGATATAGTTATAAAATACACCATGAGTTCAGTTGTTGTTGGATTAAATTTGAGTTGTGTCCTCTATACTAAACATATTCTAAATGCCCTCTATATATTTATTTGTATTACATGGGCCCCAATTGAAATTATGGTGTATTAAATACTAATCTCATTTGAAAAATTTAATGAGATATAGATATAAAATACACCATGAGTTCAATTGTTGTTGGATTAAATTTAAGTTGTGTCCTCTATACTAAACATATTCTAAATGCCCTCTATATATTTATTTGTATTACATGGGCCCCAATTGAAATTATGGTGTATTAAATACGAATCTCATTTGAAAAATTTAATGAGATATAGTTATAAAATACACCATGTGTTCAAATGTTGTTGGATTAAATTTAAGTTGTGTCCTCTATACTAAACATATTCTAAATGCCCTCTATATATTTATTTGTATTACATGGGCCCCAATTGAAATTATGGTGTATTAAATACTAATCTCATTTGAAAAAATTAATGAGATATAGTTATAAAATACACCATGAGTTCAGTTGTTGTTGGATTAAATTTGAGTTGTGTCCTCTATACTAAACATATTCTAAATGCCCTCTATATATTTATTTGTATTACATGGGCCCCAATTGAAATTATGGTGTATTAAATACGAATCTCATTTGAAAAATTTAATGAGATATAGTTATAAAATACACCATGTGTTCAAATGTTGTTGGATTAAATTTAAGTTGTGTCCTCTATACTAAACATATTCTAAATGCCCTCTATATATTTATTTGTATTACATGGGCCCCAATTGAAATTATGGTGTATTAAATACGAATCTCATTTGAAAAATTTAATGAGATATAGTTATAAAATACTCCATGAGTTCTCTTGTTGTTGGATTAAATTTAAGTTATGTGTCCTCTATACTAAACATATTCTAAATACCCTCTATATATTTATTAGTATTACAAGGGACCCTATTGAAATTATGGTGTATTAAATACTAATCTCATTTGCAAAATTTAATGAGATATAGTTATAAAATACACCATGAGTTCAATTGTTTTTGGATTAAATTTAAGTTGTGTCCTCTATACTAAACATATTCTAAATACCCTCTATATGTTTATTAGTATTACATGGGCCCCAATTGAAATTATGGTGTATTAAATACTAATCTCATTTGAAAAATTTATTGAGATATAGTTATAAAATACACCATGAGTTCAATTGTTGTTGGATTAAATTTAAGTTATGTGTCCTCTATACTAAACATATTCTAAATACCCTCTATATATTTATTAGTATTACATGGGCCCCAATTGAAATTATGGTGTATTAAATAGTAATCTCATTTGAAAAATTTAATGAGATATAGTTATAAAATACACCATGAGTTCAATTGTTGTTGGATTAACTTTAAGTTGTGTCCTCTATACTAAACATATTCTAAATACCCTCTATATGTTTATTAGTATTACATGGGCCCCAATTGAAATTATGGTGTATTAAATACTAATCTCATTTGAAAAATTTATTGAGATATAGTTATAAAATACACCATGAGTTCAATTGTTGTTGGATTAAATTTAAGTTATGTGTCCTCTATACTAAACATATTCTAAATACCCTCTATATATTTATTAGTATTACATGGGCCCCAATTGAAATTATGGTGTATTAAATACTAATCTCATTTGAAAAATTTAATGAGATATAGTTATAAAATACACCATGAGTTCAATTGTTGTTGGATTAACTTTAAGTTGTGTCCTCTATACTAAACATATTCTAAATACCCTCTATATGTTTATTAGTATTACATGGGCCCCAATTGAAATTATGGTGTATTAAATACTAATCTCATTTGAAAAATTTAATGAGATATAGTTATAAAATACACCATCAGTTCAATTGTTGTTGAATTAAATTTAAGTTGTGTCCTGTATACTAAACATATTCAAAATGCCCTCTATATATTTATTTGTATTACATGGGCCCCAATTGAAATTATGGTGTATTAAATACTAATCTCATTTGAAAAATTTATTGAGATATAGTTATAAAATACACCATGAGTTCAATTGTTTTTGGATTAAATTTAAGTTATGTGTCCTCTATACTAAACATATTCTAAATACCCTCTATATATTTATGAGTATTACAAGGGTCCCAATTGAAATTATGGTGTATTAAATACTAATCTCATTTGAAAAATTTATTGAGATATAGTTATAAAATACACCATCAGTTCAATTGTTGTTGAATTAAATTTAAGTTGTGTCCTCTATACTAAACATATTCTAAATACCCTTTATATATTTATTAGTATTACAAGGGACCCTATTGAAATTATGGTTTATTAAATACTAATCTCATTTGAAAAATTTAATGAGATATAGTTATAAAATACACCATGAGTTCAATTGTTGTTGGATTAAATTTGAGTTGTGTCCTCTATACTAAACATATTCTAAATGCCCTCTATATATTTATTTGTATTACATGGGCCCCAATTGAAATTATGGTGTATTAAATACTAATCTCATTTGAAAAATTTAATGAGATATAGTTATAAAATACACCATGAGTTCAATTGTTTTTGGATTAAATTTAAGTTATGTGTCCTCTATACTAAACATATTCTAAATGCCCTCTATATATTTATTTGTATTACATGGGCCCCAATTGAAATTATGGTGTATTAAATACGAATCTCATTTGAAAAATGTAATGAGATATAGTTATAAAATACACCATGAGTTCAATTGTTGTTGGATTACATTTAAGTTATGTGTCCTCTATACTAAACATATTCTAAATACCCTCTATATATTTATGAGTATTACAAGGGCCCCAATTGAAATTATGGTGTATTAAATACTAATATCATTTGAAAAATTTAATGAGATATAGTTATAAAATACACCATGAGTTCAATTGTTGTTGGATTAAATTTGAGTTGTGTCCTCTATACTAAACATATTCTAAATGCCCTCTATATATTTATTTGTATTACATGGGCCCCAATTGAAATTATGGTGTATTAAATACTAATCTCATTTGAAAAATTTAATGAGATATAGTTATAAAATACACCATCAGTTCAATTGTTGTTGAATTAAATTTAAGTTGTGTCCTCTATACTAAACATATTCTAAATACCCTCTATATGTTTATTAGTATTACATGGGCCCCAATTGAAATTATGGTGTATTAAATACTAATCTCATTTGAAAAATTTAATGAGATATAGTTATAAAATACACCATGAGTTCAATTGTTGTTGGATTAAATTTGAGTTGTGTCCTCTATACTAAACATATTCTAAATACCCTCTATATATTTATTAGTATTACAAGGGACCCTATTGAAATTATGGGGTATTAAATACTAATCTCATTTGAAAAATTTAATGAGATATAGTTATAAAATACACCATGAGTTCAATTGTTGTTGGATTAAATTTGAGTTGTGTCCTCTATACTAAACATATTCTAAATACCCTCTATATATTTATTAGTATTACATGGGCCCCAATTGAAATTATGGTGTATTAAATACGAATCTCATTTGAAAAATGTAATGAGATATAGTTATAAAATACACCATGAGTTCAATTGTTGTTGGATTACATTTAAGTTATGTGTCCTCTATACTAAACATATTCTAAATACCCTCTATATATTTATGAGTATTACAAGGGCCCCAATTGAAATTATGGTGTATTAAATACTAATATCATTTGAAAAATTTAATGAGATATAGTTATAAAATACACCATGAGTTCAATTGTTGTTGGATTAAATTTGAGTTGTGTCCTCTATACTAAACATATTCTAAATACCCTCTATATATTTATTAGTATTACAAGGGACCCTATTGAAATTATGGGGTATTAAATACTAATCTCATTTGAAAAATTTAATGAGATATAGTTATAAAATACACCATGAGTTCAATTGTTGTTGGATTAAATTAGAGTTGTGTCCTCTATACTAAACATATTCTAAATACCCTCTATATATTTATTAGTATTACAAGGGACCCTATTGAAATTATGGGGTATTAAATACTAATCTCATTTGAAAAATTTAATGAGATATAGTTATATAATACACCATGAGTTCAATTGTTGTTGGATTAAATTTGAGTTGTGTCCTCTATACTAAACATATTCTAAATGCCCTCTATATATTTATTAGTATTACATGGGCCCCAATTGAAATTATGGTGTATTAAATACTAATCTCATTTGAAAAATTTAATGAGATATAGTTATAAAATACACCATGAGTTCAATTGTTGTTGGATTAACTTTAAGTTGTGTCCTCTATACTAAACATATTCTAAATACCCTCTATATGTTTATTAGTATTACATGGGCCCCAATTGAAATTATGGTGTATTAAATACTAATCTCATTTGAAAAATTTAATGAGATATAGTTATAAAATACACCATCAGTTCAATTGTTGTTGAATTAAATTTAAGTTGTGTCCTGTATACTAAACATATTCAAAATGCCCTCTATATATTTATTTGTATTACAAGGGACCCTATTGAAATTATGGGGTATTAAATACTAATCTCATTTGAAAAATTTAATGAGATATAGTTATAAAATACACCATGAGTTCAATTGTTGTTGGATTAAATTTAAGTTATGTGTCCTCTATACTAAACATATTCTAAATACCCTCTATATATTTATTTGTATTACATGGGCCCCAATTGAAATTATGGTGTATTAAATACTAATCTCATTTGAAAAATTTAATGAGATATAGTTATAAAATACACCATCAGTTCAATTGTTGTTGAATTAAATTTAAGTTGTGTCCTGTATACTAAACATATTCAAAATGCCCTCTATATATTTATTTGTATTACAAGGGACCCTATTGAAATTATGGGGTATTAAATACTAATCTCATTTGAAAAATTTAATGAGATATAGTTATAAAATACACCATGAGTTCAATTGTTGTTGGATTAAATTTAAGTTATGTGTCCTCTATACTAAACATATTCTAAATACCCTCTATATATTTATTAGTATTACAAGGGCCCCAATTGAAATTATGGTGTATTAAATACTAATCTCATTTGAAAAATGTATTGAGATATAGTTATAAAATACACCATGAGTTCAATTGTTGTTGGATTAAATTTGAGTTGTGTCTTCTATACTAAACATATTCTAAATACCCTCTATATATTTATTTGTATTACATGGGCCCCAATTGAAATTATGGTGTATTAAATACTAATCTCATTTGAAAAATTTAATGAGATATAGTTATAAAATACACCATGAGTTCAATTGTTGTTGGATTAACTTTAAGTTGTGTCCTCTATACTAAACATATTCTAAATACCCTCTATATGTTTATTAGTATTACATGGGCCCCAATTGAAATTATGGTGTATTAAATACTAATCTCATTTGAAAAATTTAATGAGATATAGTTATAAAATACACCATCAGTTCAATTGTTGTTGAATTAAATTTAAGTTGTGTCCTGTATACTAAACATATTCAAAATGCCCTCTATATATTTATTTGTATTACATGGGCCCCAATTGAAATTATGGTGTATTAAATACTAATCTCATTTGAAAAATTTATTGAGATATAGTTATAAAATACACCATGAGTTCAATTGTTGTTGGATTAAATTTAAGTTATGTGTCCTCTATACTAAACATATTCTAAATACCCTCTATATATTTATTAGTATTACATGGGCCCCAATTGAAATTATGGTGTATTAAATACTAATCTCATTTGAAAAATTTAATGAGATATAGTTATAAAATACACCATGAGTTCAATTGTTGTTGGATTAAATTTAAGTTGTGTCCTCTATACTAAACATATTCTAAATACCCTCTATATGTTTATTAGTATTACATGGGCCCCAATTGAAATTATGGTGTATTAAATACTAATCTCATTTGAAAAATTTAATGAGATATAGTTATAAAATACACCATCAGTTCAATTGTTGTTGAATTAAATTTAAGTTGTGTCCTCTATACTAAACATATTCTAAATACCCTTTATATATTTATTAGTATTACAAGGGACCCTATTGAAATTATGGTTTATTAAATACTAATCTCATTTGAAAAATTTAATGAGATATAGTTATAAAATACACCATGAGTTCAATTATTGTTGGATTAAATTTGAGTTGTGTCCTCTATACTAAACATATTCTAAATGCCCTCTATATATTTATTTGTATTACATGGGCCCCAATTGAAATTATGGTGTATTAAATACTAATCTCATTTGAAAAATTTAATGAGATATAGATATAAAATACACCATGAGTTCAATTGTTGTTGGATTAAATTTAAGTTGTGTCCTCTATACTAAACATATTCTAAATGCCCTCTATATATTTATTTGTATTACATGGGCCCCAATTGAAATTATGGTGTATTAAATACTAATCTCATTTGAAAAATTTAATGAGATATAGATATAAAATACACCATGAGTTCAATTGTTGTTGGATTAAATTTAAGTTGTGTCCTCTATACTAAACATATTCTAAATGCCCTCTATATATTTATTTGTATTACATGGGCCCCAATTGAAATTATGGTGTATTAAATACGAATCTCATTTGAAAAATTTAATGAGATATAGTTATAAAATACACCATGTGTTCAAATGTTGTTGGATTAAATTTAAGTTGTGTCCTCTATACTAAACATATTCTAAATGCCCTCTATATATTTATTTGTATTACATGGGCACCAATTGAAATTATGGTGTATTAAATACGAATCTCATTTGAAAAATTTAATGAGATATAGTTATAAAATACTCCATGAGTTCTCTTGTTGTTGGATTAAATTTAAGTTGTGTCCTCTATACTAAACATATTCTAAATACCCTCTATATGTTTATTAGTATTACATGGGCCCCAATTGAAATTATGGTGTATTAAATACTAATCTCATTTGAAAAATTTAATGAGATATAGTTATAAAATACACCATGAGTTCAATTGTTGTTGGATTAAATTTGAGTTGTGTCCTCTATACTAAACATATTCTAAATGCCCTCTATATGTTTATTAGTATTACATGGGCCCCAATTGAAATTATAGTGTATTAAATACGAATCTCATTTGAAAAATTTATTGAGATTTAGTTATAAAATACACCATCAGTTCAATTGTTGTTGAATTAAATTTAAGTTGTGTCCTCTATACTAAACATATTCAAAATGCCCTCTATATATTTATTTGTATTACATGGGCCCCAATTGAAATTATGGTGTATTAAATACTAATCTCATTTGAAAAATTTATTGAGATATAGTTATAAAATACACCATCAGTTCAATTGTTGTTGAATTAAATTTAAGTTGTGTCCTCTATACTAAACATATTCTAAATACCCTCTATATATTTATTAGTATTACAAGGGCCCCAATTGAAATTATGGTGTATTAAATACTAATCTCATTTGAAAAATTTAATGAGATATAGTTATAAAATACACCATGAGTTCAATTGTTGTTGGATTAAATTTGAGTTGTGTCCTCTATACTAAACATATTCTAAATGCCCTCTATATATTTATTTGTATTACATGGGCCCCAATTGAAATTATGGTGTATTAAATACTAATCTCATTTGAAAAATTTAATGAGATATAGTTATAAAATACACCATGAGTTCAATTGTTGTTAGATTAAATTTGAGTTGTGTCCTCTATACTAAACATATTCTAAATGCCCTCTATATATTTATTTGTATTACATGGGCCCCAATTGAAATTATGGTGTATTAAATACTAATCTCATTTGAAAAATTTAATGAGATATAGTTATAAAATACACCATGAGTTCAATTGTTTTTGGATTAAATTTAAGTTATGTGTCCTCTATACTAAACATATTCTAAATGCCCTCTATATATTTATTTGTATTACATGGGCCCCAATTGAAATTATGGTGTATTAAATACGAATCTCATTTGAAAAATGTAATGAGATATAGTTATAAAATACACCATGAGTTCAATTGTTGTTGGATTAAATTTAAGTTGTGTCCTCTATACTAAACATATTCTAAATGCCCTCTATATATTTATTTGTATTACATGGGCCCCTATTGAAATTATGGTGTATTAAATACTAATCTCATTTGAAAAATTTAATGAGATATAGTTATAAAATACACCATGAGTTCAATTGTTGTTGGATTAAATTTAAGTTGTGTCCTCTATACTAAACATATTCTAAATGCCCTCTATATATTTATTTGTATTACATGGGCCCCAATTGAAATTATGGTGTATTAAATACTAATCTCATTTGAAAAAATTAATGAGATATAGTTATAACATACACCATGAGTTCAATTGTTGTTGGATTAAATTTGAGTTGTGTCCTCTATACTAAACATATTCTAAATGCCCTCTATATATTTATTTGTATTACATGGGCCCCAATTGAAATTATGGTGTATTAAATACTAATCTCATTTGAAAAATTTAATGAGATATAGTTATAAAATACACCATGAGTTCAATTGTTGTTGGATTAAATTTAAGTTATGTGTCCTGTATACTAAACATATTCTAAATACCTTCTATATATTTATTAGTATTACATGGGCCCCAGTTGAAATTATGGTGTATTAAATACTAATCTCATTTGAAAAATTTAATGAGATATAGTTATAAAATACACCATGTGTTCAATTGTTGTTGGATTAAATTTGAGTTGTGTCCTCTATACTAAACATATTCTAAATGCCCTCTATATATTTATTTGTATTACATGGGCCCCAATTGAAATTATGGTGTATTAAATACTAATCTCATTTGAAAAATTTAATGTGATATAGTTATAAAATACACCATGAGTTCAATTGTTGTTGGATTAAATTTAAGATATGTGTCCTCGATACTAAACATATTCTAAATACCCTCTATATATTTATTAGTATTACATGGGCCCCAATTGAAATTATGGTGTATTAAATACTAATCTCATTTGAAAAATTTAATGAGATATAGTTATAAAATACACCATGAGTTCAATTGTTGTTGGATTAAATTTGAGTTGTGTCCTCTATACTAAACATATTCTAAATGCCCTCTATATATTTATTTGTATTACATGGGCCCCAATTGAAATTATGGTGTATTAAATACGAATCTCATTAGAAAAATGTAATGAGATATAGTAATAAAATACACCATGAGTTCAATTGTTGTTGGATTAAATTTAAGTTATGTGTCCTCTATACTAAATATATTCTAAATGCCTTCTATATATTTATTAGTATTACAAGGGCCCCAATTGAAATTATGGTGTATTAAATACTAATCTCATTTGAAAAATTTAATGAGATATAGTAATAAAATACACTATGAGTTCAATTGTTGTTGGATTAAATTTGAGTTGTGTCCTCTATACTAAACATATTCTAAATGCCCTCTATATATTTATTTGTATCACTTGGGCCCCAATTGAAATTATGGTGTATTAAATACTAATCTCATTTGAAAAATTTAATGAGATATAGTTATAAAATACACCATGAGTTCAATTGTTGTTGGATTAAATTTGAGTTGTGTCCTCTATACTAAACATATTCTAAATGCCCTCTATATATTTATTTGTATTACATGGGCCCCAATTGAAATTATGGTGTATTAAATACTAATCTCATTTGAAAAATTTAATGAGATATAGTTATAAAATACACCATGAGTTCAATTGTTGTTGGATTAAATTTGATTTGTGTCCTCTATACTAAACATATTCTAAATGCCCTCTATATATTTATTTGTATTACAAGGGACCCTATTGAAATTATGGGGTATTAAATACTAATCTCATTTGAAAAATTTAATGAGATATAGTTATAAAATACACCATCAGTTCAATTGTTGTTGAATTAAATTTAAGTTGTGTCCTGTATACTAAACATATTCAAAATGCCCTCTATATATTTATTTGTATTACATGGGCCCCAATTGAAATTATGGTGTATTAAATACTAATCTCATTTGAAAAATTTAATGAGATATAGTTATAAAATACACCATCAGTTCAATTGTTGTTGAATTAAATTTAAGTTGTGTCCTGTATACTAAACATATTCAAAATGCCCTCTATATATTTATTTGTATTACATGGGCCCCAATTGAAATTATGGTGTATTAAATACTAATCTCATTTGCAAAATTTATTGAGATATAGTTATAAAATACACCATCAGTTCAATTGTTGTTGAATTAAATTTAAGTTGTGTCCTCTATACTAAACATATTCTAAATGCCCTCTATATATTTATTAGTATTACATGGGCCCCAATTGAAATTATGGTGTATTAAATACTAATCTCATTTGAAAAATTTATTGAGATATAGTTATAAAATACACCATCAGTTCAATTGTTGTTGAATTAAATTTAAGTTGTGTCCTGTATACTAAACATATTCTAAATACCCTCTATATATTTATGAGTATTACAAGGGCCCCAATTGAAATTATGGTGTATTAAATACTAATCTCATTTGAAAAATTTAATGAGATATAGTTATAAAATGCACCATGAGTTCAATTGTTGTTGGATTAAATTTGAGTTGTGTCCTCTATACTAAACATATTCTAAATGCCCTCTATATATTTATTTGTATTACATGGGCCCCAATTGAAATTATGGTGTATTAAATACTAATCTCATTTGAAAAATTTAATGAGATATAGTTATAAAATACACCATGAGTTCAATTGTTGTTGGATTAAATTTGAGATGTGTCCTCTATACTAAACATATTCTAAATGCCCTCTATATATTTATTTGTATTACATGGGCCCCAATTGAAATTATGGTGTATTAAATACTAATCTCATTTGAAAAATTTAATGAGATATAGTTATAAAATCCACCATGAGTTCAATTGTTTTTGGATTAAATTTAAGTAATGTGACCTCTATTCTAAACATATTCTAAATACCCTCTATATATTTATTAGTATTACATGGGCCCCAATTGAAATTATGGTGTATTAAATACTAATCTCATTTGAAAAATTTAATGAGATATAGTTATAAAATACACCATGAGTTCAATTGTTGATGGATTAAATTTGAGTTGTGTCTTCTATACTAAACATATTCTAAATGCCCTCTATATATTTATTTGTATTACATGGGCCCCAATTGAAATTATGGTGTATTAAATACTAATCTCATTTGAAAAATTTAATGAGATATAGTTATAAAATGCACCATGAGTTCAATTGTTGTTGGATTAAATTTGAGTTGTGTCCTCTATACTAAACATATTCTAAATGCCCTCTATATATTTATTTGTATTACATGGGCCCCAATTGAAATTATGGTGTATTAAATACTAATCTCATTTGAAAAATTTAATGAGATATAGTTATAAAATACACCATGAGTTCAATTGTTGATGGATTAAATTTGAGTTGTGTCTTCTATACTAAACATATTCTAAATACCCTCTATATATTTATTTGTATCACTTGGGCCCCAATTGAAATTATGGTGTATTAAATACTAATCTCATTTGAAAAATTTAATGAGATATAGTTATAAAATACACCATGAGTTCAATTGTTTTTGGATTAAATTTAAGTTATGTGTCCTCTATACTAAACATATTCTAAATGCCCTCTATATATTTATTTGTATCACTTGGGCCCCAATTGAAATTATGGTGTATTAAATACTAATCTCATTTGAAAAATTTAATGAGATATAGTTATAAAATGCACCATGAGTTCAATTGTTGTTGGATTAAATTTGAGTTGTGCCCTCTATACTAAACATATTCTAAATGCCCTCTATATATTTATTTGTATTACATGGGCCCCAATTGAAATTATGGTGTATTAAATACTAATCTCATTTGAAAAATTTAATGAGATATAGTTATAAAATACACCATGAGTTCAATTGTTGATGGATTAAATTTGAGTTGTGTCTTCTATACTAAACATATTCTAAATACCCTCTATATATTTATTTGTATCACTTGGGCCCCAATTGAAATTATGGTGTATTAAATACTAATCTCATTTGAAAAATTTAATGAGATATAGTTATAAAATACACCATGAGTTCAATTGTTTTTGGATTAAATTTAAGTTATGTGTCCTCTATACTAAACATATTCTAAATGCCCTCTATATATTTATTTGTATCACTTGGGCCCCAATTGAAATTATGGTGTATTAAATACTAATCTCATTTGAAAAATTTAATGAGATATAGTTATAAAATACACCATGAGTTCAATTGTTTTTGGATTAAATTTAAGTTATGTGTCCTCTATACTAAACATATTCTAAATGCCCTCTATATATTTATTTGTATCACTTGGGCCCCAATTGAAATTATGGTGTATTAAATACGAATCTCATTTGAAAAATGTAATGAGATATAGTTATAAAATACACCATGAGTTCAATTGTTGTTGGATTACATTTAAGTTATGTGTCCTCTATACTAAACATATTCTAAATACCCTCTATATATTTATGAGTATTACAAGGGCCCCAATTGAAATTATGGTGTATTAAATACTAATCTCATTTGAAAAATTTAATGAGATATAGTTATAAAATACACCATGAGTTCAATTGTTGTTGGATTAAATTTGAGTTGTGTCCTCTATACTAAACATATTCTAAATGCCCTCTATATATTTATTTGTATTACATGGGCCCCAATTGAAATTATGGTGTATTAAATACTAATCTCATTTGAAAAATTTAATGAGATATAGTTATAAAATACACCATGAGTTCAATTGTTGTTGGATTAAATTTGAGTTGTGTCCTCTATACTAAACATATTCTAAATGCCCTCTATATATTTATTTGTATTACATGGGCCCCAATTGAAATTATGGTGTATTAAATACTAATCTCATTTGAAAAATTTAATGAGATATAGTTATAAAATACACCATGAGTTCAATTGTTGTTGGATTAAATTTGATTTGTGTCCTCTATACTAAACATATTCTAAATGCCCTCTATATATTTATTTGTATTACAAGGGACCCTATTGAAATTATGGGGTATTAAATACTAATCTCATTTGAAAAATTTAATGAGATATAGTTATAAAATACACCATCAGTTCAATTGTTGTTGAATTAAATTTAAGTTGTGTCCTGTATACTAAACATATTCAAAATGCCCTCTATATATTTATTTGTATTACATGGGCCCCAATTGAAATTATGGTGTATTAAATACTAATCTCATTTGAAAAATTTAATGAGATATAGTTATAAAATACACCATCAGTTCAATTGTTGTTGAATTAAATTTAAGTTGTGTCCTGTATACTAAACATATTCAAAATGCCATCTATATATTTATTTGTATTACATGGGCCCCAATTCAAATTATGGTGTAGTAAATACTAATCTCATTTGCAAAATTTATTGAGATATAGTTATAAAATACACCATCAGTTCAATTGTTGTTGAATTAAATTTAAGTTGTGTCCTCTATACTAAACATATTCTAAATGCCCTCTATATATTTATTAGTATTACATGGGCCCCAATTGAAATTATGGTGTATTAAATACTAATCTCATTTGAAAAATTTAATGAGATATAGTTATAAAATACACCATGAGTTCAATTGTTGTTGGATTAAATTTGATTTGTGTCCTCTATACTAAACATATTCTAAATGCCCTCTATATATTTATTTGTATTACAAGGGACCCTATTGAAATTATGGGGTATTAAATACTAATCTCATTTGAAAAATTTAATGAGATATAGTTATAAAATACACCATGAGTTCTCTTGTTGTTGGATTAAATTTAAGTTATGTGTCCTCTATACTAAACATATTCTAAATACCCTCTATATATTTATGAGTATTACAAGGGCCCCAATTGAAATTATGGTGTATTAAATACTAATCTCATTTGAAAAATTTAATGAGATATAGTTATAAAATACACCATGAGTTCTCTTGTTGTTGGATTAAATTTAAGTTATGTGTCCTCTATACTAAACATATTCTAAATACCCTCTATATATTTATGAGTATTACAAGGGCCCCAATTGAAATTATGGTGTATTAAATACTAATCTCATTTGAAAAATTTAATGAGATATAGTTATAAAATACACCATGAGTTCAATTGTTGTTGGATTAAATTTAAGTTGTGTCCTCTATACTAAACATATTCAAAATGCCCTCTATATATTTATTTGTATTACATGGGCCCCAATTGAAATTATGGTGTATTAAATACTAATCTCATTTGAAAAATTTATTGAGATATAATTATAAAATACACCATCAGTTCAATTGTTGTTGAATTAAATTTAAGTTGTGTCCTCTATACTAAACATATTCAAAATGCCCTCTATATATTTATTTGTATTACATGGACCCCAATTGAAATTATGGTGTATTAAATACTAATCTCATTTGAAAAATTTAATGAGATATAGTTATAAAATACACCATGAGTTCAATTGTTTTTGGATTAAATTTAAGTTATGTGTCCTCTATACTAAACATATTCTAAATGCCCTCTATATATTTATTTGTATTACATGGGCCCCAATTGAAATTATGGTGCATTAAATACTAATCTCATTTGAAAAATTTAATGAGATATAGTTATAAAATACACCATGAGTTCAATTGTTGTTGGATTAAATTTGAGTTGTGTCCTCTATACTAAACATATTCTAAATGCCCTCTATATATTTATTTGTATTACATGGGCCCCAATTGAAATTATGGTGTATTAAATACTAATCTCATTTGAAAAATTTATTGAGATATAGTTATAAAATACACCATCAGTTCAATTGTTGTTGAATTAAATTTAAGTTGTGTCCTCTATACTAAACATATTCAAAATGCCCTCTATATATTTATTTGTATTACATGGGCCCCAATTGAAATTATGGTGTATTAAATACTAATCTCATTTGAAAAATTTAATGAGATATAGTTATAAAATACACCATGAGTTCAATTGTTTTTGGATTAAATTTAAGTTATGTGTCCTCTATACTAAACATATTCTAAATACCCTCTATATATTTATTAGTATTACAAGGGACCCTATTGAAATTATGGTGTATTAAATACTAATCTCATTTGAAAAATTTAATGAGATATAGTTATAAAATACACCATGAGTTCAATTGTTTTTGGATTAAATTTAAGTTATGTGTCCTCTATACTAAACATATTCTAAATACCCTCTATATATTTATTAGTATTACAAGGGACCCTATTGAAATTATGGTGTATTAAATACGAATCTCATTTGAAAAATTTATTGAGATATAGTTATAAAATACACCATCAGTTCAATTGTTGTTGAATTAAATTTAAGTTGTGTCCTCTATACTAAACATATTCAAAATGCCCTCTATATATTTATTTGTATTACATGGGCCCCAATTGAAATTATGGTGTATTAAATACTAATCTCATTTGAAAAATTTATTGAGATATAGTTATAAAATACACCATCAGTTCAATTGTTGTTGAATTAAATTTAAGTTGTGTCCTCTATTCTAAACATATTCAAAATGCCCTCTATATATTTATTTGTATTACATGGGCCCCAATTGAAATTATGGTGTATTAAATACTAATCTCATTTGAAAAATTTAATGAGATATAGTTATAAAATACACCATGAGTTCAATTGTTTTTGGATTAAATTTAAGTTATGTGTTCTCTATACTAAACATATTCTAAATACCCTCTATATATTTATTAGTATTACAAGGGACCCTATTGAAATTATGGTGTATTAAATACTAATCTCATTTGAAAAATTTAATGAGATATAGTTATAAAATACACCATGAGTTCAATTGTTGTTGGATTAAATTTGAGTTGTGTCCTCTATACTAAACATATTCTAAATGCCCTCTATATATTTATTTGTATTACATGGGCCCCAATTGAAATTATGGTGTATTAAATACTAATCTCATTTGAAAAATTTAATGAGATATAGTTATAAAATACACCATGAGTTCAATTGTTGTTGGATTAAATTTAAGTTGTGTCCTCTATACTAAACATATTCTAAATGCCCTCTATATATTTATTTGTATTACATGGGTCCCAATTGAAATTATGGTGTATTAAATACGAATCTCATATGAAAAATTTAATGAGATATAGTATAAAATACACCATGAGTTCAATTGTTGTTGGATTAAATTTGAGTTGTGTCCTCTATACTAAACATATTCTAAATGCCCTCTATATATTTATTTGTATTACATGGGCCCCTGTTGAAATTATGGTGTATTAAAGACTAATCTCATTTGAAAAATTTAATGAGATATAGTTATAAAATACACCATGAGTTCAATTGTTGTTGGATTAAATTTAAGTTATGTGTCCTCTATACTAAACATATTCTAAATACCTTCTATATATTTATTAGTATTACATGGGCCCCAGTTGAAATTATGGTGTATTAAAGACTAATCTCATTTGAAAAATTTAATGAGATATAGTTATAAAATACACCATGAGTTCAATTGTTTTTGGATTAAATTTAAGTTTTGTGTCCTCTATACTAAACATATTCTAAATACCCTCTATATATTTATGAGTATTACATGGGCCCCTGTTGAAATTATGGTGTATTAAAGACTAATCTCATTTGAAAAATTTAATGAGATATAGTTATAAAATACACCATGAGTTCAATTGTTGTTGGATTAAATTTAAGTTATGTGTCCTCTATACTAAACATATTCAAAATGCCCTCTATATATTTATTTGTATTACATGGACCCCAATTGAAATTATGGTGTATTAAATACTAATCTCATTTGAAAAATTTAATGAGATATAGTTATAAAATACAAAATGAGTTCAATTGTTGTTGGATTAAATTTAAGTTATGTGTCCTCTATACTAAACATATTCTAAATACCCTCTATATATTTATGAGTATTACAAGGGCCCCAATTGAAATTATGGTGTATTAAATACTAATCTCATTTGAAAAATTTAATGAGATATAGTTATAAAATACACCATGAGTTCAATTGTTGTTGGATTAACTTTAAGTTGTGTCGTCTATACTAAACATATTCTAAATGCCCTCTATATATTTATTTGTATTACATGGGCCCCAATTGAAATTATGGTGTATTAAATACTAATCTCATTTGAAAAATTTAATGAGATATAGTTATAAAATACACCATGAGTTCAATTGTTGTTGGATTAAATTTAAGTTGTGTCCTCTATACTAAACATATTCTAAATGCCCTCTATATATTTATTTGTATTACATGGGCCCCAATTGAAATTATGGTGTATTAAATACTAATCTCATTTGAAAAATTTAATGAGATATAGTTATAAAATACACCATGAGTTCAGTTGTTTTTGGATTAAATTTAAGTTATATGTCCTCTATACTAATAATATTCTTAATACCCTCTATATATTTATGAGTATTACAAGTGCCCCAATTGAAAGTATGGTGTATTAAATACTAATCTCATTTGAAAAATTTAATGAGATATAGTTATAAAATACACCATGAGTTCAATTGTTGTTGGATTAAATTTGAGTTGTGTCCTCTATACTAAACATATTCAAAATGCCCTCTATATATTTATTTGTATTACATGGACCCCAATTGAAATTATGGTGTATTAAATACTAATCTCATTTGAAAAATTTAATGAGATATAGTTATAAAATACACCATGAGTTCAATTGTTGTTGGATTAAATTTGAGTTGTGTCCTCTATACTAAACATATTCTAAATGCCCTCTATATATTTATTTGTATTACATGGGCCCCAATTGAAATTATGGTGTATTAAATACTAATCTCATTTGAAAAATTTAATGAGATATAGTTATAAAATACACCATGAGTTCAATTGTTGTTGGATTAAATTTAAGTTGTGTCCTCTATACTAAACATATTCTAAATGCCCTCTATATATTTATTTGTATTACATGGGCCCCAATTGAAATTATGGTGTATTAAATACTAATCTCATTTGAAAAATTTAATGTGATATAGTTATAAAATACACCATGAGTTCAATTGTTGTTGGATTAAATTTAAGTTATGTGTCCTCTATACTAAACATATTCTAAATGCCCTCTATATATTTATTTGTATTACATGGGCCCCAATTGAAATTATGGTGCATTAAATACTAATCTCATTTGAAAAATTTAATGAGATATAGTTATAAAATACACCATGAGTTCAATTGTTGTTGGATTAAATTTGAGTTGTGTCCTCTATACTAAACATATTCTAAATGCCCTCTATATATTTATTTGTATTACATGGGCCCCAATTGAAATTATGGTGTATTAAATACTAATCTCATTTGAAAAATTTAATGAGATATAGTTATAAAATACACCATGAGTTCAATTGTTTTTGGATTAAATTTAAGTTATGTGTCCTCTATACTAAACATATTCTAAATACCCTCTATATATTTATTAGTATTACAAGGGACCCTATTGAAATTATGGTGTATTAAATACTAATCTCATTTGAAAAATTTAATGAGATATAGTTATAAAATACACCATGAGTTCAATTGTTTTTGGATTAAATTTAAGTTATGTGTCCTCTATACTAAACATATTCTAAATACCCTCTATATATTTATTAGTATTACAAGGGACCCTATTGAAATTATGGTGTATTAAATACGAATCTCATTTGAAAAATTTATTGAGATATAGTTATAAAATACACCATGAGTTCAATTGTTGTTGGATTAAATTTGAGTTGTGTCCTCTATACTAAACATATTCTAAATGCCCTCTATGTATTTATTTGTATTACATGGGCTCCAATTGAAATTATGGTGTATTAAATACTAATCTCATTTGAAAAATTTAATGAGATATAGTTATAAAATACACCATGAGTTCAATTGTTTTTGGATTAAATTTAAGTAATGTGACCTCTATACTAAACATATTCTAAATACCATCTATATATTTAGTAGTGTTACATGGGCCCCAATTGAAATTATGGTGTATTAAATACTAATCTCATTTGAAAAATTTAATGAGATATAGTTATAAAATACACCATGAGTTCAATGGTTGTTGGATTAAATTTGAGTTGTGTCCTCTATACTAAACATATTCTAAATGCCCTCTATATATTTATTTGTATTACATGGGCCCCAATTGAAATTATGGTGTATTAAATACTAATCTCATTTGAAAAATTTAATGAGATATAGTTATAAAATACACCATGAGTTCAATTGTTGTTGGATTAAATTTGAGTTGTGTCCTCTATACTAAACATATTCTAAATGCCCTCTATATATTTATTTGTATTACATGGGCCCCAATTGAAATTATGGTGTATTAAATACTAATCTCATTTGAAAAATTTAATGTGATATAGTTATAAAATACACCATGAGTTCAATTGTTGTTGGATTAAATTTAAGATATGTGTCCTCGATACTAAACATATTCTAAATACCCTCTATATATTTATTAGTATTACATGGGCCCCAATTGAAATTATGGTGTATTAAATACTAATCTCATTTGAAAAATTTAATGAGATATAGTTATAAAATACACCATGAGTTCAATTGTTGTTGGATTAAATTTGAGTTGTGTCCTCTATACTAAACATATTCTAAATGCCCTCTATATATTTATTTGTATTACATGGGCCCCAATTGAAATTATGGTGTATTAAATACTAATCTCATTTGAAAAATTTAATGAGATATAGTTATAAAATACACCATGAGTTCAATTGTTTTTGGATTAAATTTAAGTTATGTGTCCTCTATACTAAACATATTCTAAATGCCCTCTGTATATTTATTTGTATCACTTGGGCCCCAATTGAAATTATGGTGTATTAAATACTAATCTCATTTGAAAAATTTAATGAGATATAGTTATAAAATACACCATGAGTTCAATTGTTTTTGGATTAAATTTAAGTTATGTGTCCTCTATACTAAACATATTCTAAATGCCCTCTATATATTTATTTGTATTACATGGGCCCCAATTGAAATTATGGTGTATTAAATACGAATCTCATTTGAAAAATTTAATGAGATATAGTTATAAAATACACCATGAGTTCAATTGTTGTTGGATTACATTTAAGTTATGTGTCCTCTATACTAAACATATTCTAAATACCCTCTATATATTTATGAGTATTACAAGGGCCCCAATTGAAATTATGGTGTATTAAATACTAATCTCATTTGAAAAATTTAATGAGATATAGTTATAAAATACACCATGAGTTCAATTGTTGTTGGATTAAATTTGAGTTGTGTCCTCTATACTAAACATATTCTAAATGCCCTCTATATATTTATTTGTATTACATGGGCCCCAATTGAAATTATGGTGTATTAAATACTAATCTCATTTGAAAAATTTAATGAGATATAGTTATAAAATACACCATGAGTTCAATTGTTGTTGGATTAAATTTAAGTTATGTGTCCTCTATACTAAATATATTCTAAATACCTTCTATATATTTATTAGTATTACAAGGGACCCTATTGAAATTATGGTGTATTAAATACGAATCTCATTTGAAAAATTTAATGAGATATAGTTATAAAATACACCATGAGTTCAATTGTTGTTGGATTAAATTTGAGTTGTGTCCTCTATACTAAACATATTCTAAATGCCCTCTATATATTTATTTGTATTACATGGGCCCCAATTGAAATTATGGTGTATTAAATACTAATCTCATTTGAAAAATTTAATGAGATATAGTTATAAAATACACCATGAGTTCTCTTGTTGTTTGATTAAATTTAAGTTATGTGTCCTCTATACTAAACATATTCTAAATACCCTCTATATATTTATGAGTATTACAAGGGCCCCAATTGAAATTATGGTGTATTAAATACTAATCTCATTTGAAAAATTTAATGAGATATAGTTATAAAATACACCATGAGTTCAATTGTTGTTGGATTAAATTTGAGTTGTGTCCTCTATACTAAACATATTCTAAATGCCCTCTATATATTTATTTGTATTACATGGGCTCCAATTGAAATTATGGTGTATTAAATACTAATCTCATTTGAAAAATTTAATGAGATATAGTTATAAAATACACCATGAGTTCAATTGTTTTTGGATTAAATTTAAGTAATGTGACCTCTATACTAAACATATTCTAAATACCATCTATATATTTAGTAGTGTTACATGGGCCCCAATTGAAATTATGGTGTATTAAATACTAATCTCATTTGAAAAATTTAATGAGATATAGTTATAAAATACACCATGAGTTCAATGGTTGTTGGATTAAATTTGAGTTGTGTCCTCTATACTAAACATATTCTAAATGCCCTCTATATATTTATTTGTATTACATGGGCCCCAATTGAAATTATGGTGTATTAAATACTAATCTCATTTGAAAAATTTAATGAGATATAGTTATAAAATACACCATGAGTTCAATTGTTGTTGGATTAAATTTGAGTTGTGTCCTCTATACTAAACATATTCTAAATGCCCTCTATATATTTATTTGTATTACATGGGCCCCAATTGAAATTATGGTGTATTAAATACTAATCTCATTTGAAAAATTTAATGTGATATAGTTATAAAATACACCATGAGTTCAATTGTTGTTGGATTAAATTTAAGATATGTGTCCTCGATACTAAACATATTCTAAATGCCCTCTATATATTTATTTGTATTACATGGGCCCCAATTGAAATTATGGTGTATTAAATACTAATCTCATTTGAAAAATTTAATGAGATATAGTTATAAAATACACCATCAGTTCAATTGTTGTTGAATTAAATTTAAGTTGTGTCCTCTATACTAAACATATTCTAAATACCCTCTATATGTTTATTAGTATTACATGGGCCCCAATTGAAATTATGGTGTATTAAATACTAATCTCATTTGAAAAATTTAATGAGATATAGTTATAAAATACACCATGAGTTCAATTGTTGTTGGATTAACTTTAAGTTGTGTCCTCTATACTAAACATATTCTAAATACCCTCTATATGTTTATTAGTATTACATGGGCCCCAATTGAAATTATGGTGTATTAAATACTAATCTCATTTGAAAAATTTAATGAGATATAGTTATAAAATACACCATCAGTTCAATTGTTGTTGAATTAAATTTAAGTTGTGTCCTGTATACTAAACATATTCAAAATGCCCTCTATATATTTATTTGTATTACATGGGCCCCAATTGAAATTATGGTGTATTAAATACTAATCTCATTTGAAAAATTTATTGAGATATAGTTATAAAATACACCATGAGTTCAATTGTTTTTGGATTAAATTTAAGTTATGTGTCCTCTATACTAAACATATTCTAAATACCCTCTATATATTTATGAGTATTACAAGGGTCCCAATTGAAATTATGGTGTATTAAATACTAATCTCATTTGAAAAATTTATTGAGATATAGTTATAAAATACACCATCAGTTCAATTGTTGTTGAATTAAATTTAAGTTGTGTCCTCTATACTAAACATATTCTAAATACCCTTTATATATTTATTAGTATTACAAGGGACCCTATTGAAATTATGGTTTATTAAATACTAATCTCATTTGAAAAATTTAATGAGATATAGTTATAAAATACACCATGAGTTCAATTGTTGTTGGATTAAATTTGAGTTGTGTCCTCTATACTAAACATATTCTAAATGCCCTCTATATATTTATTTGTATTACATGGGCCCCAATTGAAATTATGGTGTATTAAATACTAATCTCATTTGAAAAATTTAATGAGATATAGTTATAAAATACACCATGAGTTCAATTGTTTTTGGATTAAATTTAAGTTATGTGTCCTCTATACTAAACATATTCTAAATGCCCTCTATATATTTATTTGTATTACATGGGCCCCAATTGAAATTATGGTGTATTAAATACGAATCTCATTTGAAAAATGTAATGAGATATAGTTATAAAATACACCATGAGTTCAATTGTTGTTGGATTACATTTAAGTTATGTGTCCTCTATACTAAACATATTCTAAATACCCTCTATATATTTATGAGTATTACAAGGGCCCCAATTGAAATTATGGTGTATTAAATACTAATATCATTTGAAAAATTTAATGAGATATAGTTATAAAATACACCATGAGTTCAATTGTTGTTGGATTAAATTTGAGTTGTGTCCTCTATACTAAACATATTCTAAATGCCCTCTATATATTTATTTGTATTACATGGGCCCCAATTGAAATTATGGTGTATTAAATACTAATCTCATTTGAAAAATTTAATGAGATATAGTTATAAAATACACCATCAGTTCAATTGTTGTTGAATTAAATTTAAGTTGTGTCCTCTATACTAAACATATTCTAAATACCCTCTATATGTTTATTAGTATTACATGGGCCCCAATTGAAATTATGGTGTATTAAATACTAATCTCATTTGAAAAATTTAATGAGATATAGTTATAAAATACACCATGAGTTCAATTGTTGTTGGATTAAATTTGAGTTGTGTCCTCTATACTAAACATATTCTAAATACCCTCTATATATTTATTAGTATTACAAGGGACCCTATTGAAATTATGGGGTATTAAATACTAATCTCATTTGAAAAATTTAATGAGATATAGTTATAAAATACACCATGAGTTCAATTGTTGTTGGATTAAATTTGAGTTGTGTCCTCTATACTAAACATATTCTAAATGCCCTCTATATATTTATTAGTATTACATGGGCCCCAATTGAAATTATGGTGTATTAAATACTAATCTCATTTGAAAAATTTAATGAGATATAGTTATAAAATACACCATGAGTTCAATTGTTGTTGGATTAAATTTAAGTTATGTGTCCTCTATACTAAACATATTCTAAATACCCTCTATATATTTATTAGTATTACAAGGGCCCCAATTGAAATTATGGTGTATTAAATACTAATCTCATTTGAAAAATGTATTGAGATATAGTTATAAAATACACCATCAGTTCAATTGTTGTTGAATTAAATTTAAGTTGTGTCCTCTATACTAAACATATTCTAAATACCCTCTATATGTTTATTAGTATTACATGGGCCCCAATTGAAATTATGGTGTATTAAATACTAATCTCATTTGAAAAATTTAATGAGATATAGTTATAAAATACACCATGAGTTCAATTGTTGTTGGATTAAATTTGAGTTGTGTCCTCTATACTAAACATATTCTAAATGCCCTCTATATATTTATTTGTATTACATGGGCCCCAATTGAAATTATGGTGTATTAAATACTAATCTCATTTGAAAAATTTAATGAGATATAGTTATAAAATACACCATGAGTTCAATTGTTGTTGGATTAAATTTGAGTTGTGTCCTCTATACTAAACATATTCTAAATGCCCTCTATATATTTATTAGTATTACATGGGCCCCAATTGAAATTATGGTGTATTAAATACTAATCTCATTTGAAAAATTTAATGAGATATAGTTATAAAATACACCATGAGTTCAATTGTTGTTGGATTAAATTTGAGTTGTGTCCTCTATACTAAACATATTCTAAATGCCCTCTATATATTTATTTGTATTACATGGGCCCCAATTGAAATTATGGTGTATTAAATACTAATCTCATTTGAAAAATTTAATGAGATATAGTTATAAAATACACCATGAGTTCAATTGTTGTTGGATTAAATTTGAGTTGTGTCTTCTATACTAAACATATTCTAAATACCCTCTATATATTTATTTGTATTACATGGGCCCCAATTGAAATTATGGTGTATTAAATACTAATCTCATTTGAAAAATTTAATGAGATATAGTTATAAAATACACCATGAGTTCAATTGTTGTTGGATTAACTTTAAGTTGTGTCCTCTATACTAAACATATTCTAAATGCCCTCTATATGTTTATTAGTATTACATGGGCCCCAATTGAAATTATGGTGTATTAAATACTAATCTCATTTGAAAAATTTAATGAGATATAGTTATAAAATACACCATCAGTTCAATTGTTATTGAATTAAATTTAAGTTGTGTCCTGTATACTAAACATATTCAAAATGCCCTCTATATATTTATTTGTATTACATGGGCCCCAATTGAAATTATGGTGTATTAAATACTAATCTCATTTGAAAAATTTAATGAGATATAGTTATAAAATACACCATGAGTTCAATTGTTGTTGGATTAAATTTAAGTTATGTGTCCTCTATACTAAACATATTCTAAATACCCTCTATATATTTATTAGTATTACATGGGCCCCAATTGAAATTATGGTGTATTAAATACTAATCTCATTTGAAAAAATTAATGAGATATAGTTATAAAATACACCATGAGTTCAGTTGTTGTTGGATTAAATTTGAGTTGTGTCCTCTATACTAAACATATTCTAAATGCCCTCTATATATTTATTTGTATTACATGGGCCCCAATTGAAATTATGGTGTATTAAATACGAATCTCATTTGAAAAATTTAATGAGATATAGTTATAAAATACACCATGTGTTCAAATGTTGTTGGATTAAATTTAAGTTGTGTCCTCTATACTAAACATATTCTAAATGCCCTCTATATATTTATTTGTATTACATGGGCCCCAATTGAAATTATGGTGTATTAAATACTAATCTCATTTGAAAAAATTAATGAGATATAGTTATAAAATACACCATGAGTTCAGTTGTTGTTGGATTAAATTTGAGTTGTGTCCTCTATACTAAACATATTCTAAATGCCCTCTATATATTTATTTGTATTACATGGGCCCCAATTGAAATTATGGTGTATTAAATACGAATCTCATTTGAAAAATTTAATGAGATATAGTTATAAAATACACCATGTGTTCAAATGTTGTTGGATTAAATTTAAGTTGTGTCCTCTATACTAAACATATTCTAAATGCCCTCTATATATTTATTTGTATTACATGGGCCCCAATTGAAATTATGGTGTATTAAATACGAATCTCATTTGAAAAATTTAATGAGATATAGTTATAAAATACTCCATGAGTTCTCTTGTTGTTGGATTAAATTTAAGTTATGTGTCCTCTATACTAAACATATTCTAAATACCCTCTATATATTTATTAGTATTACAAGGGACCCTATTGAAATTATGGTGTATTAAATACTAATCTCATTTGCAAAATTTAATGAGATATAGTTATAAAATACACCATGAGTTCAATTGTTTTTGGATTAAATTTAAGTTGTGTCCTCTATACTAAACATATTCTAAATGCCCTCTATATATTTATTTGTATTACATGGGCCCCAATTGAAATTATGGTGTATTAAATACTAATCTCATTTGCAAAATTTAATGAGATATAGTTATAAAATACACCATGAGTTCAATTGTTTTTGGATTAAATTTAAGTTGTGTCCTCTATACTAAACATATTCTAAATACCCTCTATATGTTTATTAGTATTACATGGGCCCCAATTGAAATTATGGTGTATTAAATACTAATCTCATTTGAAAAATTTATTGAGATATAGTTATAAAATACACCATGAGTTCAATTGTTGTTGGATTAAATTTAAGTTATGTGTCCTCTATACTAAACATATTCTAAATACCCTCTATATATTTATTAGTATTACATGGGCCCCAATTGAAATTATGGTGTATTAAATAGTAATCTCATTTGAAAAATTTAATGAGATATAGTTATAAAATACACCATGAGTTCAATTGTTGTTGGATTAACTTTAAGTTGTGTCCTCTATACTAAACATATGCTAAATACCCTCTATATGTTTATTAGTATTACATGGGCCCCAATTGAAATTATGGTGTATTAAATACTAATCTCATTTGAAAAATTTATTGAGATATAGTTATAAAATACACCATGAGTTCAATTGTTGTTGGATTAAATTTAAGTTATGTGTCCTCTATACTAAACATATTCTAAATACCCTCTATATATTTATTAGTATTACATGGGCCCCAATTGAAATTATGGTGTATTAAATACTAATCTCATTTGAAAAATTTAATGAGATATAGTTATAAAATACACCATGAGTTCAATTGTTGTTGGATTAACTTTAAGTTGTGTCCTCTATACTAAACATATTCTAAATACCCTCTATATGTTTATTAGTATTACATGGGCCCCAATTGAAATTATGGTGTATTAAATACTAATCTCATTTGAAAAATTTAATGAGATATAGTTATAAAATACACCATCAGTTCAATTGTTGTTGAATTAAATTTAAGTTGTGTCCTGTATACTAAACATATTCAAAATGCCCTCTATATATTTATTTGTATTACATGGGCCCCAATTGAAATTATGGTGTATTAAATACTAATCTCATTTGAAAAATTTATTGAGATATAGTTATAAAATACACCATGAGTTCAATTGTTTTTGGATTAAATTTAAGTTATGTGTCCTCTATACTAAACATATTCTAAATACCCTCTATATATTTATGAGTATTACAAGGGTCCCAATTGAAATTATGGTGTATTAAATACTAATCTCATTTGAAAAATTTATTGAGATATAGTTATAAAATACACCATCAGTTCAATTGTTGTTGAATTAAATTTAAGTTGTGTCCTCTATACTAAACATATTCTAAATACCCTTTATATATTTATTAGTATTACAAGGGACCCTATTGAAATTATGGTTTATTAAATACTAATCTCATTTGAAAAATTTAATGAGATATAGTTATAAAATACACCATGAGTTCAATTGTTGTTGGATTAAATTTGAGTTGTGTCCTCTATACTAAACATATTCTAAATGCCCTCTATATATTTATTTGTATTACATGGGCCCCAATTGAAATTATGGTGTATTAAATACTAATCTCATTTGAAAAATTTAATGAGATATAGTTATAAAATACACCATGAGTTCAATTGTTTTTGGATTAAATTTAAGTTATGTGTCCTCTATACTAAACATATTCTAAATGCCCTCTATATATTTATTTGTATTACATGGGCCCCAATTGAAATTATGGTGTATTAAATACGAATCTCATTTGAAAAATGTAATGAGATATAGTTATAAAATACACCATGAGTTCAATTGTTGTTGGATTACATTTAAGTTATGTGTCCTCTATACTAAACATATTCTAAATACCCTCTATATATTTATGAGTATTACAAGGGCCCCAATTGAAATTATGGTGTATTAAATACTAATATCATTTGAAAAATTTAATGAGATATAGTTATAAAATACACCATGAGTTCAATTGTTGTTGGATTAAATTTGAGTTGTGTCCTCTATACTAAACATATTCTAAATGCCCTCTATATATTTATTTGTATTACATGGGCCCCAATTGAAATTATGGTGTATTAAATACTAATCTCATTTGAAAAATTTAATGAGATATAGTTATAAAATACACCATCAGTTCAATTGTTGTTGAATTAAATTTAAGTTGTGTCCTCTATACTAAACATATTCTAAATACCCTCTATATGTTTATTAGTATTACATGGGCCCCAATTGAAATTATGGGGTATTAAATACTAATATCATTTGAAAAATTTAATGAGATATAGTTATAAAATACACCATGAGTTCAATTGTTGTTGGATTAAATTTGAGTTGTGTCCTCTATACTAAACATATTCTAAATGCCCTCTATATATTTATTTGTATTACATGGGCCCCAATTGAAATTATGGTGTATTAAATACTAATCTCATTTGAAAAATTTAATGAGATATAGTTATAAAATACACCATGAGTTCAATTGTTTTTGGATTAAATTTAAGTTATGTGTCCTCTATACTAAACATATTCTAAATGCCCTCTATATATTTATTTGTATTACATGGGCCCCAATTGAAATTATGGTGTATTAAATACTAATCTCATTTGAAAAATTTAATGAGATATAGTTATAAAATACACCATGAGTTCAATTGTTTTTGGATTAAATTTAAGTTATGTGTCCTCTATACTAAACATATTCTAAATGCCCTCTATATATTTATTTGTATTACATGGGCCCCAATTGAAATTATGGTGTATTAAATACGAATCTCATTTGAAAAATGTAATGAGATATAGTTATAAAATACACCATGAGTTCAATTGTTGTTGGATTACATTTAAGTTATGTGTCCTCTATACTAAACATATTCTAAATACCCTCTATATATTTATGAGTATTACAAGGGCCCCAATTGAAATTATGGTGTATTAAATACTAATATCATTTGAAAAATTTAATGAGATATAGTTATAAAATACACCATGAGTTCAATTGTTGTTGGATTAAATTTGAGTTGTGTCCTCTATACTAAACATATTCTAAATGCCCTCTATATATTTATTTGTATTACATGGGCCCCAATTGAAATTATGGTGTATTAAATACTAATCTCATTTGAAAAATTTAATGAGATATAGTTATAAAATACACCATCAGTTCAATTGTTGTTGAATTAAATTTAAGTTGTGTCCTCTATACTAAACATATTCTAAATACCCTCTATATGTTTATTAGTATTACATGGGCCCCAATTGAAATTATGGGGTATTAAATACTAATATCATTTGAAAAATTTAATGAGATATAGTTATAAAATACACCATGAGTTCAATTGTTGTTGGATTAAATTTGAGTTGTGTCCTCTATACTAAACATATTCTAAATGCCCTCTATATATTTATTTGTATTACATGGGCCCCAATTGAAATTATGGTGTATTAAATACTAATCTCATTTGAAAAATTTAATGAGATATAGTTATAAAATACACCATGAGTTCAATTGTTTTTGGATTAAATTTAAGTTATGTGTCCTCTATACTAAACATATTCTAAATGCCCTCTATATATTTATTTGTATTACATGGGCCCCAATTGAAATTATGGTGTATTAAATACTAATCTCATTTGAAAAATTTAATGAGATATAGTTATAAAATACACCATGAGTTCAATTGTTTTTGGATTAAATTTAAGTTATGTGTCCTCTATACTAAACATATTCTAAATGCCCTCTATATATTTATTTGTATTACATGGGCCCCAATTGAAATTATGGTGTATTAAATACGAATCTCATTTGAAAAATGTAATGAGATATAGTTATAAAATACACCATGAGTTCAATTGTTGTTGGATTACATTTAAGTTATGTGTCCTCTATACTAAACATATTCTAAATACCCTCTATATATTTATGAGTATTACAAGGGCCCCAATTGAAATTATGGTGTATTAAATACTAATATCATTTGAAAAATTTAATGAGATATAGTTATAAAATACACCATGAGTTCAATTGTTGTTGGATTAAATTTGAGTTGTGTCCTCTATACTAAACATATTCTAAATGCCCTCTATATATTTATTTGTATTACATGGGCCCCAATTGAAATTATGGTGTATTAAATACTAATCTCATTTGAAAAATTTAATGAGATATAGTTATAAAATACACCATCAGTTCAATTGTTGTTGAATTAAATTTAAGTTGTGTCCTCTATACTAAACATATTCTAAATACCCTCTATATGTTTATTAGTATTACATGGGCCCCAATTGAAATTATGGGGTATTAAATACTAATCTCATTTGAAAAATTTAATGAGATATAGTTATAAAATACACCATGAGTTCAATTGTTGTTGGATTAAATTTGAGTTGTGTCCTCTATACTAAACATATTCTAAATACCCTCTATATATTTATTAGTATTACATGGGCCCCAATTGAAATTATGGTGTATTAAATACGAATCTCATTTGAAAAATGTAATGAGATATAGTTATAAAATACACCATGAGTTCAATTGTTGTTGGATTACATTTAAGTTATGTGTCCTCTATACTAAACATATTCTAAATACCCTCTATATATTTATGAGTATTACAAGGGCCCCAATTGAAATTATGGTGTATTAAATACTAATATCATTTGAAAAATTTAATGAGATATAGTTATAAAATACACCATGAGTTCAATTGTTGTTGGATTAAATTTGAGTTGTGTCCTCTATACTAAACATATTCTAAATACCCTCTATATATTTATTAGTATTACAAGGGACCCTATTGAAATTATGGGGTATTAAATACTAATCTCATTTGAAAAATTTAATGAGATATAGTTATAAAATACACCATGAGTTCGATTGTTGTTGGATTAAATTAGAGTTGTGTCCTCTATACTAAACATATTCTAAATACCCTCTATATATTTATTAGTATTACAAGGGACCCTATTGAAATTATGGGGTATTAAATACTAATCTCATTTGAAAAATTTAATGAGATATAGTTATAAAATACACCATGAGTTCAATTGTTGTTGGATTAAATTTGAGTTGTGTCCTCTATACTAAACATATTCTAAATGCCCTCTATATATTTATTAGTATTACATGGGCCCCAATTGAAATTATGGTGTATTAAATACTAATCTCATTTGAAAAATTTAATGAGATATAGTTATAAAATACACCATGAGTTCAATTGTTGTTGGATTAAATTTAAGTTATGTGTCCTCTATACTAAACATATTCTAAATACCCTCTATATATTTATTAGTATTACAAGGGCCCCAATTGAAATTATGGTGTATTAAATACTAATCTCATTTGAAAAATGTATTGAGATATAGTTATAAAATACACCATGAGTTCAATTGTTGTTGGATTAACTTTAAGTTGTGTCCTCTATACTAAACATATTCTAAATACCCTCTATATGTTTATTAGTATTACATGGGCCCCAATTGAAATTATGGTGTATTAAATACTAATCTCATTTGAAAAATTTAATGAGATATAGTTATAAAATACACCATGAGTTCAATTGTTGTTGGATTAACTTTAAGTTGTGTCCTCTATACTAAACATATTCTAAATACCCTCTATATGTTTATTAGTATTACATGGGCCCCAATTGAAATTATGGTGTATTAAATACTAATCTCATTTGAAAAATTTAATGAGATATAGTTATAAAATACACCATGAGTTCAATTGTTGTTGGATTAACTTTAAGTTGTGTCCTCTATACTAAACATATTCTAAATACCCTCTATATGTTTATTAGTATTACATGGGCCCCAATTGAAATTATGGTGTATTAAATACTAATCTCATTTGAAAAATTTAATGAGATATAGTTATAAAATACACCATCAGTTCAATTGTTGTTGAATTAAATTTAAGTTGTGTCCTGTATACTAAACATATTCAAAATGCCCTCTATATATTTATTTGTATTACATGGGCCCCAATTGAAATTATGGTGTATTAAATACTAATCTCATTTGAAAAATTTATTGAGATATAGTTATAAAATACACCATGAGTTCAATTGTTGTTGGATTAAATTTAAGTTATGTGTCCTCTATACTAAACATATTCTAAATACCCTCTATATATTTATTAGTATTACATGGGCCCCAATTGAAATTATGGTGTATTAAATACTAATCTCATTTGAAAAATTTAATGAGATATAGTTATAAAATACACCATGAGTTCAATTGTTGTTGGATTAAATTTAAGTTGTGTCCTCTATACTAAACATATTCTAAATACCCTCTATATGTTTATTAGTATTACATGGGCCCCAATTGAAATTATGGTGTATTAAATACTAATCTCATTTGAAAAATTTAATGAGATATAGTTATAAAATACACCATCAGTTCAATTGTTGTTGAATTAAATTTAAGTTGTGTCCTCTATACTAAACATATTCTAAATACCCTTTATATATTTATTAGTATTACAAGGGACCCTATTGAAATTATGGTTTATTAAATACTAATCTCATTTGAAAAATTTAATGAGATATAGTTATAAAATACACCATGAGTTCAATTATTGTTGGATTAAATTTGAGTTGTGTCCTCTATACTAAACATATTCTAAATGCCCTCTATATATTTATTTGTATTACATGGGCCCCAATTGAAATTATGGTGTATTAAATACTAATCTCATTTGAAAAATTTAATGAGATATAGATATAAAATACACCATGAGTTCAATTGTTGTTGGATTAAATTTAAGTTGTGTCCTCTATACTAAACATATTCTAAATGCCCTCTATATATTTATTTGTATTACATGGGCCCCAATTGAAATTATGGTGTATTAAATACTAATCTCATTTGAAAAATTTAATGAGATATAGATATAAAATACACCATGAGTTCAATTGTTGTTGGATTAAATTTAAGTTGTGTCCTCTATACTAAACATATTCTAAATGCCCTCTATATATTTATTTGTATTACATGGGCCCCAATTGAAATTATGGTGTATTAAATACGAATCTCATTTGAAAAATTTAATGAGATATAGTTATAAAATACACCATGTGTTCAAATGTTGTTGGATTAAATTTAAGTTGTGTCCTCTATACTAAACATATTCTAAATGCCCTCTATATATTTATTTGTATTACATGGGCACCAATTGAAATTATGGTGTATTAAATACGAATCTCATTTGAAAAATTTAATGAGATATAGTTATAAAATACTCCATGAGTTCTCTTGTTGTTGGATTAAATTTAAGTTGTGTCCTCTATACTAAACATATTCTAAATACCCTCTATATGTTTATTAGTATTACATGGGCCCCAATTGAAATTATGGTGTATTAAATACTAATCTCATTTGAAAAATTTAATGAGATATAGTTATAAAATACACCATGAGTTCAATTGTTGTTGGATTAAATTTGAGTTGTGTCCTCTATACTAAACATATTCTAAATGCCCTCTATATGTTTATTAGTATTACATGGGCCCCAATTGAAATTATAGTGTATTAAATACGAATCTCATTTGAAAAATTTATTGAGATTTAGTTATAAAATACACCATCAGTTCAATTGTTGTTGAATTAAATTTAAGTTGTGTCCTCTATACTAAACATATTCAAAATGCCCTCTATATATTTATTTGTATTACATGGGCCCCAATTGAAATTATGGTGTATTAAATACTAATCTCATTTGAAAAATTTATTGAGATATAGTTATAAAATACACCATCAGTTCAATTGTTGTTGAATTAAATTTAAGTTGTGTCCTCTATACTAAACATATTCTAAATACCCTCTATATATTTATTAGTATTACAAGGGCCCCAATTGAAATTATGGTGTATTAAATACTAATCTCATTTGAAAAATTTAATGAGATATAGTTATAAAATACACCATGAGTTCAATTGTTGTTGGATTAAATTTGAGTTGTGTCCTCTATACTAAACATATTCTAAATGCCCTCTATATATTTATTTGTATTACATGGGCCCCAATTGAAATTATGGTGTATTAAATACTAATCTCATTTGAAAAATTTAATGAGATATAGTTATAAAATACACCATGAGTTCAATTGTTGTTAGATTAAATTTGAGTTGTGTCCTCTATACTAAACATATTCTAAATGCCCTCTATATATTTATTTGTATTACATGGGCCCCAATTGAAATTATGGTGTATTAAATACTAATCTCATTTGAAAAATTTAATGAGATATAGTTATAAAATACACCATGAGTTCAATTGTTTTTGGATTAAATTTAAGTTATGTGTCCTCTATACTAAACATATTCTAAATGCCCTCTATATATTTATTTGTATTACATGGGCCCCAATTGAAATTATGGTGTATTAAATACGAATCTCATTTGAAAAATGTAATGAGATATAGTTATAAAATACACCATGAGTTCAATTGTTTTTGGATTAAATTTAAGTTATGTGTCCTCTATACTAAACATATTCTAAATGCCCTCTATATATTTATTTGTATTACATGGGCCCCAATTGAAATTATGGTGTATTAAATACGAATCTCATTTGAAAAATGTAATGAGATATAGTTATAAAATACACCATGAGTTCAATTGTTGTTGGATTAAATTTAAGTTGTGTCCTCTATACTAAACATATTCTAAATGCCCTCTATATATTTATTTGTATTACATGGGCCCCTATTGAAATTATGGTGTATTAAATACTAATCTCATTTGAAAAATTTAATGAGATATAGTTATAAAATACACCATGAGTTCAATTGTTGTTGTATTAAATTTAAGTTGTGTCCTCTATACTAAACATATTCTAAATGCCCTCTATATATTTATTTGTATTACATGGGCCCCAATTGAAATTATGGTGTATTAAATACTAATCTCATTTGAAAAAATTAATGAGATATAGTTATAACATACACCATGAGTTCAATTGTTGTTGGATTAAATTTGAGTTGTGTCCTCTATACTAAACATATTCTAAATGCCCTCTATATATTTATTTGTATTACATGGGCCCCAATTGAAATTATGGTGTATTAAATACTAATCTCATTTGAAAAATTTAATGAGATATAGTTATAAAATACACCATGAGTTCAATTGTTGTTGGATTAAATTTAAGTTATGTGTCCTGTATACTAAACATATTCTAAATACCTTCTATATATTTATTAGTATTACATGGGCCCCAGTTGAAATTATGGTGTATTAAATACTAATCTCATTTGAAAAATTTAATGAGATATAGTTATAAAATACACCATGTGTTCAATTGTTGTTGGATTAAATTTGAGTTGTGTCCTCTATACTAAACATATTCTAAATGCCCTCTATATATTTATTTGTATTACATGGGCCCCAATTGAAATTATGGTGTATTAAATACTAATCTCATTTGAAAAATTTAATGAGATATAGTTATAAAATACACCATGAGTTCAATTGTTTTTGGATTAAATTTAAGTAATGTGACCTCTATACTAAACATATTCTAAATACCATCTATATATTTATTAGTATTACATGGGCCCCAATTGAAATTATGGTGTATGAAATACTAATCTCATTTGAAAAATTTAATGAGATATAGTTATAAAATACACCATGAGTTCAATGGTTGTTGGATTAAATTTGAGTTGTGTCCTCTATACTAAACATATTCTAAATGCCCTCTATATATTTATTTGTATTACATGGGCCCCAATTGAAATTATGGTGTATTAAATACTAATCTCATTTGAAAAATTTAATGAGATATAGTTATAACATACACCATGAGTTCAATTGTTGTTGGATTAAATTTGAGTTGTGTCCTCTATACTAAACATATTCTAAATGCCCTCTATATATTTATTTGTATTACATGGGCCCCAATTGAAATTATGGTGTATTAAATACTAATCTCATTTGAAAAATTTAATGTGATATAGTTATAAAATACACCATGAGTTCAATTGTTGTTGGATTAAATTTAAGATATGTGTCCTCGATACTAAACATATTCTAAATACCCTCTATATATTTATTAGTATTACATGGGCCCCAATTGAAATTATGGTGTATTAAATACTAATCTCATTTGAAAAATTTAATGAGATATAGTTATAAAATACACCATGAGTTCAATTGTTGTTGGATTAAATTTGAGTTGTGTCCTCTATACTAAACATATTCTAAATGCCCTCTATATATTTATTTGTATTACATGGGCCCCAATTGAAATTATGGTGTATTAAATACGAATCTCATTAGAAAAATGTAATGAGATATAGTAATAAAATACACCATGAGTTCAATTGTTGTTGGATTAAATTTAAGTTATGTGTCCTCTATACTAAATATATTCTAAATGCCTTCTATATATTTATTAGTATTACAAGGGCCCCAATTGAAATTATGGTGTATTAAATACTAATCTCATTTGAAAAATTTAATGAGATATAGTAATAAAATACACTATGAGTTCAATTGTTGTTGGATTAAATTTGAGTTGTGTCCTCTATACTAAACATATTCTAAATGCCCTCTATATATTTATTTGTATCACTTGGGCCCCAATTGAAATTATGGTGTATTAAATACTAATCTCATTTGAAAAATTTAATGAGATATAGTTATAAAATACACCATGAGTTCAATTGTTTTTGGATTAAATTTAAGTTATGTGTCCTCTATACTAAACATATTCTAAATACCCTCTATATATTTATGAGTATTACAAGGGCCCCAATTGAAATTATGGTGTATTAAATACTAATCTCATTTGAAAAATTTAGTGAGATATAGTTATAAAATACACCATGAGTTCAATTGTTGTTGGATTAAATTTGAGTTGTGTCCTCTATACTAAACATATTCTAAATGCCCTCTATATATTTATTTGTATTACATGGGCACCAATTGAAATTATGGTGTATTAAATACGAATCTCATTTGAAAAATTTAATGAGATATAGTTATAAAATACTCCATGAGTTCTCTTGTTGTTGAATTAAATTTAAGTTGTGTCCTGTATACTAAACATATTCAAAATGCCCTCTATATATTTATTTGTATTACATGGGCCCCAATTGAAATTATGGTGTATTAAATACTAATCTCATTTGAAAAATTTAATGAGATATAGTTATAAAATACACCATCAGTTCAATTGTTGTTGAATTAAATTTAAGTTGTGTCCTGTATACTAAACATATTCAAAATGCCCTCTATATATTTATTAGTATTACATGGGCCCCAATTGAAATTATGGTGTATTAAATACTAATCTCATTTGAAAAATTTAATGAGATATAGTTATAAAATACACCATGAGTTCAATTGTTGTTGGATTAAATTTGAGTTGTGTCCTCTATACTAAACATATTCTAAATGCCCTCTATATATTTATTTGTATTACATGGGCCCCAATTGAAATTATGGTGTATTAAATACTAATCTCATTTGAAAAATTTAATGAGATATAGTTATAAAATACACCATGAGTTCAATTGTTGTTGGATTAAATTTGATTTGTGTCCTCTATACTAAACATATTCTAAATGCCCTCTATATATTTATTTGTATTACAAGGGACCCTATTGAAATTATGGGGTATTAAATACTAATCTCATTTGAAAAATTTAATGAGATATAGTTATAAAATACACCATCAGTTCAATTGTTGTTGAATTAAATTTAAGTTGTGTCCTGTATACTAAACATATTCAAAATGCCCTCTATATATTTATTTGTATTACATGGGCCCCAATTGAAATTATGGTGTATTAAATACTAATCTCATTTGAAAAATTTAATGAGATATAGTTATAAAATACACCATCAGTTCAATTGTTGTTGAATTAAATTTAAGTTGTGTCCTGTATACTAAACATATTCAAAATGCCCTCTATATATTTATTTGTATTACATGGGCCCCAATTGAAATTATGGTGTATTAAATACTAATCTCATTTGCAAAATTTATTGAGATATAGTTATAAAATACACCATCAGTTCAATTGTTGTTGAATTAAATTTAAGTTGTGTCCTCTATACTAAACATATTCTAAATGCCCTCTATATATTTATTAGTATTACATGGGCCCCAATTGAAATTATGGTGTATTAAATACTAATCTCATTTGAAAAATTTATTGAGATATAGTTATAAAATACACCATCAGTTCAATTGTTGTTGAATTAAATTTAAGTTGTGTCCTGTATACTAAACATATTCTAAATACCCTCTATATATTTATGAGTATTACAAGGGCCCCAATTGAAATTATGGTGTATTAAATACTAATCTCATTTGAAAAATTTAATGAGATATAGTTATAAAATGCACCATGAGTTCAATTGTTGTTGGATTAAATTTGAGTTGTGTCCTCTATACTAAACATATTCTAAATGCCCTCTATATATTTATTTGTATTACATGGGCCCCAATTGAAATTATGGTGTATTAAATACTAATCTCATTTGAAAAATTTAATGAGATATAGTTATAAAATACACCATGAGTTCAATTGTTGTTGGATTAAATTTGAGATGTGTCCTCTATACTAAACATATTCTAAATGCCCTCTATATATTTATTTGTATTACATGGGCCCCAATTGAAATTATGGTGTATTAAATACTAATCTCATTTGAAAAATTTAATGAGATATAGTTATAAAATCCACCATGAGTTCAATTGTTTTTGGATTAAATTTAAGTAATGTGACCTCTATTCTAAACATATTCTAAATACCCTCTATATATTTATTAGTATTACATGGGCCCCAATTGAAATTATGGTGTATTAAATACTAATCTCATTTGAAAAATTTAATGAGATATAGTTATAAAATACACCATGAGTTCAATTGTTGATGGATTAAATTTGAGTTGTGTCTTCTATACTAAACATATTCTAAATGCCCTCTATATATTTATTTGTATTACATGGGCCCCAATTGAAATTATGGTGTATTAAATACTAATCTCATTTGAAAAATTTAATGAGATATAGTTATAAAATGCACCATGAGTTCAATTGTTGTTGGATTAAATTTGAGTTGTGTCCTCTATACTAAACATATTCTAAATGCCCTCTATATATTTATTTGTATTACATGGGCCCCAATTGAAATTATGGTGTATTAAATACTAATCTCATTTGAAAAATTTAATGAGATATAGTTATAAAATACACCATGAGTTCAATTGTTGATGGATTAAATTTGAGTTGTGTCTTCTATACTAAACATATTCTAAATACCCTCTATATATTTATTTGTATCACTTGGGCCCCAATTGAAATTATGGTGTATTAAATACTAATCTCATTTGAAAAATTTAATGAGATATAGTTATAAAATACACCATGAGTTCAATTGTTTTTGGATTAAATTTAAGTTATGTGTCCTCTATACTAAACATATTCTAAATGCCCTCTATATATTTATTTGTATCACTTGGGCCCCAATTGAAATTATGGTGTATTAAATACTAATCTCATTTGAAAAATTTAATGAGATATAGTTATAAAATGCACCATGAGTTCAATTGTTGTTGGATTAAATTTGAGTTGTGCCCTCTATACTAAACATATTCTAAATGCCCTCTATATATTTATTTGTATTACATGGGCCCCAATTGAAATTATGGTGTATTAAATACTAATCTCATTTGAAAAATTTAATGAGATATAGTTATAAAATACACCATGAGTTCAATTGTTGATGGATTAAATTTGAGTTGTGTCTTCTATACTAAACATATTCTAAATACCCTCTATATATTTATTTGTATCACTTGGGCCCCAATTGAAATTATGGTGTATTAAATACTAATCTCATTTGAAAAATTTAATGAGATATAGTTATAAAATACACCATGAGTTCAATTGTTTTTGGATTAAATTTAAGTTATGTGTCCTCTATACTAAACATATTCTAAATGCCCTCTATATATTTATTTGTATCACTTGGGCCCCAATTGAAATTATGGTGTATTAAATACTAATCTCATTTGAAAAATTTAATGAGATATAGTTATAAAATACACCATGAGTTCAATTGTTTTTGGATTAAATTTAAGTTATGTGTCCTCTATACTAAACATATTCTAAATGCCCTCTATATATTTATTTGTATCACTTGGGCCCCAATTGAAATTATGGTGTATTAAATACGAATCTCATTTGAAAAATGTAATGAGATATAGTTATAAAATACACCATGAGTTCAATTGTTGTTGGATTACATTTAAGTTATGTGTCCTCTATACTAAACATATTCTAAATACCCTCTATATATTTATGAGTATTACAAGGGCCCCAATTGAAATTATGGTGTATTAAATACTAATCTCATTTGAAAAATTTAATGAGATATAGTTATAAAATACACCATGAGTTCAATTGTTGTTGGATTAAATTTGAGTTGTATCCTCTATACTAAACATATTCTAAATGCCCTCTATATATTTATTTGTATTACATGGGCCCCAATTGAAATTATGGTGTATTAAATACTAATCTCATTTGAAAAATTTAATGAGATATAGTTATAAAATACACCATGAGTTCAATTGTTGTTGGATTAAATTTGAGTTGTGTCCTCTATACTAAACATATTCTAAATGCCCTCTATATATTTATTTGTATTACATGGGCCCCAATTGAAATTATGGTGTATTAAATACTAATCTCATTTGAAAAATTTAATGAGATATAGTTATAAAATACACCATGAGTTCAATTGTTGTTGGATTAAATTTGATTTGTGTCCTCTATACTAAACATATTCTAAATGCCCTCTATATATTTATTTGTATTACAAGGGACCCTATTGAAATTATGGGGTATTAAATACTAATCTCATTTGAAAAATTTAATGAGATATAGTTATAAAATACACCATCAGTTCAATTGTTGTTGAATTAAATTTAAGTTGTGTCCTGTATACTAAACATATTCAAAATGCCCTCTATATATTTATTTGTATTACATGGGCCCCAATTGAAATTATGGTGTATTAAATACTAATCTCATTTGAAAAATTTAATGAGATATAGTTATAAAATACACCATCAGTTCAATTGTTGTTGAATTAAATTTAAGTTGTGTCCTGTATACTAAACATATTCAAAATGCCCTCTATATATTTATTTGTATTACATGGGCCCCAATTCAAATTATGGTGTAGTAAATACTAATCTCATTTGCAAAATTTATTGAGATATAGTTATAAAATACACCATCAGTTCAATTGTTGTTGAATTAAATTTAAGTTGTGTCCTCTATACTAAACATATTCTAAATGCCCTCTATATATTTATTAGTATTACATGGGCCCCAATTGAAATTATGGTGTATTAAATACTAATCTCATTTGAAAAATTTATTGAGATATAGTTATAAAATACACCATCAGTTCAATTGTTGTTGAATTAAATTTAAGTTGTGTCCTGTATACTAAACATATTCAAAATGCCCTCTATATATTTATTAGTATTACATGGGCCCCAATTGAAATTATGGTGTATTAAATACTAATCTCATTTGAAAAATTTAATGAGATATAGTTATAAAATGCACCATGAGTTCAATTGTTGTTGGATTAAATTTGAGTTGTGTCCTCTATACTAAACATATTCTAAATGCCCTCTATATATTTATTTGTATTACATGGGCCCCAATTGAAATTATGGTGTATTAAATACTAATCTCATTTGAAAAATTTAATGAGATATAGTTATAAAATACACCATGAGTTCAATTGTTGTTGGATTAAATTTGAGATGTGTCCTCTATACTAAACATATTCTAAATGCCCTCTATATATTTATTTGTATTACATGGGCCCCAATTGAAATTATGGTGTATTAAATACTAATCTCATTTGAAAAATTTAATGAGATATAGTTATAAAATCCACCATGAGTTCAATTGTTTTTGGATTAAATTTAAGTAATGTGACCTCTATTCTAAACATATTCTAAATACCCTCTATATATTTATTAGTATTACATGGGCCCCAATTGAAATTATGGTGTATTAAATACTAATCTCATTTGAAAAATTTAATGAGATATAGTTATAAAATACACCATGAGTTCAATTGTTGATGGATTAAATTTGAGTTGTGTCTTCTATACTAAACATATTCTAAATGCCCTCTATATATTTATTTGTATTACATGGGCCCCAATTGAAATTATGGTGTATTAAATACTAATCTCATTTGAAAAATTTAATGAGATATAGTTATAAAATGCACCATGAGTTCAATTGTTGTTGGATTAAATTTGAGTTGTGTCCTCTATACTAAACATATTCTAAATGCCCTCTATATATTTATTTGTATTACATGGGCCCCAATTGAAATTATGGTGTATTAAATACTAATCTCATTTGAAAAATTTAATGAGATATAGTTATAAAATACACCATGAGTTCAATTGTTGATGGATTAAATTTGAGTTGTGTCTTCTATACTAAACATATTCTAAATACCCTCTATATATTTATTTGTATCACTTGGGCCCCAATTGAAATTATGGTGTATTAAATACTAATCTCATTTGAAAAATTTAATGAGATATAGTTATAAAATACACCATGAGTTCAATTGTTTTTGGATTAAATTTAAGTTATGTGTCCTCTATACTAAACATATTCTAAATGCCCTCTATATATTTATTTGTATCACTTGGGCCCCAATTGAAATTATGGTGTATTAAATACTAATCTCATTTGAAAAATTTAATGAGATATAGTTATAAAATACACCATGAGTTCAATTGTTTTTGGATTAAATTTAAGTTATGTGTCCTCTATACTAAACATATTCTAAATGCCCTCTATATATTTATTTGTATCACTTGGGCCCCAATTGAAATTATGGTGTATTAAATACTAATCTCATTTGAAAAATTTAATGAGATATAGTTATAAAATACACCATGAGTTCAATTGTTTTTGGATTAAATTTAAGTTATGTGTCCTCTATACTAAACATATTCTAAATGCCCTCTATATATTTATTTGTATCACTTGGGCCCCAATTGAAATTATGGTGTATTAAATACGAATCTCATTTGAAAAATGTAATGAGATATAGTTATAAAATACACCATGAGTTCAATTGTTGTTGGATTACATTTAAGTTATGTGTCCTCTATACTAAACATATTCTAAATGCCCTCTATATATTTATTTGTATCACTTGGGCCCCAATTGAAATTATGGTGTATTAAATACTAATCTCATTTGAAAAATTTAATGAGATATAGTTATAAAATACACCATGAGTTCAATTGTTGTTGGATTAAATTTGAGTTGTGTCCTCTATACTAAACATATTCTAAATGCCCTCTATATATTTATTTGTATTACATGGGCCCCAATTGAAATTATGGTGTATTAAATACTAATCTCATTTGAAAAATTTAATGAGATATAGTTATAAAATACACCATGAGTTCAATTGTTGTTGGATTAAATTTGAGTTGTGTCCTCTATACTAAACATATTCTAAATGCCCTCTATATATTTATTTGTATTACATGGGCCCCAATTGAAATTATGGTGTATTAAATACTAATCTCATTTGAAAAATTTAATGAGATATAGTTATAAAATACACCATGAGTTCAATTGTTGTTGGATTAAATTTGATTTGTGTCCTCTATACTAAACATATTCTAAATGCCCTCTATATATTTATTTGTATTACAAGGGACCCTATTGAAATTATGGGGTATTAAATACTAATCTCATTTGAAAAATTTAATGAGATATAGTTATAAAATACACCATGAGTTCAATTGTTGTTGGATTAAATTTGAGTTGTGTCCTCTATACTAAACATATTCTAAATGCCCTCTATATATTTATTTGTATTACATGGGCCCCAATTGAAATTATGGTGTATTAAATACTAATCTCATTTGAAAAATTTAATGAGATATAGTTATAAAATACACCATCAGTTCAATTGTTGTTGAATTAAATTTAAGTTGTGTCCTGTATACTAAACATATTCAAAATGCCCTCTATATATTTATTTGTATTACATGGGCCCCAATTGAAATTATGGTGTATTAAATACTAATCTCATTTGCAAAATTTATTGAGATATAGTTATAAAATACACCATCAGTTCAATTGTTGTTGAATTAAATTTAAGTTGTGTCCTCTATACTAAACATATTCTAAATGCCCTCTATATATTTATTAGTATTACATGGGCCCCAATTGAAATTATGGTGTATTAAATACTAATCTCATTTGAAAAATTTATTGAGATATAGTTATAAAATACACCATCAGTTCAATTGTTGTTGAATTAAATTTAAGTTGTGTCCTGTATACTAAACATATTCAAAATGCCCTCTATATATTTATTTGTATTACATGGGCCCCAAATGAAATTATGGTGTATTAAATACTAATCTCATTTGCAAAATTTATTGAGATATAGTTATAAAATACACCATCAGTTCAATTGTTGTTGAATTAAATTTAAGTTGTGTCCTCTATACTAAACATATTCTAAATGCCCTCTATATATTTATTAGTATTACATGGGCCCCAATTGAAATTATGGTGTATTAAATACTAATCTCATTTGAAAAATTTAATGAGATATAGTTATAAAATACACCATGAGTTCAATTGTTGTTGGATTAAATTTGAGTTGTGTCCTCTATACTAAACATATTCTAAATGCCCTCTATATATTTATTTGTATTACATGGGCCCCAATTGAAATTATGGTGTATTAAATACTAATCTCATTTGAAAAATTTAATGAGATATAGTTATAAAATGCACCATGAGTTCAATTGTTGTTGGATTAAATTTGAGTTGTGTCCTCTATACTAAACATATTCTAAATGCCCTCTATATATTTATTTGTATTACATGGGCCCCAATTGAAATTATGGTGTATTAAATACTAATCTCATTTGAAAAATTTAATGAGATATAGTTATAAAATACACCATGAGTTCAATTGTTGTTGGATTAAATTTGAGTTGTGTCCTCTATACTAAACATATTCTAAATGCCCTCTATATATTTATTTGTATTACATGGGCCCCAATTGAAATTATGGTGTATTAAATACTAATCTCATTTGAAAAATTTAATGAGATATAGTTATAAAATACACCATGAGTTCAATTGTTGTTGGATTAAATTTGAGTTGTGTCCTCTATACTAAACATATTCTAAATGCCCTCTATATATTTATTTGTATTACATGGGCCCCAATTGAAATTATGGTGTATTAAATACTAATCTCATTTGAAAAATTAATTGAGATATAGTTATAAAATCCACCATGAGTTCAATTGTTTTTGGATTAAATTTAAGTAATGTGACCTCTATTCTAAACATATTCTAAATACCCTCTATATATTTATTAGTATTACATGGGCCCCAATTGAAATTATGGTGTATTAAATACTAATCTCATTTGAAAAATTTAATGAGATATAGTTATAAAATGCACCATGAGTTCAATTGTTGTTGGATTAAATTTGAGTTGTGTCCTCTATACTAAACATATTCTAAATGCCCTCTATATATTTATTTGTATTACATGGGCCCCAATTGAAATTATGGTGTATTAAATACGAATCTCATTTGAAAAATTTAATGAGATATAGTTATAAAATACACCATGAGTTCAATTGTTGTTGGATTAAATTTGAGTTGTGTCCTCTATACTAAACATATTCTAAATGCCCTCTATATATTTATTTGTATTACATGGGTCCCAATTGAAATTATGGTGTATTAAATACTAATCTCATTTGAAAAATTTAATGAGATATAGTTATAAAATACACCATGAGTTCAATTGTTGTTGGATTAAATTTAAGTTGTGTCCTCTATACTAAACATATTCTAAATGCCCTCTATATATTTATTTGTATTACATGGGTCCCAATTGAAATTATGGTGTATTAAATACGAATCTCATTTGAAAAATTTAATGAGATATAGTTATAAAATACACCATGAGTTCAATTGTTGTTGGATTAAATTTAAGTTTTGTCCTCTATACTAAACATATTCTAAATGCCCTCTATATATTTATTTGTATTACATGGGCCCCAATTGAAATTATGGTGTATTAAATACTAATCTCATTTGAAAAATTTAATGAGATATAGTTATAAAATACACCATGAGTTCTCTTGTTGTTGGATTAAATTTAAGTTATGTGTCCTCTATACTAAACATATTCTAAATACCCTCTATATATTTATGAGTATTACAAGGGCCCCAATTGAAATTATGGTGTATTAAATACTAATCTCATTTGAAAAATTTAATGAGATATAGTTATAAAATACACCATGAGTTCAATTGTTGTTGGATTAAATTTGAGTTGTGTCCTCTATACTAAACATGTTCTAAATGCCCTCTATATATTTATTTGTATTACATGGGCCCGAATTGAAATTATGGTGTATTAAATACTAATCTCATTTGAAAAATTTAATGAGATATAGTTATAAAATACACCATGAGTTCAATTGTTTTTGGATTAAATTTAAGTAATGTGACCTCTATACTAAACATATTCTAAATACTATCTATATATTTATTAGTATTACATGGGCCCCAATTGAAATTATGGTGTATGAAATACTAATCTCATTTGAAAAATTTAATGAGATATAGTTATAAAATACACCATGAGTTCAATGGTTGTTGGATTAAATTTGAGTTGTGTCCTCTATACTAAACATATTCTAAATGCCCTCGATATATTTATTTGTATTACATGGGCCCCAATTGAAATTATGGTGTATTAAATACTAATCTCATTTGAAAAATTTAATGAGATATAGTTATAACATACACCATGAGTTCAATTGTTGTTGGATTAAATTTGAGTTGTGTCCTCTATACTAAACATATTCTAAATGCCCTCTATATATTTATTTGTATTACATGGGCCCCAATTGAAATTATGGTGTATTAAATACTAATCTCATTTGAAAAATTTAATGTGATATAGTTATAAAATACACCATGAGTTCAATTGTTGTTGGATTAAATTTAAGATATGTGTCCTCGATACTAAACATATTCTAAATACCCTCTATATATTTATTAGTATTACATGGGCCCCAATTGAAATTATGGTGTATTAAATACTAATCTCATTTGAAAAATTTAATGAGATATAGTTATAAAATACACCATGAGTTCAATTGTTGTTGGATTAAATTTGAGTTGTGTCCTCTATACTAAACATATTCTAAATGCCCTCTATATATTTATTTGTATTACATGGGCCCCAATTGAAATTATGGTGTATTAAATACGAATCTCATTTGAAAAATGTAATGAGATATAGTTATAAAATACACCATGAGTTCAATTGTTGTTGGATTACATTTAAGTTATGTGTCCTCTATACTAAACATATTCTAAATACCCTCTATATATTTATGAGTATTACAAGGGCCCCAATTGAAATTATGGTGTATTAAATACTAATCTCATTTGAAAAATTTAATGAGATATAGTTATAAAATACACCATGAGTTCAATTGTTGTTGGATTAAATTTAAGTTATGTGTCCTCTATACTAAATATATTCTAAATGCCTTCTATATATTTATTAGTATTACAAGGGCCCCAATTGAAATTATGGTGTATTAAATACTAATCTCATTTGAAAAATTTAATGAGATATAGTAATAAAATACACCATGAGTTCAATTGTTGTTGGATTAAATTTGAGTTGTGTCCTCTATACTAAACATATTCTAAATGCCCTCTATATATTTATTTGTATCACTTGGGCCTCAATTGAAATTATGGTGTATTAAATACTAATCTCATTTGAAAAATTTAATGAGATATAGTTATAAAATACACCATGAGTTCAATTGTTGTTGGATTAAATTTGAGTTGTGTCCTCTATACTAAACATATTCTAAATGCCCTCTATATATTTATTTGTATTACATGGGCCCCAATTGAAATTATGGTGTATTAAATACGAATCTCATTTGAAAAATGTAATGAGATATAGTTATAAAATACACCATGAGTTCAATTGTTGTTGGATTACATTTAAGTTATGTGTCCTCTATACTAAACATATTCTAAATACCCTCTATATATTTATTAGTATTACAAGGGCCCCAATTGAAATTATGGTGTATTAAATACTAATCTCATTTGAAAAATTTAATAAGATATAGTTATAAAATACACCATGAGTTCAATTGTTGTTGGATTAAATTTAAGTTATGTGTCCTCTATACTAAACATATTCTAAATACCTTCTATATATTTATTAGTATTACATGGGCCCCAGTTGAAATTATGGTGTATTAAAGACTAATCTCATTTGAAAAATTTAATGAGATATAGTTATAAAATACACCATGAGTTCAATTGTTGTTGGATTAAATTTGAGTTGTGTCCTCTATACTAAACATATTCTAAATGCTCTCTATATATTTATTTGTATTACATGGGCCCCAATTGAAATTATGGTGTATTAAATACTAATCTCATTTGAAAAATTTAATGAGATATAGTTATAAAATACACCATGAGTTCAATTGTTGTTGGATTAAATTTGAGTTGTGTCCTCTATACTAAACATATTCTAAATACCCTCTATATGTTTATTAGTATTACATGGGCCCCAATTGAAATTATGGTGTATTAAATACTAATCTCATTTGAAAAATTTATTGAGATATAGTTATAAAATACACCATCAGTTCAATTGTTGTTGAATTAAATTTAAGTTATGTGTCCTCTATACTAAACATATTCTAAATACCTTCTATATATTTATTAGTATTACATGGGCCCCAGTTGAAATTATGGTGTATTAAAGACTAATCTCATTTGAAAAATTTAATGAGATATAGTTATAAAATACACCATGAGTTCAATTGTTGTTGGATTAAATTTGAGTTGTGTCCTCTATACTAAACATATTCTAAATGCCCTCTATATATTTATTTGTATTACATGGGCCCCAATTGAAATTATGGTGTATTAAATACTAATCTCATTTGAAAAATTTATTGAGATATAGTTATAAAATACACCATCAGTTCAATTGTTGTTGAATTAAATTTAAGTTGTGTCCTCTATACTAAACATATTCAAAATGCCCTCTATATATTTATTTGTATTACATGGGCCCCAATTGAAATTATGGTGTATTAAATACTAATCTCATTTGAAAAATTTAATGAGATATAGTTATAAAATACACCATGAGTTCAATTGTTGTTGGATTAAATTTGAGTTGTGTCCTCTATACTAAACATATTCTAAATGCCCTCTATATATTTATTTGTATTACATGGGCCCCAATTGAAATTATGGTGTATTAAATACTAATCTCATTTGAAAAATTTATTGAGATATAGTTATAAAATACACCATCAGTTCAATTGTTGTTGAATTAAATTTAAGTTGTGTCCTGTATACTAAACATATTCAAAATGCCCTCTATATATTTATTTGTATTACATGGGCCCCAATTGAAATTATGGTGTATTAAATACTAATCTCATTTGAAAAATTTAATGAGATATAGTTATAAAATACACCATGAGTTCAATTGTTGTTGGATTAAATTTGAGTTGTGTCCTCTATACTAAACATATTCTAAATGCCCTCTATATATTTATTTGTATTACATGGGCCCCAATTGAAATTATGGTGTATTAAATACTAATCTCATTTGAAAAATTTATTGAGATATAGTTATAAAATACACCATCAGTTCAATTGTTGTTGAATTAAATTTAAGTTGTGTCCTCTATACTAAACATATTCAAAATGCCCTCTATATATTTATTTGTATTACATGGGCCCCAATTGAAATTATGGTGTATTAAATACTAATCTCATTTGAAAAATTTATTGAGATATAGTTATAAAATACACCATCAGTTCAATTGTTGTTGAATTAAATTTAAGTTGTGTCCTCTATACTAAACATATTCTAAATACCCTCTATATGTTTATTAGTATTACATGGGCCCCAATTGAAATTATGGTGTATTAAATACTAATCTCATTTGAAAAAGTTAATGAGATATAGTTATAAAATACACCATGAGTTCAATTGTTGTTGGATTAAATTTAAGTTATGTGTCCTCTATACTAAACATATTCTAAATACCCTCTATATGTTTATTAGTATTACATGGGCCCCAATTGAAATTATGGTGTATTAAATACGAATCTCATTTGAAAAATTTAATGAGATATAGTTATAAAATACACCATCAGTTCAATTGTTGTTGAATTAAATTTAAGTTGTGTCCTGTATACTAAACATATTCAAAATGCCCTCTATATATTTATTTGTATTACATGGGCCCCAATTGAAATTATGGTGTATTAAATACTAATCTCATTTGAAAAATTTATTGAGATATAGTTATAAAATACACCATGAGTTCAATTGTTGTTGGATTAAATTTAAGTTATGTGTCCTCTATACTAAACATATTCTAAATACCCTCTATATGTTTATTAGTATTACATGGGCCCCAATTGAAATTATGGTGTATTAAATACGAATCTCATTTGAAAAATTTAATGAGATATAGTTATAAAATACACCATCAGTTCAATTGTTGTTGAATTAAATTTAAGTTGTGTCCTGTATACTAAACATATTCAAAATGCCCTCTATATATTTATTTGTATTACATGGGCCCCAATTGAAATTATGGTGTATTAAATACTAATCTCATTTGAAAAATTTAATGAGATATAGTTATAAAATACACCATCAGTTCAATTGTTGTTGAATTAAATTTAAGTTGTGTCCTGTATACTAAACATATTCAAAATGCGCTCTATATATTTATTTGTATTACATGGGCCCCAATTGAAATTATGGTGTATTAAATACTAATCTCATTTGAAAAATTTATTGAGATATAGTTATAAAATACACCATGAGTTCAATTGTTGTTGGATTACATTTAAGTTATGTGTCCTCTATACTAAACATATTCTAAATACCCTCTATATGTTTATTAGTATTACATGGGCCCCAATTGAAATTATGGTGTATTAAATACGAATCTCATTTGAAAAATTTAATGAGATATAGTTATAAAATACACCATCAGTTCAATTGTTGTTGAATTAAATTTAAGTTGTGTCCTGTATACTAAACATATTCAAAATGCCCTCTATATATTTATTTGTATTACATGGGCCCCAATTGAAATTATGGTGTATTAAATACTAATCTCATTTGAAAAATTTAATGAGATATAGTTATAAAATACACCATCAGTTCAATTGTTGTTGAATTAAATTTAAGTTGTGTCCTGTATACTAAACATATTCAAAATGCGCTCTATATATTTATTTGTATTACATGGGCCCCAATTGAAATTATGGTGTATTAAATACTAATCTCATTTGAAAAATTTATTGAGATATAGTTATAAAATACACCATGAGTTCAATTGTTGTTGGATTACATTTAAGTTATGTGTCCTCTATACTAAACATATTCTAAATACCCTCTATATATTTATGAGTATTACAAGGGCCCCAATTGAAATTATGGTGTATTAAATACTAATCTTATTTGAAAAATTTAATGAGATATAGTTATAAAATACACCATGAGTTCAATTGTTGTTGGATTAAATTTGAGTTGTGTCCTCTATACTAAACATATTCTAAATGCCCTCTATATATTTATTTGTATTGCATGGGCCCCAATTGAAATTATGGTGTATTAAATACTAATCTCATTTGAAAAATTTAATGAGATATAGTTATAAAATACACCATCAGTTCAATTGTTGTTGAATTAAATTTAAGTTGTGTCCTGTATACTAAACATATTCAAAATGCGCTCTATATATTTATTTGTATTACATGGGCCCCAATTGAAATTATGGTGTATTAAATACTAATCTCATTTGAAAAATTTATTGAGATATAGTTATAAAATACACCATGAGTTCAATTGTTGTTGGATTACATTTAAGTTATGTGTCCTCTATACTAAACATATTCTAAATACCCTCTATATGTTTATTAGTATTACATGGGCCCCAATTGAAATTATGGTGTATTAAATACGAATCTCATTTGAAAAATTTAATGAGATATAGTTATAAAATACACCATCAGTTCAATTGTTGTTGAATTAAATTTAAGTTGTGTCCTGTATACTAAACATATTCAAAATGCCCTCTATATATTTATTTGTATTACATGGGCCCCAATTGAAATTATGGTGTATTAAATACTAATCTCATTTGAAAAATTTAATGAGATATAGTTATAAAATACACCATCAGTTCAATTGTTGTTGAATTAAATTTAAGTTGTGTCCTGTATACTAAACATATTCAAAATGCGCTCTATATATTTATTTGTATTACATGGGCCCCAATTGAAATTATGGTGTATTAAATACTAATCTCATTTGAAAAATTTATTGAGATATAGTTATAAAATACACCATGAGTTCAATTGTTGTTGGATTACATTTAAGTTATGTGTCCTCTATACTAAACATATTCTAAATACCCTCTATATGTTTATTAGTATTACATGGGCCCCAATTGAAATTATGGTGTATTAAATACGAATCTCATTTGAAAAATTTAATGAGATATAGTTATAAAATACACCATCAGTTCAATTGTTGTTGAATTAAATTTAAGTTGTGTCCTGTATACTAAACATATTCAAAATGCCCTCTATATATTTATTTGTATTACATGGGCCCCAATTGAAATTATGGTGTATTAAATACTAATCTCATTTGAAAAATTTAATGAGATATAGTTATAAAATACACCATCAGTTCAATTGTTGTTGAATTAAATTTAAGTTGTGTCCTGTATACTAAACATATTCAAAATGCGCTCTATATATTTATTTGTATTACATGGGCCCCAATTGAAATTATGGTGTATTAAATACTAATCTCATTTGAAAAATTTATTGAGATATAGTTATAAAATACACCATGAGTTCAATTGTTGTTGGATTACATTTAAGTTATGTGTCCTCTATACTAAACATATTCTAAATACCCTCTATATATTTATGAGTATTACAAGGGCCCCAATTGAAATTATGGTGTATTAAATACTAATCTTATTTGAAAAATTTAATGAGATATAGTTATAAAATACACCATGAGTTCAATTGTTGTTGGATTAAATTTGAGTTGTGTCCTCTATACTAAACATATTCTAAATGCCCTCTATATATTTATTTGTATTGCATGGGCCCCAATTGAAATTATGGTGTATTAAATACTAATCTCATTTGAAAAATTTATTGAGATATAGTTATAAAATACACCATCAGTTCAATTGTTGTTGAATTAAATTTACGTTGTGTCCTCTATACTAAACATATTCTAAATACCCTCTATATATTTATTAGTATTACATGGGCCCCAATTGAAATTATGGTGTATTACATACTAATCTCATTTGAAAAATTTAATGAGATATAGTTATAAAATACACCATGAGTTCAATTGTTGTTGGATTACATTTAAGTTGTGTCCTGTATACTAAACATATTCAAAATGCCCTCTATATATTTATTTGTATTACATGGGCCCCAATTGAAATTATGGTGTATTAAATACTAATCTCATTTGAAAAATTTATTGAGATATAGTTATAAAATACACCATGAGTTCAATTGTTGTTGGATTAAATTTAAGTTATGTGTCCTCTATACTAAACATATTCTAAATACCCTCTATATGTTTATTAGTATTACATGGGCCCCAATTGAAATTATGGTGTATTAAATACGAATCTCATTTGAAAAATTTAATGAGATATAGTTATAAAATACACCATCAGTTCAATTGTTGTTGAATTAAATTTAAGTTGTGTCCTGTATACTAAACATATTCAAAATGCCCTCTATATATTTATTTGTATTACATGGGCCCCAATTGAAATTATGGTGTATTAAATACTAATCTCATTTAAAAAATTTAATGAGATATAGTTATAAAATACACCATGAGTTCAATTGTTGTTGGATTAAATTTGAGTTGTGTCCTCTATACTAAACATAATATAAATGCCCTCTATATATTTATTTGTATTACATGGGCCCCAATTGAAATTATGGTGTATTAAATACTAATCTCATTTGAAAAATTTATTGAGATATAGTTATAAAATACACCATCAGTTCAATTGTTGTTGAATTAAATTTAAGTTGTGTCCTCTATACTAAACATATTCTAAATACCCTCTATATATTTATTAGTATTACATGGGCCCCAATTGAAATTATGGTGTATTACATACTAATCTCATTTGAAAAATTTAATGAGATATAGTTATAAAATACACCATGAGTTCAATTGTTGTTGGATTACATTTAAGTTATGTGTCCTCTATACTAAACATATTCTAAATACCCTCTATATATTTATGAGTATTACAAGGGCCCCAATTGAAATTATGGTGTATTAAATACTAATCTTATTTGAAAAATTTAATTAGATATAGTTATAAAATACACCATGAGTTCAATTGTTGTTGGATTAAATTTGAGTTGTGTCCTCTATACTAAACATATTCTAAATGTCCTCTATATATTTATTTGTATTACATGGGCCCCAATTGAAATTATGGTGTATTAAATACTAATCTCATTTGAAAAATTTATTGAGATATAGTTATAAAATACACCATCAGTTCAATTGTTGTTGAATTAAATTTAAGTTGTGTCCTGTATACTAAACATATTCAAAATGCCCTCTATATATTTATTTGTATTACATGGGCCCCAATTGAAATTATGGTGTATTAAATACTAATCTCATTTGAAAAATTTAATGAGATATAGTTATAAAATACACCATGTGTTCAATTGTTGTTGGATTAAATTTAAGTTGTGTCGTCTATACTAAACATATTATAAATGCCCTCTATATATTTATTTGTATTACATGGGCCCCAATTGAAATTATGGTGTATTAAATACTAATCTCATTTGCAAAATTTATTGAGATATAGTTATAAAATACACCATCAGTTCAATTGTTGTTGAATTAAATTTAAGTTGTGTCCTCTATACTAAACATATTCTAAATGCCCTCTATATATTTATTAGTATTACATGGGCCCCAATTGAAATTATGGTGTATTAAATACTAATCTCATTTGAAAAATTTATTGAGATATAGTTATAAAATACACCATCAGTTCAATTGTTGTTGAATTAAATTTAAGTTGTGTCCTGTATACTAAACATATTCAAAATGCCCTCTATATATTTATTTGTATTATATGGGCCCCAATTGAAATTATGGTGTATTAAATACTAATCTCATTTGCAAAATTTATTGAGATATAGTTATAAAATACACCATCAGTTCAATTGTTGTTGAATTAAATTTAAGTTGTGTCCTCTATACTAAACATATTCTAAATGCCCTCCATATATTTATTAGTATTACATGGGCCCCAATTGAAATTATGGTGTATTAAATACTAATCTCATTTGAAAAATTTAATGAGATATAGTTATAAAATACACCATGAGTTCAATTGTTGTTGGATTAAATTTGAGTTGTGTCCTCTATACTAAACATATTCTAAATGCCCTCTATATATTTATTTGTATTACATGGGCCCCAATTGAAATTATGGTGTATTAAATACTAATCTCATTTGAAAAATTTATTGAGATATAGTTATAAAATACACCATCAGTTCAATTGTTGTTGAATTAAATTTAAGTTGTGTCCTGTATACTAAACATATTCAAAATGCCCTCTATATATTTATTTGTATTATATGGGCCCCAATTGAAATTATGGTGTATTAAATACTAATCTCATTTGCAAAATTTATTGAGATATAGTTATAAAATACACCATCAGTTCAATTGTTGTTGAATTAAATTTAAGTTGTGTCCTCTATACTAAACATATTCTAAATGCCCTCTATATATTTATTAGTATTACATGGGCCCCAATTGAAATTATGGTGTATTAAATACTAATCTCATTTGAAAAATTTAATGAGATATAGTTATAAAATACACCATGAGTTGAATTGTTGTTGGATTAAATTTAAGTTCTGTGTCCTCTATACTAAACATATTCTAAATACCCTCTATATATTTATTAGTATTACATGGGCCCCAATTGAAATTATGGTGTATTAAATACTAATCTCATTTGAAAAATTTAATGAGATATAGTTATAAAATACACCATGTGTTCAATTGTTGTTGGATTAAATTTAAGTTGTGTCGTCTATACTAAACATATTCTAAATGCCCTCTATATATTTATTTGTATTACATGGGCCCCAATTGAAATTATGGTGTATTAAATACTAATCTCATTTGAAAAATTTATTGAGATATAGTTATAAAATACACCATCAGTTCAATTGTTGTTGAATTAAATTTAAGTTGTGTCCTGTATACTAAACATATTCAAAATGCCCTCTATATATTTATTTGTATTACATGGGCCCCAATTGAAATTATGGTGTATTAAATACTAATCTCATTTGCAAAATTTATTGAGATATAGTTATAAAATACACCATCAGTTCAATTGTTGTTGAATTAAATTTAAGTTGTGTCCTCTATACTAAACATATTCTAAATGCCCTCTATATATTTATTAGTATTACATGGGCCCCAATTGAAATTATGGTGTATTAAATACTAATCTCATTTGAAAAATTTATTGAGATATAGTTATAAAATACACCATCAGTTCAATTGTTGTTGAATTAAATTTAAGTTGTGTCCTGTATACTAAACATATTCAAAATGCCCTCTATATATTTATTTGTATTATATGGGCCCCAATTGAAATTATGGTGTATTAAATACTAATCTCATTTGCAAAATTTATTGAGATATAGTTATAAAATACACCATCAGTTCAATTGTTGTTGAATTAAATTTAAGTTGTGTCCTCTATACTAAACATATTCTAAATGCCCTCTATATATTTATTTGTATTACATGGGCCCCAATTGAAATTATGGTGTATTAAATACTAATCTCATTTGAAAAATTTAATGAGATATAGTTATAAAATACACCATGAGTTCAATTGTTTTTGGATTAAATTTAAGTAATGTGACCTCTATACTAAACATATTCTAAATACTATCTATATATTTATTAGTATTACATGGGCCCCAATTGAAATTATGGTGTATGAAATACTAATCTCATTTGAAAAATTTAATGAGATATAGTTATAAAATACACCATGAGTTCAATGGTTGTTGGATTAAATTTGAGTTGTGTCCTCTATACTAAACATATTCTAAATGCCCTCTATATATTTATTTGTATTACATGGGCCCCAATTGAAATTATGGTGTATTAAATACTAATCTCATTTGAAAAATTTAATGAGATATAGTTATAACATACACCATGAGTTCAATTGTTGTTGGATTAAATTTGAGTTGTGTCCTCTATACTAAACATATTCTAAATGCCCTCTATATATTTATTTGTATTACATGGGCCCCAATTGAAATTATGGTGTATTAAATACTAATCTCATTTGAAAAATTTAATGTGATATAGTTATAAAATACACCATGAGTTCAATTGTTGTTGGATTAAATTTAAGATATGTGTCCTCGATACTAAACATATTCTAAATACCCTCTATATATTTATTAGTATTACATGGGCCCCAATTGAAATTATGGTGTATTAAATACTAATCTCATTTGAAAAATTTAATGAGATATAGTTATAAAATACACCATGAGTTCAATTGTTGTTGGATTAAATTTGAGTTGTGTCCTCTATACTAAACATATTCTAAATGCCCTCTATATATTTATTTGTATTACATGGGCCCCAATTGAAATTATGGTGTATTAAATACGAATCTCATTTGAAAAATGTAATGAGATATAGTTATAAAATACACCATGAGTTCAATTGTTGTTGGATTACATTTAAGTTATGTGTCCTCTATACTAAACATATTCTAAATACCCTCTATATATTTATGAGTATTACAAGGGCCCCAATTGAAATTATGGTGTATTAAATACTAATCTCATTTGAAAAATTTAATGAGATATAGTTATAAAATACACCATGAGTTCAATTGTTGTTGGATTAAATTTGATTTGTGTCCTCTATACTAAACATATTCTAAATGCCCTCTATATATTTATTTGTATTACATGGGCCCCAATTGAAATTATGGTGTATTAAATACGAATCTCATTTGAAAAATGTAATGAGATATAGTTATAAAATACACCATGAGTTCAATTGTTGTTGGATTACATTTAAGTTATGTGTCCTCCTCATAACTGGGACTAGGAAGCTGTTGCACTGCTAAGATGTTCGGGACCCATTGCAACTCCTTGCGACAATGGGTCTCCCTAATAGAATCAACCACCTTTGACCTGTCGGCCTCTCTTGGCCAACCCCTTCGGCCACTCTGGCTACCTTCTGACCCCGACGCTATTAGAGCACTCGAGGGCTAGGGGTCAACACATCTTCTCTATTTCTTACAAAAAAAAAAAAAAAAAACTCTGATCAATGAGCCTCGAACTGTCCATGATTATCACGACGACTACGCGACACAACGGTCAATTAACAAGATATTATGGATAGTACAAACAAAAAAACAACGTTTACCGCCCAGGGGCTGGATACCCCAGGGCCGGTCGATGCGGGCATCGGAGTGGGTGCCCCTCGACCGTTATCCGACGACCACCAAAACCCAAACCCAAGCCCGGAGCTGCAAGCCGGGGAACCGAAGGAGGCCAGGCCCCCCCGGAAACCAGAGAAGGACGACACCCACCTCTACGCCGCCTGCCTCCTGGCTCAGGGGGACGACGAGGAGAGGGAAGTAACGAGAAAAAAGACGGCCACCTCCCCGCCAGACACCAGGCAAATGCCAGTGGCGGGAAAGGAGGCAGCGGCCAAAAGGAAGAGAGCTGGCCAGAAATCCACCGAGTCCCTAATCAGGGAGCTAAGGGCGACCCGCGACCTGGTCTGGCGACTCACGGACACGGCGGGAAACACCCGCACCATGCCCCGGGAGGCGAAAATAGACGCCAAACAACTAAGAGCAGTCTACGAACGGATCTGGAAAGACTACGACACCCCGAAACCCTTCCCAGGACCCGACGACGAGGAGCCGGAGGACCCCGCGGATATAGACCTCTACGCCCAAGTGGCCTCCCTAATGGCTGACAAAGCCAGAGCGGAGAGGCAGATGGAGGGCATGAGGAGGGAGATGGACGAGCTTAAGAGGCAGCTTGCGGCATCTCCTCCCCAACCAAGAGCAGACGCCCTCCCACAGGAAACCGAGTCGGAGGCGGCGAGCAGAATCAGGGAGGCCATGAAGGCCCACACCACCTTTGAAGAAGCAGCAGCCCTGGCAGAGGAGGACTGGCCGGAGGACGTCTACACGGCCACGAGAGTGACGAGATCACCAGACACCAGGCCCACATCGGAGACACCAATCATAAGAGCCTTCGACGAGGAGTGCCGCCCCCTTACCGCCGGGAGGAAACCCGGCAGGAGACAAACCGCCCTAACGGGGAATAGGGTAAAGACCGGCAGGGTCCTTACGACCACCAGCATTACGGAGGTGGACGACCACGAGGCCCCCCCCACAAGGACGACGTACCACACCCACCACATTAAGTGCGAAACGTCCTCAGAGGAGGCCATCATGAGGTCCCTCTACGACGGCCTGCGACAGGTCAGGGAGATCCTTCTCACGACTGACAAGAAGGAGGCGCGGGCCGAAATCGGCAGACCGGGAGCCGCCACCATTCGAAAACTGGCCGAGACCCTCTTTGCGGGCACCGGGATAGAGATTGAGGTCAGGGTGCAAGACGGGCCCAGACAATCCCAAACGACCGACAAGACACAGGCAACGAGACAACCCCCTTCCAAAAGAAACCGAGACGAGACCATCTTCGTCGCCCCGGCTGAGGGCCAGACCTACGCGGACCTGGTGCGAGGGGTCCGTGACATGGGCCGAGCGGGCAGCAATGTTACCCGAATGGATAGGACGGACTGCGGACATCTCCGTATCAAAGTCAAGGGGTGCGGAGAGGAGGTGGACACACTCTGCTCCGCGATCAAGACCAAGACACACGCAGCCGAGGCCAGGGTCAGCAGGAGGAGGACGATCCTCCACATCCGAGGCCTAGACGTCCTCGCCACAAGCGAGGAAGTAGAGGCAGCGATAAAAGCGGCCCTCCCCCAGCCGGACAGAGAGGCCTTCCAGGTGGGACCGCTTCGCCCGGCCAGAGGTAGCACCCAGGCAGTGACGGTATACACCAACGAAAGAGGGGCGGACCAGATCACGGCGGTCCGCATCCGCGTAGGCCTGGTCCACGTGAGGCCGGCGCGCAGAGAGGAGCTCCCAGCGGGATGCCCCAGGTGCTGGCTGGACGGACACCGCGCCGGGAACTGCCCAGGGCCCGACCGCAGGAGGCTGTGCCACAGGTGCGGCGAGGAAGGTCACCAGGCCAGGCGATGCAGGGCTACCATCCTCCACTGCGCGGTCTGCGACGAAGATGGGCACGCGGCAATCAGCCTCCAATGCCCCACCAAGACCAGGTCCGCACAAGGCGGAGCAAGACGTGCAGGAGGAAGCACACCACTGACAAAGCAACCATGACGACACAAGCAGCACCATCGCTGGTCCTCCAGGCCAACATCGGCAGGGGCAGGGCAGCCCACCAACTCCTGCTAGCAACGGCCGCCAAACTAGGAGCCGACCTGGTTGTTGTCTCCGAGCCCAACCACAGACGACTGGACGCCTCGTGGGTTACCGATGGACCCATGGGGGACGTAGCCATCAAGGTGCGAGGCAGCCTCCATCGGCACATGACCGGCTTCGGTTCACCCGCGAGGGGCATTGCATGGGCAGGGCTACACGAGACAAAGTTAGTCGCCTGCTACCTGTCACCAAACTGTGGCAGGCAGCAGGAGCGACGGTGGCTGGCCAGCCTCGAGACAACGGCCAGATCGCTGATGGCCGCAGGAGGCACACTGGTACTGGCCGGGGACTTCAACGCGAAGGCGACCGCTTGGGGCTCGAACCACAATAATACCAGAGGAGAGGCGCTGCTGGAGCTGGCGACAGCACTCGACCTGTCCGTCTGCAACGTTGGCGGGGCGCCGACGTTTGTCAGAGGTGACTCGGCGTCCCACATTGATGTCACGTTCGTGACCGAACAGGCGGCCAGGCGAGTGCACGGGTGGCGAGTCCTGAGGGAGGAGACCCTCAGCGATCATCTCTACATAACCTTCAACATCTGGCTGGGACCACCCGCCCGGGACCGGAACCAGCAGCCCCACTCCTGGACCCGCAGCGCCAGCCCCCCCGCACGGAGATGGGTACTAGATCAAGCAGCAGCGGCAGACCTGGCAGCCGACCTCGCCGAGCAACCCTACGGAACTGGACCCAACAACGAGACGGACGTAGACGCGATGGCCACCGAACTGACTAGGACCATCACCGAAGCGTGCGAACGGCATGTCAAGACCAGAACCACAGCCACAGGCAACAAGAGAACAGTTTATTGGTGGTGCCAGGAGGTGGCGGAGAGCCGCACAGCTGCCAACAGAGCCAGACGGAGCGCGCAACGCGCTAGGGCGGCAGGGAGGCTCACCACGGATCTGATGGACGCCTATAGGTCCTGCAGGCGCGCCTACCGAAAGGCCATAGAGGCAAGCCAGGCCAGGTGCTGGAAGCAACTCTGCAGGGAGGTCGAAGACGACCCGTGGGGCCTACCCTACAGAATTGTTATGAAGAAGGTGGGCGCGAGACCGCCGGGGCCAGAAGCGGCGGTACAGGGAGGGGTGGCTGAGGTAGTGAGGGCCCTTTTTCCCCCAAGCGACTATCCCAACCCGCCAAGCCAGAGGGAGGAAACCCAGGAAGAATGCGGAGACACCTGGCAGGAAGAGGACGTTCTCCAGGCAATCAACAGGCTCCCGGGCAGAAAGGCACCGGGACCGGACGGGCTCCCCAACGAGGTCCTAAAAGCTGCGGCGGCAGGCATAACTCCTGGCCTGACCAAAATAGCAAACCGGTGTATGAGGGTGGGCGCCTTCCCGCGGGCTTGGAAGAAAGCCAAACTCGCCCTCATACCCAAACCCGGAAAGCCGCCAGGGGACCCGTCCGCCTACCGGCCGATGCCTGCTGGACGGCCTGGGGAAGGTCTTGGAAAGACTTGCCACGGACAAACTGGAGGCCGCACTGGAAGAAACGGGAGGACTACACCCTAACCAGTTTGGCTTCAGGAAGGCCCGATCGACAAGCGACGCGATCCTTGCGGTCAGGGAGATCGTTAAGTCCGCAAACACCGGGACGTGGCGGCGCCGAACGCACTGCTTGATGGCCACCCTGGACGTGGCAAACGCCTTCAACACCTTGCCATGGGGGGCCATCAACGCTGCGTTAGTCCGGAGGAGCATTCCCGGCCCGGTCAGGGCCTTCATCCGAGACTACCTCGCTCACAGGAGCGTAACCTACGAAGGCGCCGCAGGACGCTCGGAGTTCGCGGTAACGGGGGGGGTACCACAAGGATCCGTCCTGGGCCCCCTCCTCTGGAACATCGCGTTCGACGACGTCCTGGGTCTGGAGCTGCCCGGTGACACTACACTAATAGCCTTCGCAGACGACATCGCAGTGGTGACCAGGGCCAGAGAGCTGGCCACCGCGAAGGAGAACCTGATTGCTGCAACCGAGGCGGTGGCCGAGTGGACGACGGGCAACGGCCTAAGCATCGCCGTTGCCAAGACCGAAGTCGCCCTGCTCTCCACCAGGAAAGAAGGATTCCACGAAGCCACCTCCAGAATCAACCTGTTGGGAGAGGAGCTGCAAATACGCAGGCAGCTAAAGTACCTGGGCACGATCCTCGAGGCCAACGTCAACCATACAGCCCAGGTACTGGCAGCCACGGCCAAAGCCTCAAGAACCGAGGCAAGCCTGGCCCGCCTCCTGCCCAACATTGGGGGGCCGAGCGCTGGCAAGCGCAGACTCCTGGCGTTGGTGTCGCGCGCTCAGCTGTCCTACGCGGCCCCTGCCTGGGCCGAGGCAACTCGGACCAAGCTTAATAGGGACCGGCTGCGGCGCGCGCTGCGGACGAGCGCCATCAGAATTATTATGGCCTACCGCACCGTGTCTACCGATGCGGTGGAAGTGCTGGCGGGAATGATTCCGGGCGACCTGCTGATAAGCGAAAGAGTCGACATTGACAGGAGACGGAGAGCTGGGGAGGATAGGGGGCAGTCGCAGGACGGAGCGAGGCGGCAAACGCTGGACCAATGGCAGTCCAGGTGGGAGCTGAGCCCCAACGGAGAATGGACCCGGAGAGTCATCCCCAGACTGGAGCCGTGGGTCACCAGGGGCAGCGGGGACCTGGATCATTGGACCACCCAGACCCTATCCGGACATGGAGTGTTCCAGGCCTATCTGCACCGGATAGGGAAAGCGAGGACACCGACATGCCGCTACTGTAGTGGTATTGATGATCCGGTCCACACAATCTACCGCTGCCCCCGTTGGCAGGCAGAGAGGACCAGGATGTGGATCAGCATGGAAGGGGAGACACCCCCGGAGCAGATCAGTGCAGCCATGCTCAGTGACAAGGACAAGTGGGACGCGTTCGCGACTTTCTCCCGGGTGGTGATGGGAAGGAAGTTCTACGACGACGTGCGCAACCCACAAGACTAACGAACCTGGACCGAGACGGAACCGACGACACATCGTTCCGCGGACAAGCACAAGAGACCTGACGACTGACAAACACAGACGGTCCGGGGGGCTTAGGAATGCCTTCAAGGCGGTCAAGCCCCTCGTGACAGAACCTGGGGTGGTTTAGTCGGTAGGCACCCCCGCCATTACGCGGGGTGAATCCGACACTACCCATGCCTCTAACGCCACGAGGCGATAGTGAGGCATGGGTGTCTTTCGAAGATTACACCCCAGACGGAAAAAAAAAAAAAAAAAAAAAAAAAAAAGTTATGTGTCCTCTATACTAAACATATTCTAAATACCCTCTATATATTTATGAGTATTACAAGGGCCCCAATTGAAATTATGGTGTATTAAATACTAATCTCATTTGAAAAATTTAATGAGATATAGTTATAAAATACACCATGAGTTCAATTGTTGTTGGATTAAATTTAAGTTATGTGTCCTCTATACTAAACATATTCTAAATACCTTCTATATATTTATTAGTATTACATGGGCCCCAGTTGAAATTATGGTGTATTAAAGACTAATCTCATTTGAAAAATTTAATGAGATATAGTTATAAAATACACCATGAGTTCAATTGTTGTTGGATTAAATTTGAGTTGTGTCCTCTATACTAAACATATTCTAAATGCCCTCTATATATTTATTTGTATTACATGGGCCCCAATTGAAATTATGGTGTATTAAATACTAATCTCATTTGAAAAATTTAATGAGATATAGTTATAAAATACACCATGAGTTCAATTGTTGTTGGATTAAATTTGAGTTGTGTCCTCTATACTAAACATATTCTAAATGCCCTCTATATATTTATTTGTATTACAAGGGACCCTATTGAAATTATGGGGTATTAAATACTAATCTCATTTGAAAAATTTAATGAGATATAGTTATAAAATACACCATGAGTTCAATTGTTGTTGGATTAAATTTGAGTTGTGTCCTCTATACTAAACATATTCTAAATGCCCTCTATATATTTATTTGTATTACATGGGCCCCAATTGAAATTATGTTGTATTAAATACTAATCTCATTTGAAAAATTTAATGAGATATAGTTATAAAATACACCATGAGTTCAATTGTTGTTGGATTAAATTTGAGTTGTGTCCTCTATACTAAACATATTCTAAATGCCCTCTATATATTTATTTGTATTACATGGGCCCCAATTGAAATTATGTTGTATTAAATACTAATCTCATTTGAAAAATTTAATGAGATATAGTTATAAAATACACCATGAGTTCAATTGTTGTTGGATTAAATTTGAGATGTGTCCTCTATAATAAACATATTCTAAATGCCCTCTATATATTTATTTGTATTACATGGCCCCAATTGAAATTATGGTGTATTAAATACTAATCTCATTTGAAAAATTTAATGAGATATAGTTATAAAATACACCATGAGTTCAATTGTTGTTGGATTAAATTTGAGTTGTGTCCTCTATACTAAACATATTCAAAATGCCATCTATATATTTATTTGTATTACATGGGCCCCAATTGAAATTATGGTGTATTAAATACTAATCTCATTTGAAAAATTTATTGAGATATAGTTATAAAATACACCATCAGTTCAATTGTTGTTGAATTAAATTTAAGTTGTGTCCTCTATACTAAACATATTCTAAATACCCTCTATATGTTTATTAGTATTACATGGGCCCCAATTGAAATTATGGTGTATTAAATACTAATCTCATTTGAAAAATTTATTGAGATATAGTTATAAAATACACCATCAGTTCAATTGTTGTTGAATTAAATTTAAGTTGTGTCCTCTATACTAAACATATTCTAAATACCCTCTATATATTTATTAGTATTACAAGGGAGCCTATTGAAATTATGGTTTATTAAATACTAATCTCATTTGAAAAATTTAATGAGATATAGTTATAAAATACACCATGAGTTCAATTGTTTTTGGATTAAATTTAAGTTATGTGTCCTCTATACTAAACATATTCTAAATACCTTCTATATATTTATTAGTATTACATGGGCCCCAGTTGAAATTATGGTGTATTAAAGACTAATCTCATTTGAAAAATTTAATGAGATATAGTTATAAAATACACCATGAGTTCAATTGTTGTTGGATTAAATTTGAGTTGTGTCCTCTATACTAAACATATTCAAAATGCCATCTATATATTTATTTGTATTACATGGGCCCCAATTGAAATTATGGTGTATTAAATACTAATCTCATTTGAAAAATTTATTGAGATATAGTTATAAAATACACCATCAGTTCAATTGTTGTTGAATTAAATTTAAGTTGTGTCCTCTATACTAAACATATTCAAAATGCCCTCTATATATTTATTTGTATTACATGGGCCCCAATTGAAATTATGGTGTATTAAATACTAATCTCATTTGAAAAATTTATTGAGATATAGTTATAAAATACACCATCAGTTCAATTGTTGTTGAATTAAATTTAAGTTGTGTCCTCTATACTAAACATATTCTAAATACCCTCTATATGTTTATTAGTATTACATGGGCCCCAATTGAAATTATGGTGTATTAAATACGAATCTCATTTGAAAAATTTAATGAGATATAGTTATAAAATACACCATCAGTTCAATTGTTGTTGAATTAAATTTAAGTTGTGTCCTGTATACTAAACATATTCAAAATGCGCTCTATATATTTATTTTTATTACATGGGCCCCAATTGAAATTATGGTGTATTAAATACTAATCTCATTTGAAAAATTTATTGAGATATAGTTATAAAATACACCATGAGTTCAATTGTTGTTGGATTAAATTTAAGTTATGTGTCCTCTATACTAAACATATTCTAAATACCCTCTATATATTTATTAGTATTACATGGGCCCCAATTGAAATTATGGTGTATTAAATACTAATCTCATTTGAAAAATTTAATGAGATATAGTTATAAAATACACCATGAGTTCAATTGTTGTTGGATTAACTTTAAGTTGTGTCCTCTATACTAAACATATTCTAAATACCCTCTATATGTTTATTAGTATTACATGGGCCCCAATTGAAATTATGGTGTATTAAATACGAATCTCATTTGAAAAATTTAATGAGATATAGTTATAAAATACACCATGAGTTCAATTGTTGTTGAATTAAATTTAAGTTGTGTCCTGTATACTAAACATATTCAAAATGCGCTCTATATATTTATTTTTATTACATGGGCCCCAATTGAAATTATGGTGTATTAAATACTAATCTCATTTGAAAAATTTATTGAGATATAGTTATAAAATACACCATGAGTTCAATTGTTGTTGGATTAAATTTAAGTTATGTGTCCTCTATACTAAACATATTCTAAATACCCTCTATATGTTTATTAGTATTACATGGGCCCCAATTGAAATTATGGTGTATTAAATACGAATCTCATTTGAAAAATTTAATGAGATATAGTTATAAAATACACCATCAGTTCAATTGTTGTTGAATTAAATTTAAGTTGTGTCCTGTATACTAAACATATTCAAAATGCCCTCTATATATTTATTTGTATTACATGGGCCCCAATTGAAATTATGGTGTATTAAATACTAATCTCATTTGAAAAATTTAATGAGATATAGTTATAAAATACACCATCAGTTCAATTGTTGTTGAATTAAATTTAAGTTGTGTCCTCTATACTAAACATATTCAAAATGCGCTCTATATATTTATTTGTATTACATGGGCCCCAATTGAAATTATGGTGTATTAAATACTAATCTCATTTGAAAAATTTATTGAGATATAGTTATAAAATACACCATGAGTTCAATTGTTGTTGGATTACATTTAAGTTATGTGTCCTCTATACTAAACATATTCTAAATACCCTCTATATATTTATGAGTATTACAAGGGCCCCAATTGAAATTATGGTGTATTAAATACTAATCTCATTTGAAAAATTTAATGAGATATAGTTATAAAATACACCATGAGTTCAATTGTTGTTGGATTACATTTAAGTTGTGTCCTGTATACTAAACATATTCTAAATGCCCTCTATATATTTATTTGTATTGCATGGGCCCCAATTGAAATTATGGTGTATTAAATACTAATCTCATTTGAAAAATTTATTGAGATATAGTTATAAAATACACCATCAGTTCAATTGTTGTTGAATTAAATTTAAGTTGTGTCCTCTATACTAAACATATTCTAAATACCCTCTATATATTTATTAGTATTACATGGGCCCCAATTGAAATTATGGTGTATTACATACTAATCTCATTTGAAAAATTTAATGAGATATAGTTATAAAATACACCATGAGTTCAATTGTTGTTGGATTACATTTAAGTTATGTGTCCTCTATACTAAACATATTCTAAATACCCTCTATATATTTATGAGTATTACAAGGGCCCCAATTGAAATTATGGTGTATTAAATACTAATCTCATTTGAAAAATTTAATGAGATATAGTTATAAAATACACCATGAGTTCAATTGTTGTTGGATTACATTTAAGTTGTGTCCTGTATACTAAACATATTCAAAATGCCCTCTATATATTTATTTGTATTACATGGGCCCCAATTGAAATTATGGTGTATTAAATACTAATCTCATTTGAAAAATTTATTGAGATATAGTTATAAAATACACCATGAGTTCAATTGTTGTTGGATTAAATTTAAGTTATGTGTCCTCTATACTAAACATATTCTAAATACCCTCTATATGTTTATTAGTATTACATGGGCCCCAATTGAAATTATGGTGTATTAAATACGAATCTCATTTGAAAAATTTAATGAGATATAGTTATAAAATACACCATCAGTTCAATTGTTGTTGAATTAAATTTAAGTTGTGTCCTGTATACTAAACATATTCAAAATGCCCTCTATATATTTATTTGTATTACATGGGCCCCAATTGAAATTATGGTGTATTAAATACTAAACTCATTTGAAAAATTTAATGAGATATAGTTATAAAATACACCATGAGTTCAATTGTTGTTGGATTAAATTTGAGTTGTGTCCTCTATACTAAACATAATATAAATGCCCTCTATATATTTATTTGTATTACATGGGCCCCAATTGAAATTATGGTGTATTAAATACTAATCTCATTTGAAAAATTTATTGAGATATAGTTATAAAATACACCATCAGTTCAATTGTTGTTGAATTAAATTTAAGTTGTGTCCTCTATACTAAACATATTCTAAATACCCTCTATATATTTATTAGTATTACATGGGCCCCAATTGAAATTATGGTGTATTACATACTAATCTCATTTGAAAAATTTAATGAGATATAGTTATAAAATACACCATGAGTTCAATTGTTGTTGGATTAAATTTGAGTTGTGTCCTCTATACTAAACATATTCTAAATGCCCTCTATATATTTATTTGTATTACATGGGCCCCAATTGAAATTATGGTGTATTAAATACTAATCTCATTTGAAAAATTTATTGAGATATAGTTATAAAATACACCATCAGTTCAATTGTTGTTGAATTAAATTTAAGTTGTGTCCTGTATACTAAACATATTCAAAATGCCCTCTATATATTTATTTGTATTACATGGGCCCCAATTGAAATTATGGTGTATTAAATACTAATCTCATTTGAAAAATTTATTGAGATATAGTTATAAAATACACCATGAGTTCAATTGTTGTTGGATTAAATTTAAGTTATGTGTCCTCTATACTAAACATATTCTAAATACCCTCTATATGTTTATTAGTATTACATGGGCCCCAATTGAAATTATGGTGTATTAAATACGAATCTCATTTGAAAAATTTAATGAGATATAGTTATAAAATACACCATCAGTTCAATTGTTGTTGAATTAAATTTAAGTTGTGTCCTGTATACTAAACATATTCAAAATGCCCTCTATATATTTATTTGTATTACATGGGCCCCAATTGAAATTATGGTGTATTAAATACTAATCTCATTTGAAAAATTTAATGAGATATAGTTATAAAATACACCATGAGTTCAATTGTTGTTGGATTAAATTTGAGTTGTGTCCTCTATACTAAACATATTCTAAATGCCCTCTATATATTTATTTGTATTACATGGGCCCCAATTGAAATTATGGTGTATTAAATACTAATCTCATTTGAAAAATTTATTGAGATATAGTTATAAAATACACCATCAGTTCAATTGTTGTTGAATTAAATTTAAGTTGTGTCCTGTATACTAAACATATTCAAAATGCCCTCTATATATTTATTTGTATTACATGGGCCCCAATTGAAATTATGGTGTATTAAATACTAATCTCATTTGAAAAATTTAATGAGATATAGTTATAAAATACACCATGTGTTCAATTGTTGTTGGATTAAATTTAAGTTGTGTCGTCTATACTAAACATATTATAAATGCCCTCTATATATTTATTTGTATTACATGGGCCCCAATTGAAATTATGGTGTATTAAATACTAATCTCATTTGCAAAATTTATTGAGATATAGTTATAAAATACACCATCAGTTCAATTGTTGTTGAATTAAATTTAAGTTGTGTCCTCTATACTAAACATATTCTAAATGCCCTCTATATATTTATTAGTATTACATGGGCCCCAATTGAAATTATGGTGTATTAAATACTAATCTCATTTGAAAAATTTATTGAGATATAGTTATAAAATACACCATCAGTTCAATTGTTGTTGAATTAAATTTAAGTTGTGTCCTGTATACTAAACATATTCAAAATGCCCTCTATATATTTATTTGTATTATATGGGCCCCAATTGAAATTATGGTGTATTAAATACTAATCTCATTTGCAAAATTTATTGAGATATAGTTATAAAATACACTATCAGTTCAATTGTTGTTGAATTAAATTTAAGTTGTGTCCTCTATACTAAACATATTCTAAATGCCCTCCATATATTTATTAGTATTACATGGGCCCCAATTGAAATTATGGTGTATTAAATACTAATCTCATTTGAAAAATTTAATGAGATATAGTTATAAAATACACCATGAGTTCAATTGTTGTTGGATTAAATTTGAGTTGTGTCCTCTATACTAAACATATTCTAAATGCCCTCTATATATTTATTTGTATTACATGGGCCCCAATTGAAATTATGGTGTATTAAATACTAATCTCATTTGAAAAATTTATTGAGATATAGTTATAAAATACACCATCAGTTCAATTGTTGTTGAATTAAATTTAAGTTGTGTCCTGTATACTAAACATATTCAAAATGCCCTCTATATATTTATTTGTATTATATGGGCCCCAATTGAAATTATGGTGTATTAAATACTAATCTCATTTGCAAAATTTATTGAGATATAGTTATAAAATACACCATCAGTTCAATTGTTGTTGAATTAAATTTAAGTTGTGTCCTCTATACTAAACATATTCTAAATGCCCTCTATATATTTATTAGTATTACATGGGCCCCAATTGAAATTATGGTGTATTAAATACTAATCTCATTTGAAAAATTTAATGAGATATAGTTATAAAATACACCATGAGTTGAATTGTTGTTGGATTAAATTTAAGTTATGTGTCCTCTATACTAAACATATTCTAAATACCCTCTATATATTTATTAGTATTACATGGGCCCCAATTGAAATTATGGTGTATTAAATACTAATCTCATTTGAAAAATTTAATGAGATATAGTTATAAAATACACCATGTGTTCAATTGTTGTTGGATTAAATTTAAGTTGTGTCGTCTATACTAAACATATTCTAAATGCCCTCTATATATTTATTTGTATTACATGGGCCCCAATTGAAATTATGGTGTATTAAATACTAATCTCATTTGAAAAATTTATTGAGATATAGTTATAAAATACACCATCAGTTCAATTGTTGTTGAATTAAATTTAAGTTGTGTCCTGTATACTAAACATATTCAAAATGCCCTCTATATATTTATTTGTATTACATGGGCCCCAATTGAAATTATGGTGTATTAAATACTAATCTCATTTGCAAAATTTATTGAGATATAGTTATAAAATACACCATCAGTTCAATTGTTGTTGAATTAAATTTAAGTTGTGTCCTGTATACTAAACATATTCAAAATGCCCTCTATATATTTATTTGTATTATATGGGCCCCAATTGAAATTATGGTGTATTAAATACTAATCTCATTTGCAAAATTTATTGAGATATAGTTATAAAATACACCATCAGTTCAATTGTTGTTGAATTAAATTTAAGTTGTGTCCTCTATACTAAACATATTCTAAATGCCCTCTATATATTTATTAGTATTACATGGGCCCCAATTGAAATTATGGTGTATTAAATACTAATCTCATTTGAAAAATTTAATGAGATATAGTTATAAAATACACCATGAGTTGAATTGTTGTTGGATTAAATTTAAGTTATGTGTCCTCTATACTAAACATATTCTAAATACCCTCTATATATTTATTAGTATTACATGGGCCCCAATTGAAATTATGGTGTATTAAATACTAATCTCATTTGAAAAATTTAATGAGATATAGTTATAAAATACACCATGTGTTCAATTGTTGTTGGATTAAATTTAAGTTGTGTCGTCTATACTAAACATATTCTAAATGCCCTCTATATATTTATTTGTATTACATGGGCCCCAATTGAAATTATGGTGTATTAAATACTAATCTTATTTGAAAAATTTATTGAGATATAGTTATAAAATACACCATCAGTTCAATTGTTGTTGAATTAAATTTAAGTTGTGTCCTGTATACTAAACATATTCAAAATGCCCTCTATATATTTATTTGTATTACATGGGCCCCAATTGAAATTATGGTGTATTAAATACTAATCTCATTTGCAAAATTTATTGAGATATAGTTATAAAATACACCATCAGTTCAATTGTTGTTGAATTAAATTTAAGTTGTGTCCTCTATACTAAACATATTCTAAATGCCCTCTATATATTTATTAGTATTACATGGGCCCCAATTGAAATTATGGTGTATTAAATACTAACCTCATTTGAAAAATTTATTGAGATATAGTTATAAAATACACCATCAGTTCAATTGTTGTTGAATTAAATTTAAGTTGTGTCCTCTATACTAAACATATTCTAAATGCCCTCTATATATTTATTTGTATTACATGGGCCCCAATTGAAATTATGGTGTATTAAATACTAATCTCATTTGAAAAATTTAATGAGATATAGTTATAAAATACACCATGAGTTCAATTGTTGTTCGATTAAATTTGAATTGTGTCCTCTATACTAAACATATTCTAAATGCCCTCTATATATTTATTTGTATTACATGGGCCCCAATTGAAATTATGGTGTATTAAATACTAATCTCATTTCAAAAATTTAATGAGATATAGTTATAAAATACACCATGAGTTCAATTGTTGTTGGATTAAATTTGAGTTGTGTCCTCTATACTAAACATATTCTAAATACCCTCTATATGTTTATTAGTATTACATGGGCCCCAATTGAAATTATGGTGTATTAAATACTAATCTCATTTGAAAAATTTAATGAGATATAGTTATAGAATACACCATGAGTTCAATTGTTGTTGGATTAAATTTGAGTTGTGTCCTCTATACTAAACATATTCTAAATGCCCTCTATATATTTATTTGTATTACATGGGCCCCAATTGAAATTATGGTGTATTAAATACTAATCTCATTTGAAAAATTTAATGAGATATAGTTATAAAATACACCATCAGTTCAATTGTTGTTGAATTAAATTTAAGTTGTGTCCTCTATACTAAACATATTCTAAATACCCTCTATATGTTTATTAGTATTACATGGGCCCCAATTGAAATTATGGTGTATTAAATACTAATCTCATTTGAAAAATTTAATGAGATATAGTTATAAAATACACCATGAGTTCAATTGTTGTTCGATTAAATTTGAGTTGTGTCCTCTATACTAAACATATTCTAAATGCCCTCTATATATTTATTTGTATTACATGGGCCCCAATTGAAATTATGGTGTATTAAATACTAATCTCATTTCAAAAATTTAATGAGATATAGTTATAAAATACACCATGAGTTCAATTGTTGTTGGATTAAATTTAAGTTGTGTCCTCTATACTAAACATATTCTAAATACCCTCTATATGTTTATTAGTATTACATGGGCCCCAATTGAAATTATGGTGTATTAAATACTAATCTCATTTGAAAAATTTAATGAGATATAGTTATAGAATACACCATGAGTTCAATTGTTGTTGGATTAAATTTGAGTTGTGTCCTCTATACTAAACATATTCTAAATGCCCTCTATATATTTATTTGTATTACATGGGCCCCAATTGAAATTATGGTGTATTAAATACTAATCTCATTTGAAAAATTTAATGAGATGTAGTTATAAAATACAACATTAGTTCAATTGTTGTTGGATTAAATTTGAGTTGTGTCCTCTATACTAAACATATTCTAAATGCCCTCTATATATTTATTTGTATTACATGGCCCCAATTGAAATTATGGTGTATTAAATACTAATCTCATTTGAAAAATTTAATGAGATATAGTTATAAAATACACCATGAGTTCAATTGTTTTTGGATTAAATTTAAGTTATGTGTCCTCTATACTAAACATATTCTTAATACCCTCTATGTATTTATGAGTATTACATGGGCCCCAATTGAAATTATGGTGTATTAAATACTAATCTCATTTGAAAAATTTAATGAGATATAGTTATAAAATACACCATGAGTTCAATTGTTTTTGGATTAAATTTAAGTTATGTGTCCTCTATACTAAACATATTCTAAATACCCTCTATATATTTATTAGTATTAGAAGGGACCCTATTGAAATTATGGGGTATTAAATACTAATCTCATTTGAAAAATTTAATGAGATATAGTTATAAAATACACCATGAGCTCAATTGTTGTTGGATTAAATTTGAGTTGTGTCCTCTATACTAAACATATTCTAAATGCCCTCTATATATTTATTTGTATTACATGGGCCCCAATTGAAATTATGGTGTATTAAATACGAATCTCATTTGAAAAATTTAATGAGATATAGTTATAAAATACACCATGAGTTCAATTGTTTTTGGATTAAATTTAAGTTATGTGTCCTCTATACTAAACATATTCTAAATACCCTCTATATGTTTATTAGTATTACATGGGCCCCAATTAAAATTATGGTGTATTACATACTAATCTCATTTGAAAAATTTAATGAGATATAGTTATAAAATACACCATGAGTTCAATTGTTTTTGGATTAAATTTAAGTTATGTGTCCTCTATACTAAACATATTCTAAATACCCTCTATATATTTATTAGTATTACAAGGGACCCTATTGAAATTATGGTGTATTAAATACTAATCTCATTTGAAAAATTTAATGAGATATAGTTATAAAATACACCATGAGCTCAATTGTTGTTGGATTAAATTTGAGTTGTGTCCTCTATACTAAACATATTCTAAATGCCCTCTATATATTTATTTGTATTACATGGGCCCCAATTGAAATTATGGTGTATTAAATACGAATCTCATTTGAAAAATTTAATGAGATATAGTTATAAAATACACCATGAGTTCAATTGTTGTTGGATTAAATTTGAGTTGTGTCCTCTATACTAAACATATTCTAAATGCCCTCTATATATTTATTTGTATTACATGGGCCCCAATTGAAATTATGGTGTATTAAATACTAATCTCATTTGAAAAATTTAATGAGATATAGTTATAAAATACACCATGAGTTCAATTGTTTTTGGATTAAATTTAAGTTATGTGTCCTCTATACTAAACATATTCTAAATACCCTCTATATATTTATTAGTATTACAAGGGACCCTATTGAAATTATGGTGTATTAAATACTAATCTCATTTGAAAAATTTATTGAGATATAGTTATAAAATACACCATGAGTTCAATTGTTTTTGGATTAAATTTAAGTTATGTGTCCTCTATACTAAACATATTCTAAATACCCTCTATATGTTTATTAGTATTACATGGGCCCCAATTGAAATTATGGTGTATTACATACTAATCTCATTTGAAAAATTTAATGAGATATAGTTATAAAATACACCATGAGTTCAATTGTTTTTGGATTAAATTTAAGTTATGTGTCCTCTATACTAAACATATTCTAAATACCCTCTATATATTTATTAGTATTAGAAGGGACCCTATTGAAATTATGGGGTATTAAATACTAATCTCATTTGAAAAATTTAATGAGATATAGTTATAAAATACACCATGAGTTCAATTGTTGTTGGATTAAATTTAAGTTGTGTCCTCTATACTAAACATATTCTAAATGCCCTCTATATATTTATTTGTATTACATGGGCCCCAATTGAAATTATGGTGTATTAAATACGAATCTCATTTGAAAAATTTAATGAGATATAGTTATAAAATACACCATGAGTTCAATTGTTTTTGGATTAAATTTAAGTTATGTGTCCTCTATACTAAACATATTCTAAATACCCTCTATATATTTATTAGTATTAGAAGGGACCCTATTGAAATTATGGGGTATTAAATACTAATCTCATTTGAAAAATTTATTGAGATATAGTTATAAAATACACCATGAGTTCAATTGTTTTTGGATTAAATTTAAGTTATGTGTCCTCTATACTAAACATATTCTTAATACCCTCTATGTATTTATGAGTATTACATGGGCCCCAATTGAAATTATGGTGTATTAAATACTAATCTCATTTGAAAAATTTAATGAGATATAGTTATAAAATACACCATGAGTTCAATTGTTTTTGGATTAAATTTAAGTTATGTGTCCTCTATACTAAACATATTCTAAATACCCTCTATATATTTATTAGTATTAGAAGGGACCCTATTGAAATTATGGGGTATTAAATACTAATCTCATTTGAAAAATTTAATGAGATATAGTTATAAAATACACCATGAGTTCAATTGTTGTTGGATTAAATTTGACTTGTGTCCTCTATACTAAACATATTCTAAATGCCCTCTATATATTTATTTGTATCACTTGGGCCCCAATTGAAATTATGGTGTATTAAATACTAATCTCATTTGAAAAATTTATTGAGATATAGTTATAAAATACACCATGAGTTCAATTGTTTTTGGATTAAATTTAAGTTATGTGTCCTCTATACTAAACATATTCTAAATACCCTCTATATGTTTATTAGTATTACATGGGCCCCAATTGAAATTATGGTGTATTAAATACTAATCTCATTTGAAAAATTTAATGAGATATAGTTATAAAATACACCATGAGTTCAATTGTTTTTGGATTAAATTTAAGTTATGTGTCCTCTATACTAAACATATTCTAAATACCCTCTATATATTTATTAGTATTACAAGGGACCCTATTGAAATTATGGTGTATTAAATACTAATCTCATTTGAAAAATTTAATGAGATATAGTTATAAAATACACCATGAGCTCAATTGTTGTTGGATTAAATTTGAGTTGTGTCCTCTATACTAAACATATTCTAAATGCCCTCTATATATTTATTTGTATTACATGGGCCCCAATTGAAATTATGGTGTATTAAATAAGAATCTCATTTGAAAAATTTAATGAGATATAGTTATAAAATACACCATGAGTTCAATTGTTGTTGGATTAAATTTGAGTTGTGTCCTCTATACTAAACATATTCTAAATGCCCTCTATATATTTATTTGTATTACATGGGCCCCAATTGAAATTATGGTGTATTAAATACTAATCTCATTTGAAAAATGTAATGAGATATAGTTATAAAATACACCATGAGTTCAATTGTTGTTGGATTAAATTTAAGTTATGTGTCCTCTATACTAAACATATTCTAAATACCTTCTATATATTTATTAGTATTACATGGGCCCCAGTTGAAATTATGGTGTATTAAAGACTAATCTCATTTGAAAAATTTATTGAGATATAGTTATAAAATACACCATCAGTTCAATTGTTGTTGAATTAAATTTAAGTTGTGTCCTCTATACTAAACATATTCTAAATACCCTCTATATATTTATTAGTATTACATGGGCCCCAATTGAAATTATGGTGTATTACATACTAATCTCATTTGAAAAATTTAATGAGATATAGTTATAAAATACACCATGAGTTCAATTGTTTTTGGATTAAATTTAAGTTATGTGTCCTCTATACTAAACATATTCTAAATACCCTCTATATATTTATTAGTATTAGAAGGGACCCTATTGAAATTATGGGGTATTAAATACTAATCTCATTTGAAAAATTTAATGAGATATAGTTATAAATGAGTTCAATTGTTGTTGGATTAAATTTGAGTTGTGTCCTCTATACTAAACATATTCTAAATGCCCTCTATATATTTATTTGTATTACATGGGCCCCAATTGAAATTATGGTGTATTAAATACTAATCTCATTTGAAAAATTTAATGAGATATAGATATAAAATACACCATGAGTTCAATTGTTGTTGGATTAAATTTAAGTTGTGTCCTCTATACTAAACATATTCTAAATGCCCTCTATATATTTATTTGTATTACATGGGCCCCAATTGAAATTATGGTGTATTAAATACGAATCTCATTTGAAAAATTTAATGAGATATAGTTATAAAATACACCATGAGTTCAATTGTTTTTGGATTAAATTTAAGTTATGTGTCCTCTATACTAAACCTATTCTAAATACCCTCTATATATTTATGAGTATTACAAGGGTCCCAATTGAAATTATGGTGTATTAAATACTAATCTCATTTGAAAAATTTAATGAGATATAGTTATAAAATACACCATGAGTTCAATTGTTGTTGGATTAAATTTGAGTTGTGTCCTCTATACTAAACATATTCTAAATGCCCTCTATATATTTATTTGTATTACATGGGCCCCAATTGAAATTATGGTGTATTAAATACTAATCTCATTTGAAAAATTTAATGAGATATAGATATAAAATACACCATGAGTTCAATTGTTGTTGGATTAAATTTAAGTTGTGTCCTCTATACTAAACATATTCTAAATGCCCTCTATATATTTATTTGTATTACATGGGCCCCAATTGAAATTATGGTGTATTAAATACGAATCTCATTTGAAAAATTTAATGAGATATAGTTATAAAATACACCATGAGTTCAATTGTTGTTGGATTAAATTTGAGTTGTGTCCTCTATACTAAACATATTCTAAATGCCCTCCATATATTTATTTGTATTAGATGGGCCCCAATTGAAATTATGGTGTATTAAATACTAATCTCATTTGAAAAATTTAATGAGATATAGTTATAAAATACACCATGAGTTTAATTGTTGTTGGATTAAATTCAAGTTATGTGTCCTCTATACTAAACATATTCTAAATACCCTCTATATATTTATGAGTATTACATGGCCCCAATTGAAATTATGGTGTATTAAATACTAATCTCATTTGAAAAATTTAATGAGATATAGTTATAAAATACACCATGAGTTCAATTGTTGTTGGATTACATTTAAGTTATGTGTCCTCTATACTAAACATATTCTAAATACCCTCTATATATTTATGAGTATTACAAGGGCCCCAATTGAAATTATGGTGTATTAAATACTAATCTCATTTGAAAAATTTAATGAGATATAGTTATAAAATACACCATGAGTTTAATTGTTGTTGGATTAAATTTAAGTTATGTGTCCTCTATACTAAACATATTCTAAATACCCTCTATATATTTATGAGTATTACAAGCCCCCAATTGAAATTATGGTGTATTAAATACAAATCTCATTTGAAAAATTTAATAAAATCTAGTTATAAAATACACCATGAGTTCAATTGTTCTTGGATTAAATTTAAGTTATGTGTCCTCTATACTAAACATATTCTAAATACCCTCTATATATTTATTAGTATTACATGGGCCCCAATTGAAATTATGGTGTATTAAATACTAATCTCATTTGAAAAATTTAATGAGATATAGTTATAAAATACACCATGAGTTCAATTGTTGTTGGATTACATTTAAGTTATGTGTCCTCTATACTAAACATATTCTAAATACCCTCTATATATTTATGAGTATTACAAGGGCCCCAATTGAAATTATGGTGTATTAAATACTAATCTCATTTGAAAAATTTAATGAGTTATAGTTATAAAATACACCATTAGTTCAATTGTTGTTGGATTAAATTTGAGTTGTGTCCTTTATACTAAACATATTCTAAATGCCCTCTATATATTTATTTGTATTACATGGGCCCCAATTGAAATTATGGTGTATTAAATACTAATCTCATTTGAAAAATTTAATGAGATATAGTTATAAAATACACCATGAGTTCAATTGTTGTTGGATTAAATTTAAGTTATGTGTCCTCTATACTAAACATATTCTAAATACCTTCTATATATTTATTAGTATTACATGGGCCCCAGTTGAAATTATGGTGTATTAAATACTAATCTCATTTGAAAAATTTAATAAGATATAGTTATAAAATACACCATGAGTTCAATTGTTGTTGGATTAAATTTAAGTTGTGTCCTCTATACTAAACATATTCAAAATGCCCTCTATATATTTATTTGTATTACATGGGCCCCAATTGAAATTATGGTGTATTAAATACTAATCTCATTTGAAAAATTTAATGAGATATAGTTATAAAATACACCATGAGTTCAATTGTTGTTGGATTAAATTTGAGTTGTGTCCTCTATACTAAACATATTCTAAATGCCCTCTATATATTTATTTGTATTACATGGGCCCCAATTGAAATTATGGTGTATTAAATACTAATCTCATTTGAAAAATTTAATGAGATATAGTTATAAAATACACCATGAGTTCAATTGTTGTTGGATTAAATTTGAGTTGTGTCCTCTATACTAAACATATTCTAAATGCCCTCTATATATTTATTTGTATTACATGGGCCCCAATTGAAATTATGGTGTATTAAATACTAATCTCATTTGAAAAATTTAATGAGATATAGTTATAAAATACACCATGAGTTCAATTGTTGTTGGATTAAATTTGAGTTGTGTCCTCTATACTAAACATATTCTAAATGCCCTCTATATATTTATTTGTATTACATGGGCCCCAATTGAAATTATGGTGTATTAAATACTAATCTCATTTGAAAAATTTAATGAGATATAGTTATAAAATACACCATGAGTTCAATTGTTGTTGGATTAAATTTAAGATGTGTCCTCTATACTAAACATATTCTAAATGCCCTCTATATATTTATTTGTATTACATGGGCCCCAATTGAAATTATGGTGTATTAAATACTAATCTCATTTGAAAAATTTAATGAGATATAGTTATAAAATACACCATGAGTTCAATTGTTTTTGGATTAAATTTAAGTTATGTGTCCTCTATACTAAACATATTCTAAATACCCTCTATATATTTATTAGTATTACAAGGGACCCTATTGAAATTATGGTGTATTAAATACTAATCTCATTTGAAAAATTTAATGAGATATAGTTATAAAATACACCATGAGCTCAATTGTTGTTGGATTAAATTTGAGTTGTGTCCTCTATACTAAACATATTCTAAATGCCCTCTATATATTTATTTGTATTACATGGGCCCCAATTGAAATTATGGTGTATTAAATACGAATCTCATTTGAAAAATTTAATGAGATATAGTTATAAAATACACCATGAGTTCAATTGTTGTTGGATTAAATTTGAGTTGTGTCCTCTATACTAAACATATTCTAAATGCCCTCTATATATTTATTTGTATTACATGGGCCCCAATTGAAATTATGGTGTATTAAATACTAATCTCATTTGAAAAATTTAATGAGATATAGTTATAAAATACACCATGAGTTCAATTGTTTTTGGATTAAATTTAAGTTATGTGTCCTCTATACTAAACATATTCTAAATACCCTCTATATATTTATTAGTATTACAAGGGACCCTATTGAAATTATGGTGTATTAAATACTAATCTCATTTGAAAAATTTATTGAGATATAGTTATAAAATACACCATGAGTTCAATTGTTTTTGGATTAAATTTAAGTTATGTGTCCTCTATACTAAACATATTCTAAATACCCTCTATATGTTTATTAGTATTACATGGGCCCCAATTGAAATTATGGTGTATTACATACTAATCTCATTTGAAAAATTTAATGAGATATAGTTATAAAATACACCATGAGTTCAATTGTTTTTGGATTAAATTTAAGTTATGTGTCCTCTATACTAAACATATTCTAAATACCCTCTATATATTTATTAGTATTAGAAGGGACCCTATTGAAATTATGGGGTATTAAATACTAATCTCATTTGAAAAATTTAATGAGATATAGTTATAAAATACACCATGAGTTCAATTGTTGTTGGATTAAATTTAAGTTGTGTCCTCTATACTAAACATATTCTAAATGCCCTCTATATATTTATTTGTATTACATGGGCCCCAATTGAAATTATGGTGTATTAAATACGAATCTCATTTGAAAAATTTAATGAGATATAGTTATAAAATACACCATGAGTTCAATTGTTTTTGGATTAAATTTAAGTTATGTGTCCTCTATACTAAACATATTCTAAATACCCTCTATATATTTATTAGTATTAGAAGGGACCCTATTGAAATTATGGGGTATTAAATACTAATCTCATTTGAAAAATTTATTGAGATATAGTTATAAAATACACCATGAGTTCAATTGTTTTTGGATTAAATTTAAGTTATGTGTCCTCTATACTAAACATATTCTTAATACCCTCTATGTATTTATGAGTATTACATGGGCCCCAATTGAAATTATGGTGTATTAAATACTAATCTCATTTGAAAAATTTAATGAGATATAGTTATAAAATACACCATGAGTTCAATTGTTTTTGGATTAAATTTAAGTTATGTGTCCTCTATACTAAACATATTCTAAATACCCTCTATATATTTATTAGTATTAGAAGGGACCCTATTGAAATTATGGGGTATTAAATACTAATCTCATTTGAAAAATTTAATGAGATATAGTTATAAAATACACCATGAGTTCAATTGTTGTTGGATTAAATTTGACTTGTGTCCTCTATACTAAACATATTCTAAATGCCCTCTATATATTTATTTGTATCACTTGGGCCCCAATTGAAATTATGGTGTATTAAATACTAATCTCATTTGAAAAATTTATTGAGATATAGTTATAAAATACACCATGAGTTCAATTGTTTTTGGATTAAATTTAAGTTATGTGTCCTCTATACTAAACATATTCTAAATACCCTCTATATGTTTATTAGTATTACATGGGCCCCAATTGAAATTATGGTGTATTAAATACTAATCTCATTTGAAAAATTTAATGAGATATAGTTATAAAATACACCATGAGTTCAATTGTTTTTGGATTAAATTTAAGTTATGTGTCCTCTATACTAAACATATTCTAAATACCCTCTATATATTTATTAGTATTACAAGGGACCCTATTGAAATTATGGTGTATTAAATACTAATCTCATTTGAAAAATTTAATGAGATATAGTTATAAAATACACCATGAGCTCAATTGTTGTTGGATTAAATTTGAGTTGTGTCCTCTATACTAAACATATTCTAAATGCCCTCTATATATTTATTTGTATTACATGGGCCCCAATTGAAATTATGGTGTATTAAATAAGAATCTCATTTGAAAAATTTAATGAGATATAGTTATAAAATACACCATGAGTTCAATTGTTGTTGGATTAAATTTGAGTTGTGTCCTCTATACTAAACATATTCTAAATGCCCTCTATATATTTATTTGTATTACATGGGCCCCAATTGAAATTATGGTGTATTAAATACTAATCTCATTTGAAAAATGTAATGAGATATAGTTATAAAATACACCATGAGTTCAATTGTTGTTGGATTAAATTTAAGTTATGTGTCCTCTATACTAAACATATTCTAAATACCTTCTATATATTTATTAGTATTACATGGGCCCCAGTTGAAATTATGGTGTATTAAAGACTAATCTCATTTGAAAAATTTATTGAGATATAGTTATAAAATACACCATCAGTTCAATTGTTGTTGAATTAAATTTAAGTTGTGTCCTCTATACTAAACATATTCTAAATACCCTCTATATATTTATTAGTATTACATGGGCCCCAATTGAAATTATGGTGTATTACATACTAATCTCATTTGAAAAATTTAATGAGATATAGTTATAAAATACACCATGAGTTCAATTGTTTTTGGATTAAATTTAAGTTATGTGTCCTCTATACTAAACATATTCTAAATACCCTCTATATATTTATTAGTATTAGAAGGGACCCTATTGAAATTATGGGGTATTAAATACTAATCTCATTTGAAAAATTTAATGAGATATAGTTATAAAATACACCATGAGTTCAATTGTTGTTGGATTAAATTTGAGTTGTGTCCTCTATACTAAACATATTCTAAATGCCCTCTATATATTTATTTGTATTACATGGGCCCCAATTGAAATTATGGTGTATTAAATACTAATCTCATTTGAAAAATTTAATGAGATATAGATATAAAATACACCATGAGTTCAATTGTTGTTGGATTAAATTTAAGTTGTGTCCTCTATACTAAACATATTCTAAATGCCCTCTATATATTTATTTGTATTACATGGGCCCCAATTGAAATTATGGTGTATTAAATACGAATCTCATTTGAAAAATTTAATGAGATATAGTTATAAAATACACCATGAGTTCAATTGTTTTTGGATTAAATTTAAGTTATGTGTCCTCTATACTAAACCTATTCTAAATACCCTCTATATATTTATGAGTATTACAAGGGTCCCAATTGAAATTATGGTGTATTAAATACTAATCTCATTTGAAAAATTTAATGAGATATAGTTATAAAATACACCATGAGTTCAATTGTTGTTGGATTAAATTTGAGTTGTGTCCTCTATACTAAACATATTCTAAATGCCCTCTATATATTTATTTGTATTACATGGGCCCCAATTGAAATTATGGTGTATTAAATACTAATCTCATTTGAAAAATTTAATGAGATATAGATATAAAATACACCATGAGTTCAATTGTTGTTGGATTAAATTTAAGTTGTGTCCTCTATACTAAACATATTCTAAATGCCCTCTATATATTTACTTGTATTACATGGGCCCCAATTGAAATTATGGTGTATTAAATACGAATCTCATTTGAAAAATTTAATGAGATATAGTTATAAAATACACCATGAGTTCAATTGTTGTTGGATTAAATTTGAGTTGTGTCCTCTATACTAAACATATTCTAAATGCCCTCCATATATTTATTTGTATTAGATGGGCCCCAATTGAAATTATGGTGTATTAAATACTAATCTCATTTGAAAAATTTAATGAGATATAGTTATAAAATACACCATGAGTTTAATTGTTGTTGGATTAAATTCAAGTTATGTGTCCTCTATACTAAACATATTCTAAATACCCTCTATATATTTATGAGTATTACATGGCCCCAATTGAAATTATGGTGTATTAAATACTAATCTCATTTGAAAAATTTAATGAGATATAGTTATAAAATACACCATGAGTTCAATTGTTGTTGGATTACATTTAAGTTATGTGTCCTCTATACTAAACATATTCTAAATACCCTCTATATATTTATGAGTATTACAAGGGCCCCAATTGAAATTATGGTGTATTAAATACTAATCTCATTTGAAAAATTTAATGAGATATAGTTATAAAATACACCATGAGTTCAATTGTTGTTGGATTACATTTAAGTTATGTGTCCTCTATACTAAACATATTCTAAATACCCTCTATATATTTATGAGTATTACAAGCCCCCAATTGAAATTATGGTGTATTAAATACAAATCTCATTTGAAAAATTTAATAAGATCTAGTTATAAAATACACCATGAGTTCAATTGTTCTTGGATTAAATTTAAGTTATGTGTCCTCTATACTAAACATATTCTAAATACCCTCTATATATTTATTAGTATTACATGGGCCCCAATTGAAATTATGGTGTATTAAATACTAATCTCATTTGAAAAATTTAATGAGATATAGTTATAAAATACACCATGAGTTCAATTGTTGTTGGATTACATTTAAGTTATGTGTCCTCTATACTAAACATATTCTAAATACCCTCTATATATTTATGAGTATTACAAGGGCCCCAATTGAAATTATGGTGTATTAAATACTAATCTCATTTGAAAAATTTAATGAGTTATAGTTATAAAATACACCATGAGTTCAATTGTTGTTGGATTAAATTTGAGTTGTGTCCTTTATACTAAACATATTCTAAATGCCCTCTATATATTTATTTGTATTACATGGGCCCCAATTGAAATTATGGTGTATTAAATACTAATCTCATTTGAAAAATTTAATGAGATATAGTTATAAAATACACCATGAGTTCAATTGTTGTTGGATTAAATTTAAGTTATGTGTCCTCTATACTAAACATATTCTAAATACCTTCTATATATTTATTAGTATTACATGGGCCCCAGTTGAAATTATGGTGTATTAAATACTAATCTCATTTGAAAAATTTAATAAGATATAGTTATAAAATACACCATGAGTTCAATTGTTGTTGGATTAAATTTAAGTTATGTGTCCTCTATACTAAACATATTCTAAATACCTTCTATATATTTATTAGTATTACATGGGCCCCAGTTGAAATTATGGTGTATTAAAGACTAATCTCATTTGAAAAATTTAATGAGATATAGTTATAAAATACACCATGAGTTCAATTGTTGTTGAATTAAATTTAAGTTGTGTCCTCTATACTAAACATATTCAAAATGCCCTCTATATATTTATTTGTATTACATGGGCCCCAATTGAAATTATGGTGTATTAAATACTAATCTCATTTGAAAAATTTAATGAGATATAGTTATAAAATACACCATGAGTTCAATTGTTGTTGGATTAAATTTGAGTTGTGTCCTCTATACTAAACATATTCTAAATGCCCTCTATATATTTATTTGTATTACATGGGCCCCAATTGAAATTATGGTGTATTAAATACTAATCTCATTTGAAAAATTTAATGAGATATAGTTATAAAATACACCATGAGTTCAATTGTTGTTGGATTAAATTTGAGTTGTGTCCTCTATACTAAACATATTCTAAATGCCCTCTATATATTTATTTGTATTACATGGGCCCCAATTGAAATTATGGTGTATTAAATACTAATCTCATTTGAAAAATTTAATGAGATATAGTTATAAAATACACCATGAGTTCAATTGTTGTTGGATTAAATTTAAGATGTGTCCTCTATACTAAACATATTCTAAATGCCCTCTATATATTTATTTGTATTACATGGCCCCAATTGAAATTATGGTGTATTAAATACTAATCTCATTTGAAAAATTTAATGAGATATAGTTATAAAATACACCATGAGTTCAATTATTGTTGGATTAAATTTGAGTTGTGTCCTCTATACTAAACATATTCAAAATGCCATCTATATATTTATTTGTATTACATGGGCCCCAATGGAAATTATGGTGTATTAAATACTAATCTCATTTGAAAAATTTATTGAGATATAGTTATAAAATACACCATCAGTTCAATTGTTGTTGAATTAAATTTAAGTTGTGTCCTCTATACTAAACATATTCTAAATACCCTCTATATATTTATTAGTATTACAAGGGACCCTATTGAAATTATGGTTTATTAAATACTAATCTCATTTGAAAAATTTAATGAGATATAGTTATAAAATACACCATGAGTTCAATTGTTTTTGGATTAAATTTAAGTTATGTGTCCTCTATACTAAACATATTCTTAATACCCTCTATATATTTATGAGTATTACAAGGGCCCCAATTGAAATTATGGTGTATTAAATACTAATCTCATTTGAAAAATTTAATGAGATATAGTTATAAAATACACCATGAGTTCAATTGTTGTTGGATTAAATTTGAGTTGTGTCCTCTATACTAAACATATTCTAAATGCCCTCTATATATTTATTTGTATTACATGGGCCCCAATTGAAATTATGGTGTATTAAATACTAATCTCATTTGAAAAATTTAATGAGATATAGTTATAAAATACACCATGAGTTCAATTGTTTTTGGATTAAATTTAAGTTATGTGTCCTCTATACTAAACATATTCTAAATGCCCTCTATATATTTATTTGTATTACATGGGCCCCAATTGAAATTATGGTGTATTAAATACGAATCTCATTTGAAAAATGTAATGAGATATAGTTATAAAATACACCATGAGTTCAATTGTTGTTGGATTAAATTTAAGTTATGTGTCCTCTATACTAAACATATTCTAAATACCCTCTATATATTTATTAGTATTACATGGGCCTCAATTGAAATTATGGTGTATTAAATACTAATCTCATTTGAAAAATTTAATGAGATATAGTTATAAAATACACCATGAGTTCAATTGTTGTTGGATTACATTTAAGTTATGTGTCCTCTATACTAAACATATTCTAAATACCCTCTATATATTTATTAGTATTACAAGGGCCCCAATTGAAATTATGGTGTATTAAATACTAATCTCATTTGAAAAATTTAATGAGATATAGTTATAAAATACACCATGAGTTCAATTGTTGTTGGATTAAATTTGAGTTGTGTCCTCTATACTAAACATATTCTAAATGCCCTCTATATATTTATTTGTATTACATGGGCCCCAATTGAAATTATGGTGTATTAAATACGAATCTCATTTGAAAAATTTAATGAGATATAGTTATAAAATACACCATGAGTTCAATTGTTGTTGGATTAAATTTAAGTTATGTGTCCTCTATACTAAACATATTCTAAATACCTTCTATATATTTATTAGTATTACATGGGCCCCAGTTGAAATTATGGTGTATTAAATACTAATCTCATTTGAAACATTTAATGAGATATAGTTATAAAATACACCATGAGTTCAATTGTTGTTGGATTAAATTTGAGTTGTGTCCTCTATACTAAACATATTCTAAATGCCCTCTATATATTTATTTGTATTACATGGGACCCTATTGAAATTATGGTGTATTAAATACGAATCTCATTTGAAAAATTTAATGAGATATAGTTATAAAATACACCATGAGTTCAATTGTTGTTGGATTAAATTTAAGTTGTGTCCTCTATACTAAACATATTCTAAATGCCCTCTATATATTTATTTGTATTACATGGGCCCCAATTGAAATTATGGTGTATTAAATACGAATCTCATTTGAAAAATGTAATGAGATATAGTTATAAAATACACCATGAGTTCAATTGTTGTTGGATTAAATTTAAGTTATGTGTCCTCTATACTAAACATATTCTAAATACCCTCTATATATTTATTAGTATTACATGGGCCCCAATTGAAATTATGGTGTATTAAATACTAATCTCATTTGAAAAATTTAATGAGATATAGTTATAAAATACACCATGAGTTCAATTGTTGTTGGATTACATTTAAGTTATGTGTCCTCTATACTAAACATATTCTAAATACCCTCTATATATTTATTAGTATTACAAGGGCGCCAATTGAAATTATGGTGTATTAAATACTAATCTCATTTGAAAAATTTAGTGAGATATAGTTATAAAATACACCATGAGTTCAATTGTTGTTGGATTAAATTTGAGTTGTGTCCTCTATACTAAACATATTCTAAATGCCCTCTATATATTTATTTGTATTACATGGGCCCCAATTGAAATTATGGTGTATTAAATACTAATCTCATTTGAAAAATTTAATGAGATATAGTTATAAAATACACCATGAGTTCAATTGTTGTTGGATTAAATTTAAGTTATGTGTCCTCTATACTAAACATATTCTAAATACCCTCTATATATTTATTAGTATTACAAGGGCCCCAATTGAAATTATGGTGTATTAAATACTAATCTCATTTGAAAAATTTAATAAGATATAGTTATAAAATACACCATGAGTTCAATTGTTGTTGGATTAAATTTAAGTTATGTGTCCTCTATACTAAACATATTCTAAATACCTTCTATATATTTATTAGTATTACATGGGCCCCAGTTGAAATTATGGTGTATTAAAGACTAATCTCATTTGAAAAATTTAATGAGATATAGTTATAAAATACACCATGAGTTCAATTGTTGTTGAATTAAATTTAAGTTGTGTCCTCTATACTAAACATATTCAAAATGCCCTCTATATATTTATTTGTATTACATGGGCCCCAATTGAAATTATGGTGTATTAAATACTAATCTCATTTGAAAAATTTAATGAGATATAGTTATAAAATACACCATGAGTTCAATTGTTGTTGGATTAAATTTGAGTTATGTCCTCTATACTAAACATATTCTAAATGCCCTTTATATATTTATTTGTATTACATGGGCCCCAATTGAAATTATGGTGTATTAAATACTAATCTCATTTGAAAAATTTAATGAGATATAGTTATAAAATACACCATGAGTTCAATTGTTGTTGGATTAAATTTGAGTTGTGTCTTCTATACTAAACATATTCTAAATGCCCTCTATATATTTATTTGTATTACATGGGCCCCAATTGAAATTATGGTGTATTAAATACTAATCTCATTTGAAAAATTTAATGAGATATAGTTATAAAATACACCATCAGTTCAATTGTTGTTGAATTAAATTTAAGTTGTGTCCTCTATACTAAACATATTCTAAATACCCTCTATATGTTTATTAGTATTACATGGGCCCCAATTGAAATTATGGTGTATTAAATACTAATCTCATTTGAAAAATTTAATGAGATATAGTTATAAAATACACCATGAGTTCAATTGTTTTTGGATTAAATTTAAGTTATGTGTCCTCTATAGTAAACATATTCTAAATACCCTCTATATATTTATTAGTATTACAAGGGACCCTATTGAAATTATGGGGTATTAAATACTAATCTCATTTGAAAAATTTAATGAGATATAGTTATAAAATACACCATGAGTTCAATTGTTGTTGGATTAAATTTGAGTTGTGTCCTCTATACTAAACATATTCTAAATGCCCTTTATATATTTATTTGTATTACATGGGCCCCAATTGAAATTATGGTGTATTAAATACTAATCTCATTTGAAAAATTTAATGAGATATAGTTATAAAATACACCATCAGTTCAATTGTTGTTGAATTAAATTTAAGTTGTGTCCTCTATACTAAACATATTCTAAATACCCTCTATATGTTTATTAGTATTACATGGGCCCCAATTGAAATTATGGTGTATTAAATACTAATCTCATTTGAAAAATTTAATGAGATATAGTTATAAAATACACCATGAGTTCAATTGTTTTTGGATTAAATTTAAGTTATGTGTCCTCTATACTAAACATATTCTAAATACCCTCTATATATTTATTAGTATTACAAGGGACCCTATTGAAATTATGGGGTATTAAATACTAATCTCATTTGAAAAATTTAATGAGATATAGTTATAAAATACACCATGAGTTCAATTGTTGTTGGATTAAATTTAAGTTATGTGTCCTCTATACTAAACATATTCTAAATACCTTCTATATATTTATTAGTATTACATGGGCCCCAGTTGAAATTATGGTGTATTAAAGACTAATCTCATTTGAAAAATTTAATGAGATATAGTTATAAAATACACCATGAGTTCAATTGTTGTTGAATTAAATTTAAGTTGTGTCCTCTATACTAAACATATTCAAAATGCCCTCTATATATTTATTTGTATTACATGGGCCCCAATTGAAATTATGGTGTATTAAATACTAATCTCATTTGAAAAATTTAATGAGATATAGTTATAAAATACACCATGAGTTCAATTGTTGTTGGATTAAATTTGAGTTGTGTCCTCTATACTAAACATATTCTAAATGCCCTCTATATATTTATTTGTATTACATGGGCCCCAATTGAAATTATGGTGTATTAAATACTAATCTCATTTGAAAAATTTAATGAGATATAGTTATAAAATACACCATGAGTTCAATTGTTGTTGGATTAAATTTGAGTTGTGTCCTCTATACTAAACATATTCTAAATGCCCTCTATATATTTATTTGTATTACATGGGCCCCAATTGAAATTATGGTGTATTAAATACTAATCTCATTTGAAAAATTTAATGAGATATAGTTATAAAATACACCATGAGTTCAATTGTTGTTGGATTAAATTTAAGATGTGTCCTCTATACTAAACATATTCTAAATGCCCTCTATATATTTATTTGTATTACATGGCCCCAATTGAAATTATGGTGTATTAAATACTAATCTCATTTGAAAAATTTAATGAGATATAGTTATAAAATACACCATGAGTTCAATTATTGTTGGATTAAATTTGAGTTGTGTCCTCTATACTAAACATATTCAAAATGCCATCTATATATTTATTTGTATTACATGGGCCCCAATGGAAATTATGGTGTATTAAATACTAATCTCATTTGAAAAATTTATTGAGATATAGTTATAAAATACACCATCAGTTCAATTGTTGTTGAATTAAATTTAAGTTGTGTCCTCTATACTAAACATATTCTAAATACCCTCTATATATTTATTAGTATTACAAGGGACCCTATTGAAATTATGGTTTATTAAATACTAATCTCATTTGAAAAATTTAATGAGATATAGTTATAAAATACACCATGAGTTCAATTGTTTTTGGATTAAATTTAAGTTATGTGTCCTCTATACTAAACATATTCTTAATACCCTCTATATATTTATGAGTATTACAAGGGCCCCAATTGAAATTATGGTGTATTAAATACTAATCTCATTTGAAAAATTTAATGAGATATAGTTATAAAATACACCATGAGTTCAATTGTTGTTGGATTAAATTTGAGTTGTGTCCTCTATACTAAACATATTCTAAATGCCCTCTATATATTTATTTGTATTACATGGGCCCCAATTGAAATTATGGTGTATTAAATACTAATCTCATTTGAAAAATTTAATGAGATATAGTTATAAAATACACCATGAGTTCAATTGTTTTTGGATTAAATTTAAGTTATGTGTCCTCTATACTAAACATATTCTAAATGCCCTCTATATATTTATTTGTATTACATGGGCCCCAATTGAAATTATGGTGTATTAAATACGAATCTCATTTGAAAAATGTAATGAGATATAGTTATAAAATACACCATGAGTTCAATTGTTGTTGGATTAAATTTAAGTTATGTGTCCTCTATACTAAACATATTCTAAATACCCTCTATATATTTATTAGTATTACATGGGCCTCAATTGAAATTATGGTGTATTAAATACTAATCTCATTTGAAAAATTTAATGAGATATAGTTATAAAATACACCATGAGTTCAATTGTTGTTGGATTACATTTAAGTTATGTGTCCTCTATACTAAACATATTCTAAATACCCTCTATATATTTATTAGTATTACAAGGGCCCCAATTGAAATTATGGTGTATTAAATACTAATCTCATTTGAAAAATTTAATGAGATATAGTTATAAAATACACCATGAGTTCAATTGTTGTTGGATTAAATTTGAGTTGTGTCCTCTATACTAAACATATTCTAAATGCCCTCTATATATTTATTTGTATTACATGGGCCCCAATTGAAATTATGGTGTATTAAATACTAATCTCATTTGAAAAATTTAATGAGATATAGTTATAAAATACACCATGAGTTCAATTGTTGTTGGATTAAATTTAAGTTATGTGTCCTCTATACTAAACATATTCTAAATACCTTCTATATATTTATTAGTATTACATGGGCCCCAGTTGAAATTATGGTGTATTAAATACTAATCTCATTTGAAACATTTAATGAGATATAGTTATAAAATACACCATGAGTTCAATTGTTGTTGGATTAAATTTGAGTTGTGTCCTCTATACTAAACATATTCTAAATGCCCTCTATATATTTATTTGTATTACATGGGACCCTATTGAAATTATGGTGTATTAAATACGAATCTCATTTGAAAAATTTAATGAGATATAGTTATAAAATACACCATGAGTTCAATTGTTGTTGGATTAAATTTAAGTTGTGTCCTCTATACTAAACATATTCTAAATGCCCTCTATATATTTATTTGTATTACATGGGCCCCAATTGAAATTATGGTGTATTAAATACGAATCTCATTTGAAAAATTTAATGAGATATAGTTATAAAATACACCATGAGTTCAATTGTTGTTGGATTACATTTAAGTTATGTGTCCTCTATACTAAACATATTCTAAATACCCTCTATATATTTATTAGTATTACAAGGGCCCCAATTGAAATTATGGTGTATTAAATACTAATCTCATTTGAAAAATTTAATGAGATATAGTTATAAAATACACCATGAGTTCAATTGTTGTTGGATTAAATTTGAGTTGTGTCCTCTATACTAAACATATTCTAAATGCCCTCTATATATTTATTTGTATTACATGGGCCCCAATTGAAATTATGGTGTATTAAATACTAATCTCATTTGAAAAATTTAATGAGATATAGTTATAAAATACACCATGAGTTCAATTGTTGTTGGATTAAATTTAAGTTATGTGTCCTCTATACTAAACATATTCTAAATACCTTCTATATATTTATTAGTATTACATGGGCCCCAGTTGAAATTATGGTGTATTAAATACTAATCTCATTTGAAACATTTAATGAGATATAGTTATAAAATACACCATGAGTTCAATTGTTGTTGGATTAAATTTGAGTTGTGTCCTCTATACTAAACATATTCTAAATGCCCTCTATATATTTATTTGTATTACATGGGACCCTATTGAAATTATGGTGTATTAAATACGAATCTCATTTGAAAAATTTAATGAGATATAGTTATAAAATACACCATGAGTTCAATTGTTGTTGGATTAAATTTAAGTTGTGTCCTCTATACTAAACATATTCTAAATGCCCTCTATATATTTATTTGTATTACATGGGCCCCAATTGAAATTATGGTGTATTAAATACGAATCTCATTTGAAAAATGTAATGAGATATAGTTATAAAATACACCATGAGTTCAATTGTTGTTGGATTAAATTTAAGTTATGTGTCCTCTATACTAAACATATTCTAAATACCCTCTATATATTTATTAGTATTACATGGGCCCCAGTTGAAATTATGGTGTATTAAAGACTAATCTCATTTGAAAAATTTAATGAGATATAGTTATAAAATACACCATGAGTTCAATTGTTGTTGAATTAAATTTAAGTTGTGTCCTCTATACTAAACATATTCAAAATGCCCTCTATATATTTATTTGTATTACATGGGCCCCAATTGAAATTATGGTGTATTAAATACTAATCTCATTTGAAAAATTTAATGAGATATAGTTATAAAATACACCATGAGTTCAATTGTTGTTGGATTAAATTTGAGTTATGTCCTCTATACTAAACATATTCTAAATGCCCTTTATATATTTATTTGTATTACATGGGCCCCAATTGAAATTATGGTGTATTAAATACTAATCTCATTTGAAAAATTTAATGAGATATAGTTATAAAATACACCATGAGTTCAATTGTTGTTGGATTAAATTTGAGTTGTGTCTTCTATACTAAACATATTCTAAATGCCCTCTATATATTTATTTGTATTACATGGGCCCCAATTGAAATTATGGTGTATTAAATACTAATCTCATTTGAAAAATTTAATGAGATATAGTTATAAAATACACCATGAGTTCAATTGTTGTTGGATTAAATTTGAGTTGTGTCTTCTATACTAAACATATTCTAAATGCCCTCTATATATTTATTTGTATTACATGGGCCCCAATTGAAATTATGGTGTATTAAATACTAATCTCATTTGAAAAATTTAATGAGATATAGTTATAAAATACACCATGAGTTCAATTGTTGTTGAATTAAATTTAAGTTGTGTCCTCTATACTAAACATATTCTAAATACCCTCTATATGTTTATTAGTATTACATGGGCCCCAATTGAAATTATGATGTATTAAATACTAATCTCATTTGAAAAATTTAATGAGATATAGTTATAAAATACACCATGAGTTCAATTGTTTTTGGATTAAATTTAAGTTATGTGTCCTCTATAGTAAACATATTCTAAATACCCTCTATATATTTATTAGTATTACAAGGGACCCTATTGAAATTATGGGGTATTAAATACTAATCTCATTTGAAAAATTTAATGAGATATAGTTATAAAATACACCATGAGTTCAATTGTTGTTGGATTAAATTTGAGTTGTGTCCTCTATACTAAACATATTCTAAATGCCCTTTATATATTTATTTGTATTACATGGGCCCCAATTGAAATTATGGTGTATTAAATACTAATCTCATTTGAAAAATTTAATGAGATGTAGTTATAAAATACACCATCAGTTCAATTGTTGTTGAATTAAATTTAAGTTGTGTCCTCTATACTAAACATATTCTAAATACCCTCTATATGTTTATTAGTATTACATGGGCCCCAATTGAAATTATGGTGTATTAAATACTAATCTCATTTGAAAAATTTAATGAGATATAGTTATAAAATACACCATGAGTTCAATTGTTTTTGGATTAAATTTAAGTTATGTGTCCTCTATACTAAACATATTCTAAATACCCTCTATATATTTATTAGTATTACAAGGGACCCTATTGAAATTATGGGGTATTAAATACTAATCTCATTTGAAAAATTTAATGAGATATAGTTATAAAATACACCATGAGTTCAATTGTTGTTGGATTAAATTTGAGTTGTGTCCTCTATACTAAACATATTCTAAATGCCCTCTATATATTTATTTGTATTACATGGGCCCCAATTGAAATTATGGTGTATTAAATACTAATCTCATTTGAAAAATTTAATGAGATATAGTTATAAAATACACCATGAGTTCAATTGTTGTTGGATTAAATTTGAGTTGTGTCCTCTATACTAAACATATTCTAAATGCCCTCTATATATTTATTTGTATTACATGGGCCCCAATTGAAATTATGGTGTATTAAATACTAATCTCATTTGAAAAATGTAATGAGATATAGTTATAAAATACACCATGAGTTCAATTGTTGTTGGATTAAATTTAAGTTATGTGTCCTCTATACTAAACATATTCTAAATACCTTCTATATATTTATTAGTATTACATGGGCCCCAGTTGAAATTATGGTGTATTAAATACTAATCTCATTTGAAAAATTTAATGTGATATAGTTATAAAATACACCATGAGTTCAATTGTTGTTGGATTAAATTTAAGTTATGTGTCCTCTATACTAAACATATTCTAAATACCTTCTATATATTTATTAGTATTACAAGGGCCCCAATTGAAATTATGGTGTATTAAATACTAATCTCATTTGAAAAATTTAATAAGATATAGTTATAAAATACACCATGAGTTCAATTGTTGTTGGATTAAATTTAAGTTATGTGTCCTCTATACTAAACATATTCTAAATACCTTCTATATATTTATTAGTATTACATGGGCCCCAGTTGAAATTATGGTGTATTAAAGACTAATCTCATTTGAAAAAATTAATGAGATATAGTTATAAAATACACCATGAGTTCAATTGTTGTTGGATTAAATTGAAGTTGTGTCCTCTATACTAAACATATTCAAAATGCCCTCTATATATGTATTTGTATTACATGAACCCCAATTGAAATTATGGTGTATTAAATACTAATCTCATTTGAAAAATTTAATGAGATATAGTTATAAAATACACCATGAGTTCAATTGTTGTTGGATTAAATTTGAGTTGTGTCCTCTATACTAAACATATTCTAAATGCCCTTTATATATTTATTTGTATTACATGGGCCCCAATTGAAATTATGGTGTATTAAATACTAATCTCATTTGAAAAATTTAATGAGATATAGTTATAAAATACACCATGAGTTCAATTGTTGTTGGATTAAATTTGAGTTGTGTCTTCTATACTAAACATATTCTAAATGCCCTCTATATATTTATTTGTATTACATGGGCCCCAATTGAAATTATGGTGTATTAAATACTAATCTCATTTGAAAAATTTAATGAGATATAGTTATAAAATACACCATGAGTTCAATTGTTTTTGGATTAAATTTAAGTTATGTGTCCTCTATACTAAACATATTCTAAATACCCTCTATATATTTATTAGTATTACAAGGGACCCTATTGAAATTATGGGGTATTAAATACTAATCTCATTTGAAAAATTTAATGAGATATAGTTATAAAATACACCATCAGTTCTATTGTTTTTGGATTAAATTTAAGTTATGTGTCCTCTATACTAAACATATTCTAAATACCCTCTATATGTTTATTAGTATTACATGGGCCCCAATTGAAATTATGGTGTATTAAATACTAATCTCATTTGAAAAATTTAATGAGATATAGTTATAAAATACACCATGAGTTCAATTGTTGTTGGATTAAATTTGAGTTATGTCCTCTATACTAAACATATTCTAAATGCCCTTTATATATTTATTTGTATTACATGGGCCCCAATTGAAATTATGGTGTATTAAATACTAATCTCATTTGAAAAATTTAATGAGATATAGTTATAAAATACACCATGAGTTCAATTGTTGTTGGATTAAATTTGAGTTGTGTCTTCTATACTAAACATATTCTAAATGCCCTCTATATATTTATTTGTATTACATGGGCCCCAATTGAAATTATGGTGTATTAAATACTAATCTCATTTGAAAAATTTAATGAGATATAGTTATAAAATACACCATCAGTTCAATTGTTGTTGAATTAAATTTAAGTTGTGTCCTCTATACTAAACATATTCTAAATACCCTCTATATGTTTATTAGTATTACATGGGCCCCAATTGAAATTATGGTGTATTAAATACTAATCTCATTTGAAAAATTTAATGAGATATAGTTATAAAATACACCATCAGTTCAATTGTTGTTGAATTAAATTTAAGTTGTGTCCTCTATACTAAACATATTCTAAATACCCTCTATATGTTTATTAGTATTACATGGGCCCCAATTGAAATTATGGTGTATTAAATACTAATCTCATTTGAAAAATTTAATGAGATATAGTTATAAAATACACCATGAGTTCAATTGTTGTTGAATTAAATTTAAGTTGTGTCCTCTATACTAAACATATTCTAAATACCCTCTATATGTTTATTAGTATTACATGGGCCCCAATTGAAATTATGGTGTATTAAATACTAATCTCATTTGAAAAATTTAATGAGATATAGTTATAAAATACACCATGAGTTCAATTGTTGTTGGATTAAATTTGAGTTATGTCCTCTATACTAAACATATTCTAAATGCCCTTTATATATTTATTTGTATTACATGGGCCCCAATTGAAATTATGGTGTATTAAATACTAATCTCATTTGAAAAATTTAATGAGATATAGTTATAAAATACACCATGAGTTCAATTGTTTTTGGATTAAATTTAAGTTATGTGTCCTCTATACTAAACATATTCTAAATACCCTCTATATATTTATTAGTATTACAAGGGACCCTATTGAAATTATGGTGTATTAAATACTAATCTCATTTGAAAAATTTAATGTGATATAGTTATAAAATACACCATGAGTTCAATTGTTGTTGGATTAAATTTAAGTTATGTGTCCTCTATACTAAACATATTCTAAATACCCTCTATATATTTATTAGTATTACAAGGGCCCCAATTGAAATTATGGTGTATTAAATACTAATCTCATTTGAAAAATTTAATAAGATATAGTTATAAAATACACCATGAGTTCAATTGTTGTTGGATTAAATTTAAGTTATGTGTCCTCTATACTAAACATATTCTAAATACCTTCTATATATTTATTAGTATTACATGGGCCCCAGTTGAAATTATGGTGTATTAAAGACTAATCTCATTTGAAAAATTTAATGAGATATAGTTATAAAATACACCATGAGTTCAATTGTTGTTGAATTAAATTTAAGTTGTGTCCTCTATACTAAACATATTCAAAATGCCCTCTATATATGTATTTGTATTACATGAACCCCAATTGAAATTATGGTGTATTAAATACTAATCTCATTTGAAAAATTTAATGAGATATAGTTATAAAATACACCATGAGTTCAATTGTTTTTGGATTAAATTTAAGTTATGTGTCCTCTATACTAAACATATTCTAAATACCCTCTATATATTTATTAGTATTACAAGGGACCCTATTGAAATTATGGGGTATTAAATACTAATCTCATTTGAAAAATTTAATGAGATATAGTTATAAAATACACCATCAGTTCAATTGTTGTTGAATTAAATTTAAGTTGTGTCCTCTATACTAAACATATTCTAAATACCCTCTATATGTTTATTAGTATTACATGGGCCCCAATTGAAATTATGGTGTATTAAATACTAATCTCATTTGAAAAATTTAATGAGATATAGTTATAAAATACACCATGAGTTCAATTGTTGTTGGATTAAATTTGAGTTATGTCCTCTATACTAAACATATTCTAAATGCCCTTTATATATTTATTTGTATTACATGGGCCCCAATTGAAATTATGGTGTATTAAATACTAATCTCATTTGAAAAATTTAATGAGATATAGTTATAAAATACACCATGAGTTCAATTGTTTTTGGATTAAATTTAAGTTATGTGTCCTCTATACTAAACATATTCTAAATACCCTCTATATATTTATTAGTATTACAAGGGACCCTATTGAAATTATGGTGTATTAAATACTAATCTCATTTGAAAAATTTAATGTGATATAGTTATAAAATACACCATGAGTTCAATTGTTGTTGGATTAAATTTAAGTTATGTGTCCTCTATACTAAACATATTCTAAATACCCTCTATATATTTATTAGTATTACAAGGGCCCCAATTGAAATTATGGTGTATTAAATACTAATCTCATTTGAAAAATTTAATAAGATATAGTTATAAAATACACCATGAGTTCAATTGTTGTTGGATTAAATTTAAGTTATGTGTCCTCTATACTAAACATATTCTAAATACCTTCTATATATTTATTAGTATTACATGGGCCCCAGTTGAAATTATGGTGTATTAAAGACTAATCTCATTTGAAAAATTTAATGAGATATAGTTATAAAATACACCATGAGTTCAATTGTTGTTGAATTAAATTTAAGTTGTGTCCTCTATACTAAACATATTCAAAATGCCCTCTATATATGTATTTGTATTACATGAACCCCAATTGAAATTATGGTGTATTAAATACTAATCTCATTTGAAAAATTTAATGAGATATAGTTATAAAATACACCATGAGTTCAATTGTTGTTGGATTAAATTTGAGTTGTGTCCTCTATACTAAACATATTCTAAATGCCCTTTATATATTTATTTGTATTACATGGGCCCCAATTGAAATTATGGTGTATTAAATACTAATCTCATTTGAAAAATTTAATGATATATAGTTATAAAATACACCATGAGTTCAATTGTTGTTGGATTAAATTTGAGTTGTGTCTTCTATACTAAACATATTCTAAATGCCCTCTATATATTTATTTGTATTACATGGGCCCCCATTGAAATTATGGTGTATTAAATACTAATCTCATTTGAAAAATTTAATGAGATATAGTTATAAAATACACCATGAGTTCAATTGTTTTTGGATTAAATTTAAGTTATGTGTCCTCTATACTAAACATATTCTAAATACCCTCTATATGTTTATTAGTATTACATGGGCCCCAATTGAAATTATGGTGTATTAAATACTAATCTCATTTGAAAAATTTAATGAGATATAGTTATAAAATACACCATCAGTTCAATTGTTGTTGAATTAAATTTAAGTTGTGTCCTCTATACTAAACATATTCTAAATACCCTCTATATGTTTATTAGTATTACATGGGCCCCAATTGAAATTATGGTGTATTAAATACTAATCTCATTTGAAAAATTTAATGAGATATAGTTATAAAATACACCATGAGTTCAATTGTTTTTGGATTAAATTTAAGTTATGTGTCCTCTATACTAAACATATTCTAAATACCCTCTATATGTTTATTAGTATTACATGGGCCCCAATTGAAATTATGGTGTATTAAATACTAATCTCATTTGAAAAATTTAATGAGATATAGTTATAAAATACACCATGAGTTCAATTGTTGTTGGATTAAATTTGAGTTGTGTCTTCTATACTAAACATATTCTAAATGCCCTCTATATATTTATTTGTATTACATGGGCCTCAATTGAAATTATGGTGTATTAAATACTAATCTCATTTGAAAAATTTAATGAGATATAGTTATAAAATACACCATCAGTTCAATTGTTGTTGAATTAAATTTAAGTTGTGTCCTCTATACTAAACATATTCTAAATACCCTCTATATGTTTATTAGTATTACATGGGCCCCAATTGAAATTATGGTGTATTAAATACTAATCTCATTTGAAAAATTTAATGAGATATAGTTATAAAATACACCATCAGTTCAATTGTTGTTGAATTAAATTTAAGTTGTGTCCTCTATACTAAACATATTCTAAATACCCTCTATATGTTTATTAGTATTACAGGGGCCCCAATTGAAATTATGGTGTATTAAATACTAATCTCATTTGAAAAATTTAATGAGATATAGTTATAAAATACACCATGAGTTCAATTGTTGTTGGATTAAATTTGAGATGTGTCCTCTATACTAAACATATTTTAAATGCCCTCTATATATTTATTTGTATTACATGGGCCCCAATTGAAATTATGGTGTATTAAATACTAATCTCATTTGAAAATTTTAATGAGATATAGTTATAAAATACACCATGAGTTCAATTGTTGTTGGATTAAATTTGAGTTGTGTCCTCTATACTAAACATATTCTAAATGCCCTCTATATATTTATTTGTATTACATGGGCCCCAATTGAAATTATGGTGTATTAAATACTAATCTCATTTGAAAAATTTAATGAGATATAGTTATAAAATACACCATGAGTTCAATTGTTTTTGGATTAAATTTAAGTTATGTGTCCTCTATACTAAACATATTCTAAATACCCTCTATATATTTATTAGTATTACAAGGGACCCTATTGAAATTATGGGGTATTAAATACTAATCTCATTTGAAAAATTTAATGAGATATAGTTATAAAATACACCATGAGTTCAATTGTTGTTGGATTAAATTTGAGTTGTGTCCTCTATACTAAACATATTCTAAATGCCCTCTATATATTTATTTGTATTACATGGGCCCCAATTGAAATTATGGTGTATTAAATACTAATCTCATTTGAAAAATTTATTGAGATATAGTTATAAAATACACCATCACTTCAATTGTTGTTGAATTAAATTTAAGTTGTGTCCTCTATACTAAACATATTCAAAATGCCCTCTATATATTTATTTGTATTACATGGGCCCCAATTGAAATTATGGTGTATTAAATACTAATCTCATTTGAAAAATTTATTGAGATATAGTTATAAAATACACCATCAGTTCAATTGTTGTTGAATTAAATTTAAGTTGTGTCCCCTATACTAAACATATTCTAAATACCCTCTATATGTTTATTTGTATTACATGGGCCCCAATTGAAATTATGGTGTATTAAATACTAATCTCATTTGAAAAATTTAATGAGATATAGTTATAAAATACACCATGAGTTCAATTGTTGTTGGATTAACTTTAAGTTGTGTCCTCTATACTAAACATATTCTAAATGCCCTCTATATATTTATTTGTATTACATGGGCCCCAATTGAAATTATGGTGTATTAAATACTAATCTCATTTGAAAAATTTAATGTGATATAGTTATAAAATACACCATGAGTTCAATTGTTGTTGGATTAAATTTAAGTTATGTGTCCTCTATACTAAACATATTCTAAATACCCTCTATATATTTATTAGTATTACATGGGCCCCAATTGAAATTATGGTGTATTAAATACTAATCTCATTTGAAAAATTTAATGAGATATAGTTATAAAATACACCATGAGTTCAATTGTTGTTGGATTAAATTTGAGTTGTGTCCTCTATACTAAACATATTCTAAATGCCCTCTATATATGTATTTGTATTACATGGGCCCCAATTGAAATTATGGTGTATTAAATACTAATCTCATTTGAAAAATTTAATGAGATATAGTTATAAAATACACCATGAGTTCAATTGTTGTTGGATTACATTTAAGTTATGTGTCCTCTATACTAAACATATTCTAAATGCCCTCTATATATTTATTTGTATTACATGGGCCCCAATTGAAATTATGGTGTATTAAATACTAATCTCATTTGAAAAATTTATTGAGATATAGTTATAAAATACACCATCAGTTCAATTGTTGTTGAATTAAATTTAAGTTGTCGCCTCTATACTAAACATATTCTAAATACCCTCTATATGTTTATTAGTATTACATGGGCCCCAATTGAAATTATGGTGTATTAAATACTAATCTCATTTGAAAAATTTAATGAGATATAGTTATAAAATACACCATGAGTTCAATTGTTGTTGGATTACATTTAAGTTATGTGTCCTCTATACTAAACATATTCTAAATGCCCTCTATATATTTATTTGTATTACATGGGCCCCAATTGAAATTATGGTGTATTAAATACTAATCTCATTTGAAAAATTTATTGAGATATAGTTATAAACTACACCATCAGTTCAATTGTTGTTGAATTAAATTTAAGTTGTGTCCTGTATACTAAACATATTCAAAATGCCCTCTATATATTTATTTGTATTACATGGGCCCCAATTGAAATTATGGTGTATTAAATACTAATCTCATTTGCAAAATTTATTGAGATATAGTTATAAAATACACCATCAGTTCAATTGTTGTTGAATTAAATTTAAGTTGTCGCCTCTATACTAAACATATTCTAAATACCCTCTATATGTTTATTAGTATTACATGGGCCCCAATTGAAATTATGGTGTATTAAATACTAATCTCATTTGAAAAATTTAATGAGATATAGTTATAAAATACACCATGAGTTCAATTGTTGTTGAATTAAATTTAAGTTGTGTCCTGTATACTAAACATATTCAAAATGCCCTCTATATATTTATTTGTATTACATGGGCCCCAATTGAAATTATGGTGTATTAAATACTAATCTCATTTGAAAAATTTAATGAGATATAGTTATAAAATACACCATGAGTTCAATTGTTGTTGGATTAAATTTGAGTTGTGTCCTCTATACTAAACATATTCTAAATGCCCTCTATATATTTATTTGTATTACATGGGCCCCAATTGAAATTATGGTGTATTAAATACTAATCTCATTTGCAAAATTTAATGTGATATAGTTATAAAATACACCATGAGTTCAATTGTTGTTGGATTAAATTTGAGTTGTGTCCTCTATACTAAACATATTCTAAATGCCCTCTATATATTTATTTGTATTACATGGGCCCCAATTGAAATTATGGTGTATTAAATACTAATCTCATTTGAAAAATTTAATGAGATATAGTTATAAAATACACCATGAGTTCAATTGTTGTTGGATTAAATTTGAGTTGTGTCCTCTATACTAAACATATTCTAAATGCCCTCTATATATTTATTTGTATTACATGGGCCCCAATTGAAATTATGGTGTATTAAATACTAATCTCATTTGCAAAATTTAATGTGATATAGTTATAAAATACACCATGAGTTCAATTGTTGTTGGATTAAATTTGAGTTGTGTCCTCTATACTAAACATATTCTAAATGCCCTCTATATATTTATTTGTATTACATGGGCCCCAATTGAAATTATGGTGTATTAAATACTAATCTCATTTGAAAAATTTAATGAGATATAGTTATAAAATACACCATGAGTTCAATTGTTGTTGGATTAAATTTGAGTTGTGTCCTCTATACTAAACATATTCTAAATGCCCTCTATATATTTATTTGTATTACATGGGCCCCAATTGAAATTATGGTGTATTAAATACTAATCTCATTTGCAAAATTTATTGAGATATAGTTATAAAATACACCATCAGTTCAATTGTTGTTGTATTAAATTTAAGTTGTGTCCTCTATACTAAACATATTCTAAATACCCTCTATATGTTTATTAGTATTACATGCGCCCCAATTGAAATTATGGTGTATTAAATACTAATCTCATTTGAAAAATTTAATGAGATATAGTTATAAAATACACCATGAGTTCAATTGTTGTTGGATTAAATTTGAGTTGTGTCCTCTATACTAAACATATTCTAAATGCCCTCTATATATTTATTTGTATTACATGGGCCCCAATTGAAATTATGGTGTATTAAATACTAATCTCATTTGAAAAATTTAATGAGATATAGTTATAAAATACACCATGAGTTCAATTGTTTTTGGATTAAATTTAAGTTATGTGTCCTCTATACTTTTTTTTTTTTTTTTCCGTCTGGGGTGTAATCTTCGAAAGACACCCATGCCTCACTATCGCCTCGTGGCGTTAGAGGCATGGGTAGTTTTGGATTCACCCCGCGTAATGGCGGGGGTGCCTACCGACTAAACCACCCCAGGTGCTGTCACGAGGGGCTTGACCGCCTTGAAGGCATTCCTAAGCCCCCCGGACCGTCTGTGTTTATCAGTCGTCAGGTCTCTTGTGCTTGTCCGCGGAACGATGTGTCGTCGGTTCCGTCTCGGTCCAGGTTCGTTAGTCTTGTGGGTTGCGCACGTCGTCGTAGAACTTCCTTCCCATCACCACCCGGGAGAAAGTCGCGAACGCGTCCCACTTGTCCTTGTCACTGAGCATGGCTGCACTGATCTGCTCGGGGGGTGTCTCCCCTTCCATGCTGATCCACATCCTGGTCCTCTCTGCCTGCCAACGGGGGCAGCGGTAGATTGTGTGGACCGGATCATCAATACCACTACAGTAGCGGCATGTCGGTGTCCTCGCTTTCCCTATCCGGTGCAGATAGGCCTGGAACACTCCATGTCCGGATAGGGTCTGGGTGGTCCAATGATCCAGGTCCCCGCTGCCCCTGGTAACCCACGGCTCCAGTCTGGGGATGACTCTCCGGGTCCATTCTCCGTTGGGGCTCAGCTCCCACCTGGACTGCCATTGGTCCAGCGTTTGCCGCCTCGCTCCGTCCTGCGACTGCCCCCTATCCTCCCCAGCTCTCCGTCTCCTATCAATGTCGACTCTTTCGCTTATCAGCAGGTCGCCCGGAATCATTCCGGCCAGCACTTCCACCGCATCGGTAGACACGGTGCGGTAGGCCATAATAATTCTGATGGCGCTCGTCCGCAGCGCGCGCCGCAGCCGGTCCCTATTAAGCTTGGTCCGAGTTGCCTCGGCCCAGGCAGGGGCCGCGTAGGACAGCTGAGCGCGCGACACCAACGCCAGGAGTCTGCGCTTGCCAGCGCTCGGCCCCCCAATGTTGGGCAGGAGGCGGGCCAGGGTTGCCTCGGTTCTTGAGGCTTTGGCCGTGGCTGCCAGTACCTGGGCTGTATGGTTGACGTTGGCCTCGAGGATCGTGCCCAGGTACTTTAGCTGCCTGCGTATTTGCAGCTCCTCTCCCAACAGGTTGATTCTGGAGGTGGCTTCGTGGAATCCTTCTTTCCTGGTGGAGAGCAGGGCGACTTCGGTCTTGGCAACGGCGATGCTTAGGCCGTTGCCCGTCGTCCACTCGGCCACCGCCTCGGTAGCAGCAATCAGGTTCTCCTTCGCGGTGGCCAGCTCTCTGGCCCTGGTCACCACCGCGATGTCGTCTGCGAAGGCTATTAGTGTAGTGTCACCGGGCAGCTCCAGCCCCAGGACGTCGTCGAACGCGATGTTCCAGAGGAGGGGGCCCAGGACGGATCCTTGTGGTACCCCCCCCCCCCCCCGTTACCGCGAACTCCGAGCGTCCTGCGGCGCCTTCGTAGGTTACGCTCCTGTGAGCGAGGTAGTCTCGGATGAAGGCCCTGACCGGGCCGGGAATGCTCCTCCGGACTAACGCAGCGTTGATGGCCCCCCATGGCAAGGTGTTGAAGGCGTTTGCCACGTCCAGGGTGGCCATCAAGCAGTGCGTTCGGCGCCGCCACGTCCCGGTGTTTGCGGCCTTAACGATCTCCCTGACCGCAAGGATCGCGTCGCTTGTCGATCGGGCCTTCCTGAAGCCAAACTGGTTGGGGTGTAGTCCTCCCGTTTCTTCCAGTGCGGCCTCCAGTTTGTCCGTGGCAAGTCTTTCCAAGACCTTCCCCAGGCCGTCCAGCAGGCAGATCGGCCGGTAGGCGGACGGGTCCCCTGGCGGCTTTCCGGGTTTGGGTATGAGGGCGAGTTTGGCTTTCTTCCAAGCCCGCGGGAAGGCGCCCACCCGCATACACCGGTTTGCTATCTTGGTCAGGCCAGGAGTTATGCCTGCCGCCGCAGCTTTTAGGACCTCGTTGGGGAGACCGTCCGGTCCCGGTGCCTTTCTGCCCGGGAGCCTGTTGAGTGCCTGGAGAACGTCCTCTTCCTGCCAGGTGTCTCCGCATTCTTCCTGGGTTTCCTCCCTCTGGCTTGGCGGGTTGGGATAGTCGCTTGGGGGAAAAAGGGCCCTCACTACCTCAGCCACCCCTCCCTGTACCGCCGCTTCTGGCCCCGGCGGTCTCGCGCCCACCTTCTTCATAACAATTCTGTAGGGTAGGCCCCACGGGTCGTCTTCGACCTCCCTGCAGAGTTGCTTCCAGCACCTGGCCTGGCTTGCCTCTATGGCCTTTCGGTAGGCGCGCCTGCAGGACCTATAGGCGTCCATCAGATCCGTGGTGAGCCTCCCTGCCGCCCTAGCGCGTTGCGCGCTCCGCCTGGCTCTGTTGGCAGCTGTGCGGCTCTCCGCCACCTCCTGGCACCACCAATAAACTCTTCTCTTGTTGCCTGTGGCGGTGGTTCTGGTCTTGACATGCCGTTCGCACGCTTCGGTGATGGTCCTAGTCAGTTCGGTGGCCATCGCGTCTACGTCCGTCTCGATGTTGGGTCCAGTTCCGTAGGGTTGCTCGGCGAGGTCGGCTGCCAGGTCTGCCGCTGCTGCTTGATCTAGTACCCATCTCCGTGCGGGGGGGCTGGCGCTGCGGGTCCAGGAGTGGGGCTGTTGGTTCCGGTCCCGGGCGGGTGGTCCCAGCCAGATGTTGAAGGTTATGTAGAGATGATCGCTGAGGGTCTCCTCCCTCAGGACTCGCCACCCGTGCACTCGCCTGGCCGCCTGTTCGGTCACGAACGTGACATCAATGTGGGACGCCGAGTCACCTCTGACAAACGTCGGCGCCCCGCCAACGTTGCAGACGGACAGGTCGAGTGCTGTCGCCAGCTCCAGCAGCGCCTCCCCTCTGGTATTATTGTGGTTCGAGCCCCAAGCGGTCGCCTTCGCGTTGAAGTCCCCGGCCAGTACCAGTGTGCCTCCTGCGGCCATCAGCGATCTGGCCGTTGTCTCGAGGCTGGCTAGCCACCGTCGCTCCTGCTGCCTGCCACAGTTTGGTGACAGGTAGCAGGCGGTGTCCTCTATACTAAACATATTCTAAATACCCTCTATATATTTATTAGTATTACAAGGGACCCTATTGAAATTATGGGGTATTAAATACTAATCTCATTTGAAAAATTTAATGAGATATAGTTATAAAATACACCATGAGTTCAATTGTTGTTGAATTAAATTTGAGTTGTGTCCTCTATACTAAACATATTCTAAATGCCCTCTATATATTTATTTGTATTACATGGGCCCCAATTGAAATTATGGTGTATTAAATACTAATCTCATTTGAAAAATTTAATGAGATATAGTTATAAAATACACCATGAGTTCAATTGTTTTTGGATTAAATTTAAGTTATGTGTCCTCTATACTAAACATATTCTAAATACCCTCTATATATTTATTAGTATTACAAGGGACCCTATTGAAATTATGGGGTATTAAATACTAATCTCATTTGAAAAATTTAATGAGATATAGTTATAAAATACACCATGAGTTCAATTGTTGTTGGATTAAATTTGAGTTGTGTCCTCTATACTAAACATATTCTAAATGCCCTCTATATATTTATTTGTATCACTTGGGCCCCAATTGAAATTATGGTGTATTAAATACTAATCTCATTGGAAAAATTTAATGAGATATAGTTATAAAATACACCATGAGTTAAATTGTTGTTGGATTAAATTTGAGTTGTGTCCTCTATACTAAACATATTCTAAATGCCCTCTATATATTTATTTGTATTACATGGGCCCCAATTGAAATTATGGTGTATTAAATACTAATCTCATTTGAAAAATTTAATGATATATAGTTATAAAATACACCATGAGTTCAATTGTTTTGGGATTAAATTTAAGTTATGTGTCCTCTATACTAAACATATTCTAAATACCCTCTATATATTTATGAGTATTACAAGCCCCCAGTTGAAATTATGGTGTATTAAATACAAATCTCATTTGAAAAATTTAATAAGATCTAGTTATAAAATACAACATGAGTTCAATTGTTCTTGGATTATATTTAAGTTATGTGTCCTCTATACTAAACATATTCTAAATACCCTCTATATATTTATGAGTATTACAAGCCCCCAATTGAAATTATGGTGTATTAAATACAAATCTCATTTGAAAAATTTAATAAGATCTAGTTATAAAATACAACATGAGTTCAATTGTTCTTGGATTAAATTTAAGTTATGTGTCCTCTATACTAAACATATTCTAAATACCCTCTATATATTTATTAGTATTACAAGGGCCAAAGTTGAAATTATGGTGTATTAAATACTAATCTCATTTGAAAAATTTAATGAGATATAGTTATAAAATATACCATGAGTTCAATTGTTGTTGGATTAAATTTATGTTATGTGTTCTCTATACTAAACATATTCTAAATACCCTCTATATATTTATTAGTATTACATGGGCCCCAATTGAAATTATGGTGTATTAAATACTAGTTCTCATTTGAAAAATTTAATGAGATATAGTTATAAAATATACCATGAGTTCAATTGTTGTTGCATTAAATTTAAGTTATGTGTCTTCTATACTTTTTTTTTTTCTTCTGGGGTGGAATCTTCGAAAGACACCCATGCCTTCACATGTGGTGATAGGCATGGGTAGTGTCGGATTCGCCCCGCGTATTGGCAGGGGCGCCTACCGACTAAACCAAAACCCAGGTTCTGTCGACGAGGGGCTTGACCGCCTAGTAGGCATTCCTAAGCCCCCCGGACCGTCCTACGTAAGTCTGTCAGTCGGTCTCGTGTGCATGGAAACGGGGTAGGGTGTGAACGTAAGTGAAAAAGAATGGGAACGAAGTGTCAGTCGTCCGTCCTCGTCAGTCGGTCTGTGGGGCCCGCAAGTCGTCGTCGTACTTTTTCCCCATCACCTTCCGGGAGAAAGCCGCGAACGCGTCCCACATGTCCTTGTCTTGAAGCATTTTGTTGCCGATGTCTTCTGGTCTAGTCTCGCCTACCTGGCTCCAGAGTAAGCTCCTGTCCGTCTCCCAGCGGGGGCAATGGTAGATGGTGTGTGCTGGATCGTCCGTACCACCGCAGTATCGGCAGTTAGGCGTTGGGGCCTTCCCTATCCGGTGGAGGTAGGTCTGGAAAACTCCGTGCCCGGATAGGGTCTGGGTGGTCCAGTGATCTAGCTCACCGTGCCCCCTCGTGATCCACTGTTCGACGGATGGGATCACCCTCCTCGTCCACGCAGCATGCTCTGACTCTGCCCATCTAGTCTGCCAGCTCCGGAGTGTGATTCTCCTGGCTTCTTCCAGGGCTTCCTTGGATGACTTTCCCGTTCGTCTGCTCCTGTGGATGTAAGCTCGTTCTGTGACCAGGAGATCCCCTGGTGTTGTTCCTGCCAGGACCTCGGCCGCATCCGTTGATATTGTCTTGTATGCCATGCTGATTCTTATGGCACTAGTGCGCAGCGCCCTTCGCAGTCTGTCGGCGTTCCGCCTGGTCTTGGTGGCGTTTGACCAGGCCGGGGCTGCGTAGGTGAGCTGGGCGCGCGACACCAGTGCCAGTAGGCGCCTTTTCTTTCTCGAGGGTCCCCCGATGTTGGGAAGTAGTCTCGCCAGTGCCGCCTCCGTCTTTCTTGCCTTTGCTGTGGTTGCTAGTACCTGGGCGGTGTGGTTCACGTTTGCCTCTAGCACCATGCCAAGGTACTTTATTGTCCGGGCTATCTGGTGCGATTTCCCCATCAATGATATGTTGGCAGTGGCTTCGTTGACTCCTGCCCTCCTGGTCGAGATCAGGGCGACTTCTGTTTTGTCGACAGCAATTTTGAGGCCGCTGTCCGTCGTCCACTTGGCCACTGCCTCGACCGCTGCTGCCAGTCTGCTCTTTGCTGTTTCCAGGTCCCTGCCCTTGGACACTACTGCCAGGTCGTCGGCGAAGGCCACTGTTTCTGTGTCCTCCGGTAGCTCCAGCCGCAGGACGTCGTCAAAGGCTATGTTCCATAGGAGGGGACCTAGGACAGACCCCTGTGGAACCCCTCCCGTGACCTCGAATGCCACGACGCCTGCGGTGCCTTCATAGGTGATTTAGCGTTCGGACAGGTATGACCTGATCAGCGCCCTCAACGGTCTTGGTACCCCTTTCCTGGTTAGTGCCGCGTTTATGACCTCCCACGGCACTGTGTTGAAGGCGTTAGATATATCGAGAGTGGCCATCAGACAGTGCTGTCTCTTTCGCCACGTCCCTGCATTTGCTGCCTCTACCCTCCCTCGGATGGCGAGGATCGCATCGCTCGTAGATCTCTTGCGGCGGAATCCAAACTGGTTACGGTGCAGACCCCCGCTGGTTTCTAGGGCCTCCATCAATCGGTCTGCGATTAGCCTTTCGGTGGCCTTAGCAAGACCGTCGAGGAGGCATATTGGCCTGTAAGCTGTCGGGTTTGCGGAGTCCTTCCCCGGTTTCGGGATGAGGGTCAGGCGAGCAGTCTTCCAACTCCGTGGGAAGGAGCCCGTCCTCATGCACGTGTTGGCTATGTGGGTTAGCGCCGGTGCTATTCCCGTCGCCCCTGCCTTGACCAGCTCATTTGGTATTCCGTCCGGGCCTGGCGCTTTTCTGTTGGGTAGGCGGAGAAGGGCTTGCAGGACCTCGGCCTCTTCCCATTCCTCGTGCCCTTCGTCGGTGTTGTTCGGGGTGTTATCCGGCGGATTGCCGTGGTTGCTATGGGGGAACAGAGCCTCTACGACTGTGGCCACTCCTCCCTGCACTGCTGCTTCGGGCCCCGGTAGGCGGGCGCATAATTTCTTCATGACCACCCTGTAGGCAAGTCCCCACGGGTCATTTTCGACCTGTATGCAGAGTTGCTTCCAGCATTTATTTTGGCTTCGCTCGATTTCCCGCCGGTATGTATTGCGTAGGTGTTGGTGTTCAGTTTTTAGTCGATCGGTGGGGGTTCCAGCGGCCTTAGCTCTTTGCACTCTTCTCCGGGCCCTGTTTGTGAGTGTCCTTGCCTCAGCCACTTCCTTGCACCACCAGTAGACTCCCCTCTTCCGTCCACTGGTGGTACTTCTTGTCGCTACGTTGTTATTGCAAGCTCTCTCCACATTCTCGGTCAGCCGGTCCGCCAGGTCATCCACTTCCGTTGGTCTTGATGTGGAAGTGTTTCCTGCCTCCAATATTTCGAGGGCTATGGCTTCCTTGTCGATGTCTTCGAGTACCCATCGACGCCTCGGGGGTGCTTGATGCTGGAGTTGGGGCCTCTGGGATTGAGCCCGAATGCTGCTGCGTTGGTCGATGGTGAAGGAAATGTAGTGGTGGTCACTTAGGGTTTCCTCCCCCAGAACGCGCCACCCGTGCACTCGCCTGGCCGCCGACGTTGATGCCAGCGTGACGTCAATGTAGGACTCCGAGTTCCTCCTAGAGAACGTCGGCGCCCCGCCAGCGTTGCAGACGACCAGGTCGAGTGCTGCAGCTAACTCCAGCACTGCTTCCCCCCTTGTGTCGGTTATTGGTGAGCCCCATGCCGCTGCCTTCGCATTTAGGTTGCCCGCGATAATTACGGCGCCTTTTGTGGTTCTTGCTGTCGCCTCTAGTGTGGTCATCCAGCGTTTGGCGTGCTCCCTACTGCAGTTTGGTGAGTGGTAGCACGCTACTACTGTGATGTCTCGGTATGTTGCTCAGGCTATCCCTTTGGTGGGTGTGCCGAAGGCGATTATGTGCCCGTGGAGGCTACCTAGTGACTTCAGGGCTACGTCCCTCATGGGCCCATCGGTCACCCACGAAGGGTCAAGCTTCTTGTTGTTGGGCTCCGACACGATGATTAGCTGGGCCCCTGTGCGGTTAGCGGTGGCAAGCAGGAGCTGGTGGGCGGCCCTGCCCCTGCCCACGTTGGCTTGGATTGCTTGTATTTTTGTCATGTCGTGCGGGTGACAGTCTCTCTGGCAGTCCGCTTATGCGCTGCGAGCGCCTCTGCCTTGGCTGGGCAGCGGAGGCTGGCTGCCGCCTGTCCCTCCGCTTGGCATACCGCGCAGTAAGGTGCGGTCTTACACGAGCGTGCCTGGCGTCCTTCTTGCCCACATCTGAGGCACAGGTTCCGGCGGTCGGGGCCCGTGCATGTGGCGGCTTTATGGCCATCGACCCGGCACTTGCTGCAGCCCGCTGGGAGTTCTTCCCTTCTTGTTGCCTGGACCTGAACCAATCCGACCCGGAGCTTCCTGGCGGTGATGATGTCTGCCCCTCGGGCTGTGGCTGTTACGGTGATCGCTTGGGTGCTGTTTCTTGACGGTCGCAGCGGCCCCACTCGGTACTGCTCTTTACAACCTACGGGTAGGCTGGTTTTGATGGCCTCCTCCACTTCCTGTTGGGTGGTCAGCACGTCCAGTCCTCGGATGTGTAGGGTAACTCCTTGTCGGATGACCCTGGCTGCCGCCCCCTGAGCGTTTTTGGCTATGGTGGCACAGAGTTCGTCTACTCTTGCCCCGTTTCCCTTAACCCTGATTCGGAGGTGTCCGTTATCCGTCCTGTCCATCCTTAGGACGTCTTCGGCGGCGACGGCGTCGAGGTTTCGGACCCTCCGTACCAGGTCTGCGTACGTCTGGTCGTGCGCCGGGGAAACGATTATTGATTCCTCCTTCGGTAGTTTGGGGGCTGCCGTCGGCGATGGGTGTTCGTGGCTGTTGGCATTTGGTTGGTTGCTTCCCGGTTGTTCTTTGAGGAGTGCCTTTATTCCGGTGTCTGTCAGTAGTATCTCGAGTATCTTCCTTGCGGTGTCAGTAGGGACGTGGCCCCATTCCGCTCTGGCTTCTTTGGCCCCTGCTGTTAGGAGGTGCTCTCTTGCAAGTCTCATCGCGTTGAATAATGTCCTGCTAGTGGCCTCCGCTGTGGATGTATCACACATGAGGAAGTGTGTAACCCACTTGTGCTTGGTGGGTGTCCCGCCGCAGTTTAGCACCTCCACCGTTCTGACTATGGTGGCTGCCTGCCCGCTGACGATGGCCTTGCCCTCCAGTTCCTTAATCTTGCGACCGGCTTTGCTTCCTACGTTTATTGAGCGGCATTCCTGGTCCATTAGCCTTAGGACCGGCATTTCCGGTGCGGGGTCTATGTCGGCCGCCTTTATGATCCTGGTGTTCTCATATACAGCCTCGGGCCATTCTTCCTCCATGATTTCTGCTGCGCCTCTGAACTCAGGGTGTTTCTTGATGGCCGCTTTGATGCGGGCGGTTCTGTCATCCGTGCGCTCTGTGACCTTAGTTTGTTCTGTGTCGTTGGTGCGTGTGGTCAGTTGCTCCTTGATGGCTTGGAGCTCCCGCCGCATCTCCTCTATTGTTTGGTCCGCCCTGGCTTTTTCTTTGACTAGGGTGCGTATCTGTTTTCGTAGGTCGCATTCGTCGGGGTCTGTTTCGGGCTCAGCATCGTCGGAGTTGGGGTGAGTACCTGCCTCGTGGTCCCCCCATATCCGTTCATATGCCTCTCGGAGGAGCCTGGCGTCTCCCTTGACTTCCCTTGATATGTTCCGGGTTTTCCCGGCTGTGTCGGTCAGGCGCCAGACTAGCTCCTTCGTCGCCTTAAGCTCTCTTATGATCTTGTCTGCCGTTGTCCCGCGGGTCTTTCGTTTGTTGGGCCCTCCCTCGGCTCCTGCTGTTGGGGTATGCCAAGCTTCGGGGGGCGATGTCGCCTTTCTCTTGTTTGGCTCTTCTTTGCCTTGTTCCTCGTCGGTCTGGGTCATGATCCGTCTAAGGATTTTTTCGCTCTCGGGCTCTGGTCTGAGCTCCTGCTCTTTGTTGGTGTCGAGGGTCCCGGCCTCTTTGGTCGTTTTTCCTTCCGGGGTTTTTGGGCGGTGGTCGTCGGATGACGGTCGGGGGGCACCCACTCCGATGCCCGCTCCGACCGGCCCTGGGGTATCCCTCCCCTGGGCGGTAAACTCAGTTGCTGCGGTTGTGTCTGTCATGTTTTTTTGTGGGTCCTGGTGCATGCGGGGTCGTTGTAGGTTGGTCAGTCCTGGACGTTAATATACGGCACACACATGTAACATTTAGTTTTTTTGGTGGTCCCTCTCGTGTCGGCGCCACCGGGATCAACAGACGTCTCGCCGGCCGGTAGATAGTGAAGCCGGCTTTTCCGACTTGACGAGAGGCTGCTGTCCCGGCCAGGCTCGCTCTTGTGGCCGTATTTTTTTTTTTTTTTCTCCCCTTCTTTACGGGCGGGCCACCGGGATCGGCAGTCATCCACGGGCGCACGGCTGTGTTGCGCCCCGGCGTCCCGAACCGGCCGTTTAGTGGGTGGTCGCCGTCCCGGCTGAACTCGTCTTGCTTGGAAGGAGATAGTTTTATTTTTTATTCGTTTTTTTAATTTTTTTTTTATTTTATTTTTTTTTTTAATTTTTTTTTTTTAATTTTTAATTTTTTTTTTTTTTTAATTTATTTATTTTTTTTTAAATTTTGAGAAGAAGAAGATTGTTTGACCCCTAGCCCTCGAGTAGCTCTAATAGCGTCGGGGTCAGAAAAAGCCAAGAGAGGCTGAAGAAGTTGGCCAAGGGAGGCCGACAGATGAAAGGTTTGAAGTGACTCTGTAGGCTCAGCCCGTCGCGCTAGGAGTTGCAGTGGGCTGCAAAGATTAAGACAGCAGATTTGACCCCTAGCCCTCGATACCTAATAGCGTCGGGGTCAGAAAGAAGCCAGAGTGGCTGTAGAGGTTGGCCTCTATACTAAACATATTCTAAATACCCTCTATATATTTATTAGTATTACATGGGCCCCAATTGAAATTATGGTGTATTAAATACTAATCTCATTTGAAAAATTTAATAAGATCTAGTTATAAAATACAACATGAGTTCAATTGTTCTTGGATTAAATTTAAGTTATGTGTCCTCTATACTAAACATATTCTAAAAACCCTCTATATATTTATTAGTATTACAAGGGCCAAAGTTGAAATTATGGCTTATTAAATACTAATCTCATTTGAAAAATTTAATGAGATATAGTTATAAAATACACCATGAGCTCAATTGTTGTTGGATTACATTTAAGTTATTTGTCCTCTATACTAAACATATTCTAAATGCCCTCTATATATTTATTTGTATTACAAGGGCCCCAATTGAAATTATGGTGCATTAAATACTAATCTCATTTGAAAAATTTAATGAGATATAGTTATAAAATATACCATGAGTTCATTTGTTGTTGGATTAAATTTAAGTTTTATTGTCTCAAGGTGGTGTAACTCCTTAATCACTGTAGTACTAATTTAATATAACAATTGTTATAGTTGTAATTTATTATACCAATTTATTTTGAAAGTAAGAATTAACAAATATAAAGTATAATTGTCTTTAAAAACATACATTCACGAGTGAATTTAATTTACGCTTTTTTTAGTACTTTTGCGAAACCTGGCAACAGTGTTTTGTTATAACAGTTATGTTTAGCGGGCCTTTGTGGCGGGAGTTGTCGCTCATAACCTCAAATATTTCGGCTGTTATATGTCATTTATACATTACAAGCACAAGGCGAGATTCACATATCATGATACTTCTATATATGTATTTAAAGACACATTTTATGAAAGATCGAGCGGCTGCGCGGTTCAATGCACTTCATAATCATAAAACTCGAACACAATGAGATGTTTGATCCTGTAAATTGAAACTGGTAAGTGACTGAATGAATTTTAGAATATAATTACATATTTTATTAATTGGTATTTTATTCACTAGTTCAGTATCATTATAATAGCACATGGTATTGAAATAATTATAATTAAAATAATGAACTGAAATATTTTGTTTCACCAAATGAAACTTAGTTTAGAATTACCAAGTCTAAACAAGTTATCATCTACAGCCATAGTGGTATAATAAATATATTATATGTTGAGCTATAGGAAAATTATGTATGCACAATGTTTCTAATGAAGGTTCTTATATATAACTGTGATACATTGTGCAGATATTATTATATGTGCACTTATTGTGGGTGATGTATCAACCCTAATATTTATTGGACACTCACATGTAGTTCCTTATTGTTTATTAGATATCTTGTTTTGATGCCAAACTATTTTAAATTGTAATGTTAGTCTTGAATTTGAGTCGTAAGTAATGAGTAGTAGTTGGTTACATGAAATAATTGTTTTTAAAGACCCATTTACAATAAAACTATATATAATTAATATTACTATTAATTTAAATACCTGAAATATGTTTATTGTAGTTTAATGTTTTTAAAAATTAATTCTAGTTGAGAATTAACAAATTTAGATATGATTTATAAAGAACTTGGCACCAATTAACCTGCAGCTCTGGGAAATCTAATGTGACCTTATTTGTGTAGCTTATATGTAGTGCAAAGCTTAAGAAACTGTAAGGTACTGTTATTAGAAATATGTAATATTATTTCTAATAACAGCACCTTGCAGTTTAGAATAGTGGGTAGACTGATGATTATGAATGTTAATGGATTATACAAGAATGATCAAATATCAACATATTGCATAAATGTAACCATTCCACAATTTCTAGTGGTCATCAAATAATATTTTATATACATGTAATTATTCTTATTGAATTTTATCAGAAAACAAATAGTTATTTATTTCTTTTTATATATATTTTTTAACAACCTAGTTGCCTAGTGGTCAGTGTCACCATACATCTTGCACTGATCATTGGGGATTTGAAAACCTGTTGTAGGCAACATTTGGCAAATAGTTATTCAAAGGTTTTCTGTGAAGGAAATATTGGGCGATTACAATCCTTTGAGCTTCTCCCTTTACCAGCACAAAAGCTCTTTGATAGCTATAAAGATAGAAGTTTTTATTTGTTAACACATTTTTTTTTTAATGTAGCAATATCATACATTTTAATTACTTATCATTTGCACAATATTTCTAAAAAAAGAGATATGATTACTGTTTATTATTTACGAATACTACTATTACTATATACATAATAATAAATTATAGTAAATAATGGTTAAAGTAATTATGTACTTAACCTAAAAAGCATATAGATAAACAACGATAAAGTTTATCGGGCTAGTTATTTTACGATGGGAATTTTATGAACTCAATAACTAAACCTGACAATTGTATTACGATGTATAATGTATATAAAATCAAGTTAACAATAGTTTACTATAACATAATAAATTTCTATGATTGGCAGCATTGGGAGTTGCACGCAATGGTTGCCCGGAATTAGAACATGTTCTATTCAACGCAACTACTTGCTTGCAATGTGTTGCTCGGGCAATTAATGTATTACACTGAGCAACTTCATGTCAAAATCGATTGCTTGCAACGATTGCACGCGCAATCTTGCTCAATGTAAAACGCGCATAAGAGTTACAGAAGACGGAAAATGGAATTTGTTCCATTTTCCGTCTTCTGTCAGTACTACTCCTGGGTATTTGAATTGTTCTGCTTGCTCTATTTTGTGTTGTTCTATCTTTATATTTATTTGTTCTTTTCAGTTTTCTATTATTGTTACTTTTGTTTTGTTATAATTCCTTTTCATATTATACTTCTCTAGATGGCTATATTACATACACTCAGGTTGTGCTGCAGATTAGCTTCATTTTCTGCTATCACTACATCATCAGCAAATGCTCCTTCTAATATTTTACCACTCTAACTATATACCATAAAAAACCTAATTTATTTATTAAAAATCTATGTAATGCTAAATTAATATCAATTTTTTTGTTGTGACACATTCTTCCAATTGCCGTTTAATTTCTTTAACTGTATTATTCACTTGTCAATTTGAAGCTGGGTGAAAAGGCAGGTGTACATATATAACAAATTCCATTATTGGTTAAAAAACGACTGACATTCTTTTGATGTCAGTCGTTTTTAGCAAACCATCCAAAATTAATATTTTCTGAAAACCAAATCTGGCAAATACACACTGTAATATTTCAATTATTTTTGCACTAGTTACTGTTTGTGTAACAAAAGTTTCAACTGTTAACTAAAACTAACTACCACAACACATACATATTTCTTATTTATAGATTCTAGATAATATACATGAATATACACCCAACAATCACTTGCTAGTACCAAGACTTGAGTACAGCTAGTGGAGGATTATTAATATTATTTTGATAATTAATACATGATTTTACCATAACTTCTATATCATTGTTCATGATGGGCCATCATACATATGATCTAGCCAGACTCCTTTTTTTAACAATGCCCATATGACCCATATGCAATTCATGACTATCTGAGACAAGTAGGAAGTTGGTTATGGACTGTTTGAAGTTTTTGTGTACAACTATTGCCGTATTATAGGTCGTTATTACTCGAGTTGTATATTTTTATTTGATTCATTTCTATTTCACCTGAGTCAGGCCATCTAGTTTCAGTCCCATTATGGTTACCTCAAGTTGTTTTAATTCTTGAAGCACACTGTGATTTTTTCCTGCTTTGTATAAGGATGTAAAGTTGATTGAATTACTGCCTGTGGAATAATATCTCTACAACCAAACATAATACACCCTTCTTCAATAGTTAGCTTTTCTTGCACCCCATTGTATCTTTTCAATTTTTGGGTGAATTTGCTGTGCACAATTCTGAAATATACCTTTTTATATTTTGTAGTATTTGTATTTTCTTTTACAAAATTAATATGTCACTCCTAAGGTTCCTCAAAATATTCCTGGATTATGCCTTTAATTGTATTATGATCTTGATAACAATTGGCCTTGTTTTTCTTTGAGTCGACAATTCAAAATCAAAACTAGTTAATAAGATACTGTCTTTGCAATCTGTTTGCAACAAGTATATTTTTTGATCCAAATCTTGCCACAAGTTGTTTGAGATCTAAAATATAAAGTAGATCAAATAAATAATTACTAGTAGTTTTTATTCCAAAAACAATTGCTTACGCTCCCTTTTCAATTTGAGAATAGTTTAACTGAGCTGAAGAGAATGTTTTTGAATCGAACACTATCGGTTATTCACATGTGAGTAAATTCCCCTATTCGCGATCTAAAGCGATTTGTTTCGTCCTGGTGGCGACAACGAACAAAATGTCATAGGTAGTCGTCCGAGTAAACATGTTGTATAAGTAAAACGATTTTTTACTTTGTTTTTTTTATCACACTTCAGTTACACTTTGCAACTAGTTTCGGCTAATCTCTAGCCATTTTCGAGCTCCTCCGATGACTAAAGCAATTGTAACCGATCGCTCTTTATATAATAAAAAAAAAGGAAAACTAACAATTACACAGAAACATCTTAACTAAAATATATATAAAAAGGGGCTGGGGTGGGTTTTCTAAAAAATGTGGAATTCCCTGACCGTCCCAACGTAACGAACGAGGTCTGCGAAGTAATAAAATCTTAAATTTAATGCGACGCATTACCCGCATTCGAAATAACAGAAAAAATAAAACTGTATATTAAAAAAAAAAAAAAAAAATAAAATAAATTAATAATAATAATAACAATAATAATAAATAAATGAAAATCATTAAAACAGATTAAATCAGGTTAGATCCCTTAAAATGAAGTTCCGTGAACTTAAAACAAATTAAATTAAAAAGAAAATATAATTATTACATTAAAATTATAAAACTTTTTCTAGATCTGAGTATTACAAAAAGAAATAATTCATTCGAGTATAAAATTTACAGAAAGCCCACTTTCTCAGGAATAACTATTCCTGCAGACTCGGCACACCCTATATCCCACAAATTAGCAACATACAATTCAATGATCCACCGTGCGTTCGTAGTACCTATGAGCCCTGAAAATCGGGACATTGAGTTAGACACAATAAAATCAATAGTTACAAAAATTGGCTTCTCACATAAACAGATTGATAACATTATATACAGAAAACAAAAACAAATAGCCCAAAAAATGATCTATTCCGCTACTTCACCTGAGTTAACATCCCCTTTTGTTTCACTAACATATTTCGGCCCTATCTCGGAGAAAATTGGAAATATTTTAAAACAAAATAATTTAAAGGTAGCATTTAAAACTCCAACAAAATTATCGTCCATAATCTATAACGCAAAAGAAAAACACCCACCTCTCCATAAATCGGGAGTATATAGATTGAGCTGCCCAGAATGTACTAACATATTTATATAGGACAAACGGGTCGAAATTTTGAGAAGCGTTTCAATGAGCATGCCACATCATTCCGTCTAATGAAGACAAATTCTAACTTCGCGAATCACTGCATTGAAGCAGGACATGCGTTCCCGGATATAGCAGCCGTGAAGGTCCTGCACATAGCGGAAAAGGGAAGGAATCTGACACTGTTGGAGGCCCTCGAAATACATAAGAGCAAAAACCGCAACGATATTGTTTTATTAAACGATCAAATAGATCTCATATACTCGCCATTATTCAAATGTGCGTAATGGAGGGGTGCCGTTGCGGTTTTGCTAATATGTTAATATATAGGGCCATAAGACGTGTTAGTATAGTGAATTTACTGTTTTATTTTTCTAGTGATGTTTCATACTTATTTGTAAATCTGATTTCATTTTTCATTTATTCGTTTATTTATTTATTTATTTTATTATTATTATTACTTTTTTTTGCCCTTTTGTTTGGTTTTGTTTTATAATTTTAATGTAATAATTTTAATTTAATTTGTTTTAAGTTCACGGAACTTAATTTTAAGAGATCTAACCTGATTTAATCTGTTTTAATGATTTTCATTTATTTATTATTATTATTGATTTATTTTATTTTATTATTATTTTTTTTTATATTTTTTTATTTTTTCTCTTATTTCTAATGCGGGTAATGCGTCGCATTAAATTTAAGATTTTATTACTTCGCAGACCTCGTTCGTTACGTTGGGACGGTCAGGAAATTCCACATTTTTTAGAAAACCCACCCCAGCCCCTTTTTATATATATTTTAGTTAAGATGTTTCTGTGTAATTGTTAGTTTTCCTTTTTTTTTTATTATATAAAGAGCGATCGGTTACAATTGCTTTAGTCATCGGAGGAGCTCGAAAATGGCTAGAGCTTAGCCGAAACTAGTTGCAAAGTGTAACTGAAGTGTGATAAAAAAACAAAGTAAAAAATCGTTTTATTTATCCTTTAAAATGAATTATCACAAAGTAGACGCCTTAACAATCCAATATTTGTTGTATAAGTGTTGTAATTTCGCTGTATGTGCTTTACATTCGGTTTTATGTTGGTTTAAACGACATCGATAATACCTTATAATGATGTACAAGACTACAGTCCTTTGTTGTGTTTATAACTGTAATTAGTTGGAGACGCGCAGCCCGAATTTGTCGTGCCGTCATTTTCCCCGGCCCGGATTTTGTAAAGTAGAAATTTAAAACAAATTATGAGATAACGAATTAGTTGATTAGCTACGAAGTTGATACGTAATTTAAAAATGGGATAAGCTGTCATATATTCTATGTGATTATGTTCCCTGCATTTCATTTAAAGTAACTACAGATCACAGAGAAACACTACAGATTTGATAATAAAAATGAAATCAGCAGAAAACATAACATAACAATAATGATATCTTTCAATCAATCATAAACTATGCTAGAGTTGCATTCTTTTACATGTCTCATTATAGAACTTGTACAATGTAATAAAACAGCTGACACATGGTTTCACTTTCACAGTCCAACTTGACAACTACAAACCATCTCTTAGGCCGTGCAGTAGTTGCCAAAGCATTTTTATCACCACACCTTTAATTTTATTTGGGGCCTATTATAAATTACTTGTTTGTAAACATACTCTTTCTATCTTAGTCTTTATACTCTTGTACCGGTGTCGAGGTTGGTTTCTATTAGTTTCTATTGTTTGTAGAATTGTATCCATTATTTCCTGTCTTCCGCATCTTGCTTTGCTTGTCTCCAGGTTTTGCCTTTGAGTAGAAGCGTTTTAATTATTATTATTATAAATAATTGTCGTTCCATATTGTTATTCCTAATTATTCATTGTTGCCATCTTCTCTTTGATTTTTAAAATTATGTATTCACATCCATGAAAGCATAGTCACAATTGCGGGTATATTTGTAAGCGATTTGTAACATAGACTAAGATCAAATGTCTTTTCCTTGGTATTTACTCTAGGCATTCTTTTTTTATGAAATAATTTTGATTTATATCAATCTTTTCACATAACCCACATTTTATCAAGTTGACATTTAAAAGTGATGTCTCCTCTTAACCTTGTTTAATAAACATGATTTCTTGGTAATTATTTTCTTTAAAAGTTCTATTTTTTTCCTCTAAAAGATCTTTTTCAGAGTATAGAAAATGCCTTCTACGCCCCAATCATCAATAATTGTGTCTTCAATTTCATCATTCAGTCACAACAGAGGTATTAGGAATGGGCACTGAATGGTTGTTTTTTAATAAATAAATAAAACGAGTACCGGAATTTTCGATTTATTTATCATTGGTTAAAACTGCATTCCAATAATAAGGCACCTTACATGGTCAATAATACTGTCAGTCCTAGTACTGTCAGTATTTGCTTCAATTCTCCTTTTATTTATCAAGTAGTCAATTATCACAATACACATCAGTAGTCTCATCATTCCACCATTACTATACCTTAAAGGCACCTTACACGATCAATATTACTGTGAATATTTTAGAATAATGAAAATATAAAAAATATAAATAAATATTCATTATTCTAAAATATTGCCTGTATTACTGATCGTGTAAGGTATAGTAATGATGGAATCAAGACAATACTGATGTTTACCCGGATAATTGATTACTTGACAAATATATAGAAGGAGGATTAAAGCAAATACTGACAGTATTAGGACTAACAATATTATTGACCGTGTAAGGTGCCTTTTACATGATAAGTAATCCTGTCAATATTTTAGAATAATGAACATTTTAAACATGTTATCGTACAGTAATACTGTCATTATTCTAAAATATTGACACTATTATTGACCGTGTAAGGTGCCTTATAGTAATAAAATCCTTGCTGCATCGACGTTTGTTTGAAAAAAAATATCATATTTAAAAAAAATGTCGTTAACATTTTTTAACTCATGAACGCGGTATCAAATGAAAATAATCCTATGCTACTTCGTGGTTAATATTATAAAGAATATTTCTTGCAAATTTAAAAAAAAAATCTGTTAAGTAGATCTTGAGATATCGTGTACACCAGTTTGAAAAAAAAACTAGTTTGGAGATAAACGCAAAAGAAAAAGTACTGCCGCTGCATGCATGCGACATGACAACATCGGTGCATTGTTACTAAACGGAGTGTGCAAAAACATGTTTACACATGCCTTGGTAACCATAAAGTAAGAAAAAAATAAATTTAAATTCATTTTGTTAGCTGTTATTGAATAATATTTGCTACAAAAAAATTGCAATTTTTCATAAATTACCGCGCACGATTTTTTTGAAACTTTCAATATATTGTTTAGAATTTAACAACAATCATCAGACATATATTTGTGTATGGTTACGGGCCTTAGTTTTTCGATAATTCCTTAAATCCCTACCTGAACACATCCATCAATATATCCTTAAAATTTTTAACTTATGCTATTCTCACCAGTACTTTCCAACCGAATGGAAAAGAGGCATAATAACAGTGATACCCTGACCAAACACCAACCCAACTCTTGTTACCAGCTATCGTCCTATAACCTTACTTCCAATTCTTGGTAAACTCTTTGAATCTCTAATCAAGGACAAAATTCTGGCAATAGCCAACACTCATATCCCGAAATACCAATTCGGATTCATGCCTCAAAACTCAATCCTACTCCAACTCGCCATCCTTACATCCAATTGCCAAATAGCCCATCTTGAAGGCAAACAGTCAGCGATAGCCCTTCTAGACATACAAAAGGCGTTTGACTCGGTATTGCATCGCGGTCTGTATAAATGCTCCCTATTAAATTTCCTCTTTCACTTAATCCAGTTAATTAAAACATTTTGAACGATAGATCTTTGCAAATTAAAATCAACCAATTCCTCTCACCAGGATTCTCGCCAGAGCAAGGAGTGCCGCAAGGATTACCTCTATCCTCAATACTCATAACATTTTCTGCCATGACCTCCACCATCCAGACCCCAACAACCACAATTAATCATTATACACCCTACTATTTGCAGACGACACTGCTATTATATCCCACGCCCCGTCCATCTCTAAGGGTTTCCAATCCCTGCAGAACCTTCTAGACATGATTTAGGGCTGGTTCTCCAAATGTGGCATTCGAATCAATCTCAACAAAACAGAGCTCATGATCCCTTTCCATCGCATTCTCGCAGATTAAATCCTAGGCAGAGTGACCGCGGGTCGTTTAATTGTTCTTTTTGGAAACCACTAATGTCTTATAAACAAAATGGTTAAATAAAAACATTGCTGCATAGGCATATTTCACATAACACATGTTTAAAAATTATTTTAAAAAAAACTAAGGCGCGTAACAATTCACGAATATATGTGTGATGATTGTTGTGAAATTCTAAACTATGTATTGAAAGTTTCAATAATAAATCGTGGGCGGTAATTTATGAAAAATTGCAATTTGTTTTAAATTTGTTTTATTGCAAATATTATTCAATGACAGCTAACAAAATTAACTTTTTTTTATTTTATGGTTACCAAGACATAGTAGAAAAAATAATTTTTTTTGCACACTCCGTTTAGTAGCAATGCACCGAGGGAAAGACCCCGCCGCGCAAATTCACATGGCTGCTCGAATTATAGGAATTGTTTAACTTTTAACACCGGCTGCGATGATAGCGACATGCCCGTTCGATCGCGAGCCCCCAGCGATTATTATAACAATCCATTGTGAAAGTAAGAATTATCAAATAATTGTGTTAAAAACATACACGAGTGAATTTAATGTACGCTTTTTTTTGTACTTTATGTAAAACCTGGCAACAGTGTATTGTTATAACGGTTTGTTATTTAGCGGGCATTTGTGGCGGGAGTTGTTGCTCATAACTTCAAATATTTCGGCAGTTATATTCATGCTACGTTATCTCTTATGGTGGGGAAATTTAATTGTAAATATAGTTCTCGCACCACCGCCGCACTTCTAAGCGCTAGCATCGTACGCCTCACCTCTCCCCACCCTTCCCCTGTCCTATCCCTTTCCATCGCGCCAATGTTTACTTCTTTTATCGGATCAGCTGTTTAATTTTAATATATTCGTTGCAGTTAAACTGTAAGCTTCTCGTGTACTATTTACGTGTTGTGGTTTATAACTTTTATAAATTCAAGACATGAGCCATAAGTGTGTTGTGAAAAGTTGCAGTTACAGATCCAAGGAAGTCCCTATACGAATAATGCATACTTTTCCAAAAGACCCAGAGGTATGTAATTATATAATATTAACATAATAATAAGTTAGAAGATGAACAAATTTCTATCATTATATATTCATAATTATATTCTATGATTCTTTACAACCAAATGTGAGATATAAATAAAATAGTATATTTGTTTATTGAAACAAAATTATTTCAAAAGTTCATGTAGTGTGTACATGATATTAATTATATTAAAGTCACATTTTGATAATAGTTGTGTTTAGAGTAAAGTAAAATATTCAACTTCTAAGATATGTTTTGTTTTATATTTTTTAGCGTTTTAAGCAATGGACAATGGCAGTTGTAAGAGAAGATATTAATTTAACACAATACAAGAATTTTCGTATATGTGATATTCATTTTTCTACTGATATGAAATTTGAGAGACATCAGAAAAGAAGCAATTTAAAAGTGAATGCATGTCCAGATATCTTTCTATCAGGTAAGGCTATACTTTTATTTGCATATATAATAAGTAGTTGTAGGGCATACAAGGGCAAGTTAATATAGATTAGCAGCAATACTCTTCGGTTATTTCTTAAGCTCAATCTCTACATTTTTTATGGATGTTTTTTTACATTATAATGATTCTTTTTAGATGACAGTGTAAATTTACCTGATGGCAGTGATGATACCCAAGTCATGTCTATTAGTCCAATACCTGGAACCTCTCAACAAATTGAATTTTCTGCAGATGAAAATATTTTCAAGAGAAAAGGTAATTATTTCTTATATTTGTATTTATATCAATTCAATAATTCTCAATAGCAATTAAACCCTTTTTAATCTCCATTAATATTTAAATGCATAACTACCAACTAAGTAGGTGTTAGTGTTTATGGTATGTTTTTATTGTCCTATAAAATATTCCATTGACTATGGAGTACCTATAATAAAATCTGAATATTAATTATTAAATGTTAGCTATAAATGCCTATTATAGCTTTTTTTAATAGCCCACTCCTTGAATATGCAGTAGCTTCTTTAACTGTGTAAATACCTATTAGTAGTAATACCCATCAAATATTACTTTTATTATTTTCTGACAATATCAAGCAGTTATTATAGATATTAGTGTTTATGGTATGTTTTTATTGCCCCAATAATAATAGAATATTCCAAGGAATATGCAGTATCAGCCATAAAATCTTAATGCATATAAGTACAGATTCCCTGAATATTTAAGTTAGGGTATTTATGGTTTTTATTTATGTAGCCCATTAAGCACTCCTTCAATATGCAGTAGCATATAAAGTGTTAATCCCTATTAGTAATAATACCCATGTCAAATATTACCAGAAGGACCTTAATCTGTATTCTTCTTATTTAATTGCAAAATTTTTACCTGCAAATGGGATTAAACATATATACATAATAGTTAACAAAGTATTAATATGTTACAGGTTCTTCAGTGTTGGTTTCTAACGTGAAGAGGGCAAGGTTGACGAGCACACCAAAATGTCGCAAAGGTAAATTACAACAAACTACTATTGTTAATATTTATTTCAACTTGATAGTAATACTATTAATAGGTGCATTAAAAGTTGAATAAATGAATTGAAATTAATCAATTGATGTAACTGCACACATATTAATATTTTTTTGATTTTGTAGATTTGAGAAGAAGATTAACTTTTCTCAATGGTAAAAAAGTAAGAGAATTAACTCCAACAGCAGCGAAGTTTTATCGGGCATCGAGAAATTTGATAGGAATTGCGCCCCGACTGGATGTATCCAATAAATCTTTTGAAGATCGCGTAGCTGATGCTACTACATTTGGAGAATATTTAATAGATAAAGTAAACCCAACAACATTACGATTTATCGAATCACAGATACGATGCCAAACAAAAGAGCCTCGTGGACGAAGATATACCACGAAAGATAAAATATATGCTTTATCGCTATTAAAACACAGCCCAAAAGGTTATAGAATACTTAAAAAAACATTTGCTCTGCCATCGCGAAAAACTTTGTTGACCGTCCTTCAGAAAGTACCATTCCACTGTGGAATTAACAAACCCATTCTAAATTCTCTGAAGAAATCGGTAGAGAATATGAGCGATGCTGATAAGCAATGTTCATTAATTTTTGATGAAATGACTTTGCAGCCTGGCCTAACATATGACCGAATAAATGACTGCATCATTGGATTTGAGGATGATGGCGAGACCGCCTCTAAGAAGATAGCAGATCATGTTATTGTTTTTATGGCTAGAGGAGTTGTCAAGAAATGGAAGCAACCAATAGCTTATTACTTCATAGAGCATGGCATGAAGTCCATAAAGTTGGCTGTAATCTTGAAACAAATAATCACAGCATTGCAAGAAGTGGGCCTGACAGTTACCGCAACTGTTTGTGATCAGGCACAAACAAATTCGGCTGCCATCAGATATTTAATGGATGAAACCAAAAGGTTTCATTTAGAAAATAATCTTGATAATCAATTACAAGGTTTCCTTGTGAATGGCAAGGAAGTAGTACCGCTAAGTGATCCGCCTCACTTAATAAAAGGTGTTAGAAATAACCTATTAAAGAATGATGTCAAATTTACGGATACTAAGGGTGAGCAAAGGGGTTCATGGAAGGATGCAGTGAAAAATTACGAATTGGATGGAGACGATTACGACTGCAAAGCCATGTACAAACTAACCGATTGCCATATTTATGCTGACAAAATTAAACTTATGAAAGTTAAGTTGGCGACCCAGGTATTCTCCCATACTGTCAGCGCAAATATGCGTAATAACGTGAGTCATGGTAAGATATGCTTTTAATTTATTATTGTATATAATTTATCACAACATAAAGGTTTAGGTTTTAACAGTTTTTGTTATTGTTGCAGAACATGGTTGTTTACCAGCATCAGCTGTTGGAACAGCAGATTTTCTGCTGTTTTTTGACAAGCTGTTCGACAGCGTGAATGCATCGTCCACTTCGCCAATTTATGGGAAATATAGGAGTGCAGTTACTTCCGACTCTCGGCATGTGACCTTTTGGTACACTGCACTGAAGGTTTTGAACACTATCAAATTTGTTAAAGTAGATGGAACGGAATATGTTCCACCTAGTATATTAAATTGGTCAGCTACAATACGTGGCTTTTTATATATTTGGAAAAAAAATCAAGAACGGGATCCAAAGTTTAAATTCCTTACCAGGAATCTAAACCAAGATTCATTAGAAAATTTATTTGGATGCATCAGGAGCCACGGATGTCGTAATGTCAACCCGACGTGCAGCTCATTTGTATCGTCCTTTAAAACCCAAATTTTAAACAATTTGATGTCCCCTCATTCTCCTGGCGCCAATTGCGAAGAGGATGATAGTGAGGGTGCTTTGACCCAGCCGGAGGAAAATATGACAATTCCCGTTCCTGATATTAATCCTGCGGAATTCGAACATATAGAAGATTTCCAAGACACCAGTCTTCACACAAAAGAGGTACACACCTACATTTCAGGCTATATGGCCAAAACTTTGCTCAAAATTGTGGGGAGATGCAATATATGTAGCATAGATATGCAAACTACAGCCATATCAGCTCAACATAGCCTTATTTTAAATAAACAATATCATGGCTGTAAATTAATAAAACCAAGCACTGTATTTGTGCATTTATTCACTCAATGCAATACATTGATGCATCGCTACTTGCCCCTAATGGCAAATAAAAAAAATGTATCTAAAATATTATTTAATATTATATTTTCATATATTAATGAGAGGAATGAACATGTATTTAGTTGCACAGAGCATAAAGTAATCGATACTTTTGTAACAAAATTTATTTATTTTTATATTCAAATGTGGGTGAAAAGAAATAACCAAATTTTAAATGGAGTGATAGGAGAGAGAAATGTAAACGACGAAATTAAAAAACTATGCATAAAATTTTTTTTGCAAAATACAAAGAAAAGCAAAAAGATAAAAAACATGAAACAATTGCAATAAATCTGTCTGAGCTTCCAATACATGTGTATTATTTCTACTTACCTTCCCAATATACAAGATAACTCGTTTTTACCGCTAACATTGTTTATTACTATCACAGATGTTATGCTAAAATTGGAGACTAATATTTATGTAATTTGTTTACAGCATTAGTGTAGTGTAAATAATGTTTTGAGTCGCCGATATTCTGTGATATAGAATAGTGGTAGCTAAAAACAATTTTTTACGCTAAATTAATGCTGTAGATAAATTACGTAAATATATTCGCGATCACCATTTTTATGCGAATTTCAAATTTAAAAAATTCGCGCCGAAAGCGCCACGTGCGCTACGTGTTAGCGTGAGGAACTATTACATATTTTATCTCTCTTAACATTAGAGTGGGCAATCTATAGTAGTCATCTGTGGTTATATTAATGTCAGGCATTACAAGCACAAAGCGAGATTCACATACATGGTCTTGTATATATGTATTTAAAATAATAACACGATTCAATGCTCTTCATAATCAGAAAACTCGAACTCAATGAGTGTGTGTGTTCCTGTAAATTGAAACTGGTAAGTGAATCAATTTTAGGATATAATTACATATTTTATTCATTGGTATTTTTTGGTATTCTGTTCACTAGTTACTAGTATTCACTACCATTATAATAGCACATGGTATTGAAATAATTATAATTAGAATAATGAACTGAACTATTTTGTTTCACCAAATGAAACCTAGTTTAGCATTACCAAGTCTAGACAAGTTATCGTCAACAGCCATAGTGGTATAATTAATATATGTAGAGCTATAGGACTATTCTGTATGCACAATGTTTCTAATGAAGATTCTTGTATATAACTGATACATTGTGCAGATATTATATTATATTATATTATATTATATGTGCACATGTTGTGTGTGATATATCAACCCTAATATTTATTGGACAGTCACATGTAGTTCCTTATTGCTTATTAGATACTTGTTTTGATGCCAAACTATTTTAAATTGTAATTTTAGTCTTGAATTTCAGTTGAAGTACTGAGAAGTAGTTGGTTACATGAAATAATTGTTTTTAAAGACCCATTTACAATAAAACTATATACAATTGATAAATAATAATTCTAGTTGAGAATTAACAAATTTACATATGATTTATAAAGAACTTATTATGGCTCCAATTAACCTGTAACTCTCGGAAATCTAATGTGACCTTATTTGTGTAACTTATATGTATTGTAAGATATAAGAAACTGTAAGGTGCTGTTATCAGAAATATGTAATATTATTTCTAATAACAGCACCTTACAGTTTAGAATAGTGGGTAGACTGATGATTATGAATGTTAGCAGATTATATAAGAACGATCAAATATCAACACATTGCATAATTGTAACCATTTAAGAATATCTAGTGGCCATCAAATAATATTTTATATTCATGTCATTATTCTTATTGAATCTTATTAGAAAACAAATATTTATTTATTTCTTTTTATATATTTTTCAACAACCTAGCTCAGTAGCCAAGTGGTCAGAGGCACCAACTATCTTGTACTGATCATTGGGGAGTGAGATTTGAAAACCTGTAGTAGGCAAAGCAGTTTTTCAGAGGTTTTCTGAGAAGTAAATACTGGGTGATTACATTCCTTTGAGCTTCTCCCTTTACCTTCTTCCTTTACCAGTGCAAAAGCTGATAACTATAAAGACAGAAGTTTTGTTAACAAACTTTTTTTTAAATTTATCAGTATCTTACATTTTAATGACTTATCATTTGCTCAATATTTCTAAAAGAAGATGTATGTTTACTGTTTATTGTTTAATAATTGAGTCCAGTATACTATTATTACTGTATACATAATAATAAATTATAGTAAATAATGGTTAAAGTAATGGTGTACAGCTGTTAAATATTACAATTTGTGGTTACAAAAGCACCAGTGTATTTTACCACCATATAACATCTCTTTTCCGAGATTGTTCAGGGGACACTATAATCTGGATCAGATGCTAAAATATAAATTAAGCTGACCAGATGTTATGTATACCAATGTTGAAACAGTTTATTTGGTTGCCATGGGGAACAGATTATTTGGCATACAGGAACATTAATAACTTGCAGAATAAAAACTCTGGTTGTGTATATTTAAATACAAAAAGTAGTGTTAAAACTAGCTCATTATTAACATTATAAATCTATTAATTGGACATGGCTCTTTTGATGACAATTGGTATCATTTTGTACTAATCATTGTTATTATTATTACAGATTGCTGTGTACTCTACCAGGAGAATCAGCTATTTATTAATGTACTACACATGGAGAAGATACTACACATCTTTGAAAGTTTTACACAAATCATTGATAATATGTGGAAGCAATATCAGTTATGGAAACTGGGCAAATGATTGAGTATAATTACCAAGGTAGGTTGTAAAATTATGCAATCAATAATAACAGAAGCTAATGTAATAAGTAATCAAACATTAACTAAGTGTACATATTTCATGTGTCATTAACTTTTCCAATTAACTTTACATTGAAAGAGTGGTTCCTTCTACACATTTAAACAATTTTAGAATAGTCTGCTTTCATTTGTATTGCTATTGTGTTTTTTTCAGTAATATCGCTTTGCTTCTTATATAGAAAAGGCGTTAAAAGTTCTCATTGTTCATTTTCAAAATTTGTAACAACCAAAACTTGACCTAGATCCATTTCATAGGAAAAATAATTATTATAATGTGTGCCAGGTTTGTAACTTTAGACTACTACTCTTAACAATATACAATATAAAACCTTTACAATTTCTTTTGCTAAGTGGTCTAACAGGTATAATATTGATTATAATTTCTTTTGTTTTTATTAGTATTAGACCTATTTTCTATGTTTGATAAACTTTATAGCAAACTATTACAATTTCCTTAATTTTATTCACATGTTTGATCCTCACTTTCCCTAATTCTGAAATAAATAAAAGTGATTTACTAGTTCAGTGACAAACTCTGAGTTGAAGGCTGAAGTGATTCTAAGAAGAATAAAAATTAATGAACATAGTTTCAATTCATTTTAGTTATAGAGTTATAGAAATTTTCATCAAATATTTTTTTTTAACTAAAATGAATTTGGACTATGTTCTATGATAATTCACAATCACATCAACTTACACCTGTCAGAGATTGTCACGGAGCTAGCAGATCATCCCGAATAAACTAAATAGGTTAATTAGCCAAGATGTTTGCTTGTAATACCCTTAATCCAATTGGAATGATCGCATTTTTTTACTAAAACTAAATTATTACATTCAATATTATTGCTCTCTTCCCCTATAATATTTCTTATCCACCATTGTTCCTGTAGCATTTTAACTTTAATAGCGTCCGTATTAATATTAACTTTCGATTCTACAACTGATTTGGGTTTGAGCAAGGTTAGTCTTGTATGTAATTTTCCACCGACGAAAGTTTCTGTTGGCGAAATTGCCGTAAACCAATGAGCTGTTGCAATACCTTATTAAAAATCTATTTAATGCTAAATTAATATCAATTGTTTTTTTGTAACAAATTCTTCTAATTGCACGTTCAATTGTTTTAACTGTATTATCTACATGCCGATTTGAAGCTGGGTAGAAAGGCTGGAGTATATTTATAATAACGACGATCTAGACTTGAGTTCAGCCAGTGGAGGATTATTAATATTACTTTGACAATTAATACATGATTTTACCACATCTATATCATTGTTCATGATGGGCCACTATACATACAAACTAGCCAGTCGTTATGTTTTAACAATGCCCATGTGGCCCATATGCAATTCATGACTATCTGAGACAAGTAGGAAGTTGGTTATGGACTGTTTGAAGTTTTTGTGTACAACTATTGCGGTATTATGGATCTTTATTACTCGAGTAGTATATTTTTCTTTGGTTCATCCGTATTTCACTTGAGTCAGGTTATCTAGTTTCAATTAGTACCATTATGTTTACCTCAAGTCGTTATATTACTTGAAGCACACTGTGACTTTTTCCTACTTTGTATAAGTAAATGTAGTTGATTGAATTCTGCCTGTGGAATAATAACTCTATATCCAAACATAATACACTTTTAATAACTAGCTTTTCTTGCACCCCATTGTATCTTTTCATTTTTTTGGGTGAATTGACTGGCCACCCTTCTGAAATATACCTTTTACTTTTTGTTATATTTCGTCTCTCGCCGTTTCTTCAACTAATTTGACACAATCTAAGGCCATATTGGTAGTTTCTTTTACAAAATGAATCTGTCACTACTAAAGTTTCTCAAAATTTCTTGGATTTATGCCTTTAATATCTAATCTTTATAAACAATTGGCCTGTTTTTCTGAGTCGTCATACTTTAATTCAAAATCAAAACTAGTTAATAAGACACTACATCTTTGCAATGTTTTTGTATTGTGATACCCTCTTTTGATCTAAATCTTGTTTGTGATTGTTTCTAAAATATAATGTTGGTCGCTCCGACATAATCCAATAAACATATGAGAAATCATTGCTAGAAGCTTATACTTTAATTTTTCAAAAACTACTTTCCTAATCTTTGTCCCAATTTGCATTACTTTTGTTTTTCCATCATATACATGAGTATATACCCAAAGCTTTGCTATTTATACCTTAAAATTACATTAACAATCATACATTGTCATATAAGTAACTGAAATCATGTAATTTTAATGCAATCAGATTAAAAAAACAATAATAAAGATCAGCTGTTTACCTATCAACTCGGAGAAAACCATTACGTTTGAATCGCCAATGCCTTCCTGCAAGTGATTGATGGACAAGCCGAATGTTCTTACAAAATCTCGGCCCAAAAAACATTGTCCGAATTTCTCAACAACATATTTATTTATTTAGTTATTTAACCTCCTTCGTGTTATTTGTAATGAGTACAAATACTGGTGCCCAGACTCTAGACATTACCGATAATAATAAATTAAAGATAAGGTAAAATAAATTAAAATAACAGAAAGAGTAAAATATTTTTTTTCAGAATCTGTAAATCATAAAATGAATCAGAATAACCTAACAGAAAGTTTAAAAAATAAAATAAAAATAACAATTAATATCATATTCACTTTCACAACATATAATAAAGAAGCAACTCATGTAACTATAATCGAGATATAAGAAAATTAAATCATATATTTACATCATTTTTCACAGATTTAAAATGTTTTATAGATTTTTTTATATAGGAAGTTAGTTTGTTATATTCACTAATGCAGTTATTATATGTCTGAGGGATAAAATTTAAACATTCTTAAGTTTTTTGATTGTCTGGTGGATATGCTATCAATAACATTACCCGTGACAAGATTTACTTTACATTTATACCCAAATTTAATTTAATTTCATGTGTGTTCATTGTTGAATAATATTTATTTCATAAATTTTCGGTAACTTATTTTGAGTGAATAACTGTTCCATTGGACTTTATATTGGTACTGTACTTTTACAGCTTTGTTCTATCATCTTTGAAGTCTTGCCAACATAAACACTGCAGGAGCTCCATGCTGCTATTAAATTGTTTAGGCGACTGTATATGTATGCATGGTAAATATGATATGTTATCAGTAGCTTACAACGTTATATTGTACCTATTACAAGTAATATTGTTGTACATATATGCTTATTCATTTTTTCCCACTGAAATGTATAATCTATCCATATGCCGAAATGTTTTGATTCAGATTTATACACGTCAGTGTCAGATTTCTATCATGGCAATGTGATTATTTTTTCGTCGAAAATAGCTCGATTTCATTGGTCAACTTAATAGCCCTCCATGTACCAAACGAAGATAAATTTTCCAATAAAAAAATCGAATTCTTGCTACCACCACTTAACTCTACCACCACTTGATGGCTTGCGCATGAATTACATAACACCCTGTATATCATTGTGGCTTAACTGTGTTAACTTATCAAAATGCTGAGGATAAGAGCATTAGGAATAAGTGATGCCCTTGCCCCCAGTACCTAATTCAAATTTAATCAATTTTCTATTTACTAAAATGGCGCTATACATTGACAAATTATCATCCCTTAAATTAAATAATGTTTCATGATCTTCTGAACTTAATTATTACCGAGTTTTCTCTGAAACTGGATGCCATTTTCTTAAATTTACTATAACTACCAATATCTCCCTTTTTGCCAAATGGTACTGAACAAATACTATTCGACTTATCTTTATAAATAAATAATAAATGTATTTATTGCCCAACAGATTTAGTAAATTCCAATTACAGGACAACAACAAAGTATTACACATCAACAAAACAATCACATATGTTTTAACACAATATAAATATACTAACTAATAAAGAATAATAAAAATTAAGAAACGGTTTGCGATACATTACAGAGTTAAACAAAAAGTATAGCACCATATAATTTATTAGCACTATTACACATTTTAGTTATAGGTCAGTTCCTGATCAAGTTTGTTCTATAATTGGTCATGGTGCATCATGCTTCTCCAATACTTGTGCTCCTGGATGGTATGGTCCTTTTCAAACAGACTATTATGCAAGATAAATTCATCATGGGTTATGGTAATAAACATATGGGCCTGTGCGAATGAAAGTGGTGTAAGTCACATTTGAATTAGTTTGAAAAGGAGAATATTTTGGATTTCGAATTTATGTAAATCAACGTGCGCAGTTACAGGCTTGAAATCAATTTATTCATAGCTAAAAATTTAAGTGTATGTAAATTTACATAAATACCAAATGTAAAATCTTCTCCTTTTCAAAACAATTCAAAAGTGTCACCACTTTCATTCTCACAGGCTCATATAATGGTTTTTCACCATATCCCTTGTCTTTATGCTGAAGAAAATTTATAACTCTTTGCAAATATAATGTGCACTAATTCTCTTTTTTAACTCTTTTAAAGATTTCAATTTCTTAAATTCTTGCACATAATTTTTCTTTTTGATACTTTGAGATATTCTCTTTCGTTTCTGCTTGTAGAGCTTGAAATGTGTTTATTTTCATGTCATCTCTAAGTTGGTTCCTATATATTTTTTTAGTTTTTCATTTCATTATGCCTCAACTATAACTAAGGATGTATTTTAAAATGTTTTTAATTACTTGTACATATTGTTATTAGTTGCATAGTTTCCAAAAGTTCATCTCTGATTCTAAGATAATAAGTGTTGTGGTGGGCAATAAAATAATATTACAGTCATTAATTGATAAATAATATTGATTTATTCATTAGTTTATCCGCTTGATAGTATTTAACATATAGTGATATTCCATCTCCTTTGTTCCTCTAGGAAACAGCCAAGTTTCAAGTATATAGTGAATTTGTCAATTCATTTCTCAAACTTTTGAAGTTAATATATAAAGCTGAAAGTGTGTTTTTGAAGTTGTTTCCGCGAGTTTGTAAATTATTATGTGAAATATTGGCAGAACTAATTAACATCATCTTTTGAAAGATCTATATTTTAGGAATTCTGACTATAGAATTTACTATGATATCTATCTCTATAGGCACCTTACACGGTCAATAATACTGTCAATATTTTAGAATAATGACAGTTACTGTGTAGGTTTAAAATGTTCATTATTCTAAAATATTGATAGTAATACTGATTGTGTAATGTATAGCAATGATGGAATAAAGAGAATACTCTCTGGATAATTGATTACTTGATAAATATTGAATGATGATTCAAGCAAATACTGACATTATTGGAAATGACCGTGTAATGTTTTCAATTCTTCTATTTTACAATATGAATGTTTGTTTGTTGAATCTCATAAACTTGTACAATTTACACACATTGACCGCACCACATGTGTTAAATTATCGTTTTTATTTTATGTGCTAGATGTTCTGCTTGTTATTTATCAAGTTGTTGTTTTTGACCTCTTTTACGCCGCTCCTGGCATATGGGTCTCTTTCTCTGCCTGTAGTACTGGCCACTGGTATTACAGGTGCACCTATAGTTTAACGTGGATTCCGAACCACTGGATTAGAATATCATTTACTTCGAACCAGCCAAAAGTGCTAGCTGTGAAACTCCTAGCTGACAAGGCGGGTTATTGAGAAACATATTTCGCTTTGTATGAGGTTTGAACTCGTTAAGTTTTGTTAACTAATTTATTGTTATTGACTAGTGTCATGTAGTGGTCACAGAGTGCAATAAAACGCAGCTGCTAAAATCGCTTTGGGTGGATGGGATGGGCTGCTTTTATCATAATGTTAAAACAGGCGTTATCTGATTGTACTTTTAAATGTGTTTGCGTTCTGTTTTCATGTGTCCTTTTTTTAATGTTTGACAATATGCAGGATTTGAGTGTTATAGGGCGATTTAAAAAGACTTAAGGAGCATAAGTATATTAATAAGTTTTTTTTTAAGGAAGGATAATATTTCGGCCACTTAATATTGAATAATTTTTACAATTTTCACATAATTTTTGTGATATAATGATATCATTTATAATTCTAAAAAAATATTTTATTTTTCATTTTTAATTCCTCAGATGTTTTTGATAAATACATCTATTGTATATATTATCCAGTGCTATTTAAATATACAATTTATATTACTTGTAATAAATTATAAGAAATAAAATAATAATATTCTACACTTTCATTAAAATGCAAAACAAATAATCGGATAATACCTTTTAACTAGTCTGAAAATGCTTGGAATTATTTTGTGACAGTTAGCAAAGCTCTATACAAATGTGAATGTGAATCTCACAGAGTATTAGTGTTTATATAGGATGTTCTATAACTTAAGAAAACTAATGAACATTTCGTTATCGGGATATCGAGATTTACGTAATATATCAACTAATAAAATAATTCTAGGAGCAACAACTGTGATATTGAAACAAATCGTTGGTGGCATTAATGTCGCAAACCTTTTTAGTATATTTAAATTTAAAAAAAGAGTTACTCATTCTATTATGTAGGAATCGGGTTCTGAAATGGAAATGAAAATATTTCCACAAGATATCTACGACATTTATATAGAATTTTTTATTACTGCCTGGAGAGTAAAACTCGTTTACTTTATCAAGAGTTTTGCGTGTAAATATTGCCATTGCCAAACACCGGATAATTAAACTACTCCGAGGTTCCCCCTTGACCGGCGGAAAAGCCTCACGGCTGATAAAGATACAAGTTTTTTTTTTTAGATTTTGATGACCTACTTTTATGTCGTTGCGTAATAAATAGTAAACATAATCTCGAGAATTCGGTATGTAGGTTTTAGGATTTCTTTATGGACATTTCATTTGTGTGGTCAAGTTATGGTCACTGTTCCATGCAAGTATAGTACTTTGCTGTCTGATTCTAGTTTTTTAATTCATTTGCATATTTAGAAATATTATCTGGTTTATTATATTACTATGTGAAATCTTTTTAAATATGATGTATTGTGATGGATAGTGCCATTTTATTTGATAATTATTTTCCCACTCAATATTAAGATCACTGCTGATTGCTATTGAAGCTTGTTTCTATATTTCTCTATATATTTATAAACTATAATAGGATGATATATTTTTGGAGAGGAACAAGTCTGGTAAGAGTAAGAGTAGTATATGTTTTATATATTCAGAGAAGCAAGAAATGCATATTGTAATGATAGCATTTAAAAGTAATTAGTTATACTCTATATTTTGCTATTCTTTGAAAGTAGTTCTCTTCTTGTTCGCAGATTGAGGCTAGGGTGTATAAAAGTACATTAATTCATTCTGAATTCATTTCTAATCCATGAGAATAAAATATCCATGAGAATAAAAAGAGTTTTATTGTGATCCATATACCAAAACATGAAGCGCGATCTCATTGGTCAATTTAAAAGTGCTCCAGTTACCAAACGAACACGGATTTACAAATAAGAACTCTTGTTAGAAATTACATAAGACCCTGCATATGCAACATAATTGCATCTAATTGTTTCTAATTATTGTTTTCTTTTTGTTGCAGATAATCACTTCACCATGAAGACAACTATCATGTGATATGAGTGGAATACATTCAACCTGAAAAACATCAAATGAGTATGCACCAAAACAGCAGGAATTACGTCTCAGATATATAGTAACAACTTTCTGCAATATAAACAATAGTATTGATTACTGATTATAATGATCGAAAGCCAATGACGTTTTATATTACACAAATTGCATTTGACTAATTCTTGATATGGTATTATTTAGAAATATAATTAATAGATATTTTAATCTCTGATTTTAATTCAGCAAAAATGAAAATGCAGACCATTTAATCCTGATAACATAGAATTTTAATGGTTACAACAAGAATTAAAGCTAAAAGGCCTGGCAAGGTTCTAATGAGGAGTTGCTAATGGATGTTAATGATGATTAAGGCATTATGGGATTACATGCGATTGAAATGGGGCTTATTGTAGGGACTGGGGGGTTATGTTGGGACATGGGCAGATATTGTGAAACAACACTAACAGGGTGTGGTGGGCCTGATAGTGGCATGTCAGGCTCTATAAAATGCCACAGATATCCAATAACGGTGTTGTTGTTAAATGCGAGACAGTGCCGCTATAAGCACTGCCATATTTGTTTTTTTTTTCAGCTTATTTAGTTATAAAAATACAACTTGAATGTTGGGTCTATTTTTACTTTTTACATTTGGTCCACAGTCAGAAGTAACATTCTATTTTTTATTTGAAATGGCGATAATTGTGTAAGTCTAATCAGTGCAGCTGCAAAGCCAGCAGGCAATTGGCAGAGCTGGCACTTTGTTGGGGAAAGGGTGTAAATAGGTTGGGCCTCACGTGTGTTTACAATGATACTATTTATGATCGTATCGAAACATGATATCACCACTTTTTTAAATTTAGGTTTCATCATTTGTCTTTTTTCGTATTATAAACTCGTTTCTCAAAAAATAATTGTTTCGCACGAGCTGGCTAATCCTATTTATACATATTCATTCCACTGTCTTCTGTTGCACTTGCTCATATTTCCACTTTAGTTTTTTGTTCCATAACTGAGTGACCCGTGATGGTTCCAAGGATTCTCTTTTCTTTGCGCTTAGTCGTCGTTTTGTCTCTGTGGTATATTGTTTCTACCGAGTATTTCAAGACTGTCTCACGCATGCATTCTTAATTTGGTTGCTGTTACGTATTTATTCTTTCCAATAGGGTTACGCATTGCTCCTGATATCCTGGATGCTTTTGAAAGTATGAGGAAACCACAGAATAAAACGCCACTTCTCTAGCAGTGTTTAGCACCATAGTTTGTTCCTTATCGATTCCTCTGGCGTTCTTCCCTGCGATTTGATCAATATCTACTTTCGTGAAGATGTCCTGTCTTACATGTATGCTATATCTAGTTGTTTAAATTAATACCGTTTAATAATAACGTTTGCTAACATTCGGCCTTTCCTGTCTCTTGATTCATTCTCGAAAGACTGACGCTAAGCCTAGCCTACATGTATTCACATAACAACGAAAACTAAATCTTACAGACTAACATTTAACATTCATAGTCTATACATCTCAAGGACCCCCTCGCACTAGTTGGGGATTCAGCTCTTCATTGTCAGCCACTACTGGCTGTTCAGCTAAAGTAGGTGGTAGAAGCTGTTGTTGGTCCAAACCTTTTTGGTGCTCGTACGTCTCATCCCATTGGCCGTTTCCTTGTTGTCACAACCGACGTCGCTAGCTTCCAATCCAAATGAGATGCATTGTAGTACCGCTTCAACTAAGACACTGAACAGTGATTGAGTGCGCACCTCCTCTCTGGCAGTACTCTACAATAACTTAAGGACCCTTGTACTTTGCTTGTAACTCTTCCCTGACGCCTCGGTTCATCCTCTAACTACAACGATTTCCCCTTCCTCATATGTATGTCAAACAAATCTCTTTCTGTTAAACTGCGCTTTGTATTTTATTTGTCCTCTAAGAATATATATCTGATACTCTTTTTACTACAGTATGGTGAAGTATTATGGGCTTTGACCTTGACTCAATTTCTGCTATATCATTCACCTGCGTGTGACCCAAACTTGGATAGTATCCATAAAGGATTTTAAAAGGTTACCTTCTCGTGATATTGATTGAATTGCTCAAATCGAATTAAATTTTTCTTGGGCATTTGTCCCATGGACGCTCACTAACCATTTCTGCCTGTATTACTGGAATTACTGTCCGATTTATTGGTTATACCATCCAATTTGCGTGAGTTGGTCTCGGTGAGTTGAGAGTTAATCGAATACTCTTTACAGAATTGTAGAAAAGCTCTGGATGTGAAATACTTTCATCAATCGCAGACAATGGTCTCTGGTATACCAAAATTTAATCTTCCATACCTCGAACCATTGCAGTTGCTTTTGTAGATTTTACCGCATATAAAAATACATCTATGGAGAAATATTCTATTAAAGCACAAATCTGGACTATCGCAATAGAACTCTTTGGGAACGGCCCTAGATTGTTAATATGTATTCTTTGCACCTAATCAAAGTACCTAATTTTCTTTCTTCTGGAACTTTATTCACAAGACATTGGAAACATTTTACGATATGTTTTCGAGTATAACGTCTCGACCCTTTAAACTAGTATCTTATCATGATTCTATCCACTGTTCTGTCAACCGAAGAATGATCCACTAGATCGTGATTCTGTTTCATAATACTTCTCTTATAGTTTCTGGTACTACATATAAAAATCCTTTCCTCCTCTCCTTCCCTAGTGCACTTATATAGCCTTCCTTCTACTGATTGCTACGTTTTTACCAAAGCGTTCTCTTTTGTTCGCTGTTTCCTATCGCGTCTAAAAATCTCGATGTGATCTTTTAATTTCTCGCCACAACTTTTCATCATAGTGACCTGGTCCTTTTCTGCAATTGATAACATCACATTCATTCGACGGTCACAAAGTTCATCTGCCGTGTCATTTGCCTTCTAAACTGGCCCTCTACTCAAAGACATTATGCAATTACCATTTCGGTGTTCTATCACATAATAGTGTTCCTCTAATACACTCGCCCACCTTGCAATCTGTCGTTTTGTTGAATTTAAAAAGATCAAAGCCTGACAATCTATTTGTTTTTCTCTTCATCCACTGTCTGACTTCCTCTTCTCGATTGTTTCGACCTTTCTACCACACGGACCCTATCAGGTGCAGTTCTCCCCATGCTCGTCGCTTTTCCCCCTAGTTTTGCCAGCTTGTCCAGTTTATCCATCACCTTCCGTGATTTCAACCGTTCCAATATCTTTCTCTCGGAGGTTTAATTATTTCTATCGACTTACGCGTGCCTAAGAATGCTCGTCGTATCTGTTTTTATAATAATTATTTGCTAATTCTGATTTAATATTCGTTGATGCTTTTAAAAGAAATTCCCAATATACCGAAAGAAAGAAAGGCACTAGCAGTGTGCGGGTTTAAAAACTCAAACTCAAACTCCAAGAATGCAATCCAAAACTAAAAATAAACTTCAAATCGAAAAAAAAACACTAAACTAAAAATCCAATCCAAAAGGAAAACTCCAAACAAAGAAAAAAATATTTACTTCAACTGATTAATTGTATAGGAAGCCAAACCATATTCCTCGCAAATAAATTGTGGATCCATATTAGATTCGAATAAATTCAAAAACTCTGCGTTATAAGCATTCATTTCTACTTCCAAGGAATTTTGCTTGAAAAAACTTGGGCCATTTTTACTGAACTTCTAATAGTCAATATATAATTTTCTTCTACAGTGAGTGAGGCCGAAGAGACTGTCCTTTTGTTTAAAAAAACCTCATTAATTTAGATGCTTTGTAATCAGAATATCTACCACGTGTAACAGGGTCATTCCTTATTAATTCTGTTTTTTTATTGTGTTCCATAGTATATACTTCATGCAATGATAATATTTGATTGTCACTCAACTTTATGCAGTTTGAAGTAATTCAGGCCATCGGGTTTCTGCTGCAAATAAAGTTAAGAAGAATGTAGGTTTACCCAGTTGTCGGAGCATGACCATCAAGTCCTTCTTAATTTCCCAGTAGGGTGGCGAGGAACGTGTTTTTCATAAATTTATAACCGTGGACAAATGTGCTGCATTTAATACATTTTTATTATTGGTATTTGTATTTTTTCTTAAACATATATTGTTTGCTATGCAGGATTTTTCCAACTTTTCTTTGCCATAAATAATATGCGAGTCGAAATGCAACTACGTCGAGCTCTTCTGCAACCTTCAGACTTTATTCTGTCACTATATGATACCTGCGCAGGAACTTTTATTTCGTGATCTGCAAAAATGATTTGGTAGACACAATTTTTCCAAATCTTCTATGGCATTGCCAGGCAACATGTTATTTGTTCTGGTCGGGAGCGATAAGTTTAACGTTATTACTAATACTTCAAACTCTACAGCCCCCAACTCAATGCAATCAGGCTGGGTCAGTGATGCCTATCCTACACCTATCTTTGTATTTATTTCATGTTTGCATCTGCTTGATCCACAATGAATTTGATGATATGATATTTTTTCTGATATTGAGAAAATAATGTGTTATCAATTTCTATCCCATGTTTGATATATAATGGAGTTTTCAATAAATAATTTAAGGCATCGCATATCAAACCTGGGCGTATTGTTTCATACTTGTAATTTGTTTTATGCTCAAGGTGGCGTTTCAATTGAATTGTGCCCATATTATCAAAACGTCCTGGGAAAACTGTTAACATGTCACTTTTTTCCACCGGAATATTTACCACACTGGCTTTAATTCCTAGTCCTAGGTTTTAGAAAATGCATTCAAAGCGCGAATTTTCATGAACGTAAGGGTGAACTAAAGATCTTCTAAAGATAATAAAGTTAAACATTTTCGTAAATTTACAAATTTTAAATTATTTTTTGTTGATAATTTCCGAGTTCTGCCTTGTAATGCCGCAATATTGCAAGTTTTACAAATATATTCCAAATTGAAATTTACAATTTCGGACAAAAAATACACTGTAATATACTATTTCCATTTTTTCTCTGTTCAATAATACAACTGAATGTAGAAAGAACAAACCTTCACAACAACAGCAAACACAATCTGGTGACAAACCGCGATATCCTATTAATTTTAATTTATCACCGATACTCTTTATTTGACCTAACAGATTGCAACTTATACTGTTCGTTCGTTCTTGTTCTTGATTTGTAATTATACCCTTCTTCTTTCTTCTTAGTTCTTTTATACATTCTTTATTTTTTGTGTTCCTCTTCCTTCTATAATGGGGGTGTTCTTAATTTCTTAATATGCTGACTATTATCAATATTTCGTTGTATTTTATCTTCATCTTCTGTTTTTATTCTTTTAGAGGATCTATCTTGCTCTAATTAATGTTGTCTATATTAATTATTTTGTCTTAATAATTTCATTAAGTTTTTCTCTTGCTCTCTTCTTTGTCTGATTTATTTTAGCACCCCCACATCATTTTGTTTTAAGGGCTTTTCCCATTTTAGGAGAAATTAATTAAAATATAATAATAATTTTAAAAACTTCTTTCCTGAAGTAACAAGTCCTACAATAACACAGGGCAGTAGGACCCGAAGGTCGACAGTCAATTAGAAAACTTTAACAAATACAGTAACTACTACTTAACCTTTAACCACCTGCGCTCTAGAATCTCGTGTAGCTACCCACGCGGTGTATTATGTATACCACATTTATGAATGTGAGATTGAGTGTATAAATCAATGTAGAGGGATAAGAAAACATGTTGCTTTGATTTTTCATGCTGTTTTATTGAATTATAACATAAATTAATACAATGCTGGATAATTGTCATATGTTGTTTGCAAACTGACATATTGCAACGTCCGCAGATGATCGTGACTTTTTATGTATGCTGACACGTTAGAGATATGGCTTCATCAAACCTAAGGAGAGTAACTTCAAAAATTCTCTTCTGTGCTTGTAAGCTGCATCGACATGAGTTGCATTGTAGAGCAGTTGTCCATTGATTTCCGCGATGTTCACCAGTTGGAAGAATATAACCAAAGGCTCATCTCGTTCTTCTTGATACTGAGTATGTACCACACATTTTATCAACAGTATGAACTCCTCCTTCGGTGGCGTTATATTGTAAGCTGATATCAGGCTTAGTCGAAACTGGATCTATATTTCCATTCTCGTGCATTGTTGAGTTCAATACGACCGCTTTATTTTTATTCGGTACGTAGGAAACCAATGTTATATTTTTATGGAATCCAAACAACGAAGATTTCACAGGTCTACTTTTATGAGGCAATAAGTCTTTCGGTATTTCGCGGATTTTTTTTTTCATGGTCTCAATTATCTATATAATATATAGATATATTATTTTTATCTTCCAATAATTCTTTCGCTAGCGGATAACTTTAAATACCAGTTATCACACGTCAAATTACGATTACTACCTTTCACTTCCCTCAACAAGCGGTTAACAATCGCAGTAGGTGTATTTGGCATGCCTTCGGGTTGCTTACCGCAAGCAATAAACTTCAAAATTCAACATATAAAATGTTTTTGCATCGCACAATACACTTTCAGTCCATACTTCACCGGTTTGTTCAGAATATATTGAGGAAAACTACAGCGTCCTCGGGAAATTTACAACATTTCATCAATTGCTAATTATTCTCCCACAGTGTAGTTGTTTGTTCTTGCAATTCTCTACGAAATTATCTATGACCCATCTTATTGCAGCCAACTTATGTATCTTTTTTCTTTCTTTCTGCAAAGTTTTTCTTCTTGCGAACGGCAGCTCAGTTTGCTCGGAGAGCATTTGGTTTAAAGGGGGGTTAAATTAAGGGGGTGAAAAATACTCTGTGTTAATTCAACTAACGTATACCAGCTGAAGTTTAACAGATATAATCGAATGTTGTTGTGTGGTGTTACAAAACTAATGGTTAACAAAGGTTACACTACAAAACTAATGAATACCAAAAGTTGAGAGTAAATTCTTAAAATATAGGTACGTACTGATCGATTAGTAAAATGCTGGGCCAATTATAGCTCATCCAAAAATAGTTTGACGTCCTTCCACGTGATGGCTGCATCCTTTTTTTTCTCTGGTCGGAAGACGTAGCTGGTATAGTCTTTTATAGGAAACACTATGGAAAGGCCGGGGGTGGCTAATCATCTACTTTTGGTGGTTATATATATATATATATATATATATATATATATATATAAATGCAACGATAAAACGTTACAATTCCATGTACTTCTATCATCAAATCGGATAACTGCAAGTAAAAATAGGAATCGGTTTTTCTCATACTGTGTACATACATAATTGGCGTCCGATTATCCCTGTGGATAATCGGTTGACGTCGTTAACTAACAAGCCGACTTAAGCTAAGGATGCACCTATGAAGGAGCCAGCGCATATTTCCAACCCCATTAGCGGACGGGCATTACGGTAACAACCTCATTAGAAGACTTTCACCGGAACACATAATCGCCCTTGAATTACCGATATATTAGACCAGTTAGGTAATCACATATTTTTCATTCTTGCTATGCAACATTCCACACCGACTCTACGAAGAGAACCAGCCAACATCACCGAGCTACAGGAACTATGGCTCACTTAAAATAGTTGTTCACTTTTATACATTAAACATATTTTAACATGAAAACTCGTACAACTCCTGAGGTGGTGGCATCGAAACACCGGTGCCCGCAAAATATCAAAACTTGTACCATCTGTTGTCCAGAGTTCCAAAAAGTGGGTATGATTTTGCTTCATATATCCAGATGACAATAGCAAACCCATGAATGTTTGCATTTTTGTTATTGATACGTATTAAGCGTTACGTTCTTTCATAAATTGAGACCTAACATTCGAAATGTGTAGATTCGTGCATTCATTTCATCTGAATATTCTCATAAAAGCATCTACATTTTGAATGTCCCTTGCTTGTTGCTTGGCACTGGGAAAGATTTTCACAAGATTTTTAGCGCTTACTTTACTGAATTTGCTTTCTAGCGAATATTTGTGCTAGTGCTCCAACTATAAAAAAGATCTTGTGCTTTATGCAGTGCTACAATTGATAAATAAAAATATAGTGGAAGGAGAAACCAGCGACTTATATGATGATGTCTACAAATGAATATCCGGGAAGTTCAAGTACGTGTAGCTCATGAACTGCAACGGATTAGTACTCATGCGGATCCTGTGATTCAATTGGTATCAGTTGAACGATGATTCAATACCAATTGAACAAATCAACCATCATCCATAGCAGGATATTAACATTTTAAGCCCGCCAGGGACAGGTAAAGCAAAAAATACCTTCAATTTAACCCATGGAAAAGGATGAATGAAATTATACAAGCCTTGAAAATGTTGCGAAAAAGTATCAATGTATGCTGCCAAAGAAAAACGTATTGTTTTAGAATGTAAAGAGAAGCAGATTAAAATCAAGGTTTTAGGACTAGAACTAGAAGAAAAAATTGAATTACAAAATATTAAGGCGGTAAAGGCAAAGAAGGAACTTAACTTATATTAACGTATATGATAATAGTTTTAATTATTTAATTTAAATATATATATATAATAAATAATTCAAGTAAAAGTACTAAAATAATTATTTATCAGCCTATTGCATGTGTTATTGTGTCTAGCTTCTTGATTGACATAGACTTTACCTGCTTCTGTGAGTAGGTTGTCTGCAAGAGGTAATTCATCTTTCATATCTACAGCAAAGTTATGAAGAACTGCTACAGCAACTATAATATTCTTTAATAACTTTAATTCCCCATGATAATATAGGAAATCTCCTTTTCCATATTCCATATTGTCGCTCTACTGTATTTCTAGTTCTTATATGACTAGTATTGTAAATAACTTCAGTCGATTATTAGTCTGCAATAGTGGTGCATACATTATGAGCGAGGCGGGTATCAGTACCCGTTTCTCGGACTACCGTCTATCAGCGGGCCGGATATTAGTACCCGTTTAGGGCCCGGTTTTGCAATCGACTGTTAAGGTATATCTGTCTAGTAACTACGAAAATGAGTTTATCAATCTCCTGTTAAAGTTACCAGGCAGATAAAATATGCTACCAGTCAGTTAAAGTGGCTGTTAAGATTTGAACCCCCAGATAACCAAAAAATAGTATGGTTGATTACGAACGTGTTGAACAGGAGACCCTACGTTATCCGTCAGCGCCCTAAGTATCTGCAATTTTGGGACGATGAAGATTTTAAGATCGGATTTAGATTAAAAAAAAGATACTGTCCAATTTTTATTAGAACAAATAGAAGAATTTGTCAGATTCCCTACTAATTGCTAAACGATTATTGTGTAATAAATAGTGGTGTCCTGTGTGATTTTTTAAATGACTTGCATATGAATTTTTGTATAATTAATTATTTTATTTAAAAAATATGCAACTGAGCTCAAGTTGCACAATACACTTTATAAATGTGTATAATAATTCCTATCGATTACTAATGTTGATATTCTCCACTTTCTAGAAATTATGTAATTAACCCACTTCAACAGCTATTGATAGTGTTAAGATTTTATGCCTCTGGAAACATGTTGATTGCAGTAGGAAACTTCGGTGGAGTTCATAAATCATGAGTATGTTACACTATACAAAGAGTTACTACTTCAATTTGTTATCTAAAGAATAGATATATAACATTACCTGAAGGAGAAGAACGATCAATAGTGAAGCAAGGTTTTTATAATATTGCTAGGTTTCCACAAATTCTATTGGCATTAGATTGCACTCACATTCGTATACAATCACCAGATGGTGAACAAGCTGATCATTTTCGCAACCGCAAAGATTTCTTCTCGTTAAATGTACAAGCAGCATTTGACCATAGATTAATATTTGTAAATATTGTTGTCGTTGGCCTGACTCTACTCATGACAGTATAATTTTTAACAATTCTACCCTCAAATTAGATTTTAAAGCAATACATGATTCAACAATTCTGGGTGATAGTGGGTATCATAATCTCAACTATTTACTCACACCACTATTGCACCCCGTAACAGCAGCCGAATTGTTATACAATGAAGCACATATAGGAACTCGAAATGTAGTTGAAAGAGCGTTTGGTGTAGTCAAGCGTAGATTTCCAGTGCTAGCATTAGGACTACATGTTAAAATAGAAACAGTTCATCAAGTCCATCTACTGCTATGCCAATCACACTCAGCAATTTTTCTTCACCTGGGGTAAACGTGATGTTGCACTGACTCCTCATGTTTTCATCGTTTCCAGTCGGTACTCTGCCCGTTTCTTTTTAAATCCTTTTTTATGCCTTCTTACTTAATTTTAAGCGATTTGCTGGTTCGCGGACAAGTGGTATTCGTGGTATTAAATTCCGCTGCCATAGCTTCCCACTGTTTCTCCTTCGTCTTCCACGTGTGAGCGTCGGTCATTTTGCATTCGATGACGGCCGAAGGCTTGTAGACTAAATCAATCAGAGCGTCTATTTCACTTCTTGTGAAGTTTACACTCATTTCTTTCTCTTTGAAATCACTCATTTTTAGAATAATAAAACAATACAGAAAAATCTCAATCAAAAAACAATATGTAAATTCTCAGATAGGTTGCGCTTGCAAACATAAACACGTTTATTATGATGTGAAGTTGCCAAACAACGTTCCAGTATTGCCAATTTTAGACTTAACTAGCAGTTAGCTACCATGAGGATAAATTCATTTGATCACATAAATGGGTAACTAACGGACACTTTTAGCAGCCGATTGATAAACCGGCCCTAAATGTTCCAACGTTAAAAGCGGGGCTGTTGGCCTCAAAGAATATATAACAACGTCCTACAATACAATATTATTATATAATTTTGTGTTGTTGTTCTTATTAATTGTCTCTGGTTTAGATAACATACATTTGCCATCGTTGTCGTCGTCGTCGTATAATCTGTACAATATTGAACGCGCACTCTTTAGTTTTTCTTATTGTTTCCTGTTTTTATACAGGATTTTCTGAATGTGTTTTTTTCATGCTTTAATCTCAAAACTGCCACTTGCTTGTTGTTGTTGTTGTTTTTTTTGGATGACGTTTTTTTGTTTGTCTATTATTTTTTATTACTATTACTATTCATTACATAAGCTGATTATTTTTTTTTTGTTGATATCTCTCATATCTACAGGGGCTAAATTCCAGCTCCATACAGCATAACTTGGCCTACTAAATTTTTCTGTCATAATACATCCAGCAACATTAATTATTTCTCTACGACGTGTTAGACTACTGTATTATTTATTTATTGTTGGTGGTGGTGGTGGTTTATAAAGTGGATGGAGGGTAGGGAATAGGAGGATGACCATCTTCTAGTAAGTTTTAGTATAATTATATAAATATGTAATTTTTTAATTTTTTTTTTACATTTTCCTGTATTGAATTTCATTTCTTAACCCGTACGTACGTCTATATACGGGTGTTTTAGTGTTTTCAATACATTTTTTTCTTTCATTCTTATTTTTCTCCGAAACGTTATTACTATTATATCTTTTTTTGCTAGGTTTGTTTGTCTGTCTGTCTTGTTACGCTCTTCTATTTGCTCTGCTTACCAAATCTCATTGCTCTACATTGAAAACGATTTCTTATCCCGTACGTGTGTTCTACTATATAGGTTTTCTAGGGATATATATATATATATATATATATATATATATATATTAGGGTGGTTCAAAAAAAGGTCACATTGGATATTTGATGGGTTCACCCCGGAAAACGAAAATACTATTTGAATTATTAACGTACCCCAAATATCAAGCCGATCGGTTAATATCTAGAGGTAGCTCAACGGCGATGAAAATTTATCCAAAAAACTAGTTTTTTGCATTTTTTAAGTTATGCATTTCTTGATTGACGTTATAGTTGGTCTGACTCAATGAAATAAGTGAAAACCTTCAGTTATGCAACACTTAACTTCATGTGCGGCTCAATCCGTACACTTTTTAAGCCAATTTCTGTCATCTAAATTTTCTGAAATCTCACATTTCACGAGTTGTTATGCAATGTACCGCGTTTTGTCAATTCATATGGACTAAAACGAATTAATTTGGTCTAATAAACTCTGTTCTAATCAAGGAGACCAGTACACATATGTGAAGTTTCTGTTTCTTTGGGATTAAGTGTTTATTTCCGTATAAAATACGAATAATAAGTTCTTATTCAGTTCAAATGAATATAATCTTTGGATCTTTCAATTAAACATTTCTATATATTATAATTACAATGTCACGTGTTTACAACTCATACCGCATTTCAGTCGTAGTGTCGTTGGGGCTCATGTCTGAATAGCATCACATTTTATTTGTGTTCACGAGGCTTATTGTGGCACTTTATCAACGTGTTTACATTTTATCAGTGTAGTTTTGTTGGAGGAAGTGTAGTTTTTCCTGTGACTTTCAACTACTTGAAACAAGTTTTGACGATCATTGTTGTTAGTTGTTAATTTGTCATTGTAACTTGTTGCAAGAGCCACTCCACGTTCTGCTACATCATTGACAACTTTTAAATTGGACACAATTTTCATCGCGTCTTGAAATTCTTTACTATCATTCCAATCCCGTGGATTTTTGTCTAAGAACTGGCTGTTGATTCCGAGGCATTCGAAGAACGTCATAGAGTTTTGTGTAACAAACTGTTGTATGTCATAATTTACAACATCTTCTGCCTTTTTTATTATCGCACGGATATTGCTATCAGTTTTTTTTGGCGGGTTCTTTAATGCTTGGACCATGAGGGACTTTGTTTCCGATGGTAAACGGGGATCAAAGAATGCCAGTGAGACTAATCTTTCACTAAGATACCACAGATGGGACGCAAACTTTTTTGTAGCAATATCGGATACAGTTTTGTTCACGGCTTTGTACTCAATCAGTCTCTTAATGAAGTTGAGATCGTTTAAAGGGGCTTCAATTGGCAAAGGTGCTTCGAACCATGCCTTTAGATAAATTTTGACAACAAATATGCAAATTTCTCGAATGCCAGTGAGTTCTGTTTTGTTTAGCTTGAATTGTGTTTGGAATAAAAATATTTTTAACGCGTAAATCGCTTTCGCCATCCATCGAGCATGATGTAGAGCACCTGGCACCAAGAACTTCGTACCGGACGATGTGTCACCGCCGAGGAAGATAATTGCCAACTGCAACAATTCCTTGTAGTCGTCTCGTGGTTGTGATGTCTAGAAAAATCCAAAAACGTTACATTGGTGTGATAATTATTAGCAGAAATTATGATGGTACTCATTACCTCCAGTTGTTGTTGTGCAAAACATATAATTTCGATTTTCCGGTTCGCTAATTCGATTATTGACATAGTCATCGTTTACTCCAATTTTGTAGTCATCAAGATTAAGGTTACTCCAATTTTTTTGAAATCGTTGAAACAGCAGATTGTTTGGCCCACTTGTTGGACCCAGACAATTGTTGAACGTTGCAGATAATATTATATCAAAAATATGATGTCGACAAGCCAAATGTAGTAGAGGTCGTTGCAAATTTTGTTCGATAATAGAGCAAGCACCATTCTTTTTACCTACATCGTACAAAATGACATAGAGTATTGAATTATGAAATATTCTAATAACAAATTAGTAAAGAAGATTTCCTTACCAGAATTAGTAGCTGTTGTATCGAAACACATGCCCTTCACTACATCCAGAATACTCCAATCTCTCAAAGCATCCAAAACGGCCCTCGCTTGAGAATCACCTGTTCCGTGTTCCAGATCAAAAATCCCAAGTAATTTGTCTCCACTCACACCAGATACTACGACCGGAAGCTTATCCATAGGAGCATTTTGTCTAGTCTTCATTAATTTTCCATCCCAATGGACCACAAGCACGTCATTTGGTGTGAATGCCGTTTTGATGTCATCTGCCATTTTCTGCCGCAACTCTTTACGTTTCCTCATAATTGTAGATCTGCTGATAACTGTTTCTTCAATTGGTTTGCCGTCACTTTGGAGGACAGCGCTTATGACAAACATAGCATTTCTGCCAGTCAAGTTCACTCTGTCTAAAGATGCCACTATGTCTTCGGTGATTACATGCTGTTTCGGTCGTGGAATAGGTTTTGACTTTTCGGGTGGAGGGGAAAAAGTGTGAGAATCACAGGAGTGATCGTGTGCACTTGAATCGGATGTAGAACTGGTAGTCGAACTGGAACTCGTACTCGAGTCTAAATCAGGTGCTTCTTTTTTTTTTTATTTTTTTTTATTTCTAAGCTTTTGAGTACCTGACAAATCCTCCCTGGACGTCGATCAGATCTCTGCTGATTAAGGAACAGTCTAACTTCGTCATACTCGATATCGTGCATTGCGTTCTTGTGAGCTATGTCGAACAGTTGATCCAGCTTGATGTTGAAATCCTTTTCTTTAGCCATTTGTGCCTTCGTTCGTCTCTTCATATTTTTCTTAATTTTCTTCCACGTTTCATACAAAGCTTTGATTTTGTCAACCACGTGAATTTTTTGCTGAGTTGGAATTCTCAGTTTTTGCCAAAATGATAACACTTCTTTCGCCACGATGTACGAGCTAAGCCGAAGAGTTTTTCCGCACGTAATATGGTGGGAATGAAACGCGGATAACGTTTGTCTGCAGCTTGGCAGCTTTTGACCACCAATACTGTGGTTTTCTTTGCCGACTAAATATATGGCAGACATGATGGTTCAAATATAATGTAACAACTTTTCAACAACTGTCAAAATCAAGACAAATAACGTGAAGTTTGATTCTAACCGTATCTTGGAATTTAAACTCATTTTGAATAAGGAATGATACAAATCAAAAAGACAGAAATCATATTCAATGCATAAAATTTTACTGAAAATGATGTCGGAAATTTATAATAAACGGATTTATTATTGATAATAACCAAATGAATGAATTTAAACTTTACTATTGCTAGAACTTTGAAATTCATAAATTGTGCTTGTGTATTGTTGTATGATAGATATTTTTTACTCTGGAAGTGTATATTAGACTAAATTCGATCATTTTAGTGCATAAGTGACAACCCGCGGTGCATTGCATAACAACTCGTGAAATGTGAGATTTCATAAAATTCAGATTACAGAAATTGGCTTAAAAAGTGTACAGATTGAGCCGCATATGATGTTAAGTGTTGTATAGCAGAAGGTTTTCACTTATTTCATTAAGTCAGACCAACTTTAATGTCAATCAAGCAATGCATAACTTCAAAAATGCATAAAACTGGTTTTTTTGATAAATTTTCATCGCCGTTGAGCTACCTCTAAATGTTAACCGATCGGCTTGATATTTGGGGTACTATATATATATATATATATATATATATATATATATATATATATATATATATATATATATTATTTATTTAATTTCTCGAAAAGTTTACCATTATATTTGCTGATATTTACTACGTTTGTTTGTCTTGTTCTACTCTATCTTACTAAATTTCATTGCTGTAATCACAACCTAGTATAATATAAAGCAGAAGCATAGACACTAAAGAAAGCAGGCATTGAAAGGCTAGATGCTTTCGAATTGTGGACTTTTAGAAGAATACTACGAGTAGTATAAACTATTAGAAGAATGAAAAGGGTAAAAAAAACCTGCGGTAATAGTTTAGTTGTAATACAACAAATTATTTAGAGCAGCTGTCTCAAAAAGTCCTCATAGCCGTGATGATCGCTAACCTCCGAGGCGGAGAAGGCCTCTAAAGAAGAGGAATCAGATGTAACATAACAAAAAACAGAAAAATACCCGCTGATTTTACTAATAAAAAAATACAGTGGAGAAGAGAAACGAAATAATAAACATACCAGACGAGAAACAAGAGGTAAAAATAACATTTATATTATAGGATACAGCGATCTCAGATCTTAAATAGCGCAAATAAATCTTTTAAAACCTACTAAGTGAGATCTTAAAATACAAAACCATTACACAGGAAATAATAAATATCAACAAAATTCAAGGAAAGTTAGAAAATAAAATTAATAACACCATAATCTGAACAACCATAAAACGCATAACTAAGAAAAAAATAGAACAAAGAATGACAATTGAATAACAGAAGAAATAATAACAAAGATTAAACATATAAACAATATAAAATTAGAATGTGACCACAAATGAAACAGAGAAAACCATATTTAAAAATTAAGTCTGGAGAAACTAACGACTGAAGTAGATAGAGGAAATATAGGACTTTTCATATGCTATACCAAAGCAGTTGTCACGATTAATCACACCAAACTTTTAGAGACTTTAAAAAATATGGGAACTCTGCTTGGCAGTCCCAAGCCTGGGGCTCATCACGCAACAAATGAGAAAGGAGGAGAGTTTAAGGAATAACACCTCGCTAAAAAACGGGGTTCGTCTGCCCCCGATGATAGCTCCCTCGTCAGGGCTCCTGCCCATCTTACAATAGGAGAAGGGAAAGATTCGTCCACGAAGTCCTGAAAGACAGCCGATCTAGAGGAAGAAATACTCAAACAAAAAATACTCGGTCCACATGTAAGGGATTAAGGTTAATTACTAACACTACTATACTTAATGGTGTTTTGTATTTTCTGTCTGCTTTAGACGTCCACCCCTTCATCAGACGTTTCATGTCAGATAAATTGTGCTCGCTCTGTCTGTATTCCTCATATATTATGACTTTATGGATGTCTGCTTCGAAGTGTTTGAATGCAAAGTTTCCTTTCAAAGGTTGAAATTTTGAAATTTTGCATTATTTTCTTCGTCAACATATGTTCTATGAATGTTGATTTCCCCACGCCTGACGGCCTATATAAGTATAATTGTTTTTTATTATTTTTATCAGCAGTAGTAGTGGTAGTAACAAAATCGTTCCACCAGTTTGATACCTGCACCGTCCAATCGCAGCTGGGGACTCTTTCTAACCGTTTCAGACCAGGAAACGGTGGTATTTTGTCTTTTTGACATTGTGCGTACAGGCTGTGGTGTTGACTAAGGCGTCGTCGTTGTCGTTGTTCTTTATCGGCCCTAAAACAATCACAGCACTTGTTTTTATTTCGCTGTCTCGTCGCGCGTTGGTTTTGCACAACTTACCTTTTGTTTTATTATTCTCGTCGTCGTCTAGTATTTGGATAGAATATAATTTCAATATTCTTGAAACGTGCTGTTGCGTTTTCGTCGTGCACAATAACAATATTATATTTGTAATTAATCCTAGTTTCAAATACTGATAATGGGCTCCGGCTATAGCTGCTGCTGTTGTTACTGGGACAGCGGCGGATAAAATATACTGTCGCACTGTAATAAAATTTAAACAGTTGTTTTCGATTGCCGCCGGTGTTACAGTTTCCTTTAACGATGTCACCCCGCTCGGGCGGCCGTGAGTTGTCTTTGTGTTCGAACATTAGCACACACACACACACAATTTATTATAATTAATTAATATAGATGCACATACCTTTTTATTAATATTATTCTGATGATTGTTGCTGCGGTGTTGACTGACTGCTGCGTCGTCGTTGTCCTTTTTCGGTCCTAAAACATTTGCAGCACCTGTTTTTAATTCCCTGCCGCGTTGCGTGCGTTGTTTTTGTTTTTGTCATCGTCTATGTCTACGTCGTCGTCGTATTCAGATTGCTTATTTATTCAATATACTTGCACAACTTGCGTGCACAATCACTATTCGCTATTGTGTATTCCTTTCAGTTTACTTGGCAATTTTAAAATATTGATTATTTCCTGCTTCGTTAGCTCCGGCTGCAGCGTCGTCTTGGTCTTTTCGGAAGTAGAGGCGCTGAGACAGGTCAGGGTTTAGGGCCCTTTGATTCCCGTGGTTGGCGGAGGTTGGGTGCTGTCGGATTGAGTTCCGGCGTCTTTCTTGGCGGGGGGCGCCTGGATGTGGCTGGTTGGCGGATACTGCTGCAGGATGCTGGCGGTGGGCGGCAAGGACGTGGAGTTCCAATGACTGCACGCACCAACACAACAACAAGAAAACTGGCGCTCTGCAGGCTCTTTTTTTACCAGATTAGTGGTAGTTGAAGATGGTTACGGATGTGTGAGATGAAATGCGGGATGAATACAGAAAAAGAGATGGCAAGCAAGCTTTACAAAGGTGAAGAGGCCGGAAGGGCGAAAATACTGGGAATTCAGAAGACCGGGGTCTGTTGACCGATTCCGGTGGCGGTGAAAGCATCGGTTCTTGAGGATCGACGTTTTGGACGTGGAGGGGTCCGCCGGAGGCCTTTATTGGTCCGGCGGAATTCTTGAAGGAGAGCCGATCAGGATGTTGGAAAGACTCGATTCGGTACACCGACTCCGGTGGCGGTGAAAGTTGTGAAGCAGCGGTATATGCGGCGTGGTTCGGAGAGGTTTTGGTTCTTTGGGAACGGAGAACCAGGTGATGGGGGCCGGGGACGGTGACGAAGAGTGTAAACGGCGCGATGGAAGGCCGCAGCCTAGCGTTCAGGCCCTCGGGCAGTAGCAGCGTGCCGTTGGAATGCAGAATGTAAGGTGGGAAAGGTCGCTTCCGTTAGGTTTCGGACGGTGCCGACAACGGGTGACTAACGTGACTAGATATGGAGTGTTGTTCTCAATAGTCCGTGAGACAAAACAGGCGAGCCGGTGTTCGGAAGTTGACCGAGTCAAAAACTTCCTCAGCGGGGGTGCACCAATACATGGGCGCGACGGATCGTGCCCCACTCGAGTCGAAAGATGCCCCTCGCAGGCCGTGGAGAGGGCCACCATACCATAGTCAAGTATGGGCCTGACGGCTGTTTTGTACGTATAAATGAGGGTTTCAGGGTTGACACCGGCAAGACTGGATTTAAGGGCGACGAAAAGTCTGCCCCGTTTTTGCGCCTTGCAGATCAGGGGGGCGATCGTGAGTTGTGTCCTCGGGGGATTAGGCTACTTGCGCCAGGAGCGGAACCAGGAGTCCAATTTCTGCAGACTCGGGAAGTCTGAGCACTAGATGTTGTACAGGACTGGCGCAAGCACCGAGCCCTGGAGCACCCCGGCGGCCTAGCTAAAGGGTGCCGAGAGGTGACTGCGCATGAATGATCAGTGAAGAATGATCGGATGATCATGAGTCAGGCGACGGGAGGCACAGGCACGTTTGAATTTATATAATGGAGCCCGTCGTGCCATACCATATCCAACGCTTGATTAATGTTCAGGCATGCGGCGGCAACGCAGACGCCGGTGTTGATTGCTCGGCTGCACAGGGCCAGCGCGGAGAGAAGAGGGTCCTGGTGACACAGAGCTCCTACAAGGACACCTTCAGGCACCTTTCGATCAACTTCCCGGTAGTGTTAATTAGCGAGATAGACCGGTATGACGACCGGTTAGCGGGAGGCTGCCGTTTTTGGGGATCATGATTATATTGGAGGTCCGTCCTTGAATCTCCGTTTAGAGAAAAATGTCACCATTGGGATGGTGGCGCACCCTGCCTGAATGCCCTTTGAAGGGCCAAGGCGACGGATCTGATCTCTTCGGAGGTGACGGACGACCTAACTGGGCCACGTTTGGGACTTAAAAAGTTCCCAGTTAGTGGAGTGCAGTTTGAGGATGGTTCGCGCGATTTGAGGGGCACGATTGATCCGTAGCTTCATGACGACTGTTTGGGGGAGACTTTCTATAGGTGAAGGTGATGAATCGAGGAGGGTGGACCGAGAGGTCCAGCAGGGCCGGAATGTCCCCCATTCCGGCCCTGCTTGAGGTCTGAGAGGTGGCGGATGTGGGAGGCTGAGAGACGACGGACGGGGAAGCCCGGGGGCTGACACCGGGGTGGAGTCGCCGTGGAAGCCAGGGTGTTGAGAACAATAACCCTTCTGCGGGCTTAACGGAGCGGTGGGAGGCAGCGGGGGGTTCGTGAGGACAACGGGATTGTCCGACATGGCAACGCAGGTCACGAACTGGAAAGCACTTACGGACGCGCACTTAACGACAATACTCACTGCGGGAAAATCCAGAGAGAAACCCACGACATGACAACGCAATCTCACAGTGCTTGCGGCGGACGGGAAACTTAGGAAACTTAAACGTTAGGGCCATGGCCGTGAAGGTGAGCCCACAATGCAGAACAAATGACGCTGGACGCGAAGGGATACAGCATTAGCAGTTAAATCACTTTGGCCGCCTGGGCACTCAAAGAAACAGATGGCGTTGACCGGCCGCGGAAAACAACACTGTACTGGTAGACTAACGCAACGCTGGCTCTAAAGAGAACCAAACGAGATCTGATGCCACAGATGGCGCTGGCCGGAAAAGAGAAAAACCGTGACAAAAAATGCGACGTAAATGCGGCGAGTCAACTCATTTTCTTCGTCCAGACTTATAAAGTGCATATATTAGTAAAGAGGCTACTAGAATCACTTACCGCACCTGCAACGCTTGGTGTGTCGATCTATTCCCCGCTTATTTCTTGAGGGTCAACTGGCCAAGTAGCTAGCAGATGACGTTTAATATGACGAACCCGAATAAATCGTCCCAATACCGCCATAAAGAACCAATGTTTTACCTCCAATCACAATAAGTCATCAAACCAAATCATCAAAAGCACACATAATATAATAAAATTCCCATTTGTGCTGCGAGATCAGTAACTCTATTGATCTGGCATTACATACCATATGCTTACATGCTCGCCTCAGCTCCCTTTCGACTCCTCACCGCCCCACTGCCGAATGTTTCGCCCCTGAAACAGAATCATACATAGCATATTAGTAAACATCAAAATAATTGTATGAATAGATAGTAACATCTACAAACTTCCATCAAAATTAAGTCTTAATTAGTTATATTATTGTTTTAGTAAAAAATAATAATAGCGAAGTTAAATGCACATTACTAACCCCGAATATCGCCGCCACGATCCTGTTCGTTTATCTGTGTCCACGGCACCACACCGAAATAAGAAAATATTTTACGTACACGTTATGATTCTACTGAAAATTAAACTAGATGGTTTGCACATTTCCAACTAAATGCTATATTATTTTTTAAAACAACCCCATAAAATATTGTATTGGTCCCACATCTACTTTGGATAATTCTTATAAATAAAATGTTTCTGTTACAAAAGGTATAACGGACACAACATGCCATTCAACAAATTCAAATTACCCAAACCACATTCTTGAGTCGACGCACACGTTACCGGATATAAGATCGTTGCGGAAAAGGGAAGAACATTAAATTTCCTCGAGTTGTTGGAAACCCGTAAACTTAGAATTAGAGTACTCCGCGTTATTTAACTACTAGTTATTTTTTTGTATCTGTCACGCATATTTTAAAATAATATCTGTCCGTAGTCTATGAGTGGCCTGCAGATGGTTTTGTAGATTTTAGCTGCCGTTTTTAATGAGATTACGGGTATCTCATTAAAAACTTTTATATGTTAAGTATCTGAAGTGCTTCGCCCGTTTGGGAATTTCGGATATTGTTTTCTTCACGTGCGTGTTAAATTTGTGTCTCTTATCATAACAATTGATAACAGACAGATATAGATACCTAGATATTTTATTGTGGTTGTCGGTGTGGTGATTGATCCGTTGACATTATAAGTAGGAGACTGATCTATAATTTTATGGTTTGTTATAAGGAGCTGGCACTTTGTTGGGTTCGGTTGAAGCCTCCACTTTTTGAACCATGATTTCATTGTATCATTTATAAGGGTTTGGAGTGCATTTACTGTCTCGTCTAATCGCTTTTTATGTGTTATTAATGCGGTGTCGTTTGCGTATTGTAGTATGTATTGTTCCTGGTTAGCGTGGTCTTTATCAGTTCTGTTATGGTTATATATATATATATATATATATAGCGTGGTCTTTATCAGTTCTGTTATGGTTATAATGGCAATATATGTTATACAAAAGAGGAGAGAATGGGGAACCTTGTGGTAGTCCTTGTCTTGGGATGAATGTTCTGGAGTGTGTGTTGTTTGTTCGTATCTGTAGGTGTCTGTCTGTGAGAGAGCTTTGTATTATAAGGATGAGGTATTTCGCTATTTGTAGAGTGTCCATTTTGTAAACCAGTCCATTATGCCAAACACTGTCAAATGCCTTGTCGATGTCTAAAAATAAGGCTGCTGTATGTCGGTCCTGCACGTAAGTCGCTGGTGTATTGTTGAGTGCTCAGATTTAAATCCAAATTGGTATTTAGGGATATTCTGGATTTCAATATTTTTCCAAGTTTTTTTCTAGAACTCGTAGTAGAGTAATTGGTTGATAACTACTAGGGGCTGTCTTGTCTAGGCCCGTTATATGCATAGTGACTATCACACCTTTTTTTCATGTGTGAATTTGTGATGCCGTGAAAGTCTGGTTATGAATTTCGGCTATATTTTTGTTAATTGCCTTGATTTTTACGTTTGGTATTCCGTCGATGGGTCCCGTCGGCCGTCGTATGCATTTGTTGCTCCATGCTGCGTGTCCCCCTTCTTCACAACTCTTGCATTTCTTCGGTATTGGTGACGTAAATGCGTGCGTTGGGTGCGCTCTATTGCATTTGCTGCATTGAATTGGAGCTGAGCACGTCCCGGTCGTGTGGGCAAAGCTGTGACACTTGGTGCAAGTTTGTGGGTTCTGTGTTGGTCCTGACTCTCTATCACCGGATAGTGGCTGTGTTGGAAGTAAATTCCTTAAAGGAGTTTCTGGAATGGCTCCAAATTCCCCGTTATTATTCTGATTTTCTGTCAGCTGATCGTTAGCGATAATTCTTTTGCAAAACCTGTGTTCAATCTTTTGGTTTTCAAGGTGTTCGCTTATCTCCGCGTCAGTTATTTCATATTCTACTTGGCATATGTTGGCCGAGTACGAAATAGAATGTTCGTGTATTTGTCGTGTGTTTGGTTTTTGTGATGGCGTGTACTCTTTGAGCTGGTTTAACAGTTTTGCTAGTAGGGGATTATTGGTGTTTGATTTTAATAGGAATGCGTCCTTGGTTTGTATTATTAGTAGTAGCATTAGTTTTATTTTATTTTCCATGCCACTTGGCTATCGCTACGGGTTTCCCTGGGCCCGGAGTCTGATTGTCGTGTTTCGTGTATTTTTTGACAGGTTGCGATGACTTACATTTTGTCGGTCGACTACGTTTCCCACGTTGCACAATTTCCGTATCCGTGCTATCTTCGTCCATTTTTGTTTTGCTCACTATTTAAATTTATTACACTATGTGCTCGATTTATGTGTGTGCTCTCGACGACTGTTCACTCGCGAATGCGTGAAAGTAGTATATGTCTTTATATATTCATTCAGTCTGAAATATGTAAAAAGAAACACAAGTTTTGTACTCTTATGAACAGCACAGATTGACATATATATCTAAAACCGGAACCAGATACTAGGTATTGTGCCTTTTTCTTTTATATTTAATTATCCAGGCATGTTTACTTCGGAAGAATACATTATTAATATCTTTCATATGTTGACTTATTATTTATTTTATTGAATGTTTTTAATTTTATCTATACACTAAATTTTACTTATTAAATGTTATTTGATGATCTGTATGTAAATACTGTGTATAGCATATTAACATCAATAAATATCTATCCCCGACTAGGATTTAAAATGACTTAATTAATATAAAAGCCGTGCTTGCAGCTGTTGGCCTGTTAGAGTGAACTATTTACTGTAACAATTTGATCCTTGAAACTAAACGTGTACATAATAGTGATGTCCCCGCAATTAATGTATTGATTATTATTACTAAGTTATGTCACGGATATGAATGTTTTCTCAGTTATTTTTTAGTAGATAGACCTCTGTTATTAAGAAGCCTTGAACAAAGATTACTCAAAAAAGGCAGTGACCTGAGTACTAGGATAAGAGCAATAAACCATTTATTTTCTATCCTAAAATGATAATTACTGCTTTTAGTATGCAATGTATGTTGTAGCAATTCGGGCCTGCCTTACCAGTCCTGACCGGCGCAGGGTGATCGTGTCCTGGGCATCCTCTATAATGATCATACATTCTTTTGATTTTGAAATAACATATTTTCAAAACTGCCAAGTGCATGTATAACATGAATTGAGAACTAATATACTATTTTCGAAGGTTAATAGCCAGTTACAGAATTGTAACAAATACAGTAACTACTATACTATTTCTTACACAACTTACGAGGCTCATGCTCCGGGTAGTCCGGGATGGCTGCGGGATGGCTGCAGCTCGGGTTCATAAAAAAGACAGTAATAACTGCACGACTTATTTAAAAAAAAACCGAAGGACGTCGGAGCATGAGAACAGCATGAATGATACGTAGGTGGAAAATTACAGCTGATAGGAGGGAGCCAGGGAGACAATGGGTATTACAGCTCTAATAAAATAAGCTGTTTGATAGCTTTTAACACCTCCACCGTATAGGGCTTCCTCTTTCAATCATACTAGAACTGATTATGTTCATCCAGACTAACAAAGTGCATCTCATGGTTTATTATTTACGAGAGCATCGTTTGGTATCATTGATCTATAATGTTTTTTTGTGTGTTGAAAATGTGACACTGGTAAAGTGTCGGTCCTATCAGAAATACTTTTATCTAGATTGATATAATCTATTTGAATTAAGTGTTTTTTAATTAGTTTTTAGAATAGCCGAATCACACGGGTGTAACATTGTATTGGAAATCTCTGAAAAACTCAAATTCAAACTCTACATGAACGTTTAAAGAATTGTTGAATTCACCCAAAGTTGAGATACACTTCTTCCCATTTTTTTTCATACATAAATTTAGTTCATTTATATTATATTTCTACGATGACCAGCACAAAATATGTTTATTGGTACATCTCAATAATTACTTACCATTTTCTCGCGGCCGCTTTACACCGGATGGCTGCGGCTCGGGATCGTCTGAAAATTACAAAAAAAGACGGCAATCACTGCACGACTAATTTTAAGAAATGGCGACTATCTAGTGACCAACTACAACCCCAAACAAAACGGAGCATAGGCAAAAGGCAGACGTATCTTAAATAGCTCAATACCAAAGCGGACACAGACAGGCTAGTGTATATGAAGAAGAAAATATAGTGCTAGAAAAAACAAGCAAAATCTACAGACTGCGTTAACAAATGCCGAGAAATATAAATGTACACGGGCAGGAGAACATGCACACGATAAATATTTCAGCGAAAAGTCAAAGCATCAAATTTTCTTGTATCGACAAAGATGCAATAATTCTGTTAACAAGACAAAAATATATTAACAAGAATTCAAGAGAACCAAGAAAACAATGCAAACACATTAAAAATTAAAATTTATTATATAAATTAGATATTTAAAAGAATGTAAACGTCTGCGGTAAATTTAATGCTCTTTGTCAACATTGCAAATTATAAAAAAACGTTTGCTACAAACAAATATATTATTATAACGTATTAATGAGTTCCTGTGTAATGACCAGATCTGTGCCTGGTAATACATAATATTTACCACCTCTTGTGGCGGTATACTCGAGAATAAATTAGTGACATCAAATGACACCAACACACGAAAGAATTCTTAACTGTAAACAGGGGAGTAAATTGGATATAGCATAAAATAATATTAATATATTTAAAATCTGAAATCTAATTAGTATAAATACGCAACACTTAGTGCATTTGTATAAAATGTTTGATCAAAAGGGCATAATATACAATCACATAGGCCCTTCTGATCTGCACGCAGTCTGGTAAAAAAGAAGTATACCGTCAGAGTGCCTCTTAAGCCCTTTATATCAATTAATGTAAAAACATTAGTAGATCGTCCGCATACATTAAAAAACGGATGATTTTCACATAGTGATTAATATCATTTATAAATAAAAGAACTAAAATACCGCAATGAGAACGTTGTGCGACACCAGACGTTACACGAATATCTTTAGGTTTGCATTCTGCATACACATTGAGAACGTTCCAACAAGAATGACATTAAGGCACTTAATTTAGCGTATAATAATCTATGATTCATTTGATCAAATGCCTTTGAGAAGTCAGTATAAATTGCATGTACTTATTCCCGATTTTCCATAGCTTTTAGTATATATTTTTGATATAACAGTAAATTGGTTGTGATGGACCTGCCCTCCATAAAGTCGTGTTGTTCATCAAATTCGACGTGTCATCCAGCGTATTTGCGCTGCTAGAAGACTGTCTAAAAGTTTCGCTAACGAACATTTCCAGATTTAAATATTGTAGTTATGACCGATTGTTTCCACTTTGTAGAAAACCTTTTGCATTGTAATAAGAACTAAATAGTAATAAAATGGGCTTTCATATTGTCTAGATGCATTTTTGCAATTAAAAATTAGGCACTCCATCCGGACCTGATAAGCAACTTTTAGACAAATTTGTAATACCACTGAATACGCCGATAATGTCAATCTATATCAAATCCGGAGCAACTGTATTGTTATTTATTTTTGAACTTTCTGCCGGAAGTTAACCTATATCATTGACGTATACATTATTTTTTTTATATTCTTTGTTTTGTTTCATGCAAGACATCACTGACGTTAATAATATTAGTATCTGTTGATCTTACTGATGAAATATTTATGCTGTTTAATTCTGCCCGGAGCCTATCATTATCTTCACCAGTTTGGTTAGGCGGTTATCGAATCGTTTAAATTGCTCTGAAAATGTAACATACGTATGTTGTATATCGGCTTAGAAAATGTTAAATTGCTTTTGTAGCAGCTCTTCAATCATTGATAATGTTGTAGTATCATGGGATGGAGAATCAACCCGCGAGGACAAATCCATTACGACCTCATCAGACGTTGCATTATATAAAGCTATGCATGCATTAGAAATCCAATTTACTCGTCACACATAAAATATCACAAAAAAACTATATAAAAAATACAACATGTATTAAAAAATATAAAAGACTAGCTGACCCGACAGACGTTGTTCTGTCTGAGTGTCATTAATAGATTTTACGGAATGGCAAAATTCGACATTTATGGGTGCTTTAAATGGCTTGGAGAGTAACGCCGAAAACGGAACCACCCAACGATTATCAACTTCAATGTCCTGTTGATTCACTTTGACTATTGTTGACCTTCCATTGTCATCAGTGGATCGGCGACGATAAAGGGAACAACCATCATTTCCCGTAATATTTTCTGCTACTAAATTTTGAACATTTTCCGTCAATCATACACGGATATTTGGGATTTAATATTCCACAGGGACTATGAATCATATTTTTTTGTAACAACCTTATGTAACAATGGATCATCTTCATTATCCACTTCTTCATATACCAACCAAATGATGATATGTGCATGTGGCAATCTGCGTTTTTGCCACTCGACCGAATACATCCTACATCTTAATACACGATGGTTAACAATAAAATCCATGAGTGATTTTTTTTTAATACCCTTGCCGTGAACGTGATAAACAAATCTGGTGTGCCATAATGACGTGCATACGACATAGCATCTTGAGCGTATTCATGCGTATGTCGCGGGCTTCTAAAGTTCTTCACAACACTTTAAAAACACAATTTATATTATTCAAAAATCTTCTAACTATATAAATTACATAAAAAATATTAAATTATTTTTCTTTAATGACATTTCTACGACACCAAAATCTCTATCATTCGGTAAAAATGAATGTCCTGATATTCAAAATTTATAATGTGTTATTTTCACATTATGTTCAACAGTTGTTACCTTTTGTTTAGTATTCGACGAGGCATCGCCAAATAAATGTTCAGTAACCTCTCGGGGAGTTTCTAGGACCATGGCCTACCTAGGATCCTCCGGACTGGTAGCAATTATTCAGTATAATACACATTTAAATGGTATAGTCGGTTACACGGTTTATTTACTTATAGTTCAGGTAACCAAACGAAAAGCAAAATACATATCTATGGAGCAAATAAAAATACGACGATACTGTGTGGATTGAAACGTGGTAACATTATAATGATGTGAAGGAAAAGATTAAATAATACAATAAGATGTTGACAAAATATAAATAAATAAAAGGTTTAAGAATAGCTAAAGTGATAAAGTTGAATGAATTGATTACAATTGATGGTCACTGAAGGTGATTTAAAAATGGAATTGGCCAGCAAATCAATATATACGCATAATTATTTATACTCAACTCCTAGCTTGCGCGTGGCTGCTCCCTCGCTACCGGTGGCCAGTGGCGTTTGGTGGTCCCTTCGCAGGATGTTCGGCGGCCCGTGAGTGTAGGCAGCATGCGGCGGGCGACGCTCGACGGGCGCACAGCGTCTTGCACGGTGGCATTGGCGGTAAGAGAGAGAGAGAGATGCACGGTACGCGCTACGGCTCAGAGTCGGGTCGGCATCGCTTAGGCATAGATTAGGTATCGCTATCGTACTCAGGTCGTCCGACTGTATACGCGACTGGGTCGTCCACTGGCAGCGACTCTTCTCGCGACTTATTTGCGCGACTTCAGTTTGTTTCTCGTTCCTAAAATAAATACCTATCCCCGACTAGGATTTTAAATGACTTAAATAATATAAAAGACGTGCTTGCAGCTGTTGGCCTGTTAGAGTGAACTATTTACTGTAACTATTTGATCCTTGAAACTAAACGTGTACATAATAATGTCCCCGCAATTAATGTATTGATTGTGACGCCAAATTGGTGACGGTGTGCTCGGGCGCCACGGTCACTTATTTACCTCCGGGTATCACGTCGTTTATCCAGGGTGAATGTTTGGGTATACAAGAAATTAAATAAACAAAAGCTATATTGTAAGAAAAGAAATAAAAATATATTGTCGGAAAATAATAACTACATATATAAAATAAAATTAACTCGGAAACTAAAGTGGTAATTCGGAAAATGATAATTGTCGGGCTAAGGCTTCCGCGCTCAGGCTTAGGAGATGCGGCATACGCACACAGGGAACTTACGGCTTTGCGCGCATAAGATGGGACGGACGGGTCGGTCGGGTGAAGTGGCCTTCGCTCACTAGGATTCTTACCTTTCCGGCCATAGATAAGTACTATAGATGGGCGACTCCAATAAAGCGAGACATCAGGTCGTTTTAGTTTATCTCCATACCGCATACGCGCTGATCGATGGCGGCGGGAAATATAAATTCTTCTGAATAGAAAGTAGGGAAATATAAATTACTATTATTACAAAAAATTGGTATAAATAATCAAAACAAGAATAAAGTATTTATATATATAGGGTGGTTCAAAAAAAGGTCACATTGGATATTTGATGGGTTCACCCCGGAAAACGAAAATACTATTTGAATTATTAACGTACCCCAAATATCAAGCCGATCGGTTAATATCTAGAGGTAGCTCAACGGCGATGAAAATTTATCCAAAAAAAAACAGTTTTTTGCATTTTTTAAGTTATGCATTTCTTGATTGACGTTAAAGTTGGTCTGACTCAATGAAATAAGTGAAAACCTTCAGTTATACAACACTTAACTTCATGTGCGGCTCAATCCGTACACTTTTTAAGCCAATTTCTGTCATCTAAATTTTCTGAAATCTCACATTTCACGAGTTGTTATGCAATGTACCGCGTTTTGTCAATTCTTATGGACTAAAACGAATTAATTTGGTCTAATAAACTCTGTTCTAATCAAGGAGACCAGTACACATACATAAAAATGAGCCTATATGTGAAGTTTCTGTTTCTTTGGGATTAAGTGTTTATTTCCGTATAAAATACGAATAATAAGTTCTTATTCAGTTCAAATGAATATAATCTTTGGATCTTTCAATTAAACATTTCTATATATTATAATTACAATGTCACGTGTTTACAACTCATACCGCATTTCAGTCGTAGTGTCGTTGGGGCTCATGTCTGAATAGCATCACATTTTATTTGTGTTCACGAGGCTTATTGTGGCACTTTATCAACGTGTTTACATTTTATCAGTGTAGTTTTGTTGGAGGAAGTGTAGTTTTTTCTGTGACTTTCAACTACTTGAAACAAGTTTTGACGATCATTATTGTTAGTTGTTAATTTGTCATTGTAACTTGTTGCAAGAGCCACTCCACGTTCTGCTACATCATTGACAACTTTTAAATTGGACACAATTTTCATCGCGTCTTGAAATTCTTTACTATCATTCCAATCCCGTGGATTTTTGTCTAAGAACTGGCTGTTGATTCCGAGGCATTCGAAGAACGTCATAGAGTTTTGTGTAACAAACTGTTGTATGTCATAATTTACAACATCTTCTGCCTTTTTTATTATCGCACGGATATTGCTATCAGTTTTTGTTGGCGGGTTCTTTAATGCTTGGACCATGAGGGACTTTTTTTCCGATGGTAAACGGGGATCAAAGAATGCCAGTGAGACTAATCTTTCACTAAGATACCACAGATGGGACGCAAACTTTTTTGTAGCAATATCGGATACAGTTTTGTTCACGGCTTTGTACTCAATCAGTCTCTTAATGAAGTTGAGATCGTTTAAAGGGGCTTCAATTGGCAAAGGTGCTTCGAACCATGCCTTTATATAAATTTTGACAACAAATATGCAAATTTCTCGAATGCCAGTGAGTTCTGTTTTGTTTAGCTTGAATTGTGTTTGGAATAAAAATATTTTTAACGCGTAAATCGCTTTCGCCATCCATCGAGCATGATGTAGAGCACCTGGCACCAAGAACTTCGTACCGGACGATGTGTCACCGCCGAGGAAGATAATTGCCAACTGCAACAATTCCTTGTAGTCGTCTCGTGGTTGTGATGTCTAGAAAAATCCAAAAACGTTACATTGGTGTGATAATTATTAGCAGAAATTATGATGGTACTCATTACCTCCAGTTGTTGTTGTGCAAAACATATAATTTCGACACTTGTTGGACCCAGACAATTGTTGAACGTTGCAGATAATATTATATCAAAAATATGATGTCGACAAGCCAAATGTAGTAGAGGTCCTTGTAAATTTTGTTCGATAATAGAGCAAGCACCATTCTTTTTACCTACATCGTACAAAATGACATAGAGTATTGAATTATGAAATATTCTAATAACAAATTAGTAAAGAAGATTTCCTTACCAGAATTAGTAGCTGTTGTATCGAAACACATGCCCTTCACTACATCCAGAATACTCCAATCTCTCAAAGCATCCAAAACGGCCCTCGCTTGAGAATCACCTGTTCCGTGTTCCAGATCAAAAATCCCAAGTAATTTGTCTCCACTCACACCAGATACTACGACCGGAAGCTTATCCATAGGAGCATTTTGTCTAGTCTTCATTAATTTTCCATCCCAATGGACCACAAGCACGTCATTTGGTGTGAATGCCGTTTTGATGTCATCTGCCATTTTCTGCCGCAACTCTTTACGTTTCCTCATAATTGTAGATCTGCTGATAACTGTTTCTTCAATTGGTTTGCCGTCACTTTGGAGGACAGCGCTTATGACAAACATAGCATTTCTGTCAGTCAAGTTCACTCTGTCTAAAGATGCCACTATGTCTTCGGTGATTACATGCTGTTTCGGTCGTGGAATAGGTGTTGACTTTTCGGGTGGAGGGGAAAAAGTGTGAGAATCACAGGAGTGATCGTGTGCACTTGAATTGGATGTAGAACTGGTAGTCGAACTGGAACTCGTACTCGAGTCTAAATCAGGTGCTTCTTTAATTTTTTTTATTTTTTATTTTTTTTATTTCTAAGCTTTTGAGTACCTGACAAATCCTCCCTGGACGTCGATCAGATCTCTGCTGATTAAGGAACAGTCTAACTTCGTCATACTCGATATCGTGCATTGCGTTCTTGTGAGCTATGTCGAACAGTTGATTCAGCTTGATGTTGAAATCCTTTTCTTTAGCCATTTGTGCCTTCGTTCGTCTCTTCATATTTTTCTTAATTTTCTTCCACGTTTCATACAAAGCTTTGATTTTGTCAACCACGTGAATTTTTTGCTGAGTTGGAATTCTCAGTTTTTGCCAAAATGATAACACTTCTTTCGCCACGATGTACGAGCTAAGCCGAAGAGTTTTTCCGCACGTAATATGGTGGGAATGAAACGCGGATAACGTTTGTCTGCAGCTTGGCAGCTTTTGACCACCAATACTGTGGTTTTCTTTGCCGACTAAATATATGGCAGACATGATGGTTCAAATATAATGTAACAACTTTTGAACAACTGTCAAAATCAAGACAAATAACGTGAAGTTTGATTCTAACCGTATCTTGGAATTTAAACTCATTTTGAATAAGGAATGATACAAATCAAAAAGACAGAAATCATATTCAATGCATAAAATTTTACTAAAAATGATGTCGGAAATTTATAATAAACGGATTTATTATTGATAATAACCAAATGAATGAATTTAAACTTTACTATTGCTAGAACTTTGAAATTCATAAATTGTGCTTGTGTATTGTTGTATGATAGATATTTTTTACTCTGGAAGTGTATATTAGACTAAATTCGATCATTTTAGTGCATAAGAAGTGACAACCCGCGGTGCATTGCATAACAACTCGTGAAATGTGAGATTTCAGAAAATTCAGATTACAGAAATTGGCTTAAAAAGTGTACAGATTGAGCCGCATATGATGTTAAGTGTTGTATAGCAGAAGGTTTTCACTTATTTCATTAAGTCAGACCAACTTTAATGTCAATCAAGCAATGCATAACTTCAAAGATGCATAAAACTGGTTTTTTTGATAATTTTCATCGCCGTTGAGCTACCTCTAAATGTTAACCGATCGGCTTGATATTTGGGGTACTTTAATAATTCAAATAGTAGTTTCGTTTTCCGGGGTGAACCCATCAAAAATCCAAAGTGATCTTTTTTTGAACCACCCTAATATACTTATATATATATATATATATATATATATATATATATATATATATATCAAATACTTTATTCTTATTTTACGTATTTATTCCAACTTTTTATTATAAGAGTAATCTATTAATAACAATACACAAATTAGTTACATTTAACATTCATTTATTAAACAATAAATTATAAATATTACATATAACAACAGTTTCCATTATAATGAAGAGTAATTGACATCACAATTATAAGATATAATACAGTCTACGGTCAGAATATAATCATTAAATAAAAATGACAATGCATTGATATATCCTTCTGGAGGGATTTACACGACTTACATAACACTGGCGAACCATATTAAAAACAAGCACTGTTACACAAACTGACTTGTATACTGAACGGCACCAGCAACAAAAATGGCGCATGAATGGCGAAACCACCAGACGGCGAACCCATACACAACCCAAACGAAACACAACAATCCAACTAGTCTCCCTTCTCACCCCGCTAGCCTCACTCCTAGGCTTACGAGGACAGCGCTCAGGTGGTCTGGAGGAAAATTACTGATATCCATGAAAATTATGGTGGAGTCGCCACTGCATGTTTCCGGCGTTCGCACAGAAAAGTTACTTATTATTAGCGAACGGGGCGCTTAAATACCCGTATGCGGGACGAGGGGATGTCGGGCGAAGAGATGCCGGGCGAAAAGATGGCTGCGCGCTGTGGATGTGCGGTAACATATGCCTTTTGCGCTCATCGCCGCCCCGAGAACGCGGTTCTCGTCACAAGTGAAGGAAAAACATATTGGTTTTATTCATATTCTAATTTATTTTTAAATTTTTTCAAGCGACAAGTATACATATATATGTAAACTGATTCTTAACCCTGCGCCGGTCGTGCATTCTGTATTCACACAGTAGGTCGCGCTGCTGTGTTTACACCGCATGACAAAATCGATAGAATCTAGCACAATAAATAGTATAATGGATATATATAATAAAAATCTTATTAATGTAACATGTTTTTATTAAGTTATAAACGATTTCAAACACTTAAATTTATAATTTACTTATTAATAAACGTATTTTTGATTTTTTAACCTTGCACAGCTGTATTAATTTTATTTTACTACTTTTAGTATTAAAAAAAAAATAAGAAACAACGTTTTTTTATTAGTATACTAAAATTAAATATCACCCACATACAATATCACTCACATAGATTATTTCACTTATGTTAATAGTTTTCATCGCAGTCCATTTCAATTGGTTCCGAGCAGTTTTGGCACTGCCCTTTTTTTTGGCTATGGTTTTTACACACATTTTTGGTACATGAATCGCACCGTACATTTGTTTTAGTATTTTTGTGAGTCCCACAAAGGTAACAAATACCCTGACGGGTCGCAACTGGCGCACTTAAATTTTTCGGACGATACGGATCAAGAAAAACTTGTGTGTCTTTGGGTAGCGTTTTTATATTTGCTCTGCTTTCGTAGTGATTTTTCATAAGTTGAAAAGCTAAACATTTAATAAATTCCCTTCTTCTACATTGATTATCTAAATGGTTGAAGAAAAATATTTTCATTGCATTAATTCCCGCAATATCTAGTTCGCGATAAAATATTACCATTGGCCAACGCCTTGTTATTCGGGCTGTTGAAAGAGTGGAACACATTTGGTCAACTGTATCTACCCCACCTTTCGTTCTATTGTAGTCCATAATAATTTCTGGTTTTTGGGTATCTTGATCAATGGAATTATCGTCGTGCATTGTTGAGAGCAAAATTACTGACTTTTTTTTTTAGTTACATATGAAACTAAAGTACAATCGTCTCGAAAACCAAACATAGAAGTTCCTACAATTTTTGACTTGTTTGTCAAAAATTCAAGTGGGATACTTCTTCTGTTAGCTTTCATAGTTCCAAGCAATGTAAGACCCTTTTCTAGAAGGTACTGGGCAAGCTCGTAACTAGTATAATAGTTATCTGTCGTAATGTTTCGATTTGTCTTCTCGAATGGGGCCACCAACCGTTTTACAATATCAGTTGGTTTATTTGACTCTTTGAAAGGCCCATCTTTTTGTTTTCCACAATAAATTTCTACGTCCAATGTGTAAAAAGATTTACTGTCACATATGGCATACATTTTGATACCATACTTGGCCGGTTTGTTGGGCATATATTGTATGCACCAACGTCCCCGAAATGGCACCAGCATTTCATCAATGGTAGCAAATTCACCCAAGCTATAATTTTCTTTACAGTTTTTTATAAAGGATTCATGGAACTCTCGGATGGCTGATAACTTGTCCAACTTTTCACGATCTTTTCTGGTCTTTATATCGTCAAAGCGGATTGATCGCAGTAAAAAAAGAAATCTGCGATAACTCATTGCCGCCCGAAGCGCAATCATCCCTGTGCCATCCTTAGCCCATAGTTCACTTACATCAGCGTGCCTTGATTTTTTTGTTGAGATCAAAAACAGACAACCAAACATAGCTAAAATCTCATCCCTGCAAGTGAATCTCATATCTCTTGTCCTTGAGTATGTGTTTTTGTCTATCATTTGTGTTTGAATGTAATTATTAGTGTAATGAACAATTTTGTCAATCATTGCATAAGAAATGAATTTTAGAAACGCATCCATTTCAGTAGGAGTGGTTTTAGCATGACCTTTAGGCCCAGGGAAAGTTTTCACGATGTTTTTATTTTTAATTTTTGATGGAAGAACAAGAGGATTACTTAGCCAAAATGTTTCGTTATCTTTACCTAGAAAAACGTTGAATCCTTCATCGTTTTGTTCTTCAAACGTTTCAACAACTTCTTCATCACCAGACTGTTCCGATTCGCTCTGATGTTCATCGAAAATTATTTCTTCGCAGGGATCAAAATCTGGATCGTCTGAGTCTTCAAATTCAGCATTTGCCACTTCTTCGATTTCATCTAGCATTGCAAATGAATCAGATGTTACCAATTTTTCTTCTGCCCTAAAAAAAAATGATATTTATGAAATAACCTTCAAAAGTTATTAGTTTCAAATTAATATCTTAAAAATAAATATTAAATAAAATAAACTTATATTTTTTAATATTAATTAAATATAAATAAAAAATAGTTTTTAAAAAAGGATGGTTTAATTTGTACTTACATGGTTTGTCGCGTTGCTGTGTTTACACCGCAAAGTGATCCGCTCGGACAAAGAACAAGATAACGACTGATTTATGAGGCGCAGGGTTAATGTTAGGGGGGGCTGCGGTTGGAATAGTGATGAACTAGGAATACTACAATGTACCTATAGATAGCGCTATTATAAAGAGGAAAAAAAATAATTTTCCTGAATCTGCGGTGTTAACACCGCGTACGCGACCGACGCAGGGTTAATTCTGAATTATTAATTTTTATATTCTCGTAATATTTTATAAAAATATGTATAAAGTAAAGTAAAGTTTCATTTATGTCCGAGTTGCACATTTTGTAATTTGACAAATAATAAAAATAATGAATAAGATTTTTGTACAAATTTAAAATCAGGAATGGCAGTCTGTAAAACTTTTCCCACAGATTTCTACCAAAAATTAATCATGATTTAGTTACATGAGATAATAGCCACATGTATAATTTGGTTATACGTAACGTACCATTTTCCAAAAATGATCTTACTATGCATTTTTTACATTCCATAATTGTTTTAACCACCGCACTAGTCGAAATACCGGCAAGAGCCGTTGTAGTTCCCCTAGCGTTATATTCATAAACTGTGGCCGAAATCGTTACCGGCGCCGCACAGTAGGATGCCCGATCCAGAGGGAAATAATTTAAACAGCGACTAAATATTGGTTTTAATTGTTAAATAATAACGGAAACAAAAATATTGATAATAATAACAATTAAAATTTGTTTAACTATTTTTTTGTATATAGTATCAAATTATATAACATAAAGGTTTTAAATTAAAACATTTTGACACAAATATAGTTTATTAAAAAACAAATAAACAAATTAATTAATAAATTAAATTGTAATTTTTCTCTCTTTATGGGTGTATAATGCTGTTTTTAATTTGGATGCTTATTTAGGAATCTGCTCTATAATTTTCTGCATGAGACGCTGTAATTCTTCCTATAATATGCTATAGAGAGTTTTAAGATAAAAGACTCAATTATTGCCCTGTTTGCTATGTCCTAACACATTCCTAAATCACTCAGAATGGGAGAAAATAAAGCAACTACTAAAAGTATTAAGGATATTCTATTAAGTTACTAATGAAATTTCAGCAAAAAAGTGAACGTGTGAAAAATGTATTTATTTTCAAATCAAAGAAAGAATATATCGAAATACAATTGCAGGAGCATGCGTATGGTACAGATATAATACTTTCCTTAAAGGCAATATCAACAAATTTATAATATTTTTCTAGACTTCAAAGTACAGATATTTTAACAGAAGCAACAATTTTAGATCTACGTTTTAAGGATTTGCCTTCTCAAAAAAAGTTGGAGGTCTTAAGAAGAAATTATTTATTGTAAACTCTGTGGAGACTACTGTAGAATACAGATTGTATATATTTTAGCTGCTTTTAGAATTATGTTATTTATAAAAAATTATAAAAAAGTTATGTTTTGTATACAAGTCTTATAACAGTCCCAAGAAACAATTAAATTTTGCACGTAAATTGAAAATTTAGCAAAACAGTTGGCTATTACCACAGTTCATTCTCGCTTATTCCATGCGGGTCAGTTTGAACTAAGCGAACTAAATTAATGTTTGTGGAACTAGTTCGTTACTAAGAATAAGAACTAAGGAACTAGTTCGCGAGACGAAACTAACTCTGACGTCTCTACTGTGCACTATGTCAGGTGTCATATAAATGGAATAGGCGACTCAAGCCGGCCCGTATCCACCTGGTGGCATAATAGTGAACACTCACCTGGTGGGATCACAGAGTAAGACAGAGGGAGCATAAGCGCTTTCGCAACTTCAGGAACAATGGACACTGTTTAAAATATCCATTAGGCTACGTGTGTAATCTTTCTGCTTTTTTCGAGAATATTAGTTCAATTTTAATTTTAAGATTCATAATTTATCATTAATGAATGTACAGTACTTTAAATGGATAGTTTAATACTAGATATTTAATCAAATGGAAATTATTAAGCACATGTCTGTATCTTTTGATTTCATCTAATGTACGTTTTGGCTTAAAAAATGACTGCATAGTTTACAACCAAATTTAGCATGTGGGCTGTTAGTTATCTGATCTAACTTAGTCTTGAATAATGTTTGGTAGAAACCTACAAACGAATGTTTATGTTAAACAACTCTGTTTACCGGATTTGAATCAAATCTTCATGCAGTTTTTATGATTTTTTCCCTACAATATTCGAATTCATTATTTACATTTTATTTTATTATAATGATTAAAATGATAACCTCTGTCTGAAATATAACTGTGCCTGTATTGTTTTTTAATTAAAATTAGTTAGGTAAAGTGTATTTATTGTTTATCATAACTTAGTAATGTACATAGCATTAATTTGTTATAAATAATGGAAAACTAAACTTTTTATTTCGAACAAGAAACATGATGTATTTTAAACAAAATATTCCCTTTATTTTTATTAAGGTTTCTAGTATAATTAATTTAATTAATATGTAATACACTTTTTTGTTTATATTTCAAATTCTAGTGTATATTTTCTGTAGAAAAGAGATGGTTTAACTGCAAAATATCTATATTAAATTAGACGTAAAATACATCTCAAAAATGAACTAATTATATCCGCTCTAGTCCAGTTTAAATCTCCCAACCTGATGCTTGACAAGAAAATACTCAATTGGTGTGTATTTATTAAAACATAAATAAAATCCATAAATCTCTTATATGGCGCAATGTAATAGTGTCCTTAATTTTGCGGGTTGCATATAGTCTCAGCCGACTTCCCCTTGCGTCTGGGGTTTCGAGGTCATTGCCTACAAGCTGCCGGTATGTTCGCCCTGTGGGTGGGATGTTACACAGTAAGCCATATGCCACAAAGCCATTTTCGCTTCGCTAATTTAGTTATTGTGTTGTGTTTATATTGTAATAACTGACTGCTGTTACTAGTTTCATACCGCCGTGTAATTATGGCAAAGGAATCGTCAAAATCGAACGCGTCTTGTTGTGTTTAGAGTTGTAATTCGTTGGCGAAACACCGCATTTATCGTTTCACTATTTCCCCAAACCCGGATCTCGGAAAGTAGAAATAGTTAATAAATTCGGGGATATAGCAATGGACAAAATAGTCACCAAATACATGCGAGTGTATTCTTTGCATTTTAGTGAAAATGATTACAAACTCGAACGTAAGTTTTGACATTTGTTAATAATCTCTTCAGAATATATTAAAAGTATGTATTGTTTATAGAAAATACAGGCCGAAAGGATTTAAAGAAATTTTCAATACCTACGAAGAATTTGCCTGTTACATCTCACCCATGTGCACCAGCCAAAACGAGAGTACGCTAACATCCCTGCACAAGTTGAGGTAAAAAATATTAAACATAACCTTTCTGTATCTAAGTTAATTATTATTATATTTTAGACTTCTGATTTTCAATGTAATGAGGAGTTGATTGATACTCGTCAACCCACATGTGATGAACTTGAAGCTGCCGAAGCAATTTGTTTACTTGCTACACAAACACATTTAAAGATGTTAGTGTTCAGTTTTAGAACAATTTGTGTCAACATAACAACAGATGCTGAATTAAACAGTTTTACTGGTTTGGAAAGTTTTGCACTACTTTCTGCCATTAAAGAATTTTGTAGAAGAATTTACAAAGAAAATCGTGTTCATCGTTTACTCTTGAGGGAACGTATGATTATGACATTGATCAAATTGAAGAATGACATTAGTTATGTTATTCTCTCAATTTTATTTGGTAATGTTAGCTCTCAAACATGTAATAACATTTTTTTTGAAATGTTGTCTTTGTTGGTAACTGTACTGGATTCAGTTGTATTTATTCCCTCACAAGAAGAGATTCGTTCAAATTTGCCAAAGTGTTTTGCCCCATTTCCAAATGTGCGATTGATTTTTGATGCACAGAGATTAAGGTAGCAAGTGTGAAATGTGTATGCTGTCGAATTAGGTGCTATTCACACTATAAAGGCAGACAAACCTTAAAATTCTTAATAGGAGTCACACCAGCTGGTTCAATCTCTTTTGTAAGTCGGATGTATGGTGGTAGAGCTAGTGATAAAGCAATTTTTGAGCAAAGTGGTGTAATTGAGCATTTGTCACCATACAGTGATGAAATAATGGTAGATAAAAGCTTTCTTATAGAAGAATTCTGTGAAAGTCGGGGAATAAAAATAATTAGATCACCATTTCTAAGGGGAAAAAAACAACTTACAAAGGAGGAATCTCTTCACAATGTGTTCACATAGAAAGGGTCAATCAAAGACTTAAAATCTTTAAAATTTTAAAGAATAGAGTAGATTGGAATATAGTTCCAAAATGGAGGAAATAATAACAGTTATAAGTGGAATTGTTAACTTATCAAAACCCATTTTCTCTGAAGATAAATTTTAAATAAATTATTACATGTTTTGATTATCATTTAATAAAATCTTTAGAAATAAGTTGTAAAAGTACTATTTATTCTTTATTTTATTTTCACAAATTTTATGAATCATATTTATAAAATAATCATTTTTTACTTTTTTAAAAATTTTTTTAAGAAATATACCATTAATAGTAACAATGAAGTTAATAAAAGTATCATCATGTGATGAGTATATAACAAAGTTACAACATTTTAAATTTAAAATTGCCATTCCAAGTTGTACTTGTCCATAATATATGTGTTTTTCCTTCAATTGTGGTTGCCCATTATGCATATTAATATAGCTCAATTCCTGTATCAATTCTGCAGCTGTTTTTTCTATTCCTTGAAAATTAAAATAATATTTAAAAAATTATAAATAATGAACTTTTACAATTATAATACCTTTGAATGGACATTTAATTTCTAACAGACTAAATGGAGCACCATCCTTAAAAATTACTCATTAAGGAGAATATGCCAGCCACTGCTGGTTTGGACATATAATGAGCCCTGTCTCATATATTTGATATCCAGTATCCTTTGCAAATATTTGTTTTGCATTATGCTCAAATTTTCTTCCATGTTCCATACTAGCTGAGTGGAAATTAGCTGGCCAAAAATATCTAAAAATTAATCATACATGTATAAAATAAAATGTATATATTTATTTATTTATTTCACTTCTCTGCTTTAGTGTCCCAATTAGTACCCTTATAAGTGTATATTTGATATATGCGAGACCCAGTTAATCTGAACTGACGCTCATGTAACCATACATTTGATGATTGTTGAGTGTTCAAACTAACATATTCTGGGTCCACAATTAAATTATTATACGTCTGAACACAGCAGTCTTTCAATTCTGGTATCTCTATTTTATACAAATATTGTAATAGTTCATTGCATCGTATTTGTTCATACAAAATTTGTAATATGCTTTTATCTGCTACTTGAACATTACATTCATTTAAACATATTGCACTATTATTTTCAATTGAACTACTAGCTGATGGTTGTTGTTGAATTGTTTTCTTAGTCCTGCAATAAGTTAAAATAAATAAATAAATATATATGTATGTATGCAATTACATTTGTAAGGAAAGTGTGGATTTCTGCGAATTATTAAAAAAAAAATTCTGCAGTAGTGCTTGCATCCAACTTTCGTTTCAATATCGATCTTGCTATCCAACAATCAGTGGTCAATAGAGGTTGAGCTTCATATTTGTTTTTTAAATCCTCTTTTTGTTTGGACCATAAACATTTTAAGTCAGTTTGGGAAATCTCAATTTCCAGCTAATTTGATCTGAAATCGAAAAGAAACCAGCAGAAAACAAACAATGGAACATAAAATGTGCAATTAATAGTATTCTTTAATTAAAATATGCTTGATATGCATTTCGAAATGTTTTATAATAGAACCTAGTGCAATATAACAAAACTGCTGAAACATGCTTGCATTTTCCACTTAATCCTGCTTTGCAACTGCATTTAAATTTGTGGATAGTGCAGTGGTTGTCACTCCTTTCAATCACTCGCTTAATTTCATGTGGGGCTTGTGATAAATTTCATGTTTGCAAACATAAAGCTACCACATTAACATTAATGTCGTTCTTGTCGACAATACCACACAATATTACGTGTCCCGCATTTAAAACGGCGTCGCCTAAAAAGATCGAAGTCTTATGTTATATATTTTCCATGCCTTTAAATACTTATATCTTACCTTATGAAACATTTCTACTATCGCAATTAGACCCTAAATACTTAAAATACTCTGATAAACTTAAATTGGCACGATCCATCTTCCAAAATAGTCAATGCAATCCCTTACACAGCTCAAAACAAAGACACACACTTTTTTTTTTTTTTTTTTGTTTGGCGACCGGCCTAGGAGTGTAAAAATCTTCTAAAAGACGAATCCCCTCTCTGTGAGGGGAGACAGTGTCAGATTCTTACTGACTAAAAAGCACTCCTCCTGAAACAGCGAAAACGTTAGTTTTATATATGGGTATCTCTATAAATGTGTGAAAAATTCGCGGGATGATTTGGATGTGGAATGGCCGTTTAGCCAGCCCCGGGGGGCTTCACGGTAGTTGGCCTATTCGCAATTTGTCCAGTTTTCACTGGGCAGCTTGCGAATATTTCAGGCCGAAGGATAGCTCAGAGTCTATGGTCCGGGGTGAATTGACAGTAAGTTCCAAACTATGTTTGCAACTGACTGAATCTCCACGGTCGTAGCGCCCTGAGCAATTCGGAGGGCAATATGAGCATCCAGGCGACGAAAACGTTCATCGCGTGGAATTTCAGGATCTATAAGGTCATTTAAAGTATAATGTGCAACGCTTGCCGATGGGGCTGGGATTGTCTGAGGGACTATAGATGTTGCCGGATGGGCAGAAGTTGTCGGTGGGACCGAGGTGGGCTGGGGTATTGGCGGGCTTGCCTTATGGGTAGTAGCGCGGGCGTAAGAGATACCCAGCCGGGTTGATGAGTCCGGTTGGGTTTTACGCTTGGGGAAGCTAGAGCATCCCCGATAATTGGCAGGGTGACTGCCGCCGCAATTTGCGCAGGTAGCGGGACCTGTTTCACGAGTATGTGTACACACCGTGTGAGAGTGAGAGCCTGCGCATCTAACGCAGGCAAAATCACGTCGACAATTTGATGCGGAGTGACCAAACGTTTGGCATCGATGGCATTGCCCAACGTCTAATGATTTGCGTTTATGTTCCACCGTGACGCGGTGGAACGTAAAGATATTGGTGAGCTGGAAGATAGTTCTTCCAGCTGGGGTCAATGGTAATGTTAGCATTACCATTGGGAACACTCGGGAGTTGGACTTTTGGCCCATCTGGTGGGCCGAGATCGCGGGGAAACCCTGCATTTTGACGTCTTCTAGAACGTCTTCTGCAGATAAGGTTTCGGGAATGCCACGGAGAACTACGCGTAGGACTTTTTCGGAGGGTAGGGTGTAGGTATGATATTTTGAACCCCTTTCTTCGAGGTATGACGTTAGGCGTCGGAAATCATCGGGGGAAGCCGGGTGAAGACGCACCCCATTAGCAGTGTTGACCGCTTTACTGATAGTAATTTCGCGAACTTTAATTTCGCGAAGGATGAGTCCGTAGCCCTCTTTAGATTCAAGGACTACGGGGGGAGGGGTTTTCCCTTTGGGCTGAGGGGTTGCAGAAACTGCGGGAACAGGTGCCGATATGGCCTCTGTTCTCGGCTGCTTTGCCGCTTTTTGTTGCGACTTCGGGAGTTGAAATACCGCTTCGCGGTCTCCATCTAATTCGTCATCAGACGCAGCGCTAGTGGCAGATGAGCTGGGGCGTGAAAGGTCATCGGTTGCCTTCCTTTTCGGGACTGAGTGCTCAGTGAGCATGGGCTCGATGGTCTCTGGGGCTGGGGTGGTGAGCATGGGCTCAATCGGGTTGGCTGGGGGAACGAACATATCCGCGCCTGGAAGTGCGGGGAATTGTTCGCGTATTTTAGGCTTTTTAGGGCCCTGACTAGGGAGTGTAGCGGGTTTAACCTGCTTCTTGCTAGTAGACTTTTTAGTCTTCTTGCCGGAAGCCGGTTTTTCAGAGACGGGCTTAACGAGTGGGCTCCCAGAAGCGGGCTCGTTAGTAGAGGATTGGGGTTGATTGTTTTCAAGATGCACAAGCTTGATCATCAGTCTCTTTATTATGGAGACCAACTCCTCCCTGGAGCTATCGAGTTTGATCTCGACGTCCATGTTGGAGAGTGGTGGGCGCACACTTAATAAAATCCACTTACTTGATTCGGTGGGGTTGTCAGCATTCTCCGGTGGCTTGGCTGGACGGCTGGGCTCAGGAGAAAACACGTCTGTCTGTCACGACAGTTCAACTCAGTATGAGACACACACTGCATTGAAAATCAATGTAAATAGCTGATCGCGGCCGCACGGCATCCCACTGGTGAGTTAGCTGCGCCCACAAACCGTCGGCATTTGAATCGCCTATAGTCTTGCCGTCGAGAGTGAGTGACCCACCGCTGAATAGATTATAGTTAAATATGAGCTCACCAATGTATGGTAAGCCTGCTTAAGAACAGGAAGAGAAACCTAGCCACCAAGCGTTCGCAGTGCGAATATACATTGGTATATATTGGTATATATTGGTATATATTGGTATATATTGGTATATTATTTGCATTGGCAAAGATTCCCCGCTACATGGTCCACAAGTTTGTCCTATATTAGTTTGGAATCCATGTAAATACCAAGAAAGTGGACAGATGTTTTGTCAGATCCATTCATTCTGAACCAACTTTCAGCATTTCGTCTTCATAGAGATTTCAAGACAATGTCAGATAGATCTGATCCTCTTATAGGTAAAGTCGTATTATCGGCAAAAAAAATGCAATCAACACCCCGATACATGCTTCCATTTCATTATCATTTATGTAGATGATGAAAGTGGTCCTAGACTAGAACCTACTGGACACCAAGGTCAATTCCTCTAGGCGTAGACATTTTCTCATCCGTACACATTGAGAACGATGTGTCGAAATATATCGATGTATGCGTACACTCTCTTTTTATTAATCTAACAACTATTACTGAACAAAAGCAGAATAGAATTTGCTATTATATGGAGTAACAGTAAATTTGATAAAGATGCTCTTATCATTGAAACTAAATTCTTATTAAAAACGAATGTAGACAAAACCATGTTTAACCTTGACTCTTTAATCCGGAAAAAATAATTTCCAACTATAACGAAACTAAAAACATCAGGATACATCCCGGAAAGCGCCATCAGCCAGCTATGGCTGAGTTATACACAGTGTCGAGCTGAAAGTGGCGGATTCCCTGATAAGCTCACAACTTTCCGATGACGGTATTGAACACCATTTCTGTGGCATTATTACCGCACGAGCCGACAACAAAATTACACTGGAAAAGGCAAACCCACCATTTATTAATAATCCGTGGAATGAGTGTTTGCATGCTACTTTGCTTGTCGGAAATAAATGTTTACATTAATATATTCCTGGTATACATGCATCCGCACTCGAACATTGAGGACACAATCTTCGTAAAAGCCTCCTTATATGATAATGCCTTAACAATTGGCGACTTCAATCTGAACAAACATAAAAGTCAACTGTCATCATTCCTCTCACAATCAATTTTTGTCAGAGTCCATCTATCACTCCCGATGTCCTCTATTGTACAAACATTATCCGCCACCTCATTCATTCAATCAAACTGATACCTGATATGTGCTCTGACCATCTTGCAATACAAGTAGAAATAAATTCCCCCACTAAACCCACCAACTATATCCCAGATGTAATCAGAATGTATGATGAATGTAATATAGATAAGATCACAACAGCCACTTCAAAATTCATGGAGCTTTAGCTCATAATTACACAATTATCTGTTACAAATTTCCAGAAGGTGCTTGAAGACGCTATCTAAAAAATATACTCCAAAAATAAAAAACAGCACTATAAATATCGTCTACCCAAATTTATTCTGCGACTATAAAGTACAAATACAGAGACTTCAAATCTACTGACGAAACTCAATTAAAACAAAAATTCAACAATCTGAACAAACATATACATTACTTAATCAAGGACTTTAAATACAAGTGTATTCAACTCTGCGAAAAAATTAATGAGCTCCAAGGCAAAAACTACTGGACGGAAATTAAAAAATTACCAAAATACAAAAAAGCAAATTACATACAACAATTACAAGATCCCGACAACAATATGATTCTAACCAACGAAACTGAAATTAAACATGCATTTGCTAGATATTTTAATCTAATATACAAAACAAAATATCTGACGATAACTTCGACGAAATTACATATAATTCAGTAAACAATTGGTATGAATCATTTGTTATAACATGTATCACCACCTCCCTAAGTGACACAATCGCGGAGTCTGATTACTTCAATAAATTAAGGTCCGGAAAAAACACTGCCCCAGGATATGACAATGTTCCAAGAAAAATCCTGAAATCCCTTCCGAATAATAATCACCAATACATTCACAAATTTTTCAACTTCATATATAATATAATAACCATCACTTTCCACCGGATTTATGCCCAAAAATTCGACGCAACTGCCGCTAACTATAAATACATATAACTGCCAAACCAATCACATTGAGGGAAAACACTCATCCATGGACATACAAAATGCATTTTATTCATCGTGGTCTTCTATACAAATGCTTTTTGTTAAATTTATTCTGATAATACAAAATTTCCTAAACTCTCGGTCTCTACAAGTAAGAATCAGACTACCACAAGACTCCCCGATCCTATATAATATTTATTACTGTGACCTATACCACGAAGATCCTAATTAATTTAATCCCTCGTCATACGTACTTCAGTATGCAATCATAATTTCCCACTCGTCTAAAAAAAGCACTCCACGTTTTACAAAATCTTATAAATAATATCCAAAAATGGTTCTCAAAATGGCGTATTAAGATCAACCCTAATAAGTCACAACTACTCATTCCCTACCACCGCACCCCAACAATTCCCTACTTAATCACCATTGACCACATAGCTATCCCAGCCTCACTCACCGTAAAGTACCTAGAAATCTTGTTTGATATCAAATTGTCATTCAAATCCCACTCGCAAGCCGTAAAAAATAAGATAATAGCAAGGGCAAAACATTTCAGATCACTGGCCAGAAGTCCAGTGGAATTTCAACTAATACCGCGGCAAACATCTATAAAACAATACATAGGCCCTTGTTAGATTATGGATTTACTTTACTATCCCAAACCCGTCCTACCATATTTGAAAAAAATAAAAGTAGTCGAACGCTCCTTAACCAAAATAAGACCCTAACAACCATCTACATAACCCACCAAACGATCTCGTCTACCTACTGTCTTACCTGTTTAACTCCCATTGAAGAGAGGATATATATTTGCTAGACAAATTTGCTAAGAATTCCAACAATTTTCACATACTTAGCAAATATTTCATCCCTCGTAATCCCAATATACCTCCTAAATACAAACACCCAGACAATGCACTACATGAAATATACCCAACTTTACAACACACAAATCACGGTCTAAAAGACCGCAGGTCAATAGCCATTAACAAATATTGTAATTAATTTTATGTAGTGAAATATATTATTAATACAAAATATGTATACATGCGGCTGTACTCTAGTTAATAAACAAATTAGTAATACATCCTGTTTTTACTACCGCAGGCTATTTAGTAAGTCTAAATACCTAATATTAATTTTTAGCTGACTCTCGTCCTATTGCTTCTCTAAAGTTTGAATGCAATATTACACGTGTGTTGAATTTTTAACACTTTTGTGAATGTAGTCGATTGAATCGTTTCTTATTTCTCGTTCCAGGTAAAGACATCGTGATTAAAAACTTTAAAATCGTGGTGCCATTTCCAAATTTAATTGCAAATTTCAATTTACCTAAATCTGCGAAAAAACAGGCAAGCTATCTAATGATTGAATTAGATCAATATCTTTTATAATTAAAAACGTAATTTTTAATAATTTATTGTAAGAAAAGTGCTTGGTTAGAATGAAATATAAAAACATATCATTATTAATATTAATATTAATAAATTGCACGCCTCTGGCGTCTACTTTCTTTTCTGTATAATATTGTTAACGTAGGCCTTTATGGTGACCCAGGTCCTCCCAGACAAATAGTGGTAAATACTTCTGCATTGCACTGCCTTCAACTTCTTCGGAATGATTCCGTCAGCAATGCCGTCTGCAAAGTAATTTATTACTGCATTGGTTTCTTCTGGGGACCAGGCAATGCGCCTGATCTTAGCCTTTCTCTTTGTATTGCCTGTAAACCAAATATGCGTAAGAATGAAATTTAAAAAATGGTAATATTGGCTTGAATAATGATGATTTTGTTCATCTACAATTGTTTAAAATAAGACACGTTAGATTGTCTAATATAAATGTGACTTGCTAAAACTATCTCACAATGTACAAATTGTTCAAATATTAGACTGTAGCAGTATTTGTCACTTACATTTAGGTGGTTCAATAAAATCATCGCCGCTGTCGGAGTCGGAGTCTGCTATAAACCATAAGTATACGTATTAAATTAAAATAGTATTCTCAACTTACTTGGAATGAACGACAAAATAGCAAAAATATCCCTATACAAATCATATTATTTAGTAGGCATTTAAGATATATGTTAACTAACTTTGGTTTATATCCTCCTTTGTTGCTGACAACATACCATGAAAAATACATGAACCTGTAGTTTCTAAAGTTTGTTACTTATGATGCAATGAAGGACGCTCCGCTTCGCTGGTATATAAATAATACCATACTTGCATAAGTGTCGAGAAATTAAATCGCCTCAATCCTGTGGCACGGATACTTGCTGTAGCCCCGAGGGTCCTGGCTGGGATATATCCTAACTTCTCCATGTGTGTAGCCCTATCGGGCTGCCGGTAGTGCACCTTATGGATTTCCTTGTCGTGGCTCATCCAGGAGCAGAGGTTTCCGACATCCATTTCTGAAATGATGGGATGATGTTGCCTGCTGCTTCCGCAGTAAGGTACTCTTCATTAAGTCCTTATTAACTCCAGCCTCCTCTGCATACTTCTCCAGAAGTACCCCTGCCTTCCGAGAACCCTCGCCCGCGGTAGCAAATACCAAGGGACTGTCCGGTGCCATATTAGTAAGGAACCGGACAGTCTTCTTAAATGTGTATCTAGTACACTCTATACTTCCAGGTCAAGACTAAAGAAAGAAATTGAGGGAATGGACACAGCATGGGATATAAAAGGCTCTAGAATATGTTTATAGTATGTTTTTGAAGGCGTATTTGCACCGTTGCCGTAGCCCTGTCCACGAACATATTGGATATCTAGATTAATCGTCTTAATATGGTCTACAATAAATTGATATAATCTTTGTCCTGTTGTATCATCTATGCTACAAAATGGAATTTCCTTGTTAAGATGGAGAAATAATACGCTTTCTCCATCATAACAAGGAACTTCATTTAATCAATGTGATTCACATCTGGAGTTGTGCCTAACATAATGGAAAAATATTTCGCTTCTTTCACCAACTTGATCTTTTAAATAATGAGCCATATTTTATTAAAATAGAACACTGATCTAAGCGTAAATGCTCTGCTCCAATTGGATCGCATATTGCATTAGCTTTTAAAAAAATCCTTTACTGTTGTGATATAATTATTTTGATGATCAACGAAATGGGCCATGCATTATCGAGCTAGAAACTGAATTGCCAAACTTATCCGTTCAATTACCGAATACCAAACTACCAAACAGTCTCTGTTCGTGATTATCTATCGTTTTATTTGTTGATAATGCTAATCGGCGGTGAGCGACATCAGTACTACATTTAATATGTGACCCGCTTTTCTCATGCTTGCTTAAAATATAAGACAAATGTTGCCAATCTTTACATCCTGTTTCATTGTTTACTTGCGACCGCATAGTTTATAATATAAACTGAATGTCCGATTATTCTGCCACGTTCAAACTCGTTTAACTTTTGGAAATTTGCGCGATGTACAGGAAGCATTATTTGAACTACAATGTGTTTATTTATTAAGCTTACAAATGTGCTTTACATTGACACTTTAGTAACTAATGCAGAATAAAAAGAAAGAGTTTTTGTATCATTGTAGATGTTAACTTGATTAATCTTTATTGTATCTTCCTTAAATTTTCATCGTTTCTTAATAGGAATAAAATCCATATTTCTGAAATTTTCATCAAAATATATGAAAGTTTACTGGGTGTTAATTCATTGAGGGTATTTAAACTTGAAATAATTGAAGTGAATTTAGAGTATTTAAAAGTAGTTAAAAGTAATTAAAAATAATTAAAAAAGTACAATGTGATTTAATACATAATGGGTAAGACTATACTTATTTTTTTTATAATTATCAATTTTTTATATCACTTGGTATATTAGTTAACATTATTAATACTGAATAGACTATTATATTGTACACTTTTCCAGTTGCAGTCGCAGTTAACAAAAAATCACTTTCATTTTTAGTAATATATTTATGAAGATTGTTAACTTATTTAATATTATTGTAGAATCTATTTCATAATAAAGTTAACATGACTTTTAAAATTTAAATTTGAATCTAGATGAATTACTACATATTTCATTTCTGTAACGCTATAGTACGGGTATAAACTTTAACCTTAAAAGTATCACAATTTACTTTAGATAATTTATACATACTTCCAATTAACATATACTTTGATTCACAAAAGGCACATTTAGGCACATATTATTCATCACATAACCAGATATACAATCGTGCTACATCATTATCCATATATTTTAGTTTTTTGCCTGTTATATGTATAAAAATCTGGTGTGAGAACCACACGGCTTCTTTTAGTCTTTTCACATTTTTGCCATTTTTTACAATATTAGATAATATTTGACATCATTGACAGTATTTGACGATATTTGACGATATTTGACGATATTTGACGATATTTGACGATATTTGACGTTATTTGACGATATTCGACGATATTTGATGATATTTGACTATATTTGACAATATTTGAATGTATTTAACTATATTTGACTATTTTTGACTATATTTGACTATATTTGACTATATTTGACTATATTTGACTATATTTGACTATATTTGACTATATTTGACTATATTTGACTATATTTGACTATATTTGACTATATTTGACTATATTTGACTATATTTGACTATATTTGACTATATTTGACTATATTTGAATATATTTGACTATATTTGACTACATTTGACTGTATTTGACTATATTTGACAATATTTGACTATATATGATTTTATTTGAGTATATTTGACTATATTTGTCTATATTTGTCTATATTTGAATATATTTGACTATATTTGACTACATTTAACAATAAATGGTGGATCGATTTTGTTCAAATTTTAACCGGGTCGCAATCTGTTGTGCCGTTTTCCCGGAATTTTGTTCACAGACAGACATCTATCTAGACGACAATTCGCAAAAATCGGTTTTATTTGGACTATATTAGGCATAAAACGTAACGAAAATTGAATTTTTTTAAAATTTGTTCACGATAAACAATACTTTCCTCCTGGTGTAGCTTTTATCCCCGGAAATTATCGCATATTTCCATAATCTTGGTTAGAAAACGTGAAGCCGTTTTCGGTAAAACAACGCCTTCCTTTATATCAGTGATGATGTACTCGGAAAGTAAAAGGCATACTAATTTTATAATTTGTAAAGTATTTGAAAATATCATTAACATATAAATTAAATAGAATTAGGCCTAGCATATACTATATTTTGTACATAGACTATATAGTATATACTATTTCACTGCCTGCTTTCTGTGCTCTAAATAAGTCGGAAACCTCTGATAAACTGCGCCACCTAATCCAATTTTCCTAAGCTTACATAACAATAAGTCTCTATCTACGATTTCAAAAGCTAGTAAAAAGTGTAAGAACACTGCTAATACATATTTTCCCCTGTCTATACAATTATACCATTCACTGCAAAAAGTTATGAATTCTTGTCCCCCTTACTTTATGTCCTTTCCCTCAATTTGTAATCCTTTTATAACAATATAGTGTTTATTAACCTCTCTTACGGTTTTTCCACCCTGTTTTCCATATCCTGTACTCTTTTTTGTAGCTGTCCCTTTTCTTCGTCTCATTTTAGCTGCTTTCCTGACCATTGTCGTTTCTATTAACTCTTCTTTTAGCTCTTCTATGTTTTATAATTCCTCCATATCGGCTTTCTGGTTTCTCTTCCGTCTGTGGAGTTATCTTTCGTGCTTCTTCAATTCTTCATTTGCTTGTAAATATATTTGCACCGCTGGGCTCACTTGTTTCGATGCGCCTGTCCCTTTCACGAGATAATGAAGAATTATTTAATATATGGGATGATGATTTGTCAATTTATGTATTAGTAAACGGAAAATTGTTTAAATAAACGCGGCAATTATTCCTCATGCGTCTAAGACTAATCTTTTTGATAAATTGTACAATTTTCACTTCTATCTATTGAAGCCACTGGGCTATATTACTGTAAAATGTGGTTTCAATGGTAAAGAAGATTCATTATCTTTATATGTTGTAGAGGAATGTTTATTAGGCCGAGATATTGTAAGAAAATACGGCTTGTCCATCAACCATTGGACGAATGCATAGTGGAGGAACCAAATGAATTGGACACACAACTGACAGACTTCAACAATGTATTTGAAGATTGTGTTGGATCATTCAATGGATCCTCCACCAATATATTTGAATCTTAAGGTAGATGAAACGCCAATTTTGTTGTGAGCTAGACAATTACTACACTACAATTATAATATTAAAAAAAAAGTTCTATGTGACAATGTGGAGACTTTAGCGCTAACGTTAATTCCATTTAATAATTGATCAACAACCGTTGCCCCGTATCTAAGAATTATTTGTCAGGTACAATAGGCAATATTATCAAAACTTGATTTGTCGAAGACATGTCAAAAAATATGTCTAGATGATGAATCTCAAGAAATGATAACAATTTCTACTCATAAAGTTTTATTTAAATACATACGTTTACCATTTGGTCTATCACCGGCTCAAAAAAAAATATGGAGTTTATTTGCAGGAGTAGAAGGGGTGGACATTTTTCTAGACGACGTGTTAGAGCAAACTCACCCGAAGAAGAAGAAGCAGCAGACAGCCTGGTGGTCGCAGGACATAAGAGAGAAAATAAAGGAAAAGAAAAAAGCATGGCAAAGATATCTAAATGACAAAAATAGCAACAACTACGAAGCATACAGATAAAAGAGGAAAATAGTAAAAGATGAGGTCAAAATGGCAAAGAGCAAGGAATGGGATAAGTTCGGGGAGACAATGGAGAAAAATGCAAAGGAAAACCGAAAACTATTCTATAAAACACTAACTAGAAGTGACTTTTATACAAACAATCAAGGAAACTTACAAAAGGAAAAAATACTAGAAAGATGGAAAGAATATTTTGAAGAATGAAGATGGAAATGAACAGAAGACAAGAAACAGAGATCAGAACGACCCGGAAGCAGATATAAAGAGTATCAATGAAAAAGAACTACAAGAAATAATAAGGGAACTGAAAATAGGAAAAGCACCAGGACAACACCAGATTACAGCAGAAATGATTAAGCACATGGGACATGTAGGTAATGAAATCCTACTGAAACCGATAAACAAAATATGGAGGACGAGTATAATACCTAAAAGGTAAATTTCGTGAATCGTACCGATCCACAAGAAAGGCGATAAGACAAAATGTTGACAATAGGACAAAATTTTCACGATAAAACAAATCACAGAAAAAAAGAATTGCAGATAATAAAATCACATAGCTAGGAATCATCGACCTGGAAAAAGCATTCGACACTATACGATGAAATAAACTATGCAAAAACATTGCAAGTGGTAAAAATATCGGAAGGAGCATTCGCGGGTGATGTAGTGATAGCAGAAAATTAAGTTAATCTACAACACAGCCTGAGTGTATGGAATAAGCATCTAGAGAAGTAAAATATGAAAATGAATTATAACAAAACAAAAGTGATGATAATAGAAAACTGAAAAGAACATATAAACATAAAGATAGAACAACACAAAATCAAGCAAGTAGAACCATTCAAAACCTAGGAGTAGTACTGACAGAAGATGGGAAAATGGAAGGTGACCTTAGCAACAGAATAAACAACAGCAGAAGGACAAAAATCAATATATACAAAAGCATATATAGACCTATACTGACATATGGGAGCGAGACCTGCAAACTAACAAAGAGAGATAAAAGTAAAATATAGGCAATGGAAATGAAATATCTCAAAGGAGTAAAAGAAGTTACGAGAAGAGACAAAATAAGAAATGATGACTTCAGAGAAGAACTGGAAATTGATTGAATTATGAGATTAGATATCTTTAGAGTCTTTGCCCCTCATAAGAACTATAGACACACATATCTTTTCTCGCAAGTTTGAAAAAATAAACACTCAGTAATAAAAATAATTAATAAGCGATATTCTGTGATATCAAAGAGCAGCACCGTATCGAATTTCAATTTTTCTGGTAGGGAATATTCATAGGCGCCCGGAAGCTCTTGCTGGCATTCTCCAACACGGTGTGCTGGTTACCGACCCATCTAGGGCCGACCTATCAGCTAAACCTCACCTTTCTATTTCGAATGGCTTGAACTATGCACTACACTGTTATCCATTATTCTCTATGATTCAATTATTTTCATTTATTCATTTATGCCTAATTCATTAACAGATGTGAGAAAAATGTAGTGCGTTGTTCAAGTCGTTAACTTAACTATGCCTGTCCACTATTTCAACTGGTAGTTGTTTGGTATGATATTTAGGACTATTTCACATTATTGGAAGTGGCAGGGGATTACTACGAATCACTCCAGGGAAAATACTGGTTATTACATAGCTACATCAAACTTGTGTTGTCAACAATTGTTCAAACTAGCAAACAAATGTCCTGTACTCATTTTGGACGGAGCAGTTCTAGTTGTTATAGACTTTAGGCGGTCAAGGTCCATAAAATACTATGCGAGATGGAAACCTCTTAAAATGCGGAAAGAGATGCATATAGAAACTGACAAAACATATAATGGTACAACTGGTAGTTGTTTGGTATGACATTTAGGGTCATTTCACATCATTGGAAGTGGCAGGGGATTACTACGAATCACTCCAGGGAAACTACTGGTTATTTACATAGATACATCAAACTTGTGTTGTCAACATTGTTCAAACTAGCAAACAAATGTCCTGTACTCATTTTGGACGAGCAGTTCTAGTTGTTATAGACTTTAGGCGGTCAAGGGCCTTAAAATACTATGCGAGATGGACACCTCTAAAACGGGGAAACAGACTCTAATGACAATTGAAAATTATAAACAATAGGCCGATGCATATAGAAACTGACAAAACATATAATGGTCAACTGGTAGTTGTTTGGTATGACATTTAGGGCCATTTCACATCATTGGAAGTGGCAGGGGATTACTACGAATCACTGCAGGGAAACTACTGGTTATTAAATAGCTACATCAAACTTGTGTTGTCAACAATTGTTCAAACTAGCATACAAATGTCCTGTACTCATTTTGGAAGGAGCAGTTCTATTTGTTATAGACTTTAGGCGGTCAACGTCCATAAAATACTATGCGAGATGGAAACCTCTAAAAATAGGGAAAGAGACTCCAATGACAATTGAAAATTATAAACAAGACGCCGATGCTTATAGAAACTGACAAAACATATAATGATACAACTGGTAGTTGTTTGTTATGACATTTAGGGCCATTTCACATCATTGGAAGTGGCAGGGGATTACTACGAATCACTCCAGGGAAACTACTGGTTACTACATAGCTACATCAAACTTGTGTTGTCAACAATTGTTAAAACTAGCAAACAAATGTCCTGTACTCATTTTGGACGGAACAGTTCTATTTGTTATAGACTTTAGGCTGCCAAGGTCCATAAAATACTATGCGAGATGGAAACCTCTTAAAATGGGGTAAGACACTCTAAAGACAATTGAAAACTATAAATATTATGCCGATGCATATAGAAACGGACAGAACCTATAATGGTACAATTGGTAGTTGTTTGGTATGACATTTTGGGCCATTTCACATCATTGGAAGTGGCAGGGGATTACTACGAATCACTCCAGCGAAACTACTGGTTTTACATAGCTACATCAAACTTGTGTTGTCAACAATTGTTCAAACTAGCAAACAAATGTCCTGTACTGATTTTGGATGGAGCAGTTCTATTTGTAATAGACTTTAGGCGGCCAAGGTCCATAAAATACTATGCGAGATGAAAACCTCTAAAAATGGGGAAAGAGACTCTAATGACAATTGAAAATTATAAACAATACGCGGATGCATATGGAAACTGACAAAACATATAATGGTACAACCGGTAGTTGTTTGGTATGACATTTAGGGCCATTTTACATCATTGGAAGTGGCAGGGGATTACTACGAATCACTCCAGGGAAACTACTGGTTATTACATAGCTACATCTAACTTGTGTTGTCAGCAATTGTTCAAACTAGCAAACAAATGTCCTGTACTGATTTTGGATGGAGCAGTTCTAATTGTTAGAAACTATAGGCGGTCAAGAGCCATTAAAATACTATGCGAGATGGATACCTCTAAAAACGGGGAAAGAGACTCTAATGACAATTGAAAACTATAAACATTAGGCCGATGCATATAGAAACTGACAAAACATATAATGGTACAACTGGTAGTTGTTTGGTATGATATTTAGGGCCATTTCACATCATTGGAAGTGGCAGGTGATTACTACGAATCACTCCAGGGAAACTACTGGTTAGTACATAGCTACATCAAAATTGTGTTATCAACAATTGTTCAAACTAGCAAACAAATGTCCTGTACTCATTTTGAACGGAGCAGTTCTAGTTGTTATAGACTTTAGGCGGTCAAGGTCCATAAAATACTATGCGAGATGGAAACCTCTTAAAATGCGGAAAGAGATGCATATAGAAACTGACAAAACATATAATGGTACAACTGGTAGTTGTTTGGTTTGACATTTAGGACCATTTCAAATCATTGGAAGTGGCAGGGGATTACTACTAATCACTCGAGGGAAACTGCTGATTATTACATAGCTACATCAAACTTGTGTTATCTACAATTGTTCAAACTAGCAAACAAATGTCCTGTACTCATTTTGGACGGAGCAGTTCTATTTGTTATAGACTTTAGGCGGTCAAGGTCTATAAAATACTATGCGAGATGGAAACCTCTAAAAATGGGGAAAGAGACTCTAATGACAATTGAAAATTATAAACAAGACGCCGATGCATATAGAAACTGACAAAACATATAATGGTGCAACTGGTAGTTGTTTGGTATGACATTTAGGGCCATTTCACATAATTGAAAGTGGCAGGGGATTATTACGAATCACTCCAGGGAAACTACTGGTTATTACATAGCTACATCAAACTTGTGTTGTCAACAATTGTTCAAACTAGCAAACAAATGTCCTGTACTGATTTTGGATGGAGCAGTTCTATTTGTAATAGACTTTAGGCGGCCAAGTTCCATAAAATACTATGCGAGATGAAAACCTCTAAAAATGGGGAAAGAGACTCTAATGACAATTGAAAATTATAAACAATACGCGGATGCATATGGAAACTGACAAAACATATAATGGTACAACTGGTAGTTGTTTGGTATGACATTTAGGGCCATTTCACATCATTGGAAGTGGCAGGGGATTACTACGAATCACTCCAGGGAAACTACTGGTTATTACATAGCTACATCAAACTTGTGTTGTCAGCAATTGTTCAAACTAGCAAACAAATGTCCTGTACTGATTTTGGATGGAGCAGTTCTATTTGTTATAAACTATAGGCGGTCAAGGGCCATTAAAATACTATGCGAGATGGATACCTCTAAAAACGGGGAAAAAGACTCTAATGACAATTGAAAACTATAAACATTAGGCCGATGCATATAGAAACGGACAAAACATATAATGGTACAACTGGTAGTTGTTTGGTATGCTATTTAGGGCCATTTCACATCATTGGAAGTGGCAGGTGATTACTACGAATCACTCCAGGGAAACTACTGGTTAGTACATAGCTACATCAAAATTGTGTTGTCAACAATTGTTCAAACTAGCAAACAAATGTCCTGTACTCATTTTCGACGGCGCATTTCTATTTGTTATAAACTATAGGCGGTCAAGGGCCATAAAATTCTATGCGAGATGGAAACCACTAAAAACGGGGAAAGAGACTCTAATGACAATTGAAAATTATAAACAATACGCCGATGCATATAGAAACTGACAAAACATATAATGGTACAACTGGTAGTTGTTTGATATGACATTCAAGGCCAATTCACATCATTGGAAGTGGCAGGGGACTACTAGGAATCACTCCAGGGAAACTACTGGTTATTACATAGCTACATCAAACTTGTGTTGTCAACAATCGTTTAAACTAGCAAACAAATGTCCTGTACTCATTTTGGACGGCGCAGTTCTATTTGTTATAAACTATAGGCGGCCAAGGGCCATAAAATACTATGCGAGATGGAAACCTCTAAAAACGGGGAAACAGACTCTAATGACAATTGAAAATTATAAACAATAGGCCGTTGTATATAGAAACTGACAAAACATATAATGGTACAACTGGTGGTTGTTTGGTATGACATTTAGGGCCATTTCACATCATTGGATTTGGCAGGGGATTACTACGAATCACTCCAGGGAAAGTACTGGTTATTACATAGTTACGTCAAACTTGTGTTGTCAACAATTGTTCAAACTAGCAATCAAATGCCCTGTAATAATATTGGACGGTGCAGTTCCATTTGTTATAAACTATAGGCGGTCGAGGGCCAAAAAACGCTATGCGAGGTCATAACCACTATAAACGGGGAAACATACTCTAATGACAATTGAAAATTATAAGCACTAGGCCGTTGCATATAGAAACTGACAAAACATATAATGGTACAACTGGTAGTTGTGTGATATGACATTTACGGCCTGTTTGCCATATTGGAAGTGGCAGCGGACTACTAGGAATCACTCGGGGGAAACTGCTGGTTATTACATAGCTACATCAAACTTGTATTGTCAACAATTGTTCAAACTAGCAAACAATTGCCCTGTATTCAGTTTTGACGGCGCAGTTCAATTTGTTATAGACTATAGGCGGTCAAGGGCCATCAAATGCTATGCAAGATCGAAACCTCTAAAAACGGTTTCCCGACCTAATGACAATTGAAAATTATAAGCAATAATCCGTTGCATATAGAAACTCACAAAACATATAATGGTACAACTGTTAGATGTTTGATATGACATTTAAGGCCACTTCGCTCCATTGGAAGTGACAGCTTATTACTAGGAATTACTCGAGGGAAACTGCTGGTCATTACATAGCTACAGCATACTTGTATTATGAAGAATTGTTCAAGCTAGCAAACAAGTGACCTGGCTTTATTTTGGAAGGCGCAGTTCTATTTGTTATAGACTATAGGCGGCCAAGGGCCATAAAACGCTATGCAAGATCGTAACCCTTAGAAACGGGGAAACACACTCTAGTATCAAGGAATCTCTCGGTGGAAACTGCCGGTTATTAAATGGTTACAGAAATTTTGTGTTATTGTTGTTCCAACTAGTGCAAGCACTATGCGAAATAGTAACCACCAGAAACGGAGAAGAAGATTCTAATATCAATTGAAATTTATAAACACTTCACCCCATTGGAGGTGGCAGGGGATTACTAGGAATTATTCGGTGGAAACTGTTGGTTATTAAATAGCTACATCAACATTGAGTTCTAATCAATTATTTCAACTAGCAAACAAATGCCATGTGTACATATAGGGCGATGCTGCTTTATTTGTTATTGGCTGCAGGCGGTGAAGTACGATACAAGGCAATGGAAAATCGTAACCACTGAAAGCAAGGTGAAAGATTCTAACAACAATTGAAGTATATAAACAATCGAACGTTGTAATTGGAAACTGTCAAACTGTCTGGAATGCGATTCCTGACACCGCTCGTTCCGAATATATTCGCTTAACCTACGACAGTGAAACGAATCCGCAAAATATGCACAATTCAGCATGTTCATTCGATAAAGGATGGAAATTTGGTTTACTATTTTTGAAAAACACTAATAAATTAAAGTTTTGATAGTTAATACGTTCGGAACGAAATGGACCCCTGATAGTAACAGTACAGGCGGTTAAGGGATTGTTTATTGATTTGTTTCTTTCATTTAAATATAATAACGCTAGTGTTGTATAAATACGATATGGCGTTCGGTTGCTTGTTCAAGTTTATGAACTCGGTTTGGATTGGGGCCGCTTATTATTATCGCCCCGTACCTATGCAAAACTACTGGCAAATAAATGTCTCACTATAAATTTGCTCATATTTATGAAAATATGCTCAATGTTCTGTGGTACCAAGAATATAAGAAGCACAGACAAATTTAAAAGTGTGCAAGGGATCAGTAACACAATAATTAAAATCAAATAATAGCATCTATTCAAAGTCGTTTCAGGATTCTGTTTTGTTAATACACATAAAACAACTGGTGCCCTAATAAAATGGGAAACTAAATTGTTGCTAATAAAGAGAGCCGGGAAAATTCACGTACTGTTAATTGTAAATTACTTGCTTCATTTAAATGCAGCAACGCCGCTGTTATAAAAATTCAAACTACTCGCAGGGCCAGTAGACAGCGATCCGACTGGGTTTTCCTAGCCGCGCGGTCTATAAGAATTGGCAGTGCGCGCGCACCTCAAATACTTATAGCTGAACGAATACTTCTAGCCAGGCCTACATGCTACGGTAGGCCCAAATATATATGGCAGGTAGCGTGTAGGTATCGCATAATTTATATATATATATATATCTCCTCACATACCTCCTACCATTTTTCTGACCATTTTCTTTAACCAACGAATGAATGTTTCTAATGAATTTATTTATTTTCTGATTTGATAATTGTAATGTGCTTTTTGTTTGTTGATATTCTCTATACATCGATCTCTCTCTGTGAATAATTTTTAATAAAGTTAGGCAGTCGATATTGGAAAAAAGAATCTATGTTTTGGGCTGCTTTTTCACAATAGAATCTGTCAAATGTTTTTGAAACTTATTAATTGACTCTTCGTTTATTGTAATTTTTTTGTTGTTATTTCATAAATTATTAATATCGTCATTAACCGCCTTTACATTAGTTTCTCTAATGTTTTGTTTATTAAGTGTGACGGGCGGATTTTGGTGGTCAAGTTTATTGGTGAGAAGTATGCCCAGATGAACCCAAGCCTGGTGTTAAATTAATATTGATTATACTGTCAGTTAAGTGTGTGGTATGCACGTCAGGGGTTGTGTGTAGAATTGCACACAATTATTTTATGTATATTCGATGATTTCACATTTTTATTATAAAATTTAAAAATCCTAAAATGTTAACATTCCGTGACAGTTTCCACTCAAAACGAATCATGTCTAAATAACATGAATTAATAATTATATAAGAATAAATAAATGTGTTCTAAAACATACGCGGTCCCAAAATTGTATACCTGGCTACAGGTATAATTTTGCGTCGCGTAACGCAAACTAAAGCAGGAATACTAAAGTTTGCACAGTTTTAATGCTATAAATAGCTCAGCCAGCTTCTACACGACCGCGGAAATGAGTGAATATTGCCATAGCGCCATCTTTTTAAAAATATTCGAAGGTACTGGGGTCCATTATCTGATATAGCATTATGGAAACCTGCATTTATATGCGAACAGCTCCTTTGTGACTTTTTGCGAACATGAACCTTATTGACATTTGTAAACATCCATTATATTTTGCTTTTTTTTAAATAAGTACATTCGTCATATAAGGATTATAAAATATAAAAGTAGACATACAGCGCTAGGACATACTAACAATTATATCATAGAAAATACTTTATTGTTATATTAAATTATATACGGCAATAACCAATTATAAGTTGCTATAGAGTCGTACTTTGTGGTTTAGATTTCTCCTAATTATGTAATTAAATTGCTACAAGAGTTTATGCATATCCTGGAACAAGGTGTTTTTATTAACTTGCCACATTTGCTACTCATTCTTAATCATACTTTTCAAGAAAAGTAAAATATAATGTCACAATAAACTCCATAAGAAAAGCATATGCGAAATCGCCCCCTTATGTCTGTATTAAGGCGGCGTTTTTTTGCAAATTAGGTTACCCCTACAACTGAAATAGTTTTCTTCATATACATCATTGAAATTGTCGGTGTTTCTCATGTTCCTCATAGTAATCTTCATTTCATTTATTTTCTGTATAGAATATCTCATATCTAGGCAAGTTTTTTGTAGTATGTTCAATAATACGTCAGTATAAGTAAATATTTTTGCAAACCTAGTTTATAAAAACTGATTACTAAACTCATCCAAAAATACGATATATCCTCTAGCCATATATACAGTCTCATTATCCCAGTCTTCAGGATGTTCAATAATGTCACATAGTAGTTCCTTTTGGTCTTTAATGATATTTACCAATCGAGACGAATAATTCCATCTCATTGTTGCGACTTTTGGAAATTTTCTTCTTGCAGTTTCATTCAGAGCATGATTTCTTTTTGTGGAGAAATTAACAATGCCAGAAATTGTTGCAAAAATATTTTACATTAGTTCACATGCAAAACTGATTGCGACAATACTAAATTCAGTACATGTGCACAACAATGCACAAACATCAGCCTCTGGGTACTTGTTCTTAACTTTATTTTGGGTACCATTTAATTCACCAGCTATATCCGCTCCAGTACGAGATGGACAGTGCCTTTAACCACTAGGACACTGAGCTGGGTGAGAGTTAAGAGCGGAGCACTCAGTCTGGATTAGAATCCCGTAGTTTTACTGATTCGAAATAGTCACTCAGTCCTAAGATTCTATTCACTGATTAGCCCATCTCTACATTAAAAACCTTGAAATAACCCCACCCAACAAAAAATCCAACCCAACTGAAAACCTAAACCAACAAAAACATAATTCAACAAAAAAAACCTTTTTCACTCGAGATTTTCCCACGTCCTTCCGGATAAACAAGCTACAGCTTTGAGACATTTCACGGACTCCTCTTGCTTTGCAGTTACTGCAGCAGAATTGTGGTCCGCGAAATGTCTCATAACCGCAGAGCTTTCCTCCGCAGTCCTAGGGACACTCGATTTGCGACTTCTTTCCAGTGATCCTAAAAACGGTACTATTAATGTTATGACTGAGTATGAAAATGATTGGGTTACACATTGAAAATGCCAGGTTACTAAAAAAATATTTACGAAATAGATGCCACGTACGAATGCTTGGTGCAGGTTGTACTTGTACGTGTGGTACCACCGGGGAGTTGTCGTGGGTGGAGCAGATTTGTGCTATTATTCCAAATATTTGAATTAGTATAAAATTAAAATGGTATTTACTATAAGCCAGAATAATAATAATTGTGGTTAATCAATGTGCTTACATATGGGTGACGCACGTTTCTTGGGCGGACGCTGAACAGCAATCGATTCGATCGATTCATCAGAGTCGCTCGATGATACTACATATCGAAATCATATAATAAATATCAAATATTAAAAATGTTATTAAGGGGGCGATTTCGCATATGCTTTTCTTATGGAGTTTATTGTGCCATTATTTTTTACTTTTCTCGAAAAGTATGACTAAGAATGAGTTGCAAATGTGGCAAGTTAATAAAAACACTTTGTTCTAGGATATTCATAAACTTTTGTAGCAATTTAATTAAATAATTAGGAGAAATCGACTCCACAAAGTACGACTCTATAGCAAATTATAATTGGTTATTGCCGTATATAATTTAATATAACAATAAAGTATTTTCTATGATACAATTGTTAGCATGCCCTAGCGCTGTATGTCTACTTTTATATTTTATAATCCTTATGTGACGAATGTACTTATTTAATAAAAAAAAGCAAAATACAATGGATTTTTTTACAAATGTCAATAAGGTTCATGTTCGCAAAAAGTCAGAAAGGAGCTGTTCGCATATAAATGCAGGTTTCTATAATGTTATATCAGATAATGACCCCTAATATCTTCGGATATTTTTAAAAAGATGGCGCTATAGCAATATTCTCTCCAGTACTTATCTATGATTATCTCATTGCCGCGGTCGTGTAGAAGCTGGTTGAGCTATTTATAGCACTGTCCAAACTTTAGTTTGCATTACGCGACGTAAAATTATACCTGTAGCCAGGTATACAATTCTAGGACCGCGTTTTGTGAGAAATTACTGTATGTTTTACAACACATTTATTTAATATTTATATAATTATTAATCCATATTCGAATAGTTTTCATCCATGTTTATTAAATTTTTTATTGATAATATATGCAGTTTCCATAGTGATTTGTGTACGCAGTTAGAACACCCAGTGCAGAAGCGTTGTTCGGAAAATAAATATGCTTTTTATAATATCCTCTCTGTCTTATTGTAAATTACCAGAAATATATGCTCGGAAATATTAAAATTGGAAATTAGAATATGAAATATCATTATTATTATTTAAAACCAGGTGGTGACTTTGCCCATGCAACATACCGTGTGTTCCCGGATCCGGTTGCAAAGAGGGAAATTGTCATTTTAGAGCAAAATGCAAGAGGAATTACCTTCTCCGCTTCATTTATAAATATGATTCCAACTGAATAGGTTTTTGGGACGAAAACAATACTTTATGTATACAAAGTAAAAAAGTTAATGATTGATGAAAATTCAGATACCATAATAAAATAAAGAATAAAAAGTGGTAGTTCAAGTGATTTTAATTTTTCAAAACTGCATTAAATAAATGTCAATACAATAGTCAAGTCGCGACACGACTCCTGAAATACTTGGGAAAGCTGAAACTTTTAAATTGAAAATGATGAGAAATTAAAAACTTTTTAATTGACAAAAGAAATATATTTATTTACATTTAATATATACATACATGTATGTATGGTATTTAGTTAATTATTATTAAATATATATATATATATATATTATATATATATATATATATATATATATAATATATATATATATATATTTAATAATAATTAACTAAATACCATACATACATGTATGTATATATTAAATGTAAATAAATATATTTCTTTTGTCAATTAAAAAGTTTTTAATTTCTCATCATTTTCAATTTAAAAGTTTCAGCTTTCCCAAGTATTTCAGGAGTCGTGTCGCGACTTGACTATTGTATTGACATTTATTTAATGCAGTTTTGAAAAATTAAAATCACTTGAACTACCACTTTTTATTCTTTATTTTATTATGGTATCTGAATTTTCATCAATCATTAACTTTTTTACTTTGTATACATAAAGTATTGTTTTCGTCCCAAAAACCTATTCAGTTGGAATCATATTTATAAATGAAGCGGAGAAGGTAATTCCTCTTGCATTTTGCTCTAAAATGACAATTTCCCTCTTTGCAACCGGATCCGGGAACACACGGTATGTTGCATGGGCAAAGTCACCACCTGGTTTTAAATAATAATAATGATATTTCATATTCTAATTTCCAATTTTAATATTTCCGAGCATATATTTCTGGTAATTTACAATAAGACAGAGAGGATATTATAAAAAGCATATTTATTTTCCGAACAACGCTTCTGCACTGGGTGTTCTAACTGCGTACACAAATCACTATGGAAACTGCATATATTATCAATAAAAAATTTAATAAACATGGATGAAAACTATTCGAATATGGATTAATAATTATATAAATATTAAATAAATGTGTTGTAAAACATACAGTAATTTCTCACAAAACGCGGTCCTAGAATTGTATACCTGGCTACAGGTATAATTTTACGTCGCGTAATGCAAACTAAAGTTTGGACAGTGCTATAAATAGCTCAACCAGCTTCTACACGACCGCGGCAATGAGATAATCATAGATAAGTACTGGAGAGAATATTGCTATAGCGCCATCTTTTTAAAAATATCCGAAGATATTAGGGGTCATTATCTGATATAACATTATAGAAACCTGCATTTATATGCGAACAGCTCCTTTCTGACTTTTTGCGAACATGAACCTTATTGACATTTGTAAAAAAATCCATTGTATTTTGCTTTTTTTTATTAAATAAGTACATTCGTCACATAAGGATTATAAAATATAAAAGTAGACATACAGCGCTAGGGCATGCTAACAATTGTATCATAGAAAATACTTTATTGTTATATTAAATTATATACGGCAATAACCAATTATAATTTGCTATAGAGTCGTACTTTGTGGAGTCGATTTCTCCTAATTATTTAATTAAATTGCTACAAAAGTTTATGAATATCCTAGAACAAAGTGTTTTTATTAACTTGCCACATTTGCAACTCATTCTTAGTCATACTTTTCGAGAAAAGTAAAAAATAATGGCACAATAAACTCCATAAGAAAAGCATATGCGAAATCGCCCCCTTAATAACATTTTTAATATTTGATATTTATTATATGATTTCGATATGTAGTATCATCGAGCGACTCTGATGAATCGATCGAATCGATTGCTGTTCAGCGTCCGCCCAAGAAACGTGCGTCACCCATATGTAAGCACATTGATTAACCACAATTATTATTATTCTGGCTTATAGTAAATACCATTTTAATTTTATACTAATTCAAATATTTGGAATAATAGCACAAATCTGCTCCACCCACGACAACTCCCCGGTGGTACCACACGTACAAGTACAACCTGCACCAAGCATTCGTACGTGGCATCTATTTCGTAAATATTTTTTTAGTAACCTGGCATTTTCAATGTGTAACCCAATCATTTTCATACTCAGTCATAACATTAATAGTACCGTTTTTAGGATCACTGGAAAGAAGTCGCAAATCGAGTGTCCCTAGGACTGCGGAGGAAAGCTCTGCGGTTATGAGACATTTCGCGGACCACAATTCTGCTGCAGTAACTGCAAAGCAAGAGGAGTCCGTGAAATGTCTCAAAGCTGTAGCTTGTTTATCCGGAAGGACGTGGGAAAATCTCGAGTGAAAAAGGTTTTTTTTGTTGAATTATGTTTTTGTTGGTTTAGGTTTTCAGTTGGGTTGGATTTTTTGTTGGGTGGGGTTATTTCAAGGTTTTTAATGTAGAGATGGGCTAATCAGTGAATAGAATCTTAGGACTGAGTGACTATTTCGAATCAGTAAAACTACGGGATTCTAATCCAGACTGAGTGCTCCGCTCTTAACTCTCACCCAGCTCAGTGTCCTAGTGGTTAAAGGCACTGTCCATCTCGTACTGGAGCGGATATAGCTGGTGAATTAAATGGTACCCAAAATAAAGTTAAGAACAAGTACCCAGAGGCTGATGTTTGTGCATTGTTGTGCACATGTACTGAATTTAGTATTGTCGCAATCAGTTTTGCATGTGAACTAATGTAAAATATTTTTGCAACAATTTCTGGCATTGTTAATTTCTCCACAAAAAGAAATCATGCTCTGAATGAAACTGCAAGAAGAAAATTTCCAAAAGTCGCAACAATGAGATGGAATTATTCGTCTCGATTGGTAAATATCATTAAAGACCAAAAGGAACTACTATGTGACATTATTGAACATCCTGAAGACTGGGATAATGAGACTGTATATATGGCTAGAGGATATATCGTATTTTTGGATGAGTTTAGTAATCAGTTTTTATAAACTAGGTTTGCAAAAATATTTACTTATACTGACGTATTATTGAACATACTACAAAAAACTTGCCTAGATATGAGATATTCTATACAGAAAATAAATGAAATGAAGATTACTATGAGGAACATGAGAAACACCGACAATTTCAATGATGTATATGAAGAAAACTATTTCAGTTGTAGGGGTAACCTAATTTGCAAAAAAACGCCGCCTTAATACAGACATAAGGGGGCGATTTCGCATATGCTTTTCTTATGGAGTTTATTGTGACATTATATTTTACTTTTCTTGAAAAGTATGATTAAGAATGAGTAGCAAATGTGGCAAGTTAATAAAAACACTTTGTTCTAGGATATTCATAAACTTTTGTAGCAATTTAATTAAATAATTAGGAGAAATCGACTCCACAAAGTACGACTCTATAGCAAATTATAATTGGTTATTGCCGTATATTGCATTAAATAAATGTCAATACAATAGTCAAGTCGCGACACGACTCCTGAAATACTTGGGAAAGCTGAAACTTTTAAATTGAAAATGATGAGAAATTAAAAACTTTTTAATTGACAAAAGAAATATATTTATTTACATTTAATATATACATACATGTATGTATGGTATTTAGTTAATTATTATTAAATATATATATATATATATATATATATATATCCATATCGAAATTGTGATACCCACAAGCTACCTGGTCAATTCGGGTAGAATCGCGCTCATCGGGCGGAGTGGGCCCCCACTCCGCCTGACGATCCAACGGGGGTTCGAAAGCGCGACTGGCAACCTACACATAGCTGCCGCACATTCGGACGCGGGATCTTCAGTGCGTTAGTCCAAATAATCCGGCCCGGGCATGGCTGCTAGGCACGCTGCTGTTTATAAATCAAATCAATCAATCAATACTAGATTTCCTTATATATAGGACTAATATTGTCCATATTTACTTTTAGTTTATTTATATACTTGCTACTTACTATCCCCGGACAGTTTAATGAACATTCTAATCGCAATTTTAATTATAAACAATTAGCCGATGCAAATAGTAACAAACTATCTAATGGTATAATTTGTAGTGGTTTAGTATAATACTTTAGGGCACTTCGTCTCGTTGGAGGAGGCAGGGTAATACTTTCTAGTAAGAAATAATTCGAGGGAAACTGCTGGTTATTACATAGTTACATCAAACTTGTGTAGTCAACAATTGTTCAAACTAGCAAACAAATGTCCTGTACTCATTTTGGACGGCGCAGTTCTATTTGATATAAACTATAGGCGGTCAAGGGCCTTAAAATACTATGCGAGATGGAAACCTCTAAAAACGGGGAGACAGACTCTAATGACAATTGAAAATTATAAACAAGACGCCGATGCATATGAAAACTGACAAAACATATAATGGTACAACTGGTATTTGTTTGGTATGACATTTAGTGCCGTTTCACATCATTGGAAGTGGCAGGGGATTATTACGAATCACTCCAGGGAAACTACTGGTTATTACATAGCTACATCAAACTTGTCTTGTCAACAATTGTTCAAACTAGCAAACAAATGTCCTGTACTCATTTTGGAAGGAACTGTTCTATTTATTATAGACTTTAGGCGGCCAAGGTCCATAAAATACTATGCGAGATTGAAACCTCTAAAAATGGGTAAAGAGACTCCAATGACAATTAAAAACTATAAACATTAGGCCGATGCATATAGAAACTGACAAAACATATAATGGTACAACTGGTAGTTGGTTGGTATGACATTTAGGGCCATTTCACATAATTGGAAGTTGCAGGGGATTACTACGAAGCACTCCAGGGAAACTACTGGTTATTACATAGGTACATCAAACTTGTGTTGTCAACAATTATTCAAACTAGCAAACAAATGTCCTGTACTCATTTTTGACGGCGAATTTCTATTTGTTAAAAACTATAGGCGGTCAAGGGCCATTAAAATACTATGCGAGATGGAAACCTCTAAAAACGGGGAAAGAGACTCTAATGACAATTGAAAACTATAAACATTAGGCCGATGCATATAGAAACTGACAAAACATATAATGGTACAACTGGTACTTGTTTGGTATGACATTTAGGGCCATTTCACATCATTGGAAGTGGCAGGGGATTACTAGGAATCACTCGAGGGAAACTGCTGGTTATTATATAGCTACATCAAACTTGTGTTGTCAACAATTGTTCAAACTAGCAAACAAATGTCCTGTACTCATTTTTGACGGCGCATTTCTATTTGTTAGAAACTATAGGCGGTCAAGGGCCATTAAAATACTATGCGAGATGGAAACCTCTAAAAACGGGGAAACAGACTCTAATGACAATTGAAAATTATAAACAAAAGGCCGATGTATATAGAAACTGACAAAACATATAATGGTACAACTGCTAGTTGTTTGGTATGACATTTAGGGCCATTTCACATCATTGGAAGTGGCAGGGGATTACTACGAATCACTCCAGGGAAACTACTGGTTATTACATAGCTACATCAAACTTGTGTTGTCAACAATTGTTCAAACTAGCAAATAAATGTCCTGTACTCATTTTGGACGGAGCAGTTCTATTTGTTATAGACTTTAGGCGGTCAAGGTCCATAAAATACTATGCGAGATGGAAACCTCTTAAAATGGGGAAAGAGACTCTAATGACAATTGAAAATTATAAACATATAGAAACTGACAAAACATATAATAGTGCAACTGGTAGTTGTTTGGTATGACATTTAGGGCCATTTCACATCATTGGAAGTGGCAGGGGATTACTACGAATCACTCCAGGGAAACTACTGGATATTACATAGCTACATCAAACTTGTGTTGTCAACAATTGTTCAAACTAGCAAACAAATGTCTTGTACTCATTTTGGACGCAGCAGTTCTATTTGTTATAGACTTTAGGCGGTCAAGGTCCATAAAATACTATGCGAGATGGAAACCTATTAAAATAGGGAAAGAGACTCTAATGACAATTGAAAATTATAAACAATACGCCGATGCATATAGAAACTGACAAAACATATAATGGTACAACTGGTAGTTGTTTGATATGACATTTAAGGTCACTTCACATCATTGGAAGTGGCAGGGGATTACTAGGAATCACTCGAGGGAAACTGCTGGTTATTATATAGCTACATCAAACTTGTGTTGTCAACAATTGTTCAAACTAGCAAACAAATGTCCTGTACTCATTTTGGACGGCGCATTTCTATTTGTTATAAACTATAGGCGGTCAAGGGCCATAAAATACTATGCGAGATGGAAACCTCTAAAAACGGGGAAACAAACTCTAATTACAATTGAAAATTATAAACAATAGGCCGATGCATATAGAAACTGACAAAACATATAATGGTACAACTGGTAGTTGTTTGATATGACATTTAAGACCACTTCACATCATTGGAAATGGCAGGGGATTACTAGGAATCACTCGAGGGACACTGCTGTTTATTACATAGCTACATCAAATTTGTGTTGTCAACAATTGTTCAAACTAGCAATCAAATGCCCTGTACTCATTATGGACGGCGTAGTTCTATTTGTTATAGACTATAGACAGTCAAAAGCCCCAAAATACTATGCGAGATCGAAACCCCTAAAATCGGGGAAACAGACTTTAATGACAATTGAAAATTATAAACAATAGGCAGATGCATATAGAAACTGACAAAACATATAATGGTGCAACTAGTAGTTGTTTGATATGACATTTAATGCCACTTCACATCATTGGAAGTGGCAGGGGATTACTAGGAATCACTCGAGGGAAACTGCTGGATATTATATAGCTACATCAAACTTGTGTTGTCAACAATTGTTCAACCTAGCAAACAAATGTCCTGTACTCATTTTGGACAGAGCAGTTCAATTTGTTATAAACTATAGACGGTCAAGGGCCATAAAATACTATGCTAGATGGAAACCTCTAAAAACGGGGAAAGAGACTCTAATGACAATTGAAAATTATAAACAATACGCCGATGCATATAGAAACTGACAAAACATATAATGGTGCAACTAGTAGTTGTTTGATATGACATTTAATGCCACTTCACATCATTGGAAGTGGCAGGGGATTACTAGGAATCACTCGAGGGAAACTGCTGGATATTATATAGCTACATCAAACTTGTGTTGTCAACAATTGTTCAACCTAGCAAACAAATGTCCTGTACTCATTTTGGACAGAGCAGTTCAATTTGTTATAAACTATAGACGGTCAAGGGCCATAAAATACTATGCTAGATGGAAACCTCTAAAAACGGGGAAAGAGACTCTAATGACAATTGCAAATTATAAACAATACGCCGATGCATATAGAAACTGACAAAACATATAATGGTGCAACTAGTAGTTGTTTGATATGACATTTAATGCCACTTCACATCATTGGAAGTGGCAGGGGATTACTAGGAATCACTCGAGGGAAACTGCTGGATATTATATAGCTACATCAAACTTGTGTTGTCAACAATTGTTCAACCTAGCAAACAAATGTCCTGTACTCATTTTGGACAGAGCAGTTCAATTTGTTATAAACTATAGACGGTCAAGGGCCATAAAATACTATGCTAGATGGAAACCTCTAAAAACGGGAAACGAGACTCTAATGACAATTGAAAACTATAAACAATACGCCGATGCATATAGAAACTGACAAAACATATAATGGTACAACTGGTAGTTGTTTGATATGACATTTAAGGTCACTTCACATCATTGGAAGTGGCAGGGGATTACTAGGAATCACTCGAGGGAAACTGCTGGATATTATATAGCTACATCAAACTTGTGTTGTCAACAATTGTTCAAACTAGCAAACAAATGTCCTGTACTCATTTTGGACGGCGCATTTCTATTTGTTATAAACTATAGGCGGTCAAGGGCCATAAAATACTATGCGAGATGAAAACCTCTAGAAACGAGGAAACAGACTCTAATTACAATTGAAAATTATAAACAATAGGCCGATGCATATAGAAACTGACAAAACATATAATGGTACAACTGGTAGTTGTTTGATATGACATTTAAGACCACTTCACATCATTGGAAGTGGCAGGGGATTACTAGGAATCACTCGAGGGAAACTGCTGGATATTATATAGCTACATCAAACTTGTGTTGTCAACAATTGTTCAAACTAGCAAACAAATTTCCTGTCCTCATTTTGGACAGAGCAGTTCAATTTGTTATAAACTATAGACGGTCAAGGGCCATAAAATACTATGCTAGATGGAAACCTCTAAAAACGGGGAAAGAGACTCTAATGACAATTGAAAATTATAAACAATACGCCGATGCATATAGAAACTGACAACACATATAATGGTGCAACTAGTAGTTGTTTGATATGACATTTAATGCCACTTCACATCATGGGAAGTGGCAGGGGATTACTAGGAATCACTCGAGGGAAACTGCTGGATATTATATAGCTACATCAAACTTGTGTTGTCAACAATTGTTCAAACTAGCAAACAAATGTCCTGTACTCATTTTGGACGGCGCATTTCTATTTGTTATAAACTATTGGCGGTCAAGGGCCATAAAATACTATGCGAGATGGAAACCTCTAAAAACGGGGAAACAAACTCTAATTACAATTGAAAATTATAAACAATAGGCCGATGCATATAGAAACTGACAAAACATATAATGGTACAACTGGTAGTTGTTTGATATGACATTTAAGACCACTTCACATCATTGGAAATGGCAGGGGATTACTAGGAATCACTCGAGGGAAACTGCAGGTTATTATATAGCTACATCAAGCTTGTGTTGTCAACAATTGTTCAAACTAGCAAACAAATTTCCTGTCCTCATTTTGGACAGAGCAGTTTAATTTTTTATAGACTATAGACGTTCAAGTGTCATAAAATACTATGCTAGATGGAAACCTCTAAAAACGGGGAAAGAGACTCTAATGACAATTGAAAATTATAAACAATACGCCGATGCATATAGAAACTGACAAAACATATAATGGTACAACTGGTAGTTGTTTGATATGACATTTAAGACCACTTCACATCATTGGAAGTGGCAGGGGATTACTAGGAATCACTCGAGGGAAACTGCAGGTTATTATATAGCTACATCAAGCTTGTGTTGTCAACAATTGTTCAAACTAGCAAACAAATTTCCTGTCCTCATTTTGGACAGAGCAGTTTAATTTTTTATAGACTATAGACGTTCAAGTGTCATACAATACTATGCTAGATGGAAACCTCTAAAAACGGGGAAAGAGACTCTAATGACAATTGAAAATTATAAACAATACGCCGATGCATATAGAAACTGACAAAACATATAATGGTGCAACTAGTAGTTGTTTGATATGACATTTAATGCCACTTCACATCATTGGAAGTGGCAGGGGATTACTAGGAATCACTCGAGGGAAACTGCTGGATATTATATAGCTACATCAAACTTGTGTTGTCAACAATTGTTCAAACTAGCAAACAAATTTCCTGTCCTCATTTTGGACAGAGCAGTTCAATTTGTTATAAACTATAGACGGTCAAGGGCCATAAAATACTATGCTAGATGGAAACCTCTAAAAACGGGGAAAGAGACTCTAATGACAATTGAAAATTATAAACAATACGCCGATGCATATAGAAACTGACAAAACATATAATGGTACAACTGGTAGTTGTTTGATATGACATTTAAGGTCACTTCACATCATTGGAAGTGGCAGGGGATTACTAGGAATCACTCGAGGGAAACTGCTGGTTATTATATAGCTACATCAAACTTGTGTTGTCAACAATTGTTCAAACTAGCAAACAAATGTCCTGTACTCATTTTGGACGGCGCATTTCTATTTGTTATAAACTATAGGCGGTCAAGGGCCATAAAATACTATGCGAGATGGAAACCTCTAGAAACGAGGAAACAGACTCTAATTACAATTGAAAATTATAAACAATAGGCCGATGCATATAGAAACTGACAAAACATATAATGGTACAACTGGTAGTTGTTGGATATGACATTTAAGGTCACTTCACATCATTGGAAGTGGCAGGGGATTACTAGGAATCACTCGAGGGAAACTGCTGGTTATTATATAGCTACATCAAACTTGTGTTGTCAACAATTGTTCAAACTAGCAAACAAATGTCCTGTACTCATTTTGGACGGCGCATTTCTATTTGTTATAAACTATTGGCGGTCAAGGGCCATAAAATACTATGCGAGATGGAAACCTCTAAAAACGGGGAAACAAACTCTAATTACAATTGAAAATTATAAACAATAGGCCGATGCATATAGAAACTGACAAAACATATAATGGTACAACTGGTAGTTGTTTGATATGACATTTAAGACCACTTCACATCATTGGAAATGGCAGGGGATTACTAGGAATCACTCGAGGGAAACTGCTGTTTATTACATAGCTACATCAAATTTGTGTTGTCAACAATTGTTCAAACTAGCAACCAAATGCCCTGTACTCATTATGGACGGCGTAGTTCTATTTGTTATAGACTATAGACAGTCAAGGGCCCCAAAATACTATGCGAGATCGAAACCCCTAAAATCGGGGAAACAGACTTTAATGACAATTGAAAATTATAAACAATAGGCAGATGCATATAGAAACTGACAAAACATATAATGGTGCAACTAGTAGTTGTTTGATATGACATTTAATGCCACTTCACATCATTGGAAGTGGCAGGGGATTACTAGGAATCACTCGAGGGAAACTGCTGGTTATTATATAGCTACATCAAACTTGTGTTGTCAACAATTGTTCAACCTAGCAAACAAATGTCCTGTACTCATTTTGGACAGAGCAGTTCAATTTGTTATAAACTATAGACGGTCAAGGGCCATAAAATACTATGCTAGATGGAAACCTCTAAAAACGGGGAAAGAGACTCTAATGACAATCGAAAGTTATAAACAATACGCTGATGCATATAGAAATTGACAAAACATATAATGGTACAAATGGTAGTTGTTTGGTTTGACATTTAGGGTCATTTCACATCATTGGAAGTGGTAGGGGATTATTTCGAATCACTCCAGGGAAACAACTGGTTATTACATAGCTACATCAAACTTGTGTTGTCAACAATTGTTCAAACTAGCAAATAAATGTCCTGTACTCATTTTGGACGGAGCAGTTTTATTTGTTATAGACTTTAGGCGGTCAAGGTCCATAAAATACTATGCGAGATGGAAACCTTTTAAAATGGGGAAAGAGACTCTAATGACTATTGAAAATTATAAACAATACCCCGATGCATATAGAAACTGACAAAACATATAATGGTACAACTGGTAGTTGTTTGATATGACATTTAAGGTCACTTCACATCATTGGAAGTGGCAGGGGATTACTAGGAATCACTCGAGGGAAACTGCTGGTTATTATATAGCTACATCAAACTTGTGTTGTCAACAATTGTTCAAACTAGCAAACAAATGTCCTGTACTCATTTTGGACGGCGCATTTCTATTTGTTGTAAACTATTGGCGGTCAAGGGCCATAAAATACTATGCGAGATGGAAACCTCTAAAAACGGGGAAACAAACTCTAATTACAATTGAAAATTATAAACAATAGGCCGATGCATATAGAAACTGACAAAACATATAATGGTACAACTGGTAGTTGTTTGATATGACATTTAAGACCACTTCACATCATTGGAAATGGCAGGGGATTACTAGGAATCACTCGAAGGAAACTGCTGTTTATTACATAGCTACATCAAATGTGTGTTGTCAACAATTGTTCAAACTAGCAACCAAATGCCCTGTACTCATTATGGACGGCGTAGTTCTATTTGTTATAGACTATAGACAGTCAAGGGCCCCAAAATACTATGCGAGATCGAAACCCCTAAAATCGGGGAAACAGACTTTAATGACAATTGAAAATTATAAACAATAGGCAGATGCATATAGAAACTGACAAAACATATAATGGTGCAACTAGTAGTTGTTTGATATGACATTTAAGGTCACTTCACATCATTGGAAGTGGCAGGGGATTACTAGGAATCACTCGAGGGAAACTGCTGGTTATTATATAGCTACATCAAACTTGTGTTGTCAACAATTGTTCAACCTAGCAAACAAATGTCCTGTACTCATTTTGGACAGAGCAGTTCAATTTGTTATAAACTATAGACGGTCAAGGGCCATAAAATACTATGCTAGATGGAAACCTCTAAAAACGGGGAAAGAGACTCTAATGACAATTGAAAATTATAAACAATACGCCGATGCATATAGAAACTGACAAAACATATAATGGTACAACTGGTAGTTGTTTGATATGACATTTAAGGTCACTTTACATCATTGGAAGTGGCAGGGGATTACTAGGAATCACTCGAGGGAAACTGCTGGTTATTATATAGCTACATCAAACTTGTGTTGTCAACAATTGTTCAACCTAGCAAACAAATGTCCTGTACTCATTTTGGACAGAGCAGTTCAATTTGTTATAAACTATAGACGGTCAAGGGCCATAAAATACTATGCTAGATGGAAACCTCTAAAAACGGGGAAAGAGACTCTAATGACAATTGAAAATTATAAACAATACGCCGATACATATAGAAACTGACAAAACATATAATGGTGCAACTAGTAGTTGTTTGATATGACATTTAATGCCACTTCACATCATTGGAAGTGGCAGGGGATTACTAGGAATCACTCGAGGGAAACTGCTGGATATTATATAGCTACATCAAACTTGTGTTGTCAACAATTGTTCAAACTAGCAAACAAATTTCCTGTCCTCATTTTGGACAGAGCAGTTCAATTTGTTATAAACTATAGACGGTCAAGGGCCATAAAATACTATGCTAGATGGAAACCTCTAAAAACGGGGAAAGAGACTCTAATGACAATTGAAAATTATAAACAATACGCCGATGCATATAGAAACTGACAAAACATATAATGGTGCAACTAGTAGTTGTTTGATATGACATTTAATGCCACTTCACATCATTGGAAGTGGCAGGGGATTACTAGGAATCACTCGAGGGAAACTGCTGGATATTATATAGCTACATCAAACTTGTGATGTCAACAATTGTTCAACCTAGCAAACAAATGTCCTGTACTCATTTTGGACAGAGCAGTTCAATTTGTTATAAACTATAGACGGTCAAGGGCCATAAAATACTATGCTAGATGGAAACCTCTAAAAACGGGGAAAGAGACTCTAATGACAATTGAAAATTATAAACAATACGCCGATGCATATAGAAACTGACAAAACATATAATGGTGCAACTAGTAGTTGTTTGATATGACATTTAATGCCACTTCACATCATTGGAAGTGGCAGGGGATTACTAGGAATCACTCGAGGGAAACTGCTGGATATTATATAGCTACATCAAACTTGTGTTGTCAACAATTGTTCAACCTAGCAAACAAATTTCCTGTCCTCATTTTGGACAGAGCAGTTCAATTTGTTATAAACTATAGACGGTCAAGGGCCATAAAATACTATGCTAGATGGAAACCTCTAAAAACGGGGAAAGAGACTCTAATGACAATTGAAAATTATAAACAATACGCCGATGCATATAGAAACTGACAAAACATATAATGGTACAACTGGTAGTTGTTTGATATGACATTTAAGGTCACTTCACATCATTGGAAGTGGCAGGGGATTACTAGGAATCACTCGAGGGAAACTGCTGGTTATTATATAGCTACATCAAACTTGTGTTGTCAACAATTGTTCAAACTAGCAAACAAATGTCCTGTACTCATTTTGGACGGCGCATTTCTATTTGTTATAAACTATAGGCGGTCAAGGGCCATAAAATACTATGCGAGATGGAAACCTCTAGAAACGAGGAAACAGACTCTAATTACAATTGAAAATTATAAACAATAGGCCGATGCATATAGAAACTGACAAAACATATAATGGTACAACTGGTAGTTGTTGGATATGACATTTAAGGTCACTTCACATCATTGGAAGTGGCAGGGGATTACTAGGAATCACTCGAGGGAAACTGCTGGTTATTATATAGCTACATCAAACTTGTGTTGTCAACAATTGTTCAAACTAGCAAACAAATGTCCTGTACTCATTTTGGACGGCGCATTTCTATTTGTTATAAACTATAGGCGGTCAAGGGCCATAAAATACTATGCGAGATGGAAACCTCTAGAAACGAGGAAACAGACTCTAATTACAATTGAAAATTATAAACAATAGGCCGATGCATATAGAAACTGACAAAACATATAATGGTACAACTGGTAGTTGTTTGATATGACATTTAAGACCACTTCACATCATTGGAAATGGCAGGGGATTACTAGGAATCACTCGAGGGAAACTGCTGTTTATTACATAGCTACATCAAATTTGTGTTGTCAACAATTGTTCAAACTAGCAACCAAATGCCCTGTACTCATTATGGACGGCGTAGTTCTATTTGTTATAGACTATAGACAGTCAAGGGCCCCAAAATACTATGCGAGATCGAAACCCCTAAAATCGGGGAAACAGACTTTAATGATAATTGAAAATTATAAACAATAGGCAGATGCATATAGAAACTGACAAAACATATAATGGTGCAACTAGTAGTTGTTTGATATGACATTTAATGCCACTTCACATCATTGGAAGTGGCAGGGGATTACTAGGAAGCACTCGAGGGAAACTGCTGGTTATTATATAGCTACATCAAACTTGTGTTGTCAACAATTGTTCAAACTAGCAAACAAATGTCCTGTACTCATTTTGGACGGCGCATTTCTATTTGTTATAAACTATTGGCGGTCAAGGGCCATAAAATACTATGCGAGATGGAAACCTCTAAAAACGGGGAAACAAACTCTAATTACAATTGAAAATTATAAACAATAGGCCGATGCATATAGAAACTGACAAAACATATAATGGTACAACTGGTAGTTGTTTGATATGACATTTAAGACCACTTCACATCATTGGAAATGGCAGGGGATTACTAGGAATCACTTGAGGGACACTGCTGTTTATTACATAGCTACATCAAATTTGTGTTGTCAACAATTGTTCAAACTAGCAATCAAATGCCCTGTACTCATTATGGACGGCGTAGTTCTATTTGTTATAGACTATAGACAGTCAAAAGCCCCAAAATACTATGCGAGATCGAAACCCCTAAAATCGGGGAAACAGACTTTAATGACAATTGAAAATTATAAACAATAGGCAGATGCATATAGAAACTGACAAAACATATAATGGTACAACTAGTAGTTGTTTGATATGACATTTAATGCCACTTCACATCATTGGAAGTGGCAGGGGATTACTAGGAATCACTCGAGGGAAACTGCTGGATATAATATAGCTACATCAAACTTGTGTTGTCAACAATTGTTCAACCTAGCAAACAAATGTCCTGTACTCATTTTGGACAGAGCAGTTCAATTTGTTATAAACTATAGACGGTCAAGGGCCATAAAATACTATGCTAGATGGAAACCTCTAAAAACGGGGAAAGAGACTCTAATGACAATTGAAAATTATAAACAATACGCCGATGCATATAGAAACTGACAAAACATATAATGGTGCAACTAGTAGTTGTTTGATATGACATTTAATGCCACTTCACATCATTGGAAGTGGCAGGGGATTACTAGGAATCACTCGAGGGAAACTGCTGGATATAATATAGCTACATCAAACTTGTGTTGTCAACAATTGTTCAACCTAGCAAACAAATGTCCTGTACTCATTTTGGACAGAGCAGTTCAATTTGTTATAAACTATAGACGGTCAAGGGCCATAAAATACTATGCTAGATGGAAACCTCTAAAAACGGGGAAAGAGACTCTAATGACAATTGAAAATTATAAACAATACGCCGATGCATATAGAAACTGACAAAACATATAATGGTGCAACTAGTAGTTGTTTGATATGACATTTAATGCCACTTCACATCATTGGAAGTGGCAGGGGATTACTAGGAATCACTCGAGGGAAACTGCTGGATATTATATAGCTACATCAAACTTGTGTTGTCAACAATTGTTCAAACTAGCAAACAAATTTCCTGTCCTCATTTTGGACAGAGCAGTTCAATTTGTTATAAACTATAGACGGTCAAGGGCCATAAAATACTATGCTAGATGGAAACCTCTAAAAACGGGGAAAGAGACTCTAATGACAATTGAAAATTATAAACAATACGCCGATGCATATAGAAACTGACAACACATATAATGGTGCAACTAGTAGTTGTTTGATATGACATTTAATGCCACTTCACATCATTGGAAGTGGCAGGGGATTACTAGGAATCACTCGAGGGAAACTGCTGGATATTATATAGCTACATCAAACTTGTGTTGTCAACAATTATTCAACCTAGCAAACAAATGTCCTGTACTCATTTTGGACAGAGCAGTTCAATTTGTTATAAACTATAGACGGTCAAGGGCCATAAAATACTATGCTAGATGGAAACCTCTAAAAACGGGGAAAGAGACTCTAATGACAATTGAAAATTATAAACAATACGCCAATGCATATAGAAACTGACAAAACATATAATGGTGCAACTAGTAGTTGTTTGATATGACATTTAATGCCACTTCACATCATTGGAAGTGGCAGGGGATTACTAGGAATCACTCGAGGGAAACTGCTGGATATTATATAGCTACATCAAACTTGTGTTGTCAACAATTGTTCAAACTAGCAAACAAATGTCCTGTACTCATTTTGGACGGCGCATTTCTATTCGTTATAAACTATAGGCGGTCAAGGGCCATAAAATACTATGCGAGATGGAAACCTCTAGAAACGAGGAAACAGACTCTAATTACAATTGAAAATTATAAACAATAGGCCGATGCATATAGAAACTGACAAAACATAAAATGGTACAACTGGTAGTTGTTTGATATGACATTTAAGACCACTTCACATCATTGGAAGTGGCAGGGGATTACTAGGAATCACTCAAGGGAAACTGCTGGATATTATATAGCTACATCAAACTTGTGTTGTCAACAATTGTTCAAACTAGCAAACAAATTTCCTGTCCTCATTTTGGACAGAGCAGTTCAATTTGTTATAAACTATAGACGGTCAAGGGCCATAAAATACTATGCTAGATGGAAACCTCTAAAAACGGGGAAAGAGACTCTAATGACAATTGAAAATTATAAACAATACGCCAATGCATATAGAAACTGACAAAACATATAATGGTGCAACTAGTAGTTGTTTGATATGACATTTAATGCCACTTCACATCATTGGAAGTGGCAGGGGATTACTAGGAATCACTCGAGGGAAACTGCTGGATATTATATAGCTACATCAAACTTGTGTTGTCAACAATTGTTCAAACTAGCAAACAAATGTCCTGTACTCATTTTGGACGGCGCATTTCTATTCGTTATAAACTATAGGCGGTCAAGGGCCATAAAATACTATGCGAGATGGAAACCTCTAGAAACGAGGAAACAGACTCTAATTACAATTGAAAATTATAAACAATAGGCCGATGCATATAGAAACTGACAAAACATAAAATGGTACAACTGGTAGTTGTTTGATATGACATTTAAGACCACTTCACATCATTGGAAGTGGCAGGGGATTACTAGGAATCACTCAAGGGAAACTGCTGGATATTATATAGCTACATCAAACTTGTGTTGTCAACAATTGTTCAAACTAGCAAACAAATTTCCTGTCCTCATTTTGGACAGAGCAGTTCAATTTGTTATAAACTATAGACGGTCAAGGGCCATAAAATACTATGCTAGATGGAAACCTCTAAAAACGGGGAAAGAGACTCTAATGACAATTGAAAATTATAAACAATACGCCAATGCATATAGAAACTGACAAAACATATAATGGTGCAACTAGTAGTTGTTTGATATGACATTTAATGCCACTTCACATCATTGGAAGTGGCAGGGGATTACTAGGAATCACTCGAGGGAAACTGCTGGATATTATATAGCTACATCAAACTTGTGTTGTCAACAATTGTTCAAACTAGCAAACAAATGTCCTGTACTCATTTTGGACGGCGCATTTCTATTCGTTATAAACTATAGGCGGTCAAGGGCCATAAAATACTATGCGAGATGGAAACCTCTAGAAACGAGGAAACAGACTCTAATTACAATTGAAAATTATAAACAATAGGCCGATGCATATAGAAACTGACAAAACATAAAATGGTACAACTGGTAGTTGTTTGATATGACATTTAAGACCACTTCACATCATTGGAAGTGGCAGGGGATTACTAGGAATCACTCAAGGGAAACTGCTGGATATTATATAGCTACATCAAACTTGTGTTGTCAACAATTGTTCAAACTAGCAAACAAATTTCCTGTCCTCATTTTGGACAGAGCAGTTCAATTTGTTATAAACTATAGACGGTCAAGGGCCATAAAATACTATGCTAGATGGAAACCTCTAAAAACGGGGAAAGAGACTCTAATGACAATTGAAAATTATAAACAATACGCCGATGCATATAGAAACTGACAAAACATATAATGGTACAACTGGTAGTTGTTGGATATGACATTTAAGGTCACTTCACATCATTGGAAGTGGCAGGGGATTACTAGGAATCACTCGAGGGAAACTGCTGGTTATTATATAGCTACATCAAACTTGTGTTGTCAACAATTGTTCAAACTAGCAAACAAATGTCCTGTACTCATTTTGGACGGCGCATTTCTATTTGTTATAAACTATAGGCGGTCAAGGGCCATAAAATACTATGCGAGATGGAAACCTCTAGAAACGAGGAAACAGACTCTAATTACAATTGAAAATTATAAACAATAGGCCGATGCATATAGAAACTGACAAAACATATAATGGTACAACTGGTAGTTGTTTGATATGACATTTAAGGTCACTTCACATCATTGGAAGTGGCAGGGGATTACTAGGAATCACTCGAGGGAAACTGCTGGTTATTATATAGCTACATCAAACTTGTGTTGTCAACAATTGTTCAAACTAGCAAACAAATGTCCTGTACTCATTTTGGACGGCGCATTTCTATTTGTTATAAACTATTGGCGGTCAAGGGCCATAAAATACTATGCGAGATGGAAACCTCTAAAAACGGGGAAACAAACTCTAATTACAATTGAAAATTATAAACAATAGGCCGATGCATATAGAAACTGACAAAACATATAATGGTACAACTGGTAGTTGTTTGATATGACATTTAAGACCACTTCACATCATTGGAAATGGCAGGGGATTACTAGGAATCACTCGAAGGAAACTGCTGTTTATTACATAGCTACATCAAATTTGTGTTGTCAACAATTGTTCAAACTAGCAACCAAATGCCCTGTACTCATTATGGACGGCGTAGTTCTATTTGTTATAGACTATAGACAGTCAAGGGCCCCAAAATACTATGCGAGATCGAAACCCCTAAAATCGGGGAAACAGACTTTAATGACAATTGAAAATTATAAACAATAGGCAGATGCATATAGAAACTGACAAAACATATAATGGTGCAACTAGTAGTTGTTTGATATGACATTTAATGCCACTTCACATCATTGGAAGTGGCAGGGGATTACTAGGAATCACTCGAGGGAAACTGCTGGATATTATATAGCTACATCAAACTTGTGTTGTCAACAATTGTTCAAACTAGCAAACAAATTTCCTGTCCTCATTTTGGACAGAGCAGTTCAATTTGTTATAAACTATAGACGGTCAAGGGCCATAAAATACTATGCTAGATGGAAACCTCTAAAAACGGGGAAAGAGACTCTAATGACAATTGAAAATTATAAACAATACGCCGATGCATATAGAAACTGACAAAACATATAATGGTACAACTGGTAGTTGTTGGATATGACATTTAAGGTCACTTCACATCATTGGAAGTTGCAGGGGATTACTAGGAATCACTCGAGGGAAACTGCTGGTTATTATATAGCTACATCAAACTTGTGTTGTCAACAATTGTTCAAACTAGCAAACAAATGTCCTGTACTCATTTTGGACGGCGCATTTCTATTTGTTATAAACTATAGGCGGTCAAGGGCCATAAAATACTATGCGAGATGGAAACCTCTAGAAACGAGGAAACAGACTCTAATTACAATTGAAAATTATAAACAATAGGCCGATGCATATAGAAACTGACAAAACATATAATGGTACAACTGGTAGTTGTTTGATATGACATTTAAGGTCACTTCACATCATTGGAAGTGGCAGGGGATTACTAGGAATCACTCGAGGGAAACTGCTGGTTATTATATAGCTACATCAAACTTGTGTTGTCAACAATTGTTCAAACTAGCAAACAAATGTCCTGTACTCATTTTGCACGGCGCATTTCTATTTGTTATAAACTATAGGCGGTCAAGGGCCATAAAATACTATGCGAGATGGAAACCTCTAGAAACGAGGAAACAGACTCTAATTACAATTGAAAATTATAAACAATAGGCCGATGCATATAGAAACTGACAAAACATATAATGGTACAACTGGTAGTTGTTTGTTATGACATTTAAGACCACTTCACATCATTGGAAATGGCAGGGGATTACTAGGAATCACTCGAGGGAAACTGCTGTTTATTACATAGCTACATCAAATTTGTGTTGTCAACAATTGTTCAAACTAGCAACCAAATGCCCTGTACTCATTATGGACGGCGTAGTTCTATTTGTTATAGACTATAGACAGTCAAGGGCGCCAAAATACTATGCGAGATCGAAACCCCTAAAATCGGGGAAACAGACTTTAATGACAATTGAAAATTATAAACAATTGACCTATAGAATGACCGATGGGGGCGCCACCGCGCCGGCCCGAAATGGTGTAAGGGTGACATATACTTTTGGCGCCAAGTTTTCGTTATTGAATCATTTAAATTTCCGTAGATTATTTGTTGTAAGAGTATTGTTTTCTAATAGTATGGTCTTAATATGTAAGAATCCACTACCATAAAATCTGATGGTTTATTTATTTCGTTGGTAATTGCCGCAGACAGATTTTACATGGAATTTTATTCAATGGTCGTTTTAAACTTTCTCGCAATAATGAATTTGCACAGATGGTGCCCAACGTGTTCGTCCCACATTTGGCTATACTGAGACTCTACAATTATTGTCCAATATTGCCTTTACTAATAGAAAAACATTAATTTTCATACAGCACTTTTTGCCAAATTATTGTCAATCTGTCTCATTTTAGGTTATTTTATGTGTGGTTGCATACACATTTTGAAGCTATACCAACATTCAGAATATATACACTGTTGCCGTATTTAATTGTTTTATGTTTCTAGTGTTTACTATAATTATGGGCATTGAAATTAAATTTGTGGATTGCAGTGAATATGACGATCCTGAGTTTAATGATGACTTTTACATTTCTTCATCTCTTTTTATTTTGATTCAAACTTGGAATTGGAATATATATCGTTTTACTGAACTGATACTAATACTCTTAGAGCGATAGCAGGAACAGTGGCAACATCGCATGTGATAGGTTGATTGGCAGTACCGTATAAAGTAACGAATAAACATCAAAATGTGTCCATGAAAATTTAGTATTTGCAGCTTGTAACGAGTAGTGAGATTCAGAAACCGACTAGAATCTGATAGCGTAAAGTGAGACAAAGACGACGAGACCATACACGTGAAGATTCATTAATCGAGTGAACTGTAATCTAATCTGAAACACCATACAAAATCAATGTAAATTTGAATTTTACACCATTTCAGGACCTCAATTTTTAGACACCAGGTGTCGCTTTAGAGTCGGATAGAGGTCAATAGGCAGATGCATATAGAAACTGACAAAACATATAATGGTGCAACTAGTAGTTGTTTGATATGACATTTAATGCCACTTCACATCATTGGAAGTGGCAGGGGATTACTAGGAATCACTCGAGGGAAACTGCTGGATATTATATAGCTACATCAAACTTGTGTTGTCAACAATTGTTCAAACTAGCAAACAAATTTCCTGTCCTCATTTTGGACAGAGCAGTTTAATTTTTTATAGACTATAGACGTTCAAGTGTCATAAAATACTATGCTAGATGGAAACCTCTAAAAACGGGGAAAGAGACTCTAATGACAATTGAAAATTATAAACAATACGCCGATGCATATAGAAACTGACAAAACATATAATGGTACAACTGGTAGTTGTTTGATATGACATTTAGGCCCACTTCACATCATTAGAAGTGGCAGGGGATTACTAGGAATCACTCGAGGGAAACTGCTGGTTATTATATAGCTACATCAAACTTGTGTTGTCAACAATTGTTCAACCTAGCAAACAAATGTCCTGTACTCATTTTGGACAGAGCAGTTCAATTTGTTATAAACTATAGACGGTCAAGGGCCATAAAATACTATGCTAGATGGAAACCTCTAAAAACGGGGAAAGAGACTCTAATGACAATTGAAAATTATAAACAATACGCCGATGCATATAGAAACTGACAAAACATATAATGGTACAACTGGTAGTTGTTTGATATGACATTTAGGCCCACTTCACATCATTAGAAGTGGCAGGGGATTACTAGGAATCACTCGAGGGAAACTGCTGGATATTATATAGCTACATCAAACTTGTGTTGTCAACAATTGTTCAAACTAGCAAACAAATTTCCTGTCCTCATTTTGGACAGAGCAGTTCAATTTGTTATAAACTATAGACGGTCAAGGGCCATAAAATACTATGCTAGATGGAAACCTCTAAAAACGGGGAAAGAGACTCTAATGACAATTGAAAATTATAAACAATACGCCGATGCATATAGAAACTGACAAAACATATAATGGTACAACTGGTAGTTGTTTGATATGACATTTAAGGTCACTTCACATCATTGGAAGTGGCAGGGGATTACTAGGAATCACTCGAGGGAAACTGCAGGTTATTATATAGCTACATCAAGCTTGTGTTGTCAACAATTGTTCAAACCAGCAAACAAATTTCCTGTCCTCATTTTGGACAGAGCAGTTTAATTTTTTATAGACTATAGACGTTCAAGTGTCATAAAATACTATGCTAGATGGAAACCTCTAAAAACGGGGAAAGAGACTCTAATGACAATTGAAAATTATAAACAATACGCCGATGCATATAGAAACTGACAAAACATATAATGGTACAACTGGTAGTTGTTTGATATGACATTTAGGCCCACTTCACATCATTGGAAGTGGCAGGGGATTACTAGAAATCACTCGAGGGAAACTGCTGTTTATTACATAGCTACATCAAATTTGTGTTCTCAACAATTGTTCAAACTAGCAACCAAATGCCCTGTACTCATTATGGACGGCGCATTTCTATTTGTTATAAACTATTGGCGGTCAAGGGCCATACAATTCTATGCGAGATGGAAACCTCTAAAAACGGGGAAAGAGACTCTAATGACAATCGAAAGTTATAAACAATACGCTGATGCATATAGAAATTGACAAAACATATAATGGTACAAATGGTAGTTGTTTGGTTTGACATTTAGGGTCATTTCACATCATTGGAAGTGGTAGGGGATTATTTCGAATCACTCCAGGGAAACTACTGGTTATTACATAGCTACGTCAAACTTTTGTTGTCAACAATTGTTCAAACTAGCAAACAAATGTCCTGTAGTCATTTTGGAAGCAGCAGTTCTATTTGTTATAGACTTTAGGCGGTCAAGGTCCATAAAATACTATGCGAGATGGAAACCTCTAAAAATGGGGAAAGAGACTCCAATGACAATTCAAAACTATAAACATTAGGCCAATGCATATAGAAACTAACAAAACATATAATGGCACAACTGGTAGTTGTTTGGTATGACATTTAGAGCCATTTCACATCATTGGAAGTGGCAGGGGATTACTACGAATCACTTCAGGGAAACTACTGGTTATTACATAGCTACATCAAACTTGTGTTGTCAACAATTGTTCAAACTAGCAAACAAATGTCCTGTACTCATTTTGGACGGCGCAGTTCTATTTGTTATAAACTATAGGCAAATGTTCTGTACTCATTTTCGACGGCGCATTTCTATTTGTTAAAAACTATAGGCGGTCAAGGGCCATTAAAATACTATGCGAGATGGAAACCTCTAAAAACGGGGAAAGAGACTCTAATGACAATTGAAAATTATAAACAATACCCCGTTGCATATAGAAACTGACAAAACATATAATGCTACAAATGGTAGTTGTTTGGAATGACATTTAGGGTCATTTCACATCATTGGAAATGGTAGGGGATTATTTCGAATCACTCCAGGGAAACTACTGGTTATTACATAGGTACATCAAACTTTTGTTGTCAACAATTGTTCAAACTAGCAAATAAATGTCCTGTACTCATTTTGGACGGAGCAGTTTTATTTGTTATAGACTTTAGGCGGTCAAGGTCCATAAAATACTATGCGAGATGGAAACCTTTTAAAATGGGGAAAGAGACTCTAATGACTATTGAAAATTATAAACAATACCCCGATGCATATAGAAACTGACAAAACATATAATGGTACAAATGGTAGTTGTTTGGTATGACATTTAGGGCCATTTCACATCATTGGAAGTGGTAGGGGATTATTTCGAATCACTCCAGGGAAACTACTGGTTATTACATAGGTACATCAAACTTGTGTTGTCAACAATTGTTCAAACTAGCAAATAAATGTCCTGTACTCATTTTGGACGGAGCAGTTCTATTTGTTATAGACTTTAGGCGGCCAAGGTCCATAAAATACTATGCGAGACGGAAACCTCTTAAAATGAGGAAAGAGACTCTAATGACAATTGAAAATTATAAACAATACGCCGATGCATATAGAAACTGACAAAACATATAATGGTACAACTGGTAGTTGTTTGATATGACATTTAAGGTCACTTCACATCATTGGAAGTGGCAGGGGATTACTAGGAATCACTCGATGGAAACTGCTGGTTTTTATATAGCTACATCAAACTTGTGTTGTCAACAATTGTTCAAACTAGCAAACAAATGTCCTGTACTCATTTTGGACGGCGCATTTCTATTTGTTATAAACTATTGGCGGTCAAGGGCCATAAAATACTATGCGAGATGGAAACCTCTAAAAACGGGGAAACAAACTCTAATTACAATTGAAAATTATAAACAATAGGCCGATGCATATAGAAACTGACAAAACATATAATGGTACAACTGGTAGTTGTTTGATATGACATTTAAGGTCACTTCACATCATTGGAAGTGGCAGGGGATTACTAGGAATCACTCGTGGGAAACTGCAGGTTATTATATAGCTACATCAAGCTTGTGTTGTCAACAATTGTTCAAACTAGCAAACAAATTTCCTGTCCTCATTTTGGACAGAGCAGTTTAATTTTTTATAGACTATAGACGTTCAAGTGTCATAAAATACTATGCTAGATGGAAACCTCTAAAAACGGGGAAAGAGACTCTAATGACAATTGAAAATTATAAACAATACGCCGATGCATATAGAAACTGACAAAACATATAATGGTACAACTGGTACTTGTTTGGTATGACATTTAAGGTCACTTCACATCATTGGAAGTGGCAGGGGATTACTAGGAATCACTCGAGGGAAACTGCTGGATATTATATAGCTACATCAAACTTGTGTTGTCAACAATTCTTCAAACTAGCAAACAAATGTCCTGTACTCATTTTGGACGGCGCAGTTCTAATTGTTATAAACTATAGGCGGTCAAGGGCCATAAAATTCTATGCGAGATGGAAACCTCTAAAAACGGGGAAAGAGACTCTAATGACAATCGAAAGTTATAAACATTAGGCCGATGCATATAGAAACTGACAAAACATATAATGGTACAAATGGTAGTTGTTTGGTATGACATTTAGGGCCATTTCACATCATTGGAAGTGGCAGGGGATTACTACGAATCACTTCAGGGAAACTACTGGTTATTACATAGCTACATCAAACTTGTGTTGTCAACAATTGTTCAAACTAGCAAACAAATGTCTTGTACTCATTTTGGACGACGCAGTTCTATTTGTTATAAACTATAGGCGGTCAAGGGCCTTAAAATACTATGCGAGATGGAAACCTCTAAAATTGGGGTAAGAGACTCCAATGACAATTCAAAACAATAAACATTAGGCCGATGCATATAGAAACTGACAAAACATATAATGGTACAACTGGTAGTTGTTTGGTATGACATTTAGGGCCATTTCACATCATTGCAAGTGGCAGGGGATTACTACGAATCACTCGAGGGAAACTGCTGGTTATTATATAGCTATATCAAACTTGTGTTGTCAACAATTGTTCAATCTAACAAACAAATGTCCTGTACTCATTTTGGACAAAGCAGTTTAAATTGTTATAGACTATAGACGGTCAAGGGCCATAAAATACTATGCTAGATGGAAACCTCTAAAAACGGGGAAAGAGACTCTAATCACCATTGAAAATTATAAACAATAAGCCGATGTATATAGAAACTGACAAAGCATATAATGGTACAATTGGTAGTTGTTTGATATGACATTAAGGTCACTTCACATCATTAGAAGTGGCAGGGGATTACTAGGAATGACTCGAGGGAAACTGCTGGTTATTATATAGCTACATCAAACTTGTGTTGTCAGCAATTGTTCAAACTAGCAAACTAATGTCCTGTTCTCATTTTGGACAGAGCACTTTAATTTGTTATAGATTATAGACGGTCAATGGCCATAAAATACTATGCTAGATGGAAACCTCTAAAAATGGGGAAAGAGACTCTAATGACAATTGAAAATTATAAACAATACGCCGATGCATATAGAAATTGACAAAACATATAATGGTACAACTGGTAGTTGTTTGATATGACATTTAAGGCCGCTTCACATCATTGGAAGTGGCAGGGTATTACTAGGAATCACTCGAGGGAAACTGCTGGTTATTATACAGCTAAATCAAACTTGTGTTGTCAACAATTGTTCAAACTAGCAAACAAATGTCCTGTACTCATTTTGGACACAGCAGTTCAATTTGTTACAGACTATAGACGGTTAAGGGCCATAAAATACTATGCTAGATGGAAAACTCTAAAAACGGTGAAAGAGACTCTAATGACAATTGAAAATTATTGACAATACGCCGATGCATATAGAAACTGACAAAACATATAATGGTACAACTGGTAGTTGTTTGATATGACATTTAAGACCACTTCACATCATTGGAAATGGCAGGGGATTACTAGGAATCACTCGAGGGAAACTGCTGTTTATTACATAGCTACATCAAATTTGTGTTGTCAACAATTGTTCAAACTAGCAACCAAATGCCCTGTACTCATTATGGACGGCGTAGTTGTATTTGTTATAGACTATAGACAGTCAAGGGCCCCAAAATACTATGCGAGATCGAAACCCCTAAAATCGGGGAAACAGACTTTAATGACAATTGAAAATTATAAACAATAGGCAGATGCATATAGAAACTGAGAAAACATATAATGGTACAACTGGTAGTTGTTTGATATGACATTTAAGGTCACTTCACATCATTGGAAGTGGCAGGGGATTACTAGGAATCACTCGAGGGAAACTGCTGGTTATTATATAGCTACATCAAACTTGTGTTGTCAACAATTGTTCAAACTAGCATATAAATGTCCTGTACTCATTTTGCACAGAGCAGTTTTATTTGTTATAGACTTTAGGCGGTCAAGGGCCATCAAATACTATGCGAGATGGAAACCTCTTAAAATGAGGAAAGAGACTCTAATGACAATTGAAAATTATAAACAATACGCCGATGCATATAGAAACTAACAAAACATATAATGGTACAACTGGTAGTTGTTTGATATGACATTTAAGGTCACTTCACATCATTGGAAGTGGCAGGGGATTACTAGGAATCACTCGAGGGAAACTGCTGGTTATTATATAGCTACATCAAACTTGTGTTGTCAACAATTGTTCAAACTAGCAAACAAATTTCCTGTCCTCATTTTGGACAGAGCAGTTCAATTTGTTATAAACTATAGACGGTCAAGGGCCATAAAATACTATGCTAGACGGAAACCTCTAAAAACGGGGAAAGAGACTCTAATGACAATTGAAAATTATAAACAATACGCCAATGCATATAGAAACTGAAAAAATATATAATGGTACAACTGGTAGTTGTTTGATATGACATTTAAGGTCACTTCACATCATTGGAAGTGGCAGGGGATTACTAGGAATCACTCGAGGGAAACTGCTGGTTATTATATAGCTACATCAAACTTGTGTTGTCAACAATTCTTCAAACTAGCAAACAAATGTCCTGTACTCATTTTGGACACAGCAGTTCAATTTGTTACAGACTATAGACGGTTAAGGGCCATAAAATACTATGCTAGATGGAAAACTCTAAAAACGGTGAAAGAGACTCTAATGACAATTGAAAATTATTGACAATACGCCGATGCATATAGAAACTGACAAAACATATAATGGTACAACTGGTAGTTGTTTGATATGACATTTAAGACCACTTCACATCATTGGAAATGGCAGGGGATTACTAGGAATCACTCGAGGGAAACTGCTGTTTATTACATAGCTACATCAAATTTGTGTTGTCAACAATTGTTCAAACTAGCAACCAAATGCCCTGTACTCATTATGGACGGCGTAGTTGTATTTGTTATAGACTATAGACAGTCAAGGGCCCCAAAATACTATGCGAGATCGAAACCCCTAAAATCGGGGAAACAGACTTTAATGACAATTGAAAATTATAAACAATAGGCAGATGCATATAGAAACTGAGAAAACATATAATGGTACAACTGGTAGTTGTTTGATATGACATTTAAGGTCACTTCACATCATTGGAAGTGGCAGGGGATTACTAGGAATCACTCGAGGGAAACTGCTGGTTATTATATAGCTACATCAAACTTGTGTTGTCAACAATTGTTTAAACTAGCAAACAAATGTCCTGTACTCATTTTGGACGGCGCATTTCTATTTGTTATAAACTATAGGCGGTCACGGGCCATAAAATACTATGCGAGATGGAAACCTCTAAAAACGAGGAAACAGACTCGAATTACAATTGAAAATTATAAACAATAGGCCGATGCATATAGAAACTGAGAAAACATATAATGGTACAACTGGTAGTTGTTTGATATGACATTTAAGACCACTTCACATCATTGGAAATGGCAGGGGATTACTAGGAATCACTCGAGGGAAACTGCTGTTTATTACATAGCTACATCAAATTTGTGTTGTCAACAATTGTTCAAACTAGCAACCAAATGCCCTGTACTCATTATGGACGGCGTAGTTGTATTTGTTATAGACTATAGACAGTCAAGGGCCCCAAAATACTATGCGAGATCGAAACCCCTAAAATCGGGGAAACAGACTTTAATGACAATTGAAAATTATAAACAATAGGCAGATGCATATAGAAACTGACAAAACATATAATGGTGCAACTAGTAGTTGTTTGATATGACATTTAATGCCACTTCACATCATTGGAAGTGGCAGGGGATTACTAGGAATCACTCGAGAGACGCTGCTAGTTATTACATAGCTACATCAAACTTGTGTTGTCAACAATTATTCAAACAAGCAAACAAATGTCCTGTACTCATTTTGGACGACGCAGTTGTATTTGTTATAAACTATAGGCGGTTAAGGGCCATATAATTCGATGCGAGATGGAAACCTCTAAAAACGATGAAACAGACTCTAATTACAATTGAAAATTACAAACAATATACCGATGCATATAGAAACTGACAAAACATACAATGGTACAACTTTTAGTTGTTTGTTATGACATTTAAGGCCACTTCACATCATTGGAAGTTGCAGGGGATTACTAGGAATCACTCGAGGGAAACTGCTGGTTATTACATAGCTACATCAAACTTGTGTTGTCAACAATTATTTAAACTAGCAAACAAATGCTACTCATTTTGGACGGCCTATTTCTATTTGTTATAATCTATAGGCGGTCAAGGGCCATAAAATACTATGCGAGATCAAAACCCCTAAAAACGAGGAAACAGACTCTAATGACAATTGAAAATTATAAACAATAGGCCGTTGCATATAGAAACTGACAAAACATATAATGGTACAACTGGTAGTTGTTTGGTATGACATTCAGGGCCATTTCACATCATTGGAAGTGGCAGGGGATTACTACGAATCACTCCAGGGAAACTACTGGTTATTACATAGTTACATCAAACTTGTCTTGTCAACAATTGTTCAAACTAGCAATCAAATGCCCTGTAATAATATTGGACGGTGCAGTTCTATTTGTTATAAACTATAGGCGGTCGAGGGCCAAAAAACGCTATGCGAGGTCATAACCACTATAAACGAGGAAACATACTCTATTGACAATTGAAAATTATAAGCACTAGGCCGTTGCATATAGAAACTGACAAAACATATAATGGTACAACTGGTAGTTGTGTGATATGACATTTAAGGCCTCTTTGCCATATTGGAAGTGGCAGCGGAATACTAGGAATCACTCGAGGGAAACTGCTGCTTATTACATAGCTACATCAAACTTGTATTGTAAACAATTGTTCAAACTAGCAAACAATTTCCCTGTATTCAGTTTGGACGGCGCTGTTCAATTTGTTATAGACTACAGCATACTTTTATTATGAAGAATTGTTCAAGCTAGCAAACAAATGACATGGCTTTATTTTGGAAGGCGCAGTTCTATTTGTTATAGACTATAGACGGCCAAGGGCCATAAAACGCTATGCAAGATCGTAACCCTTGGAAACGGGGAAACAGACTCTAGTATCAATTGAAAATTAGAAAGAATAAGCTGTTGCAAATAGAAACTGACAAACCATATAATGTTACAACCTGGTAGTTGTCTGCTATGACATTTAAGGCCACTTCCTCCGATTGAAAGTGGCAGGGAATTACTAGGAATCTCTCAGTGGAAACTGCCGGTTATTAAATAGTTACAGAAATATTGTGTTATTAACAGTTGTTTCAACTAGTGCGAACACTATGCGAAATAGTAACCACCAGAAACGGAGAAGAAGATTCTAATATCAATTGAAATTTATAAACACTTCGCCCGATTGGAGGTGGCAGGGGATTACTAGGAATTATTCGGTGGAAACTGCTGGTTATTAAATAGCTACAGCAACATTGAGTTCTCATCAATTACTTCAACTAGCAAACAAATGCAATGTGTACATATAGGACGACGCTGCTTTATTTGTTATTGGCTGCAGGCGGTGAAGTACGATATAAGGCAATGTAAAATCGAAACCACTGAAAGCAAGGTGAAAGATTCTAACAACAATTGAAGATTATAAACAATCGAACGTTGTAATTGGAAACTGTCAAACTGTCTGGGATGCGATTCCTGACACCGCTCGTTCTGAATATATTCGCTTAACCTACGACAGTGAAACGAATCCGCAAAATACGCACAATTCAGGATGTTCATTCGAAAGGATGGAAATTTGGTTTACTATTCGTTAAAAACATTAATAAATTAAAGTTTTGACAATTAAACTAATACGGTCGGAACGAAATGGACCCCTGATAGTAACACTACAGGCGTTTAAGGGATTGTTTATTGATTTGTTTCTTTCATTTAAATATAATAACGCTAGTGTTGTATAAATACGATATGGCGTTCGGTGCTTGTTCAAGTTTATGAACTCGGTGTGGATTGGGGCCGCTTATTATTATCGCCCCGTACCTATGCAAAACTACTGGCAAATGTCTCACTATAAATTTGCTCATATTTATGAAAATATGCTCAATGTTCATGTTCTGTGGTACCAAGAATATAAGAAGCACACACAAATTTAAAAGTGTGCAAGGGATCAGTAACACAATAATTAAAATCAAATAATAGCATCTATTCAAAGTCGTTTTAGGATTCTGTTTTGTTAATACACATAAATCAGACAACTGGTGCCCTAATAAAATGGAAAACTAAATTGTTGCTAATAAAGAGAGCCGGGAAAATTCACGTACTGTTAATTGTTAATTGCTTGCTTCATTTAAATGCAGCAATGCCGCTGTTATAAAAATTCAAACTACTCGCAGGGCCAGTAGACAGCGATTCGACTGCGTTTTCCTAGCCGCGCGGTCCATAAGAATTGGCAGTGCGCGCGCACCTCAAATACTTATAGCCGACCGAATACTTATAGCCGGGCCTACATGCTACGGTAGCATGAAGGCCCAAAATATATATGGGAGGTAGCGTGTAGGTATCACATATTATATATATATATATATATATATATATATATATTATATATATTATATATATTATATATATATATATATATATATATATATATATATATATATATATATATATATATATAATATATATTTTCACAAAGTCTTGTGCCTCCGTTTTAATATTGGTATTATATTCCTGTCCTCCTGTCCTCAGACACTAATTGCCCCATGCTTTGTTAAAAATATTTGTGAACATCTCGATACCCTGTATGCCATGGGGTTGCAGTATGTCTGGAGCAATCTTATCATGTCCGGCCGCTTCATCTCTTTCCAGAAATTTTATTGCCTCGGTAACCTCTTCTATCTTTATATGATTAACATCATCTTGCCTATTGTTTATTGTCCCATTCGGCTGGACTTGTATTATTTCGTTATGGTTATCAATGTTCTGAAGTTGTTGTTGCTGTTCCTGCCAGCATTCCATTATTTCTTTTCCTTATACCAGGATGTATTAATATTAATTAATAAATAAATAAAATAAATAATAATTAATAAATAAATAAAATAAATAATAATTAATAAATAAATAAAATAAACAATAATAAATAAATAAATAAAATAATTAATAATCATAAACTTTTAGCCATGATTCGTTACTTTGGGTCTTTGCATTTTAGACCTTTGGATCTTCTCTGCAATATGACTTCCGGCCCAACACAATCCTTATAAAATTGAATTAATTTTGGTTTCATTTCATCATAAAATTGTAAATTTTTTAAAATCGTCTCCACAAATAAATCATTTTTATCCCCACTGTATACAATGAAATAACATATATTTCTTCCCGATATGGCTAATTGGCCTTGTATCTAAAATAAATATCAATTCCTTATTATGTTGTTATAAGTAATACAGGGTGATTCTGAACTAATCAATGACATAACATAAAAACGAGAAAAAATAAACAAAAGAAAAAGTCGGTTAACGGGAGGGACATAATTTCAGAATCTTCCTGTATATCAATTGTTTGTAATGTTCAGATGCTACTCACTTGATAGTAGTAATTATGATTTTGTTTTAATGCTATAGTCCCGTCCCTTTTCAATTCTAAACAAGGGACTAGTTTCCTATCAACTGCTGTTCTTAGGTTTAATCCCAGGGTAGCCACTTTATGAAGACATTTCACTTCAATTATCTCCTCTTCACTTATTATTCCTGGAATAAAGATAAGATGTAATGATGGAAAAATAAGCACTTTATTCACTTTTACCATCTGGAGAAGCACCCAAAAATCCATTGTGTACATCAACAAACAAACCACTTTGATGAACGGATTTACCATATATTGAAACAAATTTTTCAATAGCCACGTTCTCATACAGTTTCCCGTATCTAGTGGCAGCTGTTTCGAATACCTTATGATTCAAAACTTTTTTAACTAGTGAGTCACATGGCAGTGCTTGTCTTCGCTTAACAACGTTTCCAAAATTGGAAGCAGTCAGCCTACATTGGCGTTCTCTTAAATAATTGAGGTTATTAAACTGCCCAACTGTTTGTGTTTGAATTTCTTTCTGTTGTTCCTTGGTTACCTATAAACAATGGTTATGAAACCAGGCACCTTTATTTTAAATTAAATTACGAACCTGTAATCTAGCGATAAGAGTGTCCACTTCCTCCTTTAAAGATGTTTCATCCAAAATAATTTCGGAGATATTTGGAGCATAACCTAGAGTATTTTGAGTACCATCTATAATCTGTTTAGAACGCTTCCTAGTGCGTAATATATTCCGCCTATCATTTGCTAATTTTGTTCTTCTATTTATAAAAGAGGACATGTATTTACCAACGGTACTATGAAATTTCCGTTTCCAAGCAACTTGGTGCCAGTTAATTCCTTCATTGAAACTCAATCCAGATAAATACGCTCTTGTTTGAAAACTATCACGTTGAATCAGGTTTAATCGTTTTCCCATATTAAAACGTGCAACTAGGCTCATAAAAAGTTCGGCTATGTTGTTGGTTTCGTTATCAATTACAAGTGCAGCTTTTGTAATAATTTGATTTACTGCTGAATACAGATAGTGGTGCGCGCCTGTACTTTGCAATAATGGAAAAAGTGTAGTGTCTGATGTTCCTACACTCTTGCATAAAGAAGGCCTGCATTGCAAATGATTTCCAAATACGTGATTGATTGAATTTCGGACATCTGACTTTAATGTCACTACATCACCATGTGCATTAATAGATATAGCCTTTTTTGCGGCCCGTATCAGGTGATCTATTCTTGCCTTTGATAATAATTTCCTGATTTCCAAAGACACACCTTTGGTATTACTTTTAAGTTTATACAATTGCTTACTATAATTTTTCATGAGATGGTTAGTGCACTCAACTTTCTCAACCTTAAAAATATGATACGATTATAATATATGTTCATTAAAGCATTGACAATATATGTTACCTCCATACCGTAGGGTACAACTTCTCTAATTTTGGAAAATACTGTAGAATCTCCGTCAGCAATGAATTTTTTATAACGAAGATTATGCATTTCTATGCTTCTACAGAACCCTTCCACAACAATATCCGCTTCCATAGCCGATGATGCTTTGTCAAAATTTTTAAAGCACACGTGCTTACTGACTTCACTATTTGTACTCTCCGCCCTTGCACAGATAGAACAGTATTTATTCCTAACCCCAATAAATAAAAGTTTGCGGGTAACCTTGCCAATAATTACAGCCTATAAATATAATAACAAATATTGTGAAAAATTATAATGTATGTACAGCTAAAGGGCAGTTTACTTACCAAGCCAGATGATGCATTGTAGTTATGCCCGTAACTACGCTTCGACCAGCAGCCATCTAAATATACAGTGATGAATGGAATGCCATCAGCATCAATATCTCCTCTTGTGAGGGCTAAATTTGCTTCTTCCTTTCCTGCAGACTCCATTGTTTCCCACAACGAGTTCTTCCATACCTGCATACATCATTATTACTTTCTATCATATCAAATAAATAAAACCATCTAACTGACCGTTCCCAAATGTCGTTGAATTTTGAAAAACATTTTTCTTGGCATTGCGGGAATGTCAAGAACACTCAAAAATTCTTCAAAATGTGCAAACGTACTTCCAGCTGAAAGTGTTCCCCAAACGGCAGAAGTATTTATTTCGTCGTTCTTCGTATTACTAAAGAAGACTTCTTCCTCACAAATATTACATTTGTAATAAAAGGTACTACACAAACCATTACGTTTTTCGCGTGCATAAAATAGTTTTCCTCCAGTGCATTTTCTGTTATGTTCACTTTGTAAACATACACTCTTACTTAATAAATATCCTATATCAACTATTCTAAAACCACTAGCACTAGGCAGTTCTCCCTCCTTCTCTATACATAATTGATGGTTCTCGATGCTACAAAATATATAAAATTGTATAAGATACTCTCAGAAATACTTATAATATTAAGTAGAGCTTATTTTACATACCTTTCATATTCATCATCACTTCCACTGCAACTATTATCATGTGCTATATATGCACCATTTCCAGATGTTCTTGCTTGTCCCATATTTGCAGATGAATTATTACATTCTACAGTAGTAGATGTAATTTCACTTTCTACATCCATATTATCAATGATACTACCTAAAATGGATGTTACGATTCTATTCGCGTGTACTTTTCTTTGCGCTTTTGCGGCCTTATTGTTTTTAGGCACATTCGTTAATTTAACTCGTCCCTTGTCTAATATTGTAAAATTAATCGAAAACAGAGCAACAATTCGATGTAACGGCGCGTGAAAAACTAAGACGTGGTTTTCGTTTTGTGGGACGAGGAAGACCCCGGGAGTTCCGAATTCTACAAGCGCGGACCAATCACGAGATGGTAAATTCTAGATTCACCAAATTCCCGAAATCTATAGTTGGACGTTTTATGGCTAAAAGTTGTAATCCGTTATTTTATTGTTCGGGCGTTTTATGGCCTAATTGGATTATCTCTAGTACATCTTCTCCAAAAGAATGCCTATTTTTATCAGATATTTCACAATTGTGGAATTCGTATGGTTTAGTGGTTTAGGCGAACTGCTCACAGATGTTCTTTTAATATGATATTAAAATTGCATCTGACTGACTGTTGTCTTCCTTCATATGCTGATTTATTTAATTTAAATGCTTGATTTGTTAAGTTTATGTATTCGTGTTTTTTTAATTAAAAATGGGCTTAACTCATTAGTTGTCTTGGAGCCTGTGGTGTTAATTTTTATATCGTAAATGAGCCTTTCGTCTAAACCATACAAATTTTACATTTGTGAATTAGCTGATATAAAATAGGCATTCTTTTGGAGAAGATGTACTGGATATAATCCAGTTAGGCCATAAATAGCCCAATATGGATTATTTATCATTAGACGTCCATAAAACAAGACGGTATTCGGGTATTCTCGAAAAAAAACATCAAAGGTAATAAACCATTCACTAGAAAGTCGGGAGTATTATAATAAATTTATTTCAATTCTGTAAACTTATCCCTGATAATTATAAAAATACGTTCGCGGAGTATGGTAGATACTCCGCGCTAATTATCATAACAAAACAATGTTTGGGCACAAGCAACAAGTTGACCACGTCCTTGGACTGTACAAACTATTCAATTAATAAATTTTAATCGTGCTGGCAAGTCAAACTGTATTTTTGCCTCAAAAATACGATTATAATGTATCCCCTAGTCGACCATAGGGGCCAGCACTTGGCAGAACATTATTTGACCGTTTCAGGACTGGTTCTCTAGTATCGCAAGTGTGAGATATTACGCTCGGGCACCGCCGCCTTAATATAGTTCTTGAATAGTTATATGAATTAGAAATTAAACATGCACGCATTATTAGTATTCCATCCCAATAAGAACCAATACGTTTGACGTTTAATTGACTTTTACTTTCATAATATGTGTGCAATGATGTCGTAAATCAGAAACTCTAAAATCTAAAAAGTAGTAGTAGAATCATTTGTTACTTACGTATGTGAGATCCACGGTGTGGCGAAGGGACGGGGATCTGCCTAGAAGCTATATAAACCACATTTATGTAAATATAAATTTATGTCTATCGGCTTTCGCGATTTTGCATGATGTTCTAAAGTTAGTAACAACAAAAACTAGTCGCTTAAAGACGTGGTCAAATAATAAACCGTAACAATAAGCAAAATTATACAAATTGATTAATAATCAATTAATTATATTTTGCGTCAATACCGTATGAATAATAAATATGACAATAGTATGACTGTCTTCATCTTCGACATATCCTATTGATATACAGTGCGTCCAGCGACTATTGCATCATCAAATAAATCCTTTGCCAAGACATTTTATTAAATAGCAACCTATATATTTTCTAGTACTAATCATAATTAAAATAAATTTTCGAAAATGAAAATTAAGGATATATTTATATTATCAAAACAATAGATAACTATTTAAAAAGCGTTATAATTTGGTATTTATGTTGATCATTTGACGTGGTTAAGTCAAAAATACATTCATATGGTACATATGTGCTTCGGAACAAAATTAAGTTTTTACTTACTAGGTGATAAAGCACAACTTGTAGATGCCTGACAGGGTGAAGCAGGCCTCCTATCTATTTAAAAAAACACATTCTCAGTGATTTTTTTAAACTAGTGATGGGATGATATTTCGTATTTAACGCGAAAGAATCTTTAAAAATATGGATTTACTTACTTCGTTGTGAAGACTCTCCACTTCTACCGACTAGGACTGCTATATCTGGATTTAATGGGTACAGTCAGCCAGACATCTTGCCCATATTAATTACTTTGTCATCTAGCCGGTATATCTGTTTGTAAGTCACCAGATCGTGTCCCATAAACGAGGCTGTGATTTCAAGATCCATCCCTATCAGGTTCCTGTACTGCGTTAATGTACTCTTTATTACTTTAGGATCGACAGCTGCTTCCTTGGCATACTTAATAAGCAGTACCCCGCCATCTCGAGGTCCTTCCCCGCTTGTAGCGAACACATACTAAATGTTGGTGCGAGACCGGACAGTATTCTGGAGGAGATAATCCAGAATCTCCGCATGTGCTCGCTCGATGAGACAGCCTACAACTCTGCTTCGTTTACCCTGGATCTCCATGTACATGAATCGATCCGCACTCTGCTGCAGCGTCAACCTCTGGAATTCGTCACTGCCAAGGTCGATTGGCTCGCGTCGCATATACTCGGCCACTGACATCCTCGCAGCCTCTCCAATGCGACAACGATTGTGAATGACAATGAACGTCAGCAGTGCGTCGAAGAGCTTACCGTATACCTGCGAGGAGAAGATTGTACGTAACTGAGTGTTAAGGTATATAATCTACTCTCGCAGGTATCCAAGGACGGTAAAGATCTCTCTCTGCTGCGGTAATTTTGTGCCCTTTTCGTCTTTTTCTACAAAATTGGCACCAATCAATTCAATAAATCGACTAAATTACTCACGCTTCCTGAGCGTCTTAAGCGCTCCTTTGGCAACGCGCCTGGACCAATCGCTATCTAGCAAGTCAACGAAACGACACAGTTTCTCGGTCGACTGCTCTGATTCTATCAACATGGACTAAAAAATATGAAATATATATATATATATATATATATATATATATATATATATATATATATATATATTCTTATAGATATGGTTTATGTAGACTCACTTACTCTGGCACACATCACTATTTGCCTTAGAGCAGGCCAGTGCTCTTAGCAAATGAGGGTGTTGCATACAAACGGGTACTTTAGTCATAATCAGAGAGAGACTTGGTGGCCTTTACTACCATGCGAAACTGCGACGGCTGTATCATGTCCATGAAACATTTCAAGGCGAGGTTTAGTTCCCTCGCTCTTTTTAAATATTTTGCGGCTTCTCGCATATTTTTGGGAACATGCCGATCGCCATCTGGGCGATTCGGCTAGATCGTCGGGCGCTATACGAGTTTTTAAAAATTCATTAGCCTCTACAGGTATGCGTTCCTCTATGGCCAGTGCCGCAGAAATGGGTTTAAGTCTACGGTACCTCACTCTAAAATAATTTGAGTGAATAAAATTTTAAATATGAAATATTTTTCTTACCTTTCCTCTCTCGTGCCGGCGTAAATACCGTTGTATGACGTATTCCTTGCAGTGCGGACAAGGCACCTTCTTGCCAATTGACTTTTTCTGACCGATTTTATCGGTCTCTGAGCACCCCATGTTGTGCTTGTGAACCGCCTTCATCCTTAGAACGCTAACAGCTCTCTATAAAGTAAGATGGTTATTTGCAGATGCATTTAATAAATAAAACTTTAATATTTACCTTTGGGAGGTCGGATCTCTAGCAGCAACAACGCGGGGCTCATCTCCGTGGACATACCTGTGGTGCATTGGCAAGTTCAGCACCTTGCGCTCACAGAAGAGCAAGGGTATGCCTTTTTCTCCCCATATTCGTTGTTAACGAAGTTAAATACACAAAGAACATTCAGAATTTTCAGCTCTCTAACTACGCTAAGCAAAGAAAGACATGTATAAAGTTTATATTTTTTGCAACACAGAAAGTTTATACTGTAGTTTATATACTACTGTTAAATAATAATAATAGCCTATCTGATACAAATTATCGGACCAAATAAAAACGATACAATCGGGGTCAAGGTTTACTTTCCGTAATATTCCCATAATAATAATAAAGCTGAATAACAAATTGAATTTTTAAAATTTTAAAAAATCGTTTTTACGAAGAAAGAGTACATGGGCTTGCTATCAAAACTGCTGTCTCTCAAAGCTGTTTATTCCGGGCAATCCCGGCCGTCGCGTCGCATCGAATCGCTGGCCTAGACGAATACTTTTGCGCGTCGATTTGTTGTTCGCGTGATAACCATCAGATACAACCGTGGCGACTAGTTTTACGGTCGAAGCCGCAAAACTGACGAAAAATCTATCTGAATACTCGCCACATACAAATCCGTATGTCTGTGGTGAATTTGTCTCTAGGATTGGCTTGTCCTGTGATTTTTTTGTTAATATCGCGATCCATGTCAATTGCATGTTCAGTTTACAAATGTACAGACTAGGCTTCTCGGATAAATGTCTGTCTTATGGAATAAATTTTCACTAGTAGACTTTCACTCGCTTGTGTGCTCATAAACCAACAGATTAATTCGAAAGCTAGGCTAACCGCATGAAAAACGCACGAAAAATGATTACTTTCTAGTCAGCTATTCTTGCGGCTCTGCAATTCAATGGAAAAAGAAGAACAAAATTAACGTTATTTCGAAATAACGGACATTGAAATGTATACTATGAAATATGTTGTAAAATTAAATCTCAAAAACGTAGTCTCCGGTGGGACTCGAACCAACAACTCCGGTTGTCGTTGCGCCACGGAGGGCACTGTACGCGAGATATCGTAATGTAGCATACTAGTTTTAATGAAAAATAATTTATTCCGGCTATATTGGTCATAAAACGTAAAAAGTGGCAGTTTATTGATTTTTAATTTTTTCGCGACAATAATACTTTTCTTATACCTGTACTAAAAATAACTAATTATAAAACATACTTCATTGCACTATATTCTGTATTTTACAATTTACATGCACTGAACTAATTAGGTGCTGAGTAAGCATACTTATATTACACTACTTAAAGTATGCACATATTATATACGTCACTTACGAAGATAAATAAAAAATGTTGCACAAATCACAAGTGTCAAATTGACTGTAAACTGATCACAATATATCAAATGTTAAGAAAATAATTATAACTATTACTCATTAACACAGAAGAAAACGAAGGAAACTAGATACGGTCGAAACACGAGGAGCTCTCTGGACAATGAAATTCCGCAGACTAAAATAATGTTATCGTTGCTCGGCGTCGACGGTGTTAGTGAAGGAAGCTGCAGTCCGTTGCCGGGCTCAGCTCTTCGTAAGACAGGCACGGGGAGGGTTAAAAATCGCCAGGCCGCCTTACGGGGAAGATAGGATCTACGCTCGGCGTCGAGGATGTTCTTGAAACGGTTCTCTGAGTCGTGGTGAGGGGGAACCATCACAAAAGGAATATGGGGCACAATTATCAGTGTAAGCTGATAGCTGCAAGGAAATAAATCGATCCTTTGAGTCTTGGTGAGGGAGGATCGATTTACCAAAGGTAAAAAGATAAACTCAAGTATCGGTTTCAAAGCGATAGTCGAGTAATTTGAATCAGTCTTTTTTTTGTGACGCATGGCCCGGGAGTGTACAAATCTTCAATAAGACCAATCCCCTCTTCATGAGGGATGACAGTGTCAGATTCTTACTGACTAAAAAGCACTCCCGCCTGCAACATAGTGAAAAAATTAATTTTATATATGCGTATATCAAATGAATGTAATCACTTAAGAAGTTATTGTGGTGGCCATGTTGGCCAGTCCGGCAGGGGCTTCACAGGAGGGGTTTTGGCCTAATTACGGATGATCTGTAAGGATCATCCTGGGCCTTTTATGTTTTCAATCACGATTTTCATCGTAATTGGAAGATGGCTTTACTGATTCCATTGGATGCTCTTCTAGCCTTTCATGGAATGCTGAGGCAATCTGCTTGAAGTGATCGTACATCAGAACATACTCCTAGCTCGCGTCTTATTTGTTTGTTCCTAACATACCATGGGAAATTTAGGAACATTTTAAGAGTTTTATTTTGGAATCGCTGCAAGCTCGCCCAATTTGTCTTTGTCAAGCATCCAGCCCAGATAGGAGGTAAGTTTTTGTCTTAGCACTGAGCTAACGATGCTCAACTTATTTCGTATACTGAAAACGCTGTGTCTCCCGATTAGGGGAGACAGCCTGCCAGCGGCTTGTCTGGTTCTCACCAGGGCCTCTTTCAGGTGTGCGTTCCAACACAGCTTTCGAGTTAGGATGAGACCCAAATACCGGACGGAGTCACTCCAAGGAAAGCTCTTATCAAATAGAAGAATATCAACCGGTCGCGCCAGTCTTCTTTTGGGAAAAAAAAACCGAGGTGCTCTTGTCCGGGTTTTCATCCACAACTCGAGTTCGTTTGTGGCTGATTGCAATCTTGCAGCGATTGTTTTTCGGTGTGTCGACCTATATTGAGCTATCATTACTTTATCGCATCGCGGAATATCTGAGAAATAAATATTAAACAGATATGGCGGGATACTGAACCTTGGGGGACTCCGGCGAGTAAGGTTCTCTCTGACGAGAGACCGTTCTACAGTTATACTTTGAAGCTACGTTGCTTCAGGTATGAAGCAACAAGACGAATCACATAGTCCGGATATTCATATTGAATCATTTTATAAAGCAGGCCTTTAGCCATACTTTATCAAACGTCTTCTCAACATCGATTAATATCGCAGCCGTGGATCGTGTTGAAACCCTCCACAATGTATTTCACGACTCTATTGAGCCGATGCTGCGTAGAAAGGAGAGCTCTGAAGTCGTGTTGTTGATCAGGCAAAATATGGTTTGCCTCGGTGTAGTCGCGAATTCGGGCAAGAAGAACCCTCTCGGCCAGTTTGCCGATGCCGGAAAGTAGGCTGATCGGTCGGTACTTTTGAGGAAACTTACCGTCCTTGCCTGGTTTTGGAATCATCACGACCGTCGCAACTTTCCATTGGGATGGGAAATGCGACGTTTGGTACATAGCCTTGAAGATGTAAGTGAGGCAGACAATCGCCTTTCTGGGTAATATACGAAGGGCAATGTTAGGAATATTATCCGGTCCCGGAGCTTTCCTTTTTACGCATTTCTTGAGGAATCTCCCCTGGGGTGACGAGTCTTGGCTGAGGGTCATCGCCCCCGGGGGCTTCTAGAACGCGCTTTACTATGTCCGTATAGTTTGGTTCACATTGGCTTTCAAAGTTGTCAGCTAATGACTCGGGTTTATCAGCCTCAGTGTAAACTAATCCATTGCGGCCGTGAAGAGCCGCGGGAGTTGTGGGAACTCTGCCCAGACGGCGTGCTAGTTTCCACAACTTCTGGGATGTTTCGTCTGTTGACTCGATAAGTTCAAGCCAGCGGAGATTCTTGTGCTCTTGCACGGCGATACTTGTAGGTCAAGCATGATGTGCAGAATTCTTACGTATATTGCTGTGCCTCCCTTCGGAATGCCGATTCTATCCCTACGAAAAAGATAATAACCGGGTATGTTACATCTTTCACCCGGCTTAAGGAACGTTTCGCAGACGATTATGACATCGATATCACGCTTGTCCAAAATATCGGTTACCTCATGTAAGTCTGATTTTAGTCCGTCTGCATTCCAGAAGGCTAGCTTAAAACTGATTTCTCTAGCATTCTGGTGTGCTGGCATTTTTAAGACGCGGCAATTTGAAACTAAGGTCCCAAAGTGCATTCTATTCACCAACAGTGATGCCCCTTGCGGTTCGGGCTTGAATAAATTCCGAGAGGCGGTTGATGCGCACCTTATCGGTCAAAGGGGGCTGTGGTAAATTGAGGGGAAGGTTGTGCCGGGGGGTGGTCGCTTGGGGGCGGCTGGCGCCCGAGAGGCTGGGGGTGGCTGTAGGCCAGAGGGTGCCGGAGGGACAGATGCTGATGGCGAGTTTGAGTCGAAATATCCAAATATTTAGCAGTGGTGGCATTGGGAGATTTCGCTCGTTTGAGGTTCTTTCGGGACTGAACCGTCGTAAATCCCTCATCATCTGAAACGCCGACAGTGTCACTGCTCGGTGAGGTTTCGGTTGACTAGCCGGAGCCAGGACGGGAGCTTTACCCTTGTAGTCGGGGTGTTCGGTGAGCATAGGCTCGATATCTCGCTCTATTAGGGCGAGAGCGGGAGAATCATCCATCGCATTTACATGCTCTGGGGGAGGTGGGATTGAGGCGAGTACTTGCTAAACAGAGGGCACGCGCGATGGCAACGGGGGAACTCCTCCTTCGTACGTTTTCCAGAAGCCGGCCTATCGGTAATTAGGGTCTTCCTGGCGTAGGAAACGGGTGAATCCGTCGTCTGAGTCGTCCTATTCCTGCGGGGAAGGTGGTCTGGAGGTTACCGGGACGGAAACTGGTGGTGCTGTGGAGCTGTTGGTAGACGTCTTCAGAGCCGGAAAGTCTTCCGGGTTGATGTTGATAGCCATCAGGGGCTGCGGCTTGGTCTTGGTCTGGGGTGAGACGCCGAACTGGTTCTTGTTTGCTTAGATACGGCGTTGGGGTTGAGGTCTGGGTTGCGTATCCTCATGGGAGGATACGTCGCTGAAGAGTGACGGCAACACATTAGTCGACGGGGAGGCACGGAACCCGAATTTGGTTTTGATGGATTTAATCCGGGCCGATGTGGTGGTTGGGTAGGGGTCTACGTCGGGGCTTTCTATAGTCGCGCGTGCACTGTCCGCATAACTATTACGCTGCCCTACTCCGGGCAGGTCTAAGGGCGAGAATTGTTTGCCCTTTTTCTAGGATTGTTCATCATTGAACGAGCGAGTTTGCAACCGAGTGAAAATTGTCTGAAAGTGCGACTGGCGTGAACTGGCTTACGCTTACGCGACAATTTGTTTTCATGCCTTCAACACAGGATTAGGGAGGAAATGCAGAAGTTTTTCCATACAGAAAAGGCTTCTTCTCTCTTAACGTGCAGTCTATATTTAAATTATAAGATACGAGATATCGTAGGGCGGTGGCCAGATGCTAATATATTTGATAACTCATATGTTAAGTATAGATTTCAAGAACATGAATTTAGAAACGGTTTATCATTAGGTGATATGTGCATACCCCTGAAGGCAATATATGATAACATCCGTTCCCAACCCACAAAATAATGTTGACCATTTATTGAATGAGGCCCACATAAGAACAAGAGGTGTAGTGGAATTTGGAAGCGCCGCTTTCCTTGTCTTTCAATTGGATTAAGGTGTAAAATGCCAATGGCACAAAATATAATACTAGCAACAGCCGTCTTGCACAATATTGGAATATGTAATGGCATTGATTACTTTTACTTCAAGAAGATGACAATCATAAAGAAATAGAGGAAGATATCATTCATATTGAAAATAATAATTTGTATTGTATAGTATTTATAAATTGCGTTAGAAACTTGGAAGGTAAACAAAACAAATTAAATAATAATTACACAGAATTGTTTCAACATTTTAATTTGTTTAATTCATTGTTACGTTTGTAATGTTTTTCATTCGAGCATTATGCTCCTCTGTTGCAAAGAGTACTCTGCGTGCATGCTCGACCTCCTGTCTCTTTTCGCTATTTTTAATATAATCTATTTCAAGATCTGTCTTTTGCAGCTCCTGCTCTTTTGTATATACCTATTAAATCTTATCGACTATTTGCCATGCTGAGAAAATGGCTATCTTTAGATACTACAAGAGGTGTTGATTTTGAAATTTCTTGGAGTTTGCAATGCGGCTCTAAGTGTTCCAATTCAGATCTAAAAATAAAATAAAATAATAAAATCAATAATCTTTGTGTAATATAGAAAATAACCTGTGTTGGTAGTTTTTGTATCAGTGACTGGGGCAATCACATTCACTGTTGATGTTCAGGGGATCACTGTTTCATAGTCTACTTCCGCTCCAAGATCAACATGTTTTTGAAATACGAGGCATATCCAGAAAGTAAGAGTACTGATTTTTTGTAGGTTTAAAATTTTTTATTTAAACAAAATAATTACGTGAAACTTTAGTACATAATAAAAGCTATTTTTCGACATAGTCGCCATTCCTCTCTATGCAGGTGGTGTAGCGAGGTGTCAATTTTTTGATGCCTTCCTCGAAGTAGTTTCCCGCCAACTCCTTCGTCCACTTCTCCAACTCCTTCTTTACCTCCTCGTCGGTTAAAAACCTTTTTTCACCCATGTGCAGCTTGAGGGAGGTAAAGAGATAGTAATCTGAAGGTGCTAGATCAGGGGAATGCGCGGGATGGTTCAGGACATCCCATTTAAACGAGGCGAGCAGTTTCTTCGTGTCGTTGGCCGTGTGTGATCTGGCATTGTCGTGCAGCACTCCTTTTGTCAGCATGCCTCTTCTCTTGTTCTGAATCACCCTCCGCAATTTTTTCAAGGTCTCACAGTATCTTGCAGAGTTGATGGTCTCCCCTTGAGGCAGATATTCGATTAAAATTATGCCTTGGCAGTCCCAAAACACGGATGCCATGACTTTCTTGGCTGAAATTGTGATTTTGAACTTTTTGGCGGAGGGTGAAGAGGTGTGACGCCACTGTTGAGACTGTCTTTTGGTTTCGGGCGTGTGGTGTGCTACCCAAGTTTCATCTCCAGTTACGATGGAGCGGAGAAATTCATCTCCATGGAGTTTCCCGCGCCTCAAAAACTCTTGCCCGGCCTCCACTCGATTCAACTTGTGCTGGTCTGTCAGTTGTTTTGGGACCCACCTCGCGGACAGTTTCCGATATCCGATGGTTTCTGTGATTGTTTCGTGTAGTAGAGATCTGGAGATTTGCGGAAACATCGCAGAAAGTTCATCCACAGTCAATCTGCGATCGTCACGGAGCGCATTTTCAATTTTTTCCGCAATTTCGTCAGTCACAATTGAAGCTCTTCCGCTCCTCTGATCATCATGCACAGACGTAAGACCGTTTTTAAACTCGCGACACCACTTGTACATATTCGTACGATTCATAGCTTTATCACCATATGCAGTTTTAACCTCATTATAAATCTCAAATGGAGGTTTTCCCTTCGAAACGAGATAACGGATGACGCCGCGTATTTCGCACTTGGCGGGAGATTGGATTGACATTATTCACGAAACTTGTTCTCGTGTTAACAGTTCTCAACGTACTGTCCTCGAACCGGTCTCGGTGCAAAGGGGAGGAGTCAGGCTACACTGCCGTGTGGCCAACATGATGAAAATAAAATCCCTCCGACCGTGAGAGCCTCAGTACTCTTACTTTCTGGATATGCCTCGTATATGATAACAGCAGCACTAAATATTAAATTGAATGTCCAAATAATATAGAATGAAGTAATGAGGGCATTTAAAATATATATTTGTAAATAGAAGCTTTTTTGAAAGAAGTAAAATATTTTATTATGTTCATGATGTTGAAATATGATACTTTGAAACATTTTCGGTTGAGTCACTTTGACTTTAACTTTGAAATAACAATATAAATACCGTGAGAGAATATTTGCATTATAATTACTATATTTTATCGTGCTCATAAAGATTTAAAAACGGAGAGAAATGAAATCCGTTCATCGTCTGTTATACCTATTATTTTGCAAGAAAACTACTACATGTTTACACACCATTTTTGCAAAATATCCAGTAGTTTTTCGATAACGTAGAGAAAAAATGTATCACAGAACAATGGACGCACATATTCATTTCAGATGATCATGTGGATCATAAAGATTATTTTAACCAACATTATATTTTTCCCCGCACGATTACAATACATTATCCATACTTCGTAGTAAGTAATGAACATAATTTAGAAAAAAAAATTATATGGAATTATTCTTGTCCTTAGGTACAAACAAATTATAGATTCATTATAATTTTAAGATTTGATTCTAACTGAACAACTAAAATATTTATTCGAAAACTAAATAATTAACTTATTTACTATAATAGACTTTACATACATAATAATAGATAATTAATAGATAATAGATTTTAATTACAATTAGATATTATATTAAGTGTCATATTATAACAGACTTACCTATACCGCGCGCTCGTATTTCATCCGGGTACCCAAGAGTGCCTATTGCAATAACGAAAGATTATGACGTATTTAACGGATACAACTCGTGCGGTGGAAGTTACTGAATTATAAATAGCATTCCACGCCTAATTCTGCATAGAATTACATCGGGATTCGTCAGACCAGGCGGAATTGTATGAAATCTGCCCCCAAAATTAAAGACACATTTAAACCGGGGATTACCAGAAACGGAGTAACCTATCAGCCAGAGAAAAAGAAAGAGAAAGTTGATGAGTGACGTTTAAAGCGCGCTGCTGAAAAGCGCCACACTCCTTTATTCCCTGAACAGAAAACACAATTAGAGAAGGAAGTGTTGGTTGTATTTGGAGGAACGTCTCGGAAGATATGCACGAAATATCTCTTCCGGAATCGATAAATATAAACCAGCAATAGTGACAATTACTATCGGTCCACGAGATGCTTGCATATCGTGTATGACGTCACAAGGGTTTGAAAGTAAATCGTCGACGGGGTAGCTGTTAATCAAAATAGCCCACTTATTTTCGCTTTCGCCCACCAACTGGCTTCGGTAGCGGGCGTGAAGTTTTCCGACTCGTAACGTCAACGTTATCAGCAGTTTCAATATTGGCGACGCGGTGGAGCTTGCGCCGCTCGCGACTATTTTCATTATCCCAATGTGCATTTGAATTAGTTGTTTGTGGGTTCCGCATCTGCCGCTCTCGAGAATATGGCTACTGAAAACGCACCGTAGACGAACGCTCAAACGATGGTGGTTGGCGCTGTCTAGTGTATTGCGTGCAGTTCACGCAGGAGCGAAATTGCTTCGCCGGTACTCCCTAACGCCAGCGAGTCGGGAGGCGATTTGACTCGGAAAATGGCTAAAATTCGTATGAGATGGCCCTCCTCGTATGCCGAGGTTAAATAACGCGCTTCGGTAGCTAAATTTGCGAAGAAGTTCGTGTACGCGCACCGTCTGATGGCCGATATGTTCCGGCGTCAAGCGTAGCTCACGTTGAGCGGTATGCCTCCAGAATTCGTCGCAGTACATATTTTTGAATTCCGCATAATTGCTACAGCAATCTACGACGTCAGTGCCCACGCCACTGCCTCGCCGTGGAAAACAAGGTGCCCGTAAATCAAGGTCATTAATTACTTAAATTAAAACAAATACAGCATGCTGTTGAATATTTCAACCATTATTTTATCATAAGTCTTTCGAAGCGTTAGTTCTCTGCTGCCTCAAAATCGATTATTTTTATGGACATGGTTTAAGAGTAGCAGTGACAACCCGAGATTTTTTAAAACGCAACCAAGCACTGTGTTTGATAGTAAACCTGTACCGATAAAATAGTGGTAGATTCGTAAGGAAATACTCTTATTATTACCGATAACACACCAACATCTTCTGGCAGAAACCTTGAATTAACAAGCGTCTCCTTCGAAGCGATGCATGTGTTACTGTCCGTAGACTCTTCATGCCTCTGATAGTGCATAGTTTTCTGTTTGAAAGTTGGTGGCCTGCCGTTATTCTTATGGCTCTCATAAGATCTTGGTCACTAGTAACTCTCTATGTACTTTTGATTCAGAATACCGTTTTGGTAGTGATGCTAGCCACTGTTTGTATCTCAGTATTGGTGCTTGCTTTATTGCCACCTTTTTCGAGTTCTTTCTTCCTCTTCATATCTCATCTATTTCTTTCTGATTATTTCTCACCCTCACTTTCACTCTCCGTTTTTATTCGCCATACATCGACTAAATAAACAAAAATGCAATTACACTTTCTAAATTTTGTAGATTATTGTTAATAAACAATAATAAAGAAAACGCGGGAGTGGCTCTCTCTGGTAAGCTGAACACATATTTTAAAACCCACTAAATACTCATATTTATATCGATCTAGCGCCTTGTTCCGGGCCTCCGTCACCAAGATGCAGTTGGAAAATTGGGCCAGGTCAATATAATACTATAAAGAACAAAGGTCTGGAAAGTTTACACTTGTCCGAAGTACCTCTAATATGTAAAAGTTTGGTGTGCGTATTCAAACCATATTATACGTTCAGACAATAATATGCGTAATGGCTTCATGTAAACTCGTATTTGTGTAGTGCTCAATTGCAAGAATACATATAATTAAATTGTTGGTGATAAAAGTAATCAGTCAAAGTATTTTAAAAGTGGAAATGTTGAAAGGGGAAATAGATTCTATTAGCTCACCTTTTAGTACTTATGTTGAAGCCGTTGGTAAATTTTATATTTAGTAGACCACTTTGATGATAATTCATTCACTAATAGTTTGAAGACACGTCTACGTTTTCTAGCCAATCTTACTTTATTTAATGCAGGATATATGGACAATGCTGCTACTCTAAATTTAGTATGACATGGTCATTTTGAGGAATATAGTTATACAGTTCACCCTTCTGCAATATTTATTGAATCAAATTCATATAGCCCTGCCATACCTTGTAAGGAATAAAACGTTCTTGTATTGAGTCAGATCATAATTATAGTTTGCATATTTCTGAGGTCTTTAATGTGAAATCCAATAAGACAACAGTATTGTATTATAAATATTATATGCATTTAAATGCAAATGGAGTCGCAGACAAGTATATGTATGTGTTTTTTCAGCAGTAATGATCTTCTACTCTTCACACCTATATATTGTCGAGGTGAAGTGGGAGCTCCACCATAACGTAGAGCGGAGGTTGGCGGGTTTACAGAGGTAACTCAGGTTTGGGGTAGTGTCGCACAGCATCCTGTGCGGCGTTGCCTTTATTACCTAGTGTACTTGGTGACACCTTGATCAATACATTCGACTGATGATAGCCTTACAATCTTAACTGGAGCTTATAAACTAAATTAATCTGTCGTCGCTGCGATTCGTGACATCACGCACGCGGTTCTCTGCATGAAAACGGCGGACACTGGCCCGACGACGAAGTACCTGACCTGCCAAAATGTGTATTCGTTTCCTAGTTTGAATTGTTGCTAAGTGTCGTTTTACAAAACAATTGGGACACTTAGAGTATTCCGCCATTCGATTGTGCGTACGGCTGTTGAGTCAGCGCTCAGCGGGCGTTAGCACGAATGTTTAATCGCGATTGCGACGCACGATCGTTAACTTATGACGACGGATTAATATAATAATATATAATATATCCCTAAATCCCATTGATATCTAATTAATTACATGTTCTTTGTGACATGCCCCTCTTTTACAAATTGCTCGTCCTAGGGCATTTTATATCTAATCCTAAATCTAACAAAGTATATTATATTAATTTAACCCGCACTATGTTGCAATATTTCACTTAAACACTATCCCGCACTATTTTTAACTTAGTCTATTTCTACAAGAGTCTTTGGGGGCCGGATCCACGTCGGGCACAAATCTAAGGGTGAGGCTCTCCAATGACACGGTGGTGATGAGTCGTAAGTCGTAAGTCTCCTGGATTCGATCTCTTGACATCCAGGAGCCCTTACGCTTCTGGAACTCCTCTCTGGGCTTCCAGGTATCCATTTTCTTCCGGAGCCCCTCTCTGGGCTTCCAGGTAATTCTCTTCCAAGAAACGCGTTACATTTTTCATCTCTCTCATTCATCTCAGCTTCCTCAGGAACTCGCTTCTGACTTCCGGGGGTCGGTGCGCATTCCGACGTCCCGGGAAATGCTTTGGCTATCTCAGTAGCTCGGTCCTGACTTCCGGGTAAACGCCAGCAGCTGCGTCTAGAAGTTTCGGAGGGCCAGTCCCTTCCAAAAATTAATTTAAATATGAGGCGACCAATAATAATTGCCACGAACATTATCATAGCTCCTAGGGCGACGTACAATTATGTGTCGTGATCCTCTTGGTGCCCATGAACCGTAACGGGAGTGGCTAGCAGGGTTGCGGGAGTTCGTCGAAAGATCAGCCATAAAATTTCAACCGACAAGCAGACGTTCCATAGAAAATACGTAGAGTCGTTCCAAAAGGCGGTTGCTCTGCCGTGGTTATTCAGTTTCTCGATGTGGCTTGCTTTGGCGCAGCTATACTCAGTGTTGATAAGGATGATGTTCACGTGAGGTATAGTGACGGAACAGTTTGCAATCAGACATTCGTTGATGTTTCTATACGTGGGGTGTGCCCAATTAGTAGGTTTCGTGACAAATGATTTGAGGGTCGACCAGACGGCTGGGAATCTGGTGGAAATTAGTGTCTCTCTGTTCGTAACGAGACTGCAATTATACGGTATTTCTATCCTAATAGCTCCTGGGTGGCTATACATTTCCTCGTTTTAAAATATCTCTCTGGTTGGGCATTTGATAATTGTAGTCTTCTCTGGGTGGGTCTGCATGAACTGGTTTTCTTCGGTTTGAGAAATTAACACAGTTTTTCCCAGATGACAGCGTAGGGGGCAGTATCGTCCGATCTCCTCCACCGTAGCTCCTCGGAATATCATCCTGGCGCACTGCGGGCTTTGCAGCGGGTCAGATGAAAACCTGGGTAAGTAGCATAACATGTCGTGGTAAGGTCGACATTGGTGCAAGTCTGGACCGGCGATGGATTTGATTTCTTCCGATTCGCTTGCAGCTACGTAAATATTGTTGTGGTTGACAATACACGTCACGTCTGGAATGGAGATGATGTTAGGTGGAATAGTTTCCATTCTTGGCCACTCCGTTTAATTAGGATTTGTATCGTGATGGTGGCTGTGTTCCCCGTGATGCTGCAATCTGTTATGGGAAGTTGATAATATCGTCCGATTTGACTTTGTGAAATAGACACCTCGTGTTGCTTCTGGCTTAATTTATTTTCTAGGTGACGAAGGTTTGCATGAATTCATAATATCGTTGTAGTTTTGGCTATGCGATAATAGAGAGTATCGTTTCTTCAACATATAAATGTTATAAAAACTACGATGTGCAGTATTCAAATGTGTTGAGCTAGAGTTCCGTACTTTTCTGTATCCAAAGCTTCTATATTTTTCATCCTGCTTTCCAGTATCTTCAGAGATTGTGCCATTTCATTCTGATATTTCTCGAATACTTCGGAGTTGTTCCTTAAGGACCGTAGATTCCCTGGTAGTCCCATATTGAGTCGGTTGATAGTACTTTTGATATCTTCATCCTCTCCGTGTATAGTGTCTAACTGCTGGTGTGCTGCAACCCCGCAAACCATGATAGTCGATTTCTTACAAAGTCGATTGATCTCTTTCTAAAGCATCCAATAGTTCCCGTTCCGGTTCATCTTCTTCCTTGTAATTGGTTGATAACACCAGCCATGTCCGCTGAAAAGATTTAAGAACTCCGTCTAGTGCGTTTCCTAGTTGAGCCCTGCTCATCCTACACTCCGGTGCGGCGCTCTGTCTACACTCTGGATCCTTTGCGTATGTAGGTTCGTATTCCTGTTGGTTCCAGCTAGTTGTGTATGTGATTGGGATGCTAGTCTCGTATATCTTGACATCTGGTAGTAGTTTCCAGTATATCCCTGCGGTGGTTTGGACGGCCCCTCCGTGGATCAAGTGTCTTCGGTGTAGTGGGATGAGTATGAGGGAAATCACCGTTGTCGCCTTGGGGGATTATGAGCTCTGTGCCTTTTCTCCGCAAATACAGCCTGCACGACGTAGGTAATTTTAGAGCACCGTTCCAGTCCTGGGCGGTTTGGGTCTTACTTCGTGTAGTTCGGGCCTGCGGCTCTGGTTCCTCACTTCCTCGCGACCGCTCCCCTTCTGGCTGCGGCTCAGGGTCGTCACTTCCTCGCGACTGCTCCCCTTCTGGCTGCAGGTCAGGTACTCCAAAATGCAAAACTAAAATAATTTCAGTGTATAACCAAAAATAAACTCCAATTCAAACTCCAAAACACTCCAAGCCAAACACTTGATATACAAGTAAAAACGCGAAACTAATCAATGAAATACAACGAAACACACAACTATAAATTCAGAGCTCATAAAGAATCAACACACACAGCACAGAACAATGGCTAGAATGCGAGTAATATTTTCAACCTGTTTGTATGTGTTTTCCTCCCTAATTCATTATTTTCAGTTAATTTCAATTCAAAATGCAATATTATCAGAAATATAACTTATAAAATTCGTAATCAATCACGGAACCCGCACTCGCTGGCTGTGCTTCAACGTGTTGCCAAAATTTTATAAGGAGCGTAGATACGCGGCCGACGGTAAAGTGAATCGAGTTATTTTGGAATCATCTTCCACAGCACTTAGTATTCGCTCAGTAATAATTTTGGTACTGGTGCACTCCATACAGCAGAGGTATCAGTTTGGCATGCATTTGCTGCTTTAGGTAGTAAACTACTTTGTTAATTTTTATTGTTGTTGATATTGCCAACAATGCAAAATAAAACAATATCGGGAGTGTTTACATCACACCTACAATTAATGTGTGTTGGTAAATAATTTAATTCCATTATGTCTATTGGTACTGTATTATGACTATTAGCTGCAAAAAAACATAGTGGATCCTCTGGTTTGTGTATTTTAGGAAGGTCATAGAACTTGGGGAACGTTGAGTTGAACACTGTTAGTCGAGTGGATATTACATTTCTATAAAACCTCGTCTTTCAGGTGTTTCGCCCACGCGTTATTCTTCCTTTTATATGTTGAGGTAGAGTTGTGGCCCATTAAGTTGTATGTCTTAAGATCACCCAAGAGTTCCAAGACCTTCTGATGGTACGACATCGAAGTTATAGCCACTGTATTCGCCCCTGTCTGCCTATAATATACCAATATTCGGAAAAAAGGGGTTGCAAGCCAACCAGTCTTAGTATGATCCCTCAAATGGCCAGAGGCCGATTGAGGATCAATAATTGATTTCACACTCGCAACGAGTCTGACTATATTGATATCGGAAACCGCAGAAGGAACACAGAACTTCGTTTCCTTTCATTGAACCCTAACATTTAGAAAAGTTTCAACCGTTATATTGACGAACCATTTGCTATTATGTTTAAATAGTCTGTCATTGAATTTGTTTGATTTGAAACGCAAACATTTATTAATAATTTTTAATTTTATTGATTTGAAAGTTTAATTTTGAAAATTTTGAACTTGAATTAATTTGAAATCAGCATTGGGGAATCTAGAGAGAGAGAGACATTCTTCACAATATCTGTGAGTGATCTGAAGTTGTTAATTTGCTTGTTAGTGACACCAATCTCAAAATTAAGTATATGTCTCGCTAATCTGTTTCTGAAATTCAGTATCTTGTGTCCTACCTAACTGCCCGCGATAAGTCGCCGCAGGATGTTTAAGGCTAGAGGGGACATGTAAATCTTTCGGGGAAGTCAGTTTCTAAACGAATAAAGATAATTGAAAAAAATGAAATGCATTTTCATAAGATAAAAATATCGAAAAAAGAAAAGTGAACCAAGTCCACCTGAGTTCGTTTCGAGAAAACGCAACATATGCGTTTGAGTATTTATTAATTCCCTGTCATAGTTATTGAAATTTTTAAATATAAGTAGTCTGTATCTATATTATTTGTTTTCAGTTATTTTCAAAGATTTACATTATTTTAGCTTCACAGCTGGTTTAAAATTAATTTGGACTATGGTTTACTTTTACTCAGATTTTTTTTTATCGCAATTCAACCAAATATGACTTATTATTTTCATAATATGAAAATATTAAGTCATCTCGGTGTGAAAAGTAAAAACAAAAATTAATTTTAAAATATTTTATTTAAATATACTTTTTAGTAAATAAAAACAATAGTTGATCTCATTTAATGAGATTAAAATATTATAAAAAGAATTTTTATTGAAACAATATTTTATTAAAAATAGAAAATAGTTAGGTAAAACAGTAGTTCAGCTCATAAAATATTATAAATAGGCAAAACATTTTTAAAAAGGTAGTTGAGCTTATAAAAGAGATTAAAATAGTAGGTATAAAAGTCATATTTTGTATTTATCATACAAGTTTTTTTTAATGAAACAACATTTTATCTAAACAAGAAATAGGTAAAACAGTAGTTGAGAAATTAATGTACTACAAAAAGGCACAACATTTTTATTTATCATGTACTATTATTCAAAAACAAGATCATGTCCATCACTGTCATTACATTCTTCTGGAACTTCACTTGACCTGGTGTTTTTTTGTATTGGTTATGACTTATAAAAGTTATGGCACATAGAAGATATGAAAGGAAGTAGTTTTATTATTTTTCTTGATGTTGATTTCCTTAAATGCACCTTATAAAATATAGAAAATGCTATGACATTTAAGGCCAATTCGCCCCATTTGTAATAGTAGGGGATTACTAGAAATCACTCGAGGGAAGCTGATAGTTATCACATAGTTACAGCAAAATTGTATTATCAACAATTCTTCCACCTAGCAAGGAAATGCCCTGTGTTTGGATGGCGCAGTTCTATTTGTTATAGACTATAGGCGGACAAAGGCCATAAAACGCTATCCTAGTACGTAACCCCTAGAAACGGGGAAGCAGACCCTAATAACAATTGAAAATTATAAACAGAAGGCCGTTGCAAATAAAAACTGACAAATCACCTAATGGCACAACTGGTAGTTGTTTGCTATGACATTTAAGGCAACTTCGCCTCATTAGAAGTGATAGGGGACTACTAGGAATCACTTCGGGGAAACTGCTGCTATTACATACTACAGCAAAATTGTGTTATCAATATTTTTTCCAACTAGCAAACAAATGTCCATTCATTTTGGAATGACGCAGTTCTATTTGTTATAGACTAGAGGCAGTCAAAGGCGATAACGCTATGCAAAATCGTAACCACCAGAGACGGAAAAGAATTAGAATCTTCTTATCCATTTCTAGTAGTTGACAATTGAAAATTATAAGGAATATTAATACTTAATTAAAATTTTATTTTTAAAAACTCAACAAAACTCATGCTTTCACAAAACAACTAAAATTAAAAAACAATTCATGAAAGTTGCAATGAAAGCTTTTAAGAGAGCTGTCAAGAACAACTGCGCAGTGGTTCACTTTATCATCGACTCTCATTCCGTCTGGACTTTTTTCACTTTTTCAGTGAATTTTACAAATCATTCGATTTGGTACATCCTTAACAGTTTCCGAAAAAGTGGACTTGGTTCACTTTCCTTCTGTTCCACTCATATGTGGGTGCCCATCCTGTATAACGAAAATAGTATTCGCGTACTGGAGGAAGACAGTCGAATAGTAGTTAAATTGTCTTCACGTAATTAATTTGTTCATATCCTTGTTATGTATTCAGTCTAGTACTCAAAAAAAATTATATTTTCTAGATTCTAATTATCGTCGCATAATTTTCATTTTTGCAGGATGTTCTCGTCACAAAATAAGCAAATGTTGATTGATGAATATCGAATTTTTAATAAATAAACAGAAGACTATTTCTTCATTGCGCTGAACAATTCGGCATGTTGTTTAATTTGCCGTGATTCTGTAAATGTTTCTAAATATAATGTAAAACGACATTATTTTCAAAAGGCGTCAGGCAAATATTATCGTGATAATGTCGTAAATACAAAGTTAACGATTTGAAGAAAAGTCAGCCCAACAAAATTTACTTTAAATGGCTTTCAATCTGTCGTCAGATTCAAAACTAAACTAAAGTTCCCGGTTTAAAATTGTATTTATTGACAATGGACGAAATTACTCGTTCTACTGACACGGCACAGTTTCCCAACAAAACAAACCTTATCCCGATTTTCTTGGTCGCTTCTATCTATGACAGCTAAAAGAGAGGGACTCGAAAAATTGTTAGAAAATGATACTTTTGCTATGAAAAAGACCCGTTTAATGTATTCCACTACATCATTAAAGAAAAGAAAATTTAAAATGTATCATGTTATGCATACTGTCATCAATTTCAAAAATTTCTCAAATGTGATGCGGAATATGGAGACATCGTTACTTGTACGAAGATGGCTGAGTCGGGGAAAAATGTGATAACGTTTTCATGATTTGCGAAGTGAAATCAAGACGTTTATGAAATCAAAGATACACACGTGCAGGAACTTGATGATATGAACTGGCTGGTAGATTTAGCAGCAAATGGAAGCATATTTTCGCATTTCAATACTTTGGCCGAACATAATTATTTGAATGGAATGAATAAACATTATTTTACTATTTTTACTCCTTTTTCGGTAGAGAGGAAGAATGAACCACACTAAAAGTAAGACTCGAAATAGAGTATCTGATGAACATCTGGAGAACACATTAAGATTTTCTACTACATTCATTGCATCAGTTATCGACACATTAACGTTGCAGATCCAAGGTCAAGTATCGCGATAGTTTTTTTTACACATATGTTCTTCGTGCATGTTGCTTAACCTTATTAATCATAGAATAATTTGTCTTTTATACATTATATGCGTATACAAATATACTTATATATTGCTTATATGTATTGAATACTTAAATCGTTACACTTATTACAAGTAGGAACATATAATAACCATTTTCACTAAACAAGCAGTTAGTACGACTAATCGAAATCAATTTAAAAAGTAACAGAAATGTGTGACTTTGACGGTTTGCCATCACATGGCGTAATCTCTCTCACGCTTCCGTTGTGGCAAGAAATATTCGTGCCAGCCATAAAATATGCTATATATGGCAACTAAGCATGTTGATAATAGTTCTGATTTCGATCGACAGATGATAACAGGCAAAGACATCTGGTTTGCCGTCAAAATGCTCCATAATATTAAACATCTAAGTAACTTTTAATTCAATGGTTATAGTAAATTATTGCGCTATTCTATTAGACATATTGTGTGTATGTGCTTTGAAGAATAAACGAACACATTATTCTAGCTACTCCGGCAAATATACAAGACACTCAATTGCCCAGGAACGCAATTTCTTACAATTAAGCTCAGAAAATAAATAATGATAGTTATTAGTCAGTAGCGTGCTACTATTTCGATATATCTGACTAGAGATTTACCTATATAGCAATTAGCCAAGCAGAATTATAGAAGAGTGTTAAAATTAATTATAAGTAGTAGTAGTACTCATCCATATCTCTGGTAAACTACATTAAAGTGTATATGCTGCAGAATGAGCCGTAATACAAAGCGGAAAAAACAGTTATATGTATATATGATTATGATATATGTTTTCTTAGTCTGTTTCATTCTTGTATTGTCTTCTAAAAAGTATTTATCGGTGCCCTTTTTATTTCTGGTCACTTCAAAATGATTTCTTCTACCGAAAAATTATTTTGAATAATATAATAAAAGCTTCGATATTTTCTAACTAAAGAAATATAATATCATACCATCAGGCGATGTACCTAGAAAATATGTAAGATGAATAATGTAGGATGAATATTCCACATTCGTATACTGTCTGTTTAAATTTTTGTTGGAATATACATTTTGCAACGGATTCATTAATTATGCCATAATCTATTGCATGCGTCCTCAGAGAAGATAGATACAGTACTTGTTTTTGTGGTACGGTGTTTGATCTCTCTGTTTACAAATTGTTCCAAACTTTGAGGCTGTTAAGCTGTGCCTTGTATGGCTTATGGATAATTGATTATTAAATTGGCCGATGGTATTTTTGGCTATATATTCTATCTCTTCTTTCGTAACCTATAATTTAATATAATAAATGGTTGCACAACATATTACTTTATGTTACAATGCATGAATAAAGAATTGTAATTGAGCAGAAAGAATATTTTTATGTGTAGATCCTCTTTATTAGGCCCACTGATTTTCATCTCTTTCGTTTTTAAATTAACTACTGCATATGTTGTATGTGTTTTGGTTCAACTCGGCCCAGGCTTTCCCGCCCATGTTCACCAATTGCTATTTTCCGATTTAAACTCCACCCCCAGGGGTTTATCTATATTGTTATTTCTTATATACCAAGGTGCATCTGCAATGTATCTTTATTTGTGTGCACTTTATTTTGAAAAGTTTGGATATTTTTCGGGTTACTTTTTTTGTGCAACCCTAGAGCTCCACGTCCATACGGGTTTTAATACTTGCTTGCACATCAAGAGCTTGTTATGTATTGACAGTGCGGATTTTCTTCCCATCAGCCAATATTGTAATTCTTCAAAAAATTAGAACAATCGCGTAATGTTAAAACTATTTTTTTTAATTTCTTTTAAAAACATATATTTCTTTAAAATAATATTCTATTTTAATTATTATGATACGTATGATAAAGTAATGTGCACTGCTAAAACTAATCAAGACTGAGCTCCGTGAGATAATAGCCAGATCCAGAATTTGGTTTAAAAATATTCAGCAGTTTTTCCGAAAACTTTATTAGATTCTAAATACACTCTTCTTCAAATCATTACCATTTTTAATCATAAATAGTTTTTTGCTTTAGTTTTTCAATACACGATTGACGCATTAAATTTTGGATACCTACAATAAATGTTTATGTGCCTCATGCCCGTACGTTACATGTCTTTCAATCTTAGAATATACGGAGGAATCCCCATCTGCTATAAAAGTTCTACATTTTACACTATGCATTTCGTTGCTTAAATTAAATCCTTGGACTATTATGTCTCCCTCGAATGCAAAGGAGAATGCTGTCCAATACATCCGTTTTCGCCTCAACACTTAAGCATTCAGATCTGGCGCAAAATGTGCAGTACTTGTTACGAACGCTAATATACAAAACTTTAGAAGTTGCTTTTCCGATTATAATAACCGGAAATGTATACATATAAGATCGTATCAATAATTGTAAATTGTGTTATAATGCTTTGTTACAATTCCAGAATTTGCATTATAAACGCTTAGACCAGCTCGAACCAAGATATATATTTATATATGGAGTTCGTCAATATTACACTGACTAAGGGCCGGTATATTCACCGTTGAGTATAGTGTTCAGCGTAGTGATCACAGTAAACATATATTCAGCTTCCAGTAGTGGCAACCTTTCAGTAAAGCGATCTTACGGAGCAGATAAGTTACAAACGACCTGTAAGAGGTTACGAGGAAAATTCTAACCTCACTTTTTCCCTTGTTTATTGTGTACAAACGAATAACGTGCAACATGGATATTATAGATGATATAAATATTATTCTTGACGACGAGGAAATTGACAATATATATCGCCGTCCTTATAACACCCATAATCGCTATCATCATAGGGATAATTTAAATAATTGGGATGAATTGGAGTTTTTTCAGAGGTTTCGTTTAACAAAAAAAGCAGTAGTAAATGATGTTTTACCACTCATAGAAGAGGGATTTGTATATCAGTCAAATAGGTAAATAATATATTATTTTGTTGTTACGGTGCAATAATATAATTTATTCCAGAAACAATCCAATATCACCTTTGCAACAACTTTTATTGGCACTTAGATTTTATGCAACTGGTGGTTTTTATGTATCTGTGGGAGATTTTGGAAATATACACAAAACAACTGCTGCTAAAATTATATCTAGGGTTACCTCTCAATTAGCTAACTTGAGGCAACAATTTATTTTTATGCCTTCAACACAGGATGAAAGAATCCAGGAGCAAATTGATTTTATAAGAATTGCCCGTTTCCCTAAAGTTATTGGTGTAATTGATTGCACTCACTTTAAACTTCAGTGCCCAGGTTTGCATGTTAAATAGAGAAATTGGGTTTATTTATTTATAAAATAATAATTTTAGGAGGACAAAATGCAGAAGTTTTTCGAAACAGGAAAGGCTTCTTCTCTCTTAATGAGTAGTGTATATGTGATTCAAATTATAAAATTCGAGATATCGTAGGGCGGTGGCCAGGATCTTCTCATGATGCTAATATATTTGATAATTCATATGTTGAGCATAGATTTGAAAAAAATGGATTTGGAAATGGCATATTATTAGGTGATAGTGCATACCCCTTAAGGCAATATATGATAACACCCATTCCCAACCCACAAAATAATGTTGACCATCTATTCAATGAAGCACAAATAAGAAGAAGAGGTGTAGTGGAGAGGACATTTGGAATTTGGAAGCGCCGCTTTCCTTGTCTTTCAATTGGATTAAGGTGTAATATACCACTGGCACAAAATATAATAGTAGCAACAGCAGTCTTACACAATATTGCAAGAAGTAATGGAATTGATGAAGAGCTTCACGGAGATGAAAATTATGAAGAAATGGAGGAAGATATCATTCATATTGAAAATAATAATTTGTATCGTACAGAATTTTTAAATTAATTTAGAAACTTGTAATGAGAACAAAACAAATTAAATAATAATTACACAGATTTGTTTAAATATTTTTTTCATTCGAGCATTATGCTCCTCCGTTGCAAAGTGTACTCTGAGTGCATACTCATTCTCCTGTCTCTTTTCATTATTTGAATATACTCTATTTCAGCTCCTGCTCAGCAACTTTCTTCTGTATTTCTATTAATTCTTGTCTGCTCTTTGCCATGCTGAGAAAATTATTATCTTTATATATAGATACTACATGAGGTGTATTTTTTCGTAGTTTGAAATTTCTTGGAGTTTGCAATGTAGTTGGGCTCCAGTGTCCCATTCCAGATCTAAAAATAAAATAATAATAAATAATAAAATAATAAAATCAATCAATAATCTATGTGTATCATAGAAAATAACCTGTTTTATTAGTTTCTGTATCAGTGACTTTGGCAATCACATCCAATGTTGATGTTGAGGGGATCACTGTTGATTCAGGAATCACTATTTCACATTCTACTTTAGCTCCAAGATCAACAGGTTTTTGAAACATATGATGCTCACCTAAAAGAACTAAAATAAATTACTTTCATAACAGTAATTTTTATTGTGGAATATATTATCATATTCTAGGAAAAAGTTAAAGAGAATAATTGCATAAAAACTTGCCTGCATCTGAGTCATTCGTGCTAGGAAGATCTTCCACACTCAGGGATATTATTTGTAATAATTTTTCTTCTGCTGGTGTATATATTACTTGCTCTGCAGTACCACCCCCTGTTTTAAATCGCGCAGACCTGGCTCTGTTGTGCTTTTGCTTTATCATCCTCTTGATTGCATCATACTTTGTTTTTAAAACTTTTTCATTGCGATCAGTACTATTTATAGCATTAAAAGCTTCAGGCAACTCTCTCCAACAATTTTCTTTTTGCTTACAGGCCACAGCATCGGTCTGTTTATTTTCAATAACATGGGCTCTTTTCAATACCTCATCTATGAGGCATTCTGTTTCCATAACAGTGAAATTTGTGGAACGTGGTCGTTTGTTTCCTATAATATGATCACATTATGATTGTATGTAATTAATCAGTAGCTTTACAACTATTTATTCAGATCGTTATTATGCCACTGTAACTGTATTCAATAAACTCTTAAGGAGTATTACAAAACAAAAATAATTATGTGCAGTACATACCTGATTTAAACATTTTCTACTTTCGCTGGGAAATAGTTCTATGGCGAATGTTGGGATTCTTCAAACTCAACAAGAAAAATAACTTTTAGAACATAAACACGTGATAAACAGACACATAACCTCAAAGTAAGCTCACAATAACATTCATTCTATCTCCTTCCGCCTTGAGGAAATAGTTCGGCACATCTCACTCTCTCGACATGTACTACCCACAAATAAACATCGAAGTACTCAGTAAGTCTCCACTTACTACGGGAGAGCTATTATAGGATTAATATACCCGAAGTATATATATATATATATATATATATATATATATATATATCTATAGATTATATTTTCCCATAATGATGATTACAAATGGGTCCTAATTCATATTTCGAAAACACTTTTGAGCAAGGTGTAGGAATGTGTCGATGGCACTTCATGTTAAATTGTTAACTTTTCTATCTCAATCCTATTTATTAAGAAAGAAATTCATTAAGTTGAATATATATAATTTGAAATTTAACTCATAGCAATCAGTTGCTTGTAAGCATTGAAAATCATAGTCATTCATCGTCATGGTCTGTCATTTGTGAAGTACCAGGTCCTTACTCCTGTGAGTTATTATTCCACTGCTTTAGTCTAAATGGTGAGTGAAACATCATTATATATAATATTATATATTTGCATATTCATACTAAAAGTATGAATATGCAAAACAGCAACAAATAATAATGCAATAAGATATATGCATGGCTTTGAAACAATCACGCTCTCATATTAAATTCCTTTCATATATTATAACTAAAATTATCGTAAAGTCGTACTTATTTTTTCTTGACAAAATTGCGGGATCTTTTAGAACACCGCGCGTAAGCCATCATAACATCAGGCGTTACTAGTATTTAGAAGTTTCACCAGAATATAAAAAATACTTAACTACTTAATGCCTTATCAGTGTAAACTTTAAATTATTATACAAGCACCCACCCCCGTCAACGGCGGCGACGGCGGGCAGGGGAGGTAGAATACTATTAATGCCTCGTCGCCTCAATAAGAGACGGGGATGGAGAAAATAAGTCCCCACCCCCCACCTACGACGGCGACGGAGAAGGCTATTAATACACCTGTTTTCTGTGGTTAATCGTGGGTGGAGAGTCTATTAAAGCGCCCATAACCGTTTTCAGCTGAGGCGTAGCTTATTACTATGCGTCCACCCCCGCCAATAACGGGGACATTTCAATATCCATAATCAGATTAAGGCTGGGATTTAGCCTATACTTTCCTTATGGCGAAAATTGTGTAATTGTTTCCAGCTTTTAGGCAAAACTACGCCATGGAATGGCATACAATTTATGCAAGTGACTAAAAACACTTCATCCTTGGTATTGAAACTTAGTTTGCAAGAATTGATGACCAACATTTGTAGTTATAGCATGTTAAAGATTCGACTGTATAGAAGGTAGCAATCTAGTAGTTTAATCAGTCCCATATATATATTAAATAATCATATATCGAAAATTCAAGATAACCATGACCTATACATCCATAAGTATTGTAATATTTGAAAAATTGCTGCGTAAATAAATATCTCCTTCATTTTTAATGCTGGAAAGATTGGAATATAATTAAATGTCAATAAGGGTCATATTCGCAAACGTCACATATACTTTTTTGTAGAATTCTTTACAACATATGGTTGTTTTAATCAGATTAAAAATGATTTTTACTTGGGGTAGTTTTCAATAGATGTCGCTCTGGCAATATGAGTGAGAGTGCCAAAAACTTCCCATGTAAATGTTGTGTTGATATTGTTGCATTATATGCCTGGTCCATCGAAAATGTATATTCTGGACAGAGCAGCAAGGGTTCGCAGCGGATCCCTGGCAGCGGTGACTGATCAAAGGAGGCGTGGCAAGGCACATAATATAGAGCCGGGCACGCACTCTTCGTATCGCGAGGAAGATTTAGTTCTCGACAAAGTAAATTGATATAAACATATGATTCCTTAGATACGACAAGGATGATACAACAACGTATTGTATAAACTTAGTTATAATAAGTACGTACAACAGAAGATAAGAATTATACTCTTAAATATTATAGTAGTTGTATCGCTTTATATTCTAATTTCCCAGGAATTGAATTAATAAAAATAACGCTTAATTTAGTCTTCTCAATTTATTTTTATCCAATTAAAGGAATTTCTTGTTAAAGAAATCATATTATATATTTTTCATGTTCCTTTATATTTATAATGTTCACGCGATTTCTATGAAAATCTGTTTACCTTTCCAGTTTTTATTTTGAATTATTTGTTTTAAGACCAGTCCCGTTATTTTTAACAAAGAACACACCTGAATCGAATGTACATTTTTGATAATTTGACAAAGGTAACGTGTCATTTCTGTCAGAGTAACAACTTTTATCGTTTAAATAAAATACTGGAAGTAATTAAAAGAAGTGTGTACAAAATATATTAAACAGTTTTTTTTCCAAAATCGGAAAATTTCAGTTGGTAAACATTTCCCTGACCAATTTTCACCAAATAAACAGTCAAGACGTAGTTAAGTGAGATAATAGCCTTATCCAAATTTGTCTTGAGGATATAGTGTGCAGTATTTATTCGAAAATATAAAGGAACTAAAGTCACAGGGTACGCATGGACAGATAAACATTCACGAGTAATGGCCTTAAAATGATTGGATTTCAAACAAAAAAAAACTGCTTTATCAATATAATTTTTGATCTTGCATGATAAAGTAAAAACATATGTGATTATATAATTATCACAAAATAACCTCTGCAAAAAGGTAATAAGGAAGGAATTGTTATCGCGAAAAAAATCGATTTGCTAATTTTGATGTTTCTTTACGTTTCAAGACTAATATAGTCGAAATAGACTTCTTGGGAAAATGTCTGTGTGTATATGAGTGTGTGTATGTCTGTGAACAAAATTCCAGGATAACGGCCCAACGAATCGCGACCAAATTTAGAAATCGGCTGAGAATGTGAACTGGGACGATCCTGTGAAATTTTGATCAAGATCCACGGATAGAGAAAAAAACTTGGTAAAACCATTTCTCATTCTGCATATGCACCGCCAGTGGCTGCTCCAAAAAAATGTGCGGCGCAATTAACAACAAGCGACGTCATCGGCGGTGGCGGTCGCATGTTAAATGTAAGGTAATTAAAATGAAAATTAAAATGTCAAAATGTGAAACCAGAAAAAACCGAAAACTTAAAAAATGTGAAAATACGTGAAAAATAACGCTAGAAAACGCGTAAAACTATTAAAACCTGAAAAAAACGAGAAACCCGTGTAAAAATTAATGATTTTAAGTAGGGTCCTTGCATTTTAAATTTTTGAATCTTCTTTGCAAAATAATTTCAGGTCCAATACAACCCTTATAAAAGCTGATTAGTTTTGGTTTCATAACTTCCTCATACAAATGGTCGTCTCGATTAATTGCTTCAACAAAAAGGTCGTTGTTAACACCACTGTAAACAATAAAATAGCATGTGTTCCTTTTGGATATTCCCAATTGACCTTGAATCTGAAACAAAAATTACAATATAATAATTGTCTATCTTGTAAATGGTACTTGTTGAGAAAAAATAGACCTACTTGATAATAATAATTGTGATTTTTTTTTAATATTATTTGTCCGTTACTTATTTCCAAACAAGGAACTATTCTTTGTCTAACGGCCGTTTCCAAATCCAACCCAAGTGTCGCTACTTTATAAAGGCATTTCACTTCGACTATCTCCTCTTCACTTATTATACCTACCATTTAAATGATTACATATTAAAATAGTGACACAAGACTTATTACTTGATTGCTATTATTACCATCTGGTGAAGCCCCCAAAACTCCATCATGCACATCAACAAAAAGCCCACTTTGCTGCACACTTTTATTATACAAATCTGAAAACTTTTTAATAGCCACATCCTCGTACATTTTTCCATAACTAGTGGCAGCACTTTCAAATGGCATATCATTTAAAATAGATTTAACTAAAGAGTCACATGGAGTTGACTCTCTTCTTTTCATTACTTGTCCAAAATTTGAAGCAGTTAGTCGAAATTGCCGCTCTCTTATGTAATTGGTGTTATTAAACTGACCAACTGTATTATTTTCTATTGCTTTTTGTTGTTCACTGGTAACCTACAGAAAAAATTAAATATATATTTATGAAATGGAACATTAGTAAAGTGGGAATAATACACAAATTAACACAATTAATGACACGATAATTGCGATGTAACAAATAATCTTCAGTTAATGGTTCTCCTAGCCTACCTAATTTAAGGTTATAGCTAGTACATGTATATGAACCAGATAATATAAATGTTACCAGTAGATGAATTCTGCATGTACAATATATAATAGAATACATAATAGTGACGGAACTTTTTCCCCGTACATTTCGAGCCCTGATTCTAATATAACTCAACGAAAGTAATTCTACAATATATTTTTTCAGTGTGCCCGTTTTTTTAACCTATAGCATACGAATATCAATTTATTAAATATCAATAATCTGAATCTTAGTACATCTTAAGATAAGTGAGATTCCCATACTTAATATCAGACATCCTGCATAAGATAGTAGTTACAAGTAGTTAGCAGATATATTAAATTAGTTACCTGTAATCTATTAATAAGTGCATCTACTTCTTCTTTTAACGTTGCTTCGTCTACAAAAACATCCGATATATTTGGACCATAACTTTTTCCACCTGTGGTGTCTAGCGGACGTTTTCTCTTCCGTAAATATCTTTTTCTATTAAGTAATAGATTCGTTCTTTTTTCAATAAAGGAAGACATATATTTTCCTATATTATTCTTAAATTGATGTTTCCAAGCATGCGTATGCCAGTTTATTCCATGATTGTATCGTAATCCAGCTAAACAGGCCCTTGATTGAAAACTATCTCGCTGTACCAGGTTTAATCGTTTGCCCATATTAAAACGAGCAACGAGACTCATAAATAATTCCGACCTATTATTTGTTTCATTATCAATAACAAGTCCTGCTTTAAGAATAATATTATTTATTGCTGCAAAAACAAAGTGATGTGCCCCGGTACTTTGTAGCAACGAGAAAAGAGAATTATCCAGTTGTCCTATAGTCTTGCAAAGACTTGCTTTACAATCTAAATGATTTCCAAAAACATGGTTAATGGAATTACGGACATCATTCTTCAAAATCTCTACATCACCATGTTCATTGATATATATAGCTTTTTTTGCAGCCATTACCAAATTATCAATTCGAGATTTTACAAGCAGTTTCCGAATTTCTAAAGATACACCTTTGGTGTTACTTTTAATCTTATATAATTGCTTGCTGTAATTTTTTAGCAAATGGTTGGTACACTCCACTTTTGCAACCTCCATACCGTAAGGTACACATTCTCTAATTCTAGAAAAAACCGTAGAATCTCCGTCGGCTATAAATGTTGCATATTTTAAGTTATGCATATCAATGCTTTTGCAAAAACCTTCTACAATTATTTCTGCCTCCATTGCCGCAGAAGATTTACTCCAGTTTTTGAAGCAGACGTGAGTACCAGGTTCTACATTTTTTCCTTCTGCTCGTGCACAAATTGAGCAGTACTTATTTTTTACACCAATGAATAAAAGCTTGCCTGTGCACTTGCCAATAATAACAGCCTACAATAAAAATAATATATATATATATATATATATATATATATATATATATATACAGTGTTAAAAATATCTCCAATCTATAAAGAAGATTGAAATGGCATTTTAAAATTCAAAATAGTTTCAAAAATCATTTAAGCTTTACTTAAATAAGTATTGTAGATGGTAAGAAGAAAATTAAAATTTTAGATTTAAAAAACAAATATTTTCTATATCTGCTATCCCAAAAATACTACGCCAATTTAGGAATTGGGCAAACATATTGATTTAATGTAATAGGCAACGACGTTATAAGGCGTGACATATATCTAAACTCGGTATACATTTGTATAATTATTATAAATATATAATGTAACGAACTTACTAAACCCGATGATGCATTATAATTGTGGCCGTAACTCCGTTTAGACCAACATCCATCTAAATAAACAGTTATGAATGGAATTCCGTCTGCATCAATATCTCCTCTCTCAATTGCTAAAGTTGCTTCCTCTTTGCCTGCAGCTTCCATTGTTTCCCACAACGAATTTTTCCATTTCTGTGGACATGTGTCGAAATCTTACAATACCAATAATAAACTAAATCGCTACTAGATTATAATTTTGAAAATATGAAAACATACAGCACAGTTGTCTAAATAATCGGTTTTAAATTAAATTTCTGTCTGTGCCAAATCAAATGTTACCAATGTCACTAATCTACATTTAGCAATTTTTTATATACATCCCGGAGTGAATGGTGTAAATATAGCATTCATCATTATTTTATCGAAAGTGTATGGTGCAATTCACCTTCACACCATTCACTATGGATGACACTTCTAAAGGCGTCAGTGAAAATTGTATTTACACCAAATAAAAATTAGTATCACTCTGTGAATACATTGTTAAAAACTAGATATTGTAAACACGAAACAATAAATATATTAGTTCCCGTTTACTTCAAACAAACAGTGACTTACCTTGCCCAGATTTCTCTGTATCTTGTAAAATGTATTTCTGGTCATTGAGGGAATGTCAAGTACACTTAACAACTCTTCTAAATGAGAAAAGGTACTGCCAGTTGACAGTGTTCCCCAAACAGCAGCTGTATTTATTTCTTCATCTTTACTATTCGTAAAAGAAACAACGTTTTCGAAAATATTGCATGTGTAGAAAAATCTACTTAATAAGCCTGTTCGCTTTTCATCAGTATAAATGAGTTTTCCTCCCGTGCATTTTTTATTGTGATTACTTTGTAGAGATATAGTCTTATTTAGTAAATGTCCTATATCAACTATTCGGAAACCACTTGGAGTCGATTCTTCTTCCGCATCCTTTTCAATATATAATTGATGGCTATTGATGCTATAATACAAAATTCTGTAAGTATATGTATAATACACTGCAGATATTTTACGTATACATCATATTTTTTTTTTGTAATTTTAGATATACTTACTTGTTTCTTTAACAATTTGTCAATATATACATACCTTTCATAGATATCATCAAGTGCATTTAAACTATAATTATGGTCTACATCCACTAACGATGTAGATGCATATCCAACATCTACATTAACGCATGCATTTACATTTTCAATATGTGAAGATGCATTTGAAATATTTTTAACGTTCTTATTGTCGATGTTATCAATAATTTCATTTAAAATTAAAGATACACATTTTTTGGCCATTGTCTTTTGCTGACTCTTGGCAGCTTTAGTGCGTTTACGGATTTTAGATAAGTGTACACGACCCATGTCTACAATATGCGCTAAAACAACCTATCCAAGAAAACCAGACGACTAGAATAAACACGCGACAAAATTGCACGTGCCTATGGTATGCGTAAAAAGCCAAATGAGTTGACCACCATTCTTACATCGCAGTTCAATTTCAAGAAATCATATGAACTGCTTCTCGCATATAGATGCCGCCACTTTGCAGGCCATGTGGGCAGGTGATATCACCTTCGGCCATGATGCTCAATGTATGCGATAAGGATGCCACCCTTAAGCTGAACTAGTCATTTTTAGCATGGTATCAAGATCGGGCGCATTGAAATAGTGCAAGGGGTCTAATTTGTAAAATCTTAAAATACTTTTTCTAAAATTTTCCATTATATCTGAAACTAGTAAAACATTTGTTTTAAGATATACATTTGAATATTCTCCTATTCTCCTTTCATTAGAAAAGTATTCCAAATTCTCGAATACACACACACATACAATACGTCGCACATTTGTAATCATCAACCATCAACCGAAACATGTTAATTTTAAGATATAGAAAAACTTACTCTGCTTCGCAGGTTGTCTTCTGAAACCTCAACTGGAACAACGTAATTGTAAGGAAATATAGTCTTAATATATTTTTCAGCAAAAGTTTTAGTAAGTGATATGTATTTCTCTTTATTAATGGAGAATAAACTTATTTCACCGTCAAACCGTGTTGCCAATTGCTTGATGAACAAATATGAATCATACCCGCTTAAATTATGAAATACATATGGTACTATATTCTTAATTTTAAAATTTAAATTACATGGCTTGTGAGCGAGTCCATGAGATAAACCCATTATGTGACCATGATCGCGTACTAGAATGTCATTGAAAGTGAACAATTCTTCAAATATAGGGCAGTGTATGTATTGTGGTATAAATACATCGCATATACAGCCGTTGACCAGTATAAAAATGTCTTAATTTATATTATATTTATATGATCGCCAGCACATAACATGTTTATTGTATCTAATAATTACTCCCCTAGATCGTTTGCCTCCTCCAGCTGGAGAGGATGACTGCGGGGTCTATAAATTATAAAAAAAAGTTGAGCTACATATCGTCACAACTATTTCATATATAAATTTAGTTCATTTATATTATATTTATACGATGGTTAGCACATAATATAGATATTGGTACATATCAATAATGACTCACCATTTCCCCTACGCCGCTTTACTGCTCCACCTGCATCACTCATTTAACCCTTTCGCACTTTTTTGCCGCCAATGTCAGGTTTCAAGAAATAAATGGACTATATAAGGCTCCTAAATTTCTTGATGTCTCTTAGACGCAAATTTGACAATGGGGTTTTCTCCTCGGCTGCTTTACTCCCTCTGAAGACAATAATCACCGCGCGACTACATGGAGACAACAACTCTAAGCGGAACGGAGCATGAAAATAACACGAAAGATACAAAGCTTGGAAAATTACAACTGATAGGGAGGGAGATAATTAGTATTACAACCCTAATAAAACAAGATGTTTAATTGCTTTCAGGACCACGACCGTACACAGCTTCCTTTTTTAATCTGACTTTAACTGATTTTCTCCTTTCAGGCTAATAAAGTGCGTATATTGTTTATTAGTTACGAGAGGATCGTTTGATATCGTTCATCTATAATGAAATATATATTTTTGTATAATTGATACTGGTAAAGTGTCGGTTCTATCAGAAATACATTTATGCGGATCCATATAATCTATATGAATTAAGTGTTTTGTGATTAGTTAGTTCACACGATCACGGCAGGTATCAAGTAATAAGTTTGCCAAATCTTTCTCTAGTATAAAACTTATTAATAAAACCTATTGACCAGTTACAACACTATTAGATTCTGCAAGTTATCTTTTAATGTTGTGTCCTGACTTTGTGTTGTGTGAGAAATAACAAACAAATACCGTATGGGCTCACTGGAACACTTGCTATTGTCGGCTTCTATTTTCCCTTATCTATTATTACTTCAATATTCCGTCAATAGCAACATTGAAAAGGAGCGGTGATACGGGGTCCCCCTGATAATTCTTATTGGGGGGACCACTATCCGTCTTGTCCATCATCGTTTTTGCCCACGATACGTTTGCGCAATATATTCAATTATTTCTGTGGGTAGCCCGTTGAACAACCCTTTGTGTGGGACCGTGTCAAACGTTTTCGAAATATCAATTATCGCCATTACTGGATTTTCTTATGATGTGTCTCATTCTGACGATATTCCCCATGAATCCGTTATCTCGTTTGGCTGTCATTTTGTTTAATCCAGTCATACAATTTTAGCGCTTGAGTCTGGAGTATATTCTCGCTAATACTGAGAATATTGTTAGACGCCGCACGGATTTTTGTCTGCTTTTGGTATTAGAACTATTCTATGGTCCGCGCCAATATAATAATCATTATAATAATGATCACCTTTAGGTTCCCAACAGAGTAATACTCCAATTAAAATAATAAATTAACAGATTAACAAATTTAGTACAAGTAATTTAAAGACAACAACGTCTAGCACAAAATGAATATTAATTATTGAGATATCGCACTTACAAATGTACTAAATGCTATGTTATAAATATCAATGTTTTTATTTTAGTTACGCACTCATTTAGATTGGTTGTGTTATTACACAACCAATCTAAATGAGTAATTTAGGTAACCGTAGCATGATGTTGGTACGCCTTTTTTTCACATAAAGTGATCCTACATCCCAATCTGGGAATATAGAACTTTATGCCACGGAGTAATTCACTAAATGATATCATACAATACAATAGTTTTAAACCAAATTTTATTGCATTTACATTCCGTCGCTCATTGCTTGAAACTATCTTGCAACGCTCCACAAGATCTGTTTGACGGATGCCTCTTATCGGATATTGGCCATCGATTTTAAATGCCATATATTTTTGGCAATTGCGTTCTATTTGCTTTAACTGATATAGTTATGTTCCGTAAATTTGGTACCATGATATGCTGGCATATTCTAATTTAAATCAGACGTAAGAATTATATAACGTAATAATTACGTTGTTGTTGGTAAATTCTTTACACGTACGCTAATAAAACCTAACGTCTTTGTTGCAGATTTGGTTACTTCCTCTAAATGTTTCTTAAATGTAAAATATATAATTTACCAAGGTCCTTGATTTTATGAACTTTTTCCAGGATATCATCCAAAATCATGTAGTTAATATTAATAGAATTTATGTTTCTTGTATAACTTAGAACTTTGCATTTTCCGACGTTTAGAAAAAGCCTATTCTCATAGCACAAATTCACAAGGGTATTTAGTTCCCCTTGTAATCGCAGACATTCTTTAGTGGAGTTAATAACTCAGCTTTAAGTCGTGGGCAAAAAGAAGATGGGAGCATCCTTAGAAATACCATCAATAGACAATAAGAACCGTAAGGGACCTAGTATGGAACCTTGCGGAACGCCAGACGATGGTTGCGGAGAAATAGCCATTGTAAGTAACAATATGTTAGTGAGATATGATTGCACGAGCTTCAGTAAAAGCTGGCTAAATCCAAAGTTATATAACTTATTTAACCGCCGATCATGGTTGATGCGGTCAATTGCATTGGCAAAGTTTGTGTAAGTTACATCAACCATATCAATATTTTTGTTTTGCCCATAAACGTTGCCTCGGATATAAGTTACAGCAATATAGAACTGACATTGATGGATGAGGCATTTAAACTATTAGAATTTCTATCATTGGGATAGCGACTTTAAAATCATCAACAGAGATTTAACTCAATGGCAGTTGACTCACGTACTGCCGGTAGAACACCAACACCCATTTGTTTGCCAAGTTTAGGTGAGATTTAATATATCATATTCGCATATACCAGTTGAAGAGTAGAGTGTGCTCGTTTTGGATCTTATGCCAAGTACGTTTTGATAAAAACAACTAAAAGATTTATAAATAGGTTTGTTTTTGTTGTAGCCTTTACTTAAATTTTTATTGCACTATGGTCGTTGAACCTCTTATATATCTGATCGTGATATTTGTTTATCCAGATGCTTTCTTTCGATCTTCACACTTATTTATTTTAAAAACTACCTGTAGGGGCGTATTGTCAGGTGTAAGGCAAGCCACAACAATGTTTCGGTCATATTACGAACACATTTTGTGACATACATCAGATGACCATTTTCCAAAAAAATAATTTCAACGTATTTTCATTTCTCAACAGGTTGTATGACGTCTGGTACCAGCACTAACTGTTTTTTAATACTAGAAAATGGAACACATCTATATGTGAATCTTCCAGAAGTAGTGTATTGTCTAAATGATTATTGATATGAATATTAAAATCTCCTACAACAGTAAGATTTCTCCATTATCTTCTATGGTTTTGTACCCCGTCAGAAATTTTTTCATTTAAAACGTTTTAGGTGTTTTTCGAGATATGTAACCGACGATAAAAGAGCAATTAAAAAATTTGTAACACAATGTCATATTTGTTACGTTGTTCCAAGTAACAATTGCTTTATCGTTGCAAGCATTAGTATAAATAGCACCAATATTAAATGACTATAAATAGTCGTTTGTAAAGAGACTTCCTTTTTGTACCAAAGATAAGTAAGTATTTGGTATTTTGGTATCTTACAATTCAACTGACATCTTTTTACTAGCAGGTACGGTTTTAGCAGATCAATGACATTCGTAAATGTTGTGTACATAGAAGCAAAGGTTTGGTGCTGCTTTCAAGCTAACAGTTGAAGTAAAACTGGGGACAACAGTAGGCTATAACCTTTGAGTATGTGTTAAAGTATTTCATTCTCAATCACCGGAAAAGCTGCCCTACGCTCAATGATCATAAACCTAGCCAGAGAAGCAAACACCATGGACGGTCGCGAAAGACTTACATCACGTTTTGATGGTTTCTTGCTATTAATAATATATAATGCTGCAGATTGTGTGTTAGGCACAATTAGGCTTCAAGTATGAAATACTACACACATGTTAGAAAGATCTTCAAGATCGTCCATGCTCCACCTATTGGTCAAAATCAAATCTTTAAAGGCAATGACGAATTCAGATGAACTAGAGCCTTCAAATGCCATGTTTTAAACTAATAGCTTATAGTCAAACTTATTGCCTACAAAGGTATTTAGATTAACTTTTTTAATACATTTTTAGATATTAAACCATGCTTGGCAAAAAAACAAAGGACAAACATTAACAAATACACCATGCAAAAAGTAATAGATCAATGAATATGAAATTTTGCACACATATTTAGCATAGGACTGACCTACGTTTCCATGTATTTTCATTAGGATTGAGCTATTCTATCAATAATAAAGCAACATTTTCAAAAATGTATTTTTTCGTATTCCTCATTTATTTTCTCAATAGCAGTTGATCGAAAATTAACGTCACTCAGCCTAAATTGTAGGTAATTTAATTGTCTACAACATGTATTAACTGTTGTTCCGATAAGATGTCTACATTTTAATAGTTATTGAAAAAAGTAAAAAAAAAAACACGTAGTTTTTGCACTTTATTGCATTTTGCCACTTTAGCACAACTTCTTTCGAGTTAGTTTTTCAATATGATCATTCTAGAGATCCTTCCCGACAGTAATGTGGAATAAAATACCAAGTAAGAATTTTTTTATCTCCAAACTCTAATTCGGCTGGACTATTAGTTGCCTATTTATTCTCGCTAGCAGTATATTTTCGCCAATATTGGGGATATTGTTAGAAGCTGTTAAAATTATTTATCTCTGCCGGATCATTGTTCGCTTTTGGTATTAGAACTGTTCTATTTATTCTGCAGGCTCTTGGATATTTATTCCCAGACCACAATATATTATATAGTTGAGCCAATATCTACGGGAGCCCAATTATTTTTGTCTTTCCTACGTATTACATCTGGGCCTCGGACTACTTTCAAGTTCCTTATTGATTCTCCATTCATGACGAGTTCGATTGGGACAACGATGTTCTGTATCGGTTTCCCTCATGTGAAGAGTCTTTTTCCGATATATTCGATCTCACACTTTTGTACACTATAAGTGCGGGTTGTTATTGTCTACGCACTTTCCATGTGTTATGTACCTCCTTGCGAGGCAGCTTGTGTTGGTTTTGAACCTTCTCTTACTCTTAGTACATATCCTAGCCTTTTTACCCTGTGTATAGTCACATTATACCTAGGGATTGTCTTTTTCCAGTTTTCTACCATGATCCCCCTTGTGTTTATAATATTTACTAGTAGTTCTAGGGTGTTGTCTACCCATTCTTGGGTTGCTCTTTTATCCCATAAGTTTTCGTTGAATCTGGCAAGTAGCTAAAAGAGTTCTTTAGAGATACTTATACTTCTCATATAACCTCCCCGGACCTGATGCTCTCCATCCCTTTGGATATAACTGTGAAAATAATAGTTTTCAATTTATTTAATTGAATCTTCTTGGTTACCTACTACTAGTTTTATATCTAATTTTGTCATTGCGGGTGATGTTCTGCTTTTCTAAGGTCTACAAACGATGACCTCGCAAGTTTGCTATTTTATAATTTTCTAAATTTCCGTGTGTTCCCGGATTCGGTTGCAAAGACGGAAACCTTTTTTATTTGTCATTTTAGAGAAAAACGCAAGAGAAAATACCTTCTCTGCTTCATTTATAAATATGATTCCAACTGTTTGTTTTCAGATTTAACTTCATCTCTCTGTCACAAAACTATAGATAGCCTTGGAATGTTGCAACAGGTTAGACGTTTTTGAACAGATACGTTTTCATATGAAACATTGTTCTGCTAGAAAGTTAACACTGCAACCGAGAATTGATCTAATTCAGTGCAACCGGACAGGTGAGGCGAGCGTCAACTATGTGGTCGACTGTCGACGAAGGAGCTACACACTAATAAAAAAGTTCCTATATTCCGGTTCTGTGAGGGATGTGAAAAAGACAAAGCGGATTCTTGATGAAGATGATGCAGCAACAGTCCTCGTCCCGAACTCTGTGCAAGTAGGCCAAGATTATTGCTAAAAAGTCGATCCGACGAGACTGGAATTAGTAAGACTCATATCCATAGAATCCTCAAAACTCATCAATATCATCCATACAAACCAGTAAGAATTCACAAGTTGGAAGAAGGTGATGACACAAAGCGTCATGGGTTGGATGAAAATTTTCAGAATCCGTTTCATCGGTTCCTAAATCATATTTTCTGATGAACCGACTTTTAATTCCAACGGGACAGTGGCAACTCAACAAGAACAACACTAGAGCTTAACGAGTCCAGGTTTCAGAGAAACCACGAATCACCAATCTACTACTTTCAAGTTAACGTTTCATGCGCTGTTACCTACCATGGCATAGTAGGGCCATTTGTTTTTGAGGGAACTCTGACTCAAGCTTCATATCTGCAAATACTTAATACCATCTTCCACGAGAAAATGGATGATTTGCCTTTAAATTATAGAGCTGCAGTATATTTACTGCAGGATGGCTGCTCTGCCCATGCAGCAGACATAGTGGTCAATGGGTTAAACGAGAAATTTGGAGAGAAACGGTACGGAAGAAATGGTCCAATGACCGCCAAGAAGCCCTGATCTATCGATTTGTGATTTTTATCTGTGGGGCCGATTAAAACATATTGTTTACAATACTCCCGTTCCAAATGATGTAAACATATTAAAAAATCAAATCCGAGATACCATTAGATCGATCACGTTAGAAAAAAATCAAAACTCTTATAACTAGCTTCATACACGCCTAGAATTATGTGTTTCACGTGGTGGAGATACAATTGAATAGTTCATGTTCAAATAAAATGAATTGCCAAAGTATTGCGTTTTAATGCAGAGACAATAGATTTATTCCATGGCTAATCACAGTCATGTGACAGAGCGATGAACTTTGTCACTTTTTAAAATATTTTTTTTTAGAAATTTATTTTTTTTACTGTGAATTTTGAAAACAAACAGTTGGAATCATATTTATAAATGAAGCGGCTAAGGTATTTCCTCTTGCAGTTTTCTCTAATGACAAATAATATTTGTTTGCCTCTTTGCAACCGAATCCGGGAACACACAGTATATAAACATATGCAGGTTGTGAACACAATAGCAAAAACTTCATATTAAAATATGTTCCAATATATGTTGGCAATATACAATTTTTGTCTCCATTGCTCCTATCTTAACAGTGTTTTTCCGTCATATTACGACCAAATCCAGTAACCTATAATAGAAGTTTAATATGTTTTCTTCCTTTCTCAATTGGTTGTATATCATCCGTACCTATACCAATGCCGTAGCTGTGATGTACACATTGTTTTTTTGTGATACTCGAAAGTGGAATACCTCCACGTATCCTTTCCGGCGTATGAACTATTAGTATTAGTACATTACGTACTGAGCGTGAAACTAAAGCTTAAATTTTCGTCAAATTTTACCCCCAAGTACTAATAACTTTGACCCTTTCTAGTGTAATGTTATTTGGTTTGATATTATGTAACAGATTATTGTCTACTGTTATTAGCTCATGTGGTGGATCAAATATAATTGATTCAGATTTAATAATATTAATGCACATATAATTATTGCAAAGCCATCTGCACATTGAATTTAAATCTTAATTTATTTTATTTTTCATTCCATTTACATCATTTCCGCAAATATACAACATAGTGTCATTCCCAAATAAATCTACTTTAGCGGTTACAATATATTATTTCATTTCGTTTATATACACAAATTCACCAACATTATACACTATTATTACACTTGAATTGAATTCTAATATTAAAATACGAATCGAGCATTTATAAACTGTATTGATAATACCCATAGTATACAACTTTATTAGTAACAGTTCTCTATTAATCTTTTCAAACGCACTAGTACATCATAATAATAGTATCACCGTTCATGTGTAAGTCTTTCTAGTCGGAAATCGCTTTAGGCAATGGTCTTTTCAGTATAAAATTGTCGAATACCCCAGATTCGCATCGCCTAAGAATTAACTACAGCTCTGAGGTTCGTTAGATATATTTGTTCTAGGAAAGGTAATTAAGGTATATATAAGGAATTAAATTCGAAATATATACCATTCCAGGCGCCGTTTTAATTTTGACTCTTGCCAATATTTATTTACTTTAAATATCTTTATTTATTTATATCTTTATTTCTTTACTAAAAGGTGAAGCAATATGTAAAATATTGGCATGAACATCATAATTCTTCGTACATTTAAAATGTTAGAATTGTTTGTGTCGTCAAGCGCTTTGAATATGGTAAATATGATGAACTTCCAAATTCTCAGATAATATAGATGACTGACAACTTATCAATTTGAAATATCCAGGTTCCTCACAAGATAACCACAAACATAAGCTACCGCTTGTGTGTCAAAATAATAGAGTAATAATCCGAAGTAACTATAGGAATTTGGAAAAGTTCTAACTCATTAAAAGTAATAACAAATGTGGAGCCACTACACTATTCAAAATTATGATCTTAAAGAAGATAAAAATTGAGAGCAATTTGGATTGGTATTACACCTGATTGGCATATTTTGATAAATAAATTTACAATCTTGATTAAGTCCACGAGTATATATAATTTTTAAAGCCCCGCTACGTACAAAGAGCCCAAACTTGAACTGCCTTTATTATATGAATCCAACCCCCTTTCAAAGGCAAGCTATTTTTAATTTGTTAGGTTTGATAATTTTCTTTTGTACAACTTTTGCCAACATTGTATTTTTGGAATGATAATAAGCCGAAATGCTGGAATGTTGAAATTACCAGAATTGATTAAAATACGGCTACCAGTGAGGCTGTCAAGTAATGAATCAATTTCATAACAATATTTGCAGACCGAGTATTGTTGCTCGCTTGTGACTTGATTGGACAGGCCACACAATTATTTAGTGTCATAGCTGTATGTATAAGACAATTTCATCCTATGTGGAACAGTCAAATTAAAGAAAGTTGCATCTTTTAGAAATGTCATTAAAGTAGTGATATCGTATATCTCATAGTAAGGATTTGTTATCATATATAATATTATATTTGCATAGTGCATTCCTTATATTTTTAAGAAAATGTGGAACCTCGAACTTTAACTAAACATCAGATATAATATTTCTTCAGACTAAAATTAGTTGTTACACCACAGCACCATTTGTACCTTGGTCACATACAGTACTAATAACTTTGCGAAGTGGAACCTAGCGCTACGATGTTAAGACATTTCTTCATTATATGCCACATCGTTTGATGACCGAGATCAACACATAAAGATAATTCCTGGACAGTCTACCGACGATCTATAGAAAGGAGAGCACTCACTATGTCAATTTTATGTTTAAGTATGGAGGGCCGACCTGTGCGCCGCAAATCTGCAGTCTCATTCTAACCCGCACGAAACGCTGAACCATTGATACTGGGGTAAGAAATACTAGATCAACAGACAATAGCAGTCTTTTGAACTATAGGTTGAACATAAAAAACACAAAACTTTAAACCTGCGAAAGACTTATCATACGTTATCGTCTGAATCATCTTTTGAATCTGACAAACCAATGTTTTGACAGTTATCACATTTTAGTACTGAATGTTTTAGGCAACCACTGTTTTTACACGTATTACACCGTAGTTTAGTTACTATTTTTTTGAACCGCAAATATAACAGAAACATCGTCTGTTGGGATTAACAGTCTCAATGCTGGTGGTTTGTTTCTCGCTATTCGTTCAGAAAAATATTCAAATCTTTAGGAAGTAACTTCAGCTTTGCTCCTCAGGTCTTTCACTAGTTTCAACGCCAGCTTAAATGCATATAACCGCCTTCTAAAGAATTCCAATGGATTGTTCATTTGATAGATTCTGATGGAATTTGTTTCAAAGATATCTAAATGCCACCTCTGTGTTCTTTTGGATGTCGTAATTCGCGAACACATAAGATCAACGTTGTCGGCTTGAGCTAATTTGTCCATTGAAGATCGATCTTGTCGTGTTGTAATGTTGTTGAAATCCCCTGCAACATTCGCAACTTGCATTCACAAAAGTTCGTTTGCAAAGTTATCAAACCTGTCCCATTCCTAGTGGAAAAACTAGGAAATGTAACTACGGTTTCCACGTTTCATTACTATCAAGAACAGTGTTCCCGGTGTTCTTTCGATGAAGGAATATAACGTTACCGGGCGCAGGGCGGTAAACTACCGTCTAGAAAGAGATGTCAATGATTAACCCGCCAATCCTGAAGACGACTTCTTCGCAATCTAGTGTTATATATTGTAACTTGAGAATACACGCCTTAACTTTTAATAATCCAAAATATAATTTCAACTCTTGTCTATGTTTAATTGCATTAATAAAAAATGTTTTTTAAATAAAAGATGATGCAATATGTAAAAATATGAATATCATCGTAATGCTCCGTGCACTTAAAACCAAGAATAATCTATTTTGAAACCGATATAATATATTTTGGAAATTATTGAAAATTTAACGAGAATCAATTTCATAATTTGAACCCCTTGTGTCTGGAGCCACTAATACATTCAAGTGTGTACTCTTTAAAGAAGATACGTATTGAGAACAATTATTATTTGATGGTATTACTCGCCCCAATTGGCGTTTTTTGCCAACTATATTTCCAATCGGATCTTAATCAAATGCACGAGTATATATTTTTTTAAATTCCATCCCAAATTTCCTGATTTCCCTTTATTGTATGAAAACAACCCTGTTTAAAGAGGCAATATTTTTTCCTTGGTTTCAATATTTGTATTGTTAGAATGATTATGCCAAAATGTCAGATGGTTGGAATTACTGGATACAGCACATCTTAATGGTTTTATTGAATTGATTAAAATACGGCTGCCAGTAAGAATTCTTTAGTGTCTTAGCTAAGACACTTTCATATTATGTGGACTAGTCACATTAAAGACGTGACATTTGATTTTATGCATCGTCTAGAAGCTTTTAGAAATCTCTTTAAAGTAGCAATCTTGTATATCCGATAATAAGAATTTCTTTGAGTTATCATATATAATATGCACAGTGCATTCCTTATTTTTAAGCAAATGTGGAACGTCGAATATTGAAATAATTAATGCTCATCTACACAGAAATAAACATAAGATGTAATTTTCGTTCTAGTTTTTATTCCGACCCGCACGATACGCTTTGACCCATTAACTAATTTACATTTACAAATACCGTACGATTAATAAACACATTTAACCTCCATGTGCCATGTGTCTTCACTCGTGGTCTCCCGTTTTCGCGTTTTTTCATCCAACATCAATTGATATAGGGGTAAGGAATATGAGAGACAAAAAAGCAGTCTGCGAAAGACTTATCCTATATTATAATAAAAGGTGAAGCAATATGTAAAAATATGCATTGCACAATATTAAATGTAAGACGAGGTTTACATAAAGGCATTTGTCCTGCTTCAGATGGGCTGGATATTCACAGCTAGTTGTCATTGAATTGCTCATTATTTTATCATTACATATTGTGAACATTAAAGTCTCCTAGAACTGTAAGATTTCTCTTATTATCTTCTATGATTTCATACAACTTATGAAAATCAGATATTAGATTCAAAAGTTTAGCAGTTTCACTGAATACAAAAATACACAATATATAAATCACAAAAAAACTATATAAATAAATATAAAATATAATCAAATTACAACACGCGGAAGGCCAAGGGTTTAAATATAATTAACACACTAGCAACAATACAGGCAAATACAGCAAGCGTTAGTTCATATACAATTAAAATAGCCTGAGTCCGAAATTAGAATTATTTCTTCAAAATAGCGCGTTTAATCGCGAGTTAGATATCAGCCCTGGTCGCGAGGGTTTTTAAAACGACCTAAGAAATTTATTTGTTTTTCCGTAGGTTACAACTTGGTGTACACTATTGATATACTTTGAACCATAATAAAATAAAACCGATTCTAGCTTTTAAGACAGTTCAATAATAAACTAAGTGATTTTGAGCTCGGAGTGATCATTGGAACTGCCGGCTGCTATGTTGCGATTGCTTAAAACTGCTTCTCTCTTGTTGAGTCAGCATTTGGTACAATAACTCGCGCTACACGCGGGGTACTCTACAGCCGGCGCATTGCAGGTTAAATGATTTCAATGCTTCCCTCAGCATACTAAAACTAAAAGGAATGCCAGCGAGGACCCTTCAAATTGCCCTAGCGCCGGGTATGGATCGCCGTCAATCTAAAATTAAAAATTAATTATTATTAATTAATAATTAAAATTAAAACTATATCTCAATCTCAAAAAAACACAAATGAAAATGAACAACGAACGACCTTCTAATATCTCAAGGGCTTGGTCCCGTTCGCCGCTATTTCCATATATTACATACTATAGTTAAACAAAAAAAGTAAGGGAGCAACACTTATGGTAAAAAATAACGGCGTAAATTGCTTGACAAAAGTATCGACGGCTAAAGCCATTACGCCCAACATATAGCGTCTCATAAAATTGTTTCACAATTAACACACCCGTGAGATACTCTGCTCCCTATAGCTGCACGTGCTGCGTTCGAAAGCAAATAGCCCGTACAAAAACCCGTGCGGACGGCTAATATAGTAACGAGAACTGAGGGCCCTAGAATACAATTATTGAATAAAAAAGAACACGTGGCGGAAGGCTCAAAATATAATTCACATATTAAATCATACCAAAACCAATGAGAGATGAAACCGCTAACTAAGCAAAAACCAGGCCCCTGGCGGCTCGCCGTCGATAACAATTTAAATAAAGAACTGAATGGCTTACCAAGAATTACTTTTAAATATCGTCAGGCACTACTGAAATTCACCTCCCTTGGACTTGCCACACGCTAACCTATCGAATAGTCTTCCAGTTGTCCTCACGTTAACTCAAAACGACCCCCTGCCAACCATGATAGCAGCAGTTTCTCCGCGGCGGCTTGTGTGGAGCACGGTAATGGAAAAATTAAATCGTTTCAACATTCAGCCGATATTGTTGTAGCAATCATTCGGACGGGCCTTTTTGATTGCCAACATTTTAATTAAATGTTTTTCCGGCGGCGAATCATAGATTCCCCTTTTACAGTTTCTCATTCAAAGATGAAGACCTCTGTTTGTAGGAATAGTGCCACAAGTCAGTAATCTATGTTGTAAAACTATTTCACTAGTGTCAACACTATTATAATAGTTATTCTTATTTGTGTGATGCCATAAGTACAAAATGAGCGCAGATGATTTAAAATTCTTTCTTGTAATCGACTTCTTTTTCCACAGTACATTTAAAATTACAAATATAATGTTTGAAGTATTACATACGTTTAAGGGTCGACGACCTCTCCATGACATGATACTTTCATCTAGCGACCTACTGATCTGGCATCACATACCATATGGGTACATGCTCGCATGGGGTCCCCTCACCGTCCCAAGGCCATAAAACAGAATGAGTCATTACAAACCCAACAGAAATACATAGAAATATACATTTTTTTACTACAAAGGACATGAATAAAACTAGTACGTTTTTTTATTGTTTGAAACTAGTTTCGCCTTAGCTTTCTTTAGACATTTTCTGGTTTATCCGATGAAGGTACAAATGAATGTGCGCGCTTACATAATTACAGACACTACAGACAAATAAACAGTAAACAATTGAACAGCAATAAAAAACATTAACAAAAAAGAAAAAGAAGAAGAAGTATTATAGAGAAATATGTGAGACCAAATAAGGACGAAAACCCAACCCTCGGGTATTACCCTGTATACACTAATGGTTACAAACTCAAAGTACACAGAAAAGTAAAGAATAAGAACAAAATAAAAGCAATTAAAACACAGTTTTAAATGGTATTTGTGAAATAAATATGAAAATATAAATATTGAATTACAAATGCAAGAAGCAGAATAGAATTTAAATTAAAATAGTTATGATTACGTTACGACATAAAATAAATAAATAAAACAATGATATTAAAGAAGGTAAATATTTAATATAATGTAATGTAATTTATTTCAGCTCTATATATACAGCTATTGTCAACAAAATAACATTGGAATAATAATAACATAATAACTAAATAATACTAACTATTACATTTTAATGGAACTATATTACTATATTATTAGTTTTAAATAGTTGCACTCTATCTAGGAATTCCGAAACCCTATATGGAGCTATTTCGATTAAGGCAATCTTTGTTGTATTTCCGAATGTATTGAGCAACTGTGTCTTCCAATCGTTTGGAATGGCGTTATAAAGTGCTTTACTAATATTTACGTGGGAGGATGATTCTAGGCGGGTATTTGAAATCTGAAGGTGGTCTATTTGCCGGGTGAAATGGTCATGTACATCTGATCTTTTAAGCATGTTCATCTTACTTCTGTGTATATCTTTTAATTTCAACCATATGTAAGTGGCTGGTAATGTTATTATTTTATATTTTGCAAACAAGGGCTTGCATGATTCAGAGGAAGGTAGACCTTGTATTGCTTTTATTGCCTTTTTTGTTGCTTAAAAACCTTGTCCGTATGAGCTGATTGACCCCAAGTCATAATGCCATAAGTTGCCTTGGTATGGAACATTGAAAAATAGGTCATTCTGGCTCTTCTTCACTTATTATCTTCCTTATTTTCCTTATAGCATATATTGACTTGGCTACTTTAGTTAAAACGTTCTCGATATGAGCACTCTATGTTAGCCGGCTGTCTAGTGTAATACCCAGGAATTTTCCCACACCTTATGGGATAATCTTTTCTCTTCTGGAAGAGGAGAAATAGAGATGGGTAGTTTTGCTTGTGTTCAGAAGAAGCTCATTTGAATTAAACCAGGAAGCAGCATCAGATTCAGCTTGCGCAAGACTTGTCTCCAAGTCGTTAATGTTTTTATGAGACATTAAGAGTGTTGTGTCATCAGCATACAGGATAATTGCACAGTCTACATTGTTTGGAAGGTCATTGGCAAAGATGATAAATAGGAGGGGTCCTAAAATGCTTCCTTGCGGAACGCCGCAGGTGACGTCAGCTATCTGACTCTTCCCACTCTCCTGTATTACCTGCTGCCTGCGATTTTATAGGCAGGAAGATATTAGTTCCAGAGCAACTCCGCGAAAACCATAATGCTCTAGTTTCTTAATAATTATATCGTGTGACATGCAATCGAAAGCTTTAGTGAGATCTCATAGTATTATTACTGCAATTTTATGATCCTCTAAAGCTGACGTGATGCTGTTTAAAAGTTCTAGGATGGCATCTGTTGTGCTTTTATTGTTTCTGGGCCCGTATTGTTGCGGTGATAGGTACTTCATTTTTTCAAGAAATTTTATTATTCTTATGGAGATAAGAGTAATTTAGGAAAGTCAAGGCAGGATGGAAATTGGTCTATAGTTCGATGGATTTGATCTATCCCATGATTTATAAATTGGTACGACTCTGGCTGTTAATAATAATAATAATTTAGACCTGATTTCAATTTTATACTAACGGGATACATTGAAATAGTGATGTATATACTAGGTTAAGCTGGTCACTAAGAATCTCTACATTGTTTTGTTTATGTAATTTATAAATTTCCCATGATTTTAATAATATTCATTTTCTCCCCTTCTCTGCGATGTACAAGCTCTGAAAAAGAATCAAAATTTGGAAACGGATGGTCGGTATCTAAACAGTGGTTCACGAAAGTTGAGTTTGTGTTGACGATTCTAAGGCCCTGCCCGTTATGTTACTACTAGTGACTAGTAGTGACAAATTCTCACTTCACGCTATACTATTGGTATGAGCATGACGTCAGCTACTAGTCACTAATAGTAACCAAACGGACAGGGCCTAAATGTATCGTTCTTCAAAGTTTGACCCGTTTGACCCATATACACATCAGTACACTCCGAACATTTCAGTTGATATATTCCTGATTTTGAAGGAGGAGGCGGGTGTTGTAGTAGAAGAAGTAGCATGGATAATTCTGAGGGGGCTCGGAAGGCTACTTTAAGATTTTGATATGAAAATATATCCTACATTAATAAAAATTGCAATTTGTTTTGTTGCAAATATTATTCAATTACAGTCTATCTTCTTCTTAAAATTCCTCTCCTATCGGAGATTGGAAATCATCACTACTACCCGGACTTTATCAATCGCTTGTCTGAAGAGTTCTGCAGATGTGCAACCAAACCACTTCCTTAAGTTGCGCAGCCATGAGATTCTTCTTCTACCGACAGTTCTTTTGCCTTTTATTTTGCCTTGAATAATGAGTTTAAGGATGTTATATCTACTTCCTCTCAGAACATGTCCTAGATATTCTAATTTTCTCTTTTTTATGGTGTTACACATTTCTTTGGTTTTATTCATTTGGCGTAGCACTTCCTCGTTAGAAACCTTGTCGACCCATGGTATTCTTAGCATCCTCCTATAGCACCACATTTCAAATGCTTCTATTTGATGTTATCTGTTTTGAGTGTCCAAGCCTCCATTCCATACAATAGAATGGAGAATATATAGCATCTTAACATTCTGGTTCTTAGTTCTAATTTTATGTCTCGGCTGCAGAGTATTTTCTTCATTTTTATGAAAGCGCTGCGAGCTACTTCAATTCGACATTTGATTTCTTTTGTGTTATCTGCTGTTTCAGTTACCCATGTGCCAAGATATTTATAGGAATGCACCCATTCCACGTCGTCGTTATTAATCTGAATTGGTGGTCTATGATGGTTTGTGTTTTCGTTTTTCGAAGTTGCCATGATTTTAGTTTTCTTTAGATTCATATCTAGGCCATATCTCTTGCAGAAAGTGTTTGTTAACTCAACCAGATGTTGCAGGTCTTCTAGATTATCGGCTATAATAGCGGTATCGTCTGCGTATCTCAAGTTGTTAATTATTTCTCCGTTTATGACAATACCACCGGTTTCTTCTGCTAACGCTTCTTCAAAGATGCCTTCGCTATAGACATTAAATAAGAGAGGCGACAGTGTGCAACCTTGTCTAACACCGCGACGTATCTCTATCTCCTCACTTAGATCTTCTCCTATTTTGACTCGCGCTGTTTGGTGCCAATAGAGATTAGATATTATTCTTATGTCTTTGCTGTCGATGTTTTTCTTCTTTAGTATCTCTAGGAGTTTTGAGTGTTGATAAAGCAGATGTACATATCCTGATTCATATCGAGGCATCTCTGTCTCAGTACGTTAAGTCCGAAGAGCGCTTCTCTAGTACCCACACCTTTCCTAAAACCCATTTGAGTATCACTGATGTCTTGTTCTAATTCCTTATAAATGCGGTTCTGTATAATCTTTAAAAAGATCTTTAAGGTGTGAGATCTTTAGGGCAATGATTCTATGGTCTGAGCACTCTCTGGCTTTATTTTTCTTTGGCAGTGTCACGAATGTTGAAGCTAGCCAGTCAGTAGGAATAATGCCCGTCTCATAAATGTTGTTAAAAAGTTTTAATAGGATATCTATGGCGTCTTCTCCGATAAGCTTTAGCAGGTCAGCAGGCACTTCGTCAGGTCCTGCCGCCTTTCCGGATTTGCAGTTTTTAATTGCATGTTCAAGTTCTTCTCTTATTATTTCTGGGCCAGTACATTCTGTGTCTGAGTTCGCCAATTCAGTCCGATTATCGTTAAAAAGTTCTTGTATATATTCGCTCCATCTTACTAGTTTGCCTATCGACTCTATTATCAAGTCTCCGTTTTTCTTTACCAATACATCGGGTTGACGTCTCTTAGCTGTCCCAGTCATTTCCTTTATCTTTTTATGCATGTTGAAAAAATCGTATTTGTTTTGATAGGCTTCAATCTCTCGACATTCATCATTAAGGCGGTATTCGCAGCGCTGTATATTACACATGCAAAATATGGGTTTATTTTTTGAGAGGAAAGCCTGAAATTTTCACAGTGTAACACTACTATAATGACAATCAATGTCTCAGAGAGATTTTTGAAAAATATGTTTACGTTATTCCAAAAACAATAATTTAAATAAATTAAACAGTAATAATTAATTAAATTTTGAAAAAACTCTCTTTACCAATAAAGTCCATGTTTTATTGATTCCAAAACTTTATCATTTAAAAAAATATATTAAGTAATAAACTCAAAAAACGCTTTTGAAATTTTAAATATTTGTTGTAAATTTAAAGTGGTATATGGTACAATGATTGCCTTGGCCCCGCCCGCTCCGGCTCTTTGCACGGATAGAATGTGCGGCGGGCACCCAAACAACACCGCACCGGAATTTACAGATGAGCGCTACTGTATAAAATGCAGTAGATTTGATTATGTATCTACAATTACTATATCATTAGCTTTACTATTTTTCGTAAAATAAATAAACGTTATGGTTTACCCAGATATATAAAACATGAAACCAATGCCAATCGAACTATATTGTACAATTTTATTATAGTCTCTCTAATGAGATTAGATTTTATTATTTTACTTGGATTATGCTAAAACGCAGAATATTTTTAATTATAATATAAATGTTTTAATAATTCTGGAAATTCCAGAATTAGGTATTGTGTGTACTCAATGTGCCCCCTACTGCGAAAAACCATAAATGTTGCGATGTGAAGATATTTAGATAATCCCGGTAGCAATTATTATACAATACCACGTATTTTATCAATTACCCACCTCCTAATTGCAGAGATACAAAATATACAAAGATTTTCCATCTAAGAGTTTGTGTTAGTTGTTTATCAGAAGTTGTTCAGGAATCAAATGTACGTTTTAAGTTCAGTGTTGTTACTGCATTTTAAATCATCAGAATGAAAAGCCAAAAGCTTAAAATGAGAAGGTAAGTGCCTCTTTTTCCAAACAGTAAAAAGTAAAATAATCATATTAATCAGATTGCGTGCTGCCCAATGCGCTTACCAAGCCCAAGATGGGACTGCAACTTCACATCCTTCAACTTCTTCAGAAAACATACCCCTACCCATGTCTGTTGAAAATTATGCGGATGAATTACATATTGAAGTGGAATGTATAGAAACAACCGAATCAATTAACGGAAGAAGAATAGTTATATCGCTTATTTTTTTGAGAGCTTGAAGCGCGCTAGCAAGCATAACGACGTTGTTGACTGTAATTTGTCAAATTTGTATATTGTCAAGCAAAAACAACACGGGCTTGTCAGCAAATTTATTTTAAACTGCAACATGTGTTCTGAAACCATACAAATATCTTCGGAGAATACTTCCAGCGAAGAGATTATGAACTTGAACTCTGGGTCGGTGCTAGCGGGTTGTGGGTTCTCTCAATTAGAACAACAATGTGCACTCTTAAATATTCCACCTATGTCATACAGGCAATACAATAAACACCACGATAGCATTTCAAGTGCTATTTATCAAACAATGCAGAGGAGTATGGAAGAAGCCGGGCAGGAGGAAGCGAAATTGGCCAGAGATGTTGGTGATGTAGATGAAAATGGCCATGGGCGCTAATAGCAGATGGGGCATGGTCAAAACGATCATATAAAGTCAATTATAATGCACAGTCAGGAGTGGTAAGTACTGTATTTTTGTCTGAATTTGTACTTTGTAATTTTATATTTAAATTATTTATTTTAATTAAAATATTCATTATATGCATGCATAATTGGAGCAAAAACTGGTAAAGTTCTCTTCGTGGCATGCAGAAATAAGTATTGTCCAACATGTGCTATCGCGGAAAATAAAGAAATTAATCCGAATGAGCATAATTGCTTTAGGAATTGGACTGGATCGTCAACAGCAATGGAATCCGATATTATTTTAGAGGGATTTCGGAAAAACATAAAGATGTATGGCTTAAAATAAGTTCGTTTAGTAGGAGATGGTGATAGCAGTGTGTATAGGCGAATTTGTGCTGATAAACCATACAGTGCACAATGTCTGGTAAGGAAGATAAAATGTTCTAACCAGTTACTGCGAAATTATTGTAATAAGTTGAGGGAAATAGCAACAAAGAAACATAGTTCGAAGAATTTGCTCGTTCCTGCTGCTCTCCGGAGTTTATTAAAATCAAAAATTGAAAGATTGCGAATTGGTATTCGGAAAGCGATTGATTGTCGCCGCAAAGAAAACCATGATATTACATTGCAAATTACCAATTTGTCGAAAGACATTAGAAATTGTCCAATGCACGTATTTGGAGAGCATGATGAGTGTGCTGATTATTTTTGCTCACCCCAAAAGGAGACATGCGATACCATAACACAAATGAAGAACTGTGGGCTGCTGGACGATATCTTATCAAGCGGAAATAGACTCATTCAGAATGTGTATAGTCTCATATTAAATATAAATAACAATGCCGCAGAAACATATAATTCAATAGTTTCAAAATTCGTTGGAGGGAAACGAATCAATTTCGCAATAAAGGGTAGTTATGATACCAGGTGCCAAGCTGCAGCAATATCATACAATGCAAAGGACAAATATTACGCCCTTATTCATAAAACGATAACAGGACGAACTCCTGGAAAATATACTTTCATATTTATTAATAAATTAAAAAAACAGATTCAGATATAAATAAAACAGAAAGCAGCGTTTTTATTCCAAAAGAAAGGCGCGTATTGCACCAGCTGACAATGATTATGGAGTGGAACCAATCATTATTGAAGATTTTATGGAAAAAAGAGATGAGTTATTTAGAATAAATTTTTGTAAGTCCGTAGACGATATATTGGAATTAGAAATAGGAACACGTGGACAAGGCAGCAATCCAAATTGGATAGAAGCCCGACATAACCGACTGACAGCTTCAAACTTTGGTTTAGTGTGCAAGCAAAGGGCGACAACAGATCCCATGAAGCTGGTAAGGACCATCCTAAAAACAACGTTTATGGGAAATGTTGCAACCAGATGGGGAAAGGAGCATGAATATATTGCTATAGAGCAATTTCAACGTGAATATAATCTCGTAGTCAACACACTAAACAGTATTTAGGAGCTAGTCCTGATGGAATTATACATTTCGAAAATTCAATAGTGGAGGTTAAATGTCCGTATAGCGCCTCAAACTTATCACCGCACTCGGCAATCGTGGAGGGGAAAATTAAATTCATGGAAATTGTGGAAAATGTGCCGAAACTAAAAAAAAAGACAATTACTATTACCAAGTACAGGGTCAACTTGCAATAACAAAAATGAATTTTTGCCATTTTGTTGTTTGGACCCCACTAGGAATGTTTGTCGATAAGGTAGGTCAAATAAAGTTTACCTACTATATATTCTAATGTTACAAAACATATTTTTTTTTTAGATCGAACGAAATGATAACTTTTGGTCAAATATGTTACCAATATTGGAGAAGTTTTATGAAGCAATGATTCCTAAAATTATTAAATAATTGTTTTTTTATTAATAAAATAGTATATAGAGGATAGTATTTTGGAATGTGATGAGTTTAATTAGTATTACTTTTTAATGTTTAATGTTGTAGTGTGTGCCTTAAATTTAAAAATAATATTAAATGTTAATTTGTATATTTATATGTATATATATTTTTAACTCCGCCTGGGGAGCTGCTAGAGGAATTAATAGTCTAGTAGTGAACCTGCCGGTCCCAATCCCGGATAAAGGAGGAAGGTTGGGCGACGGGTCAACTACCCATCCCTGTAAAATACAGCCAGATCAGACACCTGCTAACAGCCTCGGATAGACTTTTTGGAGACGACTCATGCGAAGAAATATATATTACGATGTTGTAACATGGAATATGTGTACCCTAAACAAATCAGGCACAACTAACCTTACTCGAAGAAATAAAGAAATATAAATTCATGCTATGAAACATAGTGGTTGCGAACGGAGATCAGAGATGAAAACACACACGATATTGTCCACCTGGAACAACAACACTATCAAGAACCCCACCTGTAGGTTTCATTAGGCTACAACGGTTTTTTCGAAATATGACAGAAAAAGTTGTTACTTATAATAATTAGATGTCATGATTTGATTTTCATAATTTTTTTACATTATTAATCTTCATATGTTGAAGAAATTTTGCAGTACCTGCAACATGTACTAAATTAATTTTATTTGATAAAACCATATATTATGACTGATGTGCACTGGTTACATCCTGCTTTTATCTTAGATATAATGAGATTTCTATTACTTTTTCATTGTAAAAAAGTGTGCAGATAATAAATAAATATTAGTAAAAAAATATTTTTTATGTAATTTGTTAATACCGTTTTATAATATTTGTGAATTATTTGATGTATACATTTATTGCATTTTTAACAATATATAACTAAAACCAGAATTTATTAAATTTTTAATTAAATTACTATTCCCGAAATATAATCTACTCCATTCTACCGGAACGGTTCACTATACAGATTTGCTGTACGAACAAAATAGAAAAACGGTCCTAAGCATTCAAACATTGCACGTGGCCTTTACCTGTGTTGCTTCCTTGATAATCGCGTCGCAACCGCGGCTCCAGTGTACATTAGAATGGTTGCAACTTCGGTATAACAGAAGTAAGTGCTACGCCTACCCAAACTCGCACAAGCGGCCAAACGGTAGTATCCCCTTAAGCCATTTTTCTTTAGCCTGCCTTATTTTATTTCTGATGTTCTTGTTTATGGTCTTGTATGTTTGCGCATCTTTGTTCTTATATTGGCCTCGTATCGTCATCAAGTCCAATATCTCTTGTGTTATCCATTCCTTGTCCTTTCCTTTTATGGATTTCAGTTCTTCATTTCCAACATTCATCAGTACTTGTTTTATGTTTTGCCATTGTTGATCTACAGTGCTATTATCATTATCATCATGTCTTAGTTCGTTCAATTTTTCGTTTATGTTCTTCTTAACTTTTTCGTAAACTACATTATCCTTTAGTTTTCTAGGATCCATACATTCTTTAGTTGTTTTCCTAACGAGTTTTTTCAGTTTTACCTGTATGTCAGCTACCACTTGATTATGATCGGACGTTATATCCGCTCCTGGATATGTTTTTACTGACTTAATAGTGTTTTTAAATCTTCTACGGATCATAATGTAGTCGATCTGGTTTCTAATCATACCCAGTATTCCATCTGATGGTGCTTTCCATGTGTAAAGACGACGTGAAGGAAGCTGAGAGAAGGTGTTGGTTATTATCACGTCTTCTTTCTGACAGAACTCGACCAATCTGTCTCCTCGATCGTTACGAAGACCCAGTCCGAACCTGCCGACAGTTCCCTTCACTTCGCCTTGGCCAACCTTCGCATTTAGGTCTCCCATTATAATAAGGACTTCGTTTTTCTTGATAGGTTTGATGACATTATCTAGATCTTGGTAAAACGACTGTATTTCATCTTCATCCTTGTCTGCTGTAGGTGCATAAACTTGAATGACATTTACTGGAACTTTATTTGAGATCAGTTTTAGCAGAATTATGCGGTCTGAGTATGGGACAAAGCTGGTTACCGTATGTTGCACTCGCTGGTCGACAATTATTCCTACTCCATATCGATGAGTGGCATCATCGTTCCCTGTATAGTACATTGTACCATTCTTGGTGGTGTGCTTTCCCGATCCTTTCCACTGGAGATCGCTTAAGCCAAGTATATTGATGTTGAGTTTCCTCATTTCCAAAAAGACATTATCTATCTTTCCTGGCGCGTAAAGACCTCTAACGTTCCATGTCGCAATTCTCTCTTTGTGTCTTAAAATTCTGCAAGTAGCTTTATTCAATGCCCTCCTCCCCGGAGATCCGATTGGAGGAGTTATAGCTCCGGAACATTTTGAATTGATTAAAGCCATTGTAATGGTGTGATGACTTCACTAAGGATATCCATAAAGGATCTTTAATTCAGTGGTTTCCACTTGCCTTCTGAATTCTTATACCGTTGGCCACTGTAGTGGTTCATCCGCTTTTCGGGCCTGTTCTAGACCCTGGGGCAAAAGAGTGCCCAATTCACAGCCGCCCAATCTGGAACAGACACTGTAGTGCTGATTTTGGTTCGCCCCGGGTATTTCAATTCCCCGGTACCACCCATATCTGGGAGGCATTCCCCTATCCACCACCTGGGGAGGCGCCCGATGGGGGATCAGCAACCCTACACAGTCTATAAAAAATACTTACTGTCCTTTTTTGAAAAAAAAAACTCTACATAATAGGTATAATACTAATAATAGGTACATTAATAAAAACTGCAATTTGTTTTGTTGCAAATATTATTCAATGACAGGCTTTTAAAAAATTCTTGCTGACAACTTTTTTAACTGTTCTTTGTTGAAACCACTAAAGTCTAAAATAAAATTGTTAAATAAAAACATTGGTATATGGTTAAAAAAATATGGATTTGGTTTACTTTCATGAAATTTTGTCCAAGTTATGACTTATTATTTTCATTATATGAAAATAATAGTCATTAGTCGGTGTGAAAAATAATACACACAAATTAATTTTAAAATATTTTATTTAATTTTTTGTTAGTTAGGTAAAACAATAGTTACATACAAGATTTTTTTATTGAAACCGTATTTTATTAAAAATATAAAAAAATAGTAAGGAATCAATAGTTGAGAACAGAGATTAAAATATTAGGTATAAAAGGCATATTTTTTATATATCATACAAGTTTTTTTTATTGAAACAATATTGTATTTAAAAAAAATAGGTAGATCAGTAGTTCAGCTCATAAAAGAAATTAATGTACTATAAAAAGGCACAAGATTTTTATTCATCATATACTATTATTCATAAACAAGGTCATGTCCTTCACTGTCATTACACTCTTCCGGAACTTTACTTGACGTTGACTTGATTCTTGGTCATGTCTGTAAATGAAAGTAAATTATATGCTGTTCTTATAAAATATAGAATATGGATGTTGTCGTGAAACGGAATTGTCGAATCAACCAATTTACAGTTTATTTGCTAGTCTTTATTTTCTATTAGTAATAATCTTTGATAAATCCTAGGATGACAAAAAACATTGAATTTAAGCTCAATGACCTTATACAGAGTTTTTTTTTCTGAAGTTTAATATTATTTATGACCCCAAAATCTGCCTCCTTTGGTAAATAGGAGTTTCCAGATACCATCAATATTACATTAATTGTCTTAGCTGTGATAGACGGATATTGCGTAGATTCAGCAATTGTAGTGATAAATTCATATTGCGATTTTTACCTCGCATGCGTCGCAGTATAATGTTATTTAGATGCGGATATTTCTTGTGATCTCTTGCGTCCCTCTGTTTCGTTCCATAAATACATTTCGGGTGGTCCAGAATTAATTGGATGAACACCGCAATTATACATATACAAATTTCGCTTATAATATGCAACGGTTGTGGTCAGTTTTGGGAATGCTAGAGCCTTCTGCAAGTTAAATATACATGCATAATATTCTTTACAAACGTTTTCTCAAATTCTTCAAATCACTCCTAACTTTTTCTGCTTTAGAACTTCATGTTTTTTCATCTTCTATTTTTGTTCTAATAGATAGGTCTTTCTCTGAACCCAAAGATATATTCCATTTGTTCGTCATATTTCTTGCATGTATCTTTGTAGGGTATTTTAAAATGCAGGTTATGCTTGGTGGTGAACAATTTGTAATAATATGTTTCCTTACATGGCATTTTCCCTTCTAATTCACATTTTTCCACATACAGCTTTTCCACATTTTCTTTATTCTTTAAATATTTTCTATTAGGATTGTGATGACGTGTGTAGTGACTACTAAATGCAGGGAACTCAATATGTCATCTGATATCAGTTTGATTAATTTTGTTACTTGAGGGATGCTTTTCTCGTGATACTCGTGGTCACTTTACCTTTGCAATTCTCTGGATACTTGCAATCATAATTCGGATTAAACTGTTTTGCTGGTATGAATTTACCTTTACGTGTAGTGTATAGTTGACCACTGTTTCTTAGTAATTTATTCAGATTTTGTTTCCAGCAGTCTTGGCTTCTCAACCGCTTACGACCTATCTGCTTGTAACGTTTTTCATTTGTATGCCGGATTGCATTTTCACTTATTTGGATAGCAGTGGAAGTCTAAGGAAGAATATCAATATTATTATTATACTCCACAGTATCGAATGATGAAACTGATGGAATAATAACTGGTTCTACTGCTTCCTCATTATTATTACGAACATCTAAAACAAATGCTGATTTTGTGGCTGGAGCTGGGCTCCTTCTTAGGCCTCTTTCAGTTATTCTTATGGGTGTAGCAGATTCCTCTTCTTCGAGTTCTGCTTGGGTTCATAGTCGAATAACATGTAGGATATTAAAAATCACAACAAACGCTGTATGCACGTCAGTATTTTATTTTAACAGAAATAACGAACTAATAGTCGATCATCCGAAAATACAATCCGAATTAAATTACAACTAAACGGCAGGCAAATCACAACTAAACTCAACAACCAAAAACAATTACAATGTAGCCACACATAGTTCGAAACACCTTAGCTAAACGGCAGGCACACCGCTAGGAAATATATCCGGCGGATGGAAACCACGTGCACGCGTTGTAATTTATACGGCTGCTCGGCAACATATATGTTTTGGTGGCGATGTGTATAGTGACCCGATATGGCCTCTCAAATAGGGGTATAAACTTCTTTGTTTCGCCCCGCACCTCTGATTGTATGGGGGTTAGTCTTGAGGAGAACTAATCCATTTATTTCAAAGGTCCCCGCTGACGCACTCGAAGGTTTGGCGGAAATAGCGTTCCTTCGAGCAGCGGTTTTTCGGAGATTAACGTCAGCCCAGAAAAGTCTGACGTGATGATCGATCTGAAGAGCGGTGTCCGGAACGTGTGACCGTAAAGGAGATTCGACCGCATGACCAAAGTGTCTGCGCACACGGTGCAAACCCGGTAGACTCGTGTACGACGTTGTTAATTACCCGTGCAAATCGTACTGCCAGATGACGCGAAAGGACAGCTACGAAGTTGTTCTTTCCCGGGAGGTGGTCTATAGTAAACTCGTCTCATACCCCTGGAGCGCAAGGACCCGGCGGGCTATACGAGGTGAAAGCAAGCAGCAACGCCGCAAATAGATAAGGGCGTGATGATAGGTGAATACTGTAAACGGTCGACCCACCATAAATACCCTCGATTTCAGCAGAGCTTGCACGGCAGGGAGCAATTGTTTTTCAGACGCGCAGTGTCTCCGTTCGCGGTCCAACAGCAGTTTCCTGAAATACGCTATAAAACGGCGCTTGGATCTCGTCAGGCAACGGATCAACAAAATTTCGCGGCGTTAATGTACACTGAAAGTGAACACAGGCGCATATAATTGACGTGTGGACAGGGCAAGTGTGGCGCATATGTTTCGCGGACTTGTATGCGTTTATCTCCCCGTGGAAACACTAACAAAATCGGTCAGCCTCATACATCAATCACACTTGGAAAGTTAGCATAAAATCAACACCTAGGATAACGGCGAGGTCAAGTCTCGGGACTACTAAGAACTCAAGCTCTAAATATTCATCACCCAGATCAAATGGAAGTAGAACCTGGTGAGATACTTTGAACGCGCATTGCTTGTATGCACCGGTGACGCGAATGCCTTCAGGTAATACAGGTTCAATTTGATGAAAAGTCATAAACAGGACGCTTCGGTAGGGTTCTAAACGGAAAGTTTCTCGCTGAAATAACAACGGTTGGGGCTTACAGTTACTAATATTGTGTACTGCGTCGCACATCTGATATAAGTGCTTCGCAGGGAGTGTCTCCGTGAAAACTAGCCCTAGTTGTTAAGCTCCCAGGCGGGCTTAGCCCGTGGCGCTGCAAAAGTTTTCCGTCAGAGTCGCCTATTTTAAATCCTCACTTAATTTTTGTTCGTTATCCATATTTATTTGTGTGACACGCGACGTTTGTGGGTGATTATGGCGTGTCCATTGGCAATTGGTTTGTCTCTGTTGGTGGTTATTATTAACTGGCGCGCCTGTGTGAGTTGTAAAGAGACGATTTGTTGCCGCAAACGGTGTTGGGTGATTTCGAGGCCATGATAAAATCTCAACTTCGCGCAACAACTCAGTCGCGTTTAGAATCGTGTAATCACCCGCGAGTCTAGAAGTGATATTTGGTTGAAAGTGTGTGGCAATTGATCGTACCAGATACCGTTCCTAATATGGGGGTGTTAAATACTGTGGTTGTGTCGCGATCCTTGAAAAGTAAGTCGCGAATGACCCGTCGGACTTTTGGTAACATAACCTTCTTTCTCGACGTGCTTGAAGTAAACATTTATTACACAAGATTTTTTTAAATAATGTGGGATATAAACACACGTATTAGACATTAAGACAGTATACCTTCTAAGTAGCTTTATAGGATGGCGCTGTAGGTAAGCTTCACATTGTTTACCTTTCAAATAGATTACAGTCTAAGACAGTTTATAATAACAATTTATATTTTTCTTGCATACTAGAGTTACAACGGTTTCCCATCGAAAGTATGATACATGCTAAGCAAGTTATGACACCAATCCGAAAATCGCACATATAACTAAACTAGAAAATGTTCTCAATGAACAGCCATTGAGAACATTTTCCAGTTCTAATTATATAATTATATATTAGCATTGTGTTGCACAATAACTGGAACCGAGTCGCTATAAAATAATGAAATAGATAATTAATATGAGAGTGTTATGATATTTGACGATTATACTTCTACCAATACTGCCTTGTAATTACAGGCATTTAATAAATAAATATATGCTTGAACAATTGCTTTATGGTTATACAATTGTACAGGGTGGGGGACAGAAGGTTGCACATTTCCGAGCTGAATTCTAAAAAAACGGTAAAATAGGGGCGATGGACATATGGAGCCGTTCCTTAAAGTTTTCTTCTACTTTCACCAGCATATCCGGAGGAATCCCGACGATTTTCTTATGAATATCCTCCTTGGATTCGAGGACGTGGTTTAAATACCTCTGATTGTACCTCCGTGAGAAAAAATCACAGGGGCTCAAATCTACGGTCCGCAGAGGCCACTCAACGGCTTCTCATAAGGAGATCAGTCAACCGGGGATTATCTCTTGTAAAATGGCACGATCTCGTACCAGCTGTAGAAAATGAAAGTAATCTGTGTTGTATTCTTCCATTCTCCAACATGTGACAAAATCGGTCGGAATTGACAGTAATTGTGATGCCACCCTCTTCAAACCATAAGGTCCCGCGATGCCTGGACAGAGGACAAAGCACACCAAATGGTAATTTTTGGGCTGTGCAGAGGTACTTACAGTGGATTTGTCGGGGATTATCAGCAGTCCAATAGCAAAAATCCACGGTCTGTCCCAGAAATATATAAATGCGCTTCGTCGCTAGTCCACACAATACCGTTGAGCGGCACAGCTGTAAGGATTGCATTACAATAATCTACGTCTTAGTATTGACTCATAGAATTACCCATGGTTCAAGGGCGCCCACTGCGCCGGCACGAAATGGTGTACAGGTGGCTTATACTTTTGGTGGCAAGTTTTTGATATTGAACCATTTAAATTTCCGAAAGAATCCACTACCATCAAATATAATGGTTTATTTACTTCGTTGGTAATTGTCGTCGACACAGTTTTCCATGCAATTTTATTCAATGGACGTTATACACTTACTCTTGCAGTATTAAGTTGGTACATATGGTGCCCAATGTGTAAGTCTCACATTACTGAGAATCTATAATTCTTGATAATATTGTCTTTACAAATAGAAAAGCATCAATTTTTATACAGCACTTTTGGCAAAAAAAATTCCAGCTCGGTTATTATAGGTTATTGTTTGTATGGTTGTTAGGAGTTACACCAACATTCAGGATATATGCACTGCTGCCAATGTTAATTGTTTTAAGTTCCTAGTTTACTAGAATTGTGGGCATTGAAACTAAATCTTTGAATTCTAGTGAAGATGACGTTCCTGAGTTTCATGATTTTTCGTTCACAGCAATCTTTTCGGCTAAAATGGTTGGAGCACACGGCCATATATTTAGTAGTGTTTATTTTCATTATAAGAGCTCTTTCCCAAGCCGGCAGCTTTTTTTCCGGAATATCAAATTTTTTTGTTATGATAATGACCTGTCTTTCGCTTTGGTTGACAATTTGTGGAAATGGTGTTATGCTTATTATTGCATCCGCGGAGACTGCACACTCTGTTATATTTCTTCATCTCTTTTTATTTTGATTCAAACTTGTAATTGGAATATTTTCGTTGCACTGAACTGATAGTAATACGATTAGAACGATAGTAGGAACAGTGGCATCATCGCATGCGATAGATTGATTGGCAGTACCGTAGTGCTAATTTATATTTAATGTCCGTGAAAATTTAGTATTCACAGCTTTTAACGAGTAGTGAGATTTTAGAAACCGATTAGAATCTGAATAGCGGGAATTTTCATGGACGGACTTATTTTGAAGTTTATTCGGTGGCGATGTAGATGGCGTAGCATAAATATAAATTATCCCTATGATATTGCCAATCTATCCATCGCATGCGATGATGCCACTGTTCCTACTATCGCTCTAATCGTATTACAATCAGTTCAGTGTAACGTAAAATATTCCAGTTACAAGATTGGATCAAAATAGAAAGAGATAAAGAAATATAACAGAGTGTGCAGTGTCTGCGGATGCAATAATAAGCTTAACAATTCTGCACACCATTCCCACAAATTGTCATCCAAAGCGAAAGGCAGGTCAGTATCATATCAAACTAATTTGGTATTCCGGAAAAGATAGACAAGCTGTCGGCTTGGGAAACAGTTTTTTTAATAAACATAACACTATTAAATATAAACAATAACTTATAATAAAAGAGCTGGACAATAATTTTGCAAAAAGTGTGTAAAGACAATATTGGACAAGAATTATAGAATCTCAGTAATGAGACGAACACGTTGAGCACCATATGTACAAATTTAATACTGCGAGAGTAAGTGTATAATTATTGAATAAAATTACATGTAAAACTGTGTCGACGGCAATTACCAACGAAATAAATAAACCATTAGATTTTCTGGTAGTGGATTCTTTCGGAAATTTAAATTATTCAATATCAAAAACTTGCCGCCAAAAGTATGTCACTTGTACACCATTTTGTGCCGGCGCAGTGGCGTCACCATCGGTAATTCTATAGGTCAATACTAAGACGTAGAGATTGTTGTAATGCAATCCTTACATCTGTGCCGCCCAACGTCTTGTGTGGACTAGCGACGAAGCGCATTTCCATATTTCTGGGACAGACAGTAAATGATTCTACTGGCCCGCTGATGACCCCAACAACTCCAAGAACCTCTGCAGAGCCCAAAAATCATGAAATGTGGCTGCAGTATGTCTTATTACTATATATTATATTAACTCAAAAGTTGTCACTTCTAAATACAGGTATATTTGCATGATGGCCATTGCGTATCTTTTATCTGAAATTGGGGTGGTAGGCAAAATATCTTCAGAAGCTGTTCTATTCAGTATTCAACCAATTTACACAATAATAATAATTGAGGAGCAAACTTTCTATATGCATATTGTCCATTATTCTCAATTTACAGAAATACAGAAAAACATTACAAGTTTGTGGAATAATTTACTGAGAAAGTGTTTTCTCTAAAAAATAAAATGAAAATCACATAATCATCGTACCCAGATGCAAAAAAGCTTGATAATTTCCCAAAAACGTGATAATGTGTTGGACAAACGGCATTTTGTTTGTCACTCTTGAACAAACATTGGGTCAGAGGACACAAATCAACTAGACTGGCTTGGCAATAATACTGTGACAATAACATATAATAGTATTATTTTAAATTATGAAAATTTTACATATCAGGAAATTCGTCATCATTATTACAATCACAGCATGACATTTCACCTGATTTCACGCTTGAAAATGTTTGGTTGGGTCACTATTTTATAATAAATGTGTATAACTGTAATGTGTCACTGTATTTGTTATTTGCAAATATATTTTCAATTTCATTGTCAGAATATATGTAAACAAAAGTATCCGGTAAGTATGTAACTAAATAGCTAAGAGCTATTTTTATATATCCACGTCTTGGAGGAGTCGGCTAAAAACAATCTAGAAGCTACAAAGGCCATCGTTTGTAAAGAGAACTTACCTGTTCAAAGAACTGCTAATAACGAAATGTAGAGTAACTCTTTTGAAATAAGGTCTGTATGTGGAACAATTACTTTTACTCTGCCATTGCACAACTTACCACGAGTTCCCACTGAATAAAGCAATTACTGATACGTAGCAATAGATTAATTACACGGCCCTTAGTTATTGCTAATTATACGTAAATTCAGTCGTATTGATAAAGACCCCTATTAAATCACCCTTCAATTGAGCTTGGGATGCGCGCGACAGTTTAAACAACTTCCAGTTCAAATGTACCTACGTACCGCCTTAATGATGCGACAAATGGACATGTTGTATCTAGTATTAAATGTAGAAATTCATATAATTGCATTCGCGTCCATTGTCATTAACAATCACATATACATTTACTTTGTCACTGCACAAGTTAAGGCGATCTCTCATCGTGTAACGTGACTTCCGTTTCAACCATAGCGAATTTATATCAACATGGCATTCAAGTAAGTAGACTTAGCCCTTAGTTATTGATAACTATGTGCAAATATAGATTTGTTGAAAGACAAGTCGCTCCAACGACATATAAATGGCATCAAATGTGCCCGCGTATGAGGCCCGCGATTGCTGCCGCCACGGCAAGTCGTTTGCGCCGCAGAGGCGTTCTGGAGTGCTAAATAACATGTGTAAGGCTTTACTATTGTGACAAAGGGACAATACATTATGTAGTACTAAATGTAAAAATGCAGATAATTGCATTAGCGAGAGTTACTTAATGATAGATCACCTTAACTTGTGGAGTTGCAAAGTAAATGCAACTGTTAATGACAATAGACGCTAATGCAATTATCTGCATTTTTACATTTAGTACTACATAATGTATTGTCCGTTTGTCACAATAGTAAAGCCTAACATAGGTTATTTAGCCCTCCAGAACGCCTCTGCGGCGCATACGACTTGCCGTGGCGGAAGCAATAGCGGGCCCCATACTGATAGCACGCGGCCACATTTGATGCCATTTATATGTCGTTGGAGCGGCTTGTCTTTCAACAAATCTATATTTGCACCTAATTAGCTATAACTAAGGTCTACTTACTTGAATGCCATGTTCATATAAATTAGCTATGGTTGAATCGTGACGTTACATAATGAGAGATCCGCTTAACTTGTGCAGTGACAAAGTAAATGTATATGTGATTCTTAATGACAATGGACGCGAATGCAATTATCTGAATTTCTACATTTAATACTAAATACAACATTCTGTTTTTGTTGCAACATTAAGGCTGTACGTAGGTACATTTGAACTGGATGTTGTTTAAACTGTCGCGCACATCCCAAGCTCAATTGTAGGGTGATCTAAGAGGGGTCTTTATCAATACGTCTGAATTGACATATAATTAGCAATAACCAAGGGCCGTGTAATTAATCCATTGCTATGATAGCACAAAGTAGCTCTGCTTGAGTCAGTAATCGCTTTATTCAGTGGGAACTCGTGGTAAGTTGTGCAATGGCAGGGTTAAAGTAATAGTTCCACATGCAGGACTTATTTCAAAAGAGTTACTGAACATTTCGTTATTAGTAGTTATTTGAACAGGTAAGTTCTCTTTACAAACGATGACCTATGTAGCTTCTAGATTGTTTTTTTGTTTAGCTGGTTCCTCCAATCGGTGGATATATAAAAATAGCTCTTAGCTATTTAGTTACATACTTGCCGCATACTTTTGTTTATATATATTCTGACAATGAAATTGAAAATATATTTGGGAATAACAAACACAGTGACATTTTGTACACATTTGTTATGAAATAGTGTTATACATGGTTTGAATTATTCCACGCTTTTAGAAGTAGGAAAGACGTTGTTTATAAATAGTGTTATCTAGTAGAATTCAAAGGAGGAAAGGTTTGTTACTTACAGCTTGATGGGCGTTTTCGGGATGATGGACTACATCCGAACCCGAATCGCAGTCTGAACAATCTATTTAAAGCACTTTGTTCAATAATTATAACACATTAGAGAGGTAATATCAAGGCAAATTTATATTTCGATATATTACTTACGTGCACATGATTCAAGACTCGGCATTCGGGCGGGAATGGCAGTATCGGAGTCGCAGCTTGCTACTGACTGCTGCATAAACGGATATAATGAGAGTGTTACTACGAATATTTTATCTAATAATGCAGCACTTGTTTAATTGTCATTTGACGCTGATTACTAAGTGTAGAAAGAAAAATTTGTTACGTAAGATGTAATGAAGTTTGGCCGAACTGCTGAGGATCTGGACACACTGAAATGGTACTGAAATATCGTAATCATAACGAATGTATCACTACAAATAAAGTTTATCTCGTATAGGCGCGGCGAATCCGATTTCGAACTACCGATAGGGATCCTTCAAGTGCCAGATGGTCTAGGCTCGAGATCATCGAGGAACTGGGTCACACGTCCCATATGAATGGCCCTAACAGCGTGCCGGTAACACTCTTTGTGGACCATGTCACTCTGGCTCAAGTATGCCGCCATAAATTTCAACATGAATCTCAGAGATGCCCATTGATTGCATTGTCGTTGCAATCTGCTTCCTCAGCAATGTACCCTTAATTGTGGCCGTGTTCACCCCAGCTTTCAGTGCCATCTTATGCAGCAATACTGTTACCCGTTGAGGTCCTTCGCCAGCTGTTGCAAACACATAGGGACAGTCTGGCCTAATATCCGTTTGCGACCGGACATTGTCGCCCACGTTCGTTTCATTTATGCATTAGTTATAGTTGAGTTAACTATCATAGTGTATGGTGTTCATTGTATAGTGTGTTTTGTTCATCTTTTTATCCATTTTTATAAGTTATTTCTCCACATTAGAATTAGTGTTGTGAATAAGTGATTAACGCAACACACAGACTCAATTAACCTACACACACATACTACGCCACACATACATAGAAACAGTAATGAACCTGACAAAAATTATATCTGGTGATTAACTGCAACGTTGTTAAACATGTAGCTTGCTTTGATACAATCGACTAATCAATATATTTATCAATACAATTTCTACCAGCTGAAAAAGAAAGCTTACCTGAAACAAATGTGTTTTTATTAGTTTAACTTTCTAACGGTTCATTAGTACTAAATTGTTATAGATTCAATATCAATGTATAATTTGCTGCTGAACAACATTTTTACCTAAGTATAAATCCATTTATATACTAATGAACTATTTCAAAGCCTTGCTGTTATGGTTAGCTCAAAATCAATTTGCTTATTTCAAGTCTGTCTACAGACATACATGCACAGCCAATACATACATAACATGTACATAACATGTACATAACAAACATATAATAATACACGACCTTCGGATGTGAAAATATGAGGAGTGAGAGATATAGTGTACAAATCATAGAATGGGCCGTATAGGTTAAACAGTCAAGCTTTATTCAAACGATGAGTTGTTTATGGAATATACTCCTAATTCCTTACTTCTTCCTTATTATATATAAAGTTCGTAGCTCAAAATAATGAAAATATATAACTACCTGTACATGTCGATATGGTTGGGGAGAAGCAATACCCGTGCTTTTTTTGCGAGAGCGAAATTACGAATCTTGCCCGTCACTTGGAAGCCTGCCACCGCGAGTAACCTCGGGTTGTTCAAGTCGTGGATCCGGCTACCCAAAGGTAACTATTTTAATAGGCACTAGTAGTTTCTAATAATCAGGTGAACTGGTAGGCAAGCTTTGGCTTATTTGAGGGCTGACGGCATCCACAACCACAACTTGAGTTGCTCAAACGTGAGCGGTTGGCGCGAAGCTTCCTTGCCCTGAGTGCATTGTGTATGTTTGGGAGACATACCTTAGCCGGCATATGCAGTTAATGCACTCTGAGGAAAGGTATAGGAATTCTTTAATATTGACACTTCAACTGATAAAAAATTATTTGGAGTCAGGTACCGCTACTTGAAACATCAAGCCGCGGTGATGGTGGCCGAACATTCCATCCCCGTTGGAGCATTCGACCTGCCTAAGCTTAGTTTTCAGCCGGATGATGGTGAACGAGTACATCGGAATTGCCCAACACGATCGTCTTATAGCTCGCTATGGGCAATGGCTTCTAGAGAAGTACATAGATCATCCACATCTACATAGGTTCCTTTCGACCGAGTTAAGAGAGGTGGCGAAGATGCCAAAGCATGCACAGTAGCTAAATATGCCTGGAAAACCTTATCTCCCGAGTCAGTACAGATCAAATATGGTGACGCAAACTCGTAACCCGTATTAGAACGTTAGTAAAGTCAGTTAACGATTGAATATTATGAACCAATGCATTCTGCAAACAGGAAAGTCCATGCTATCTTAAGACGTAACGATTATTAGGTTACTGTGTCATTTAAGTTCATTACGCCTTGAAAAAGACCGGACATTACTGTACCCCCCTCGAATGAAAGGCTGTAGTGGTTACCAGTTACAAGACGTCACGTCATAAACCGACGGGCTGAAATGGCGAACCCTTGTTCTGTGCACAGTTTGGGATCTGTCACTTAAGCTCTTCCAAGACGACAGCCAGTAAAGTTCATATAGCGCGACGTAAACACGTAACACATTTTAGCACGTTGGTAAATTCAGATAACGATAGAATATTATGAACCAATGCATTCTGCAAAGAGGAAAGCCCATGCTATCTTAAGCTACAACGATTATTAGGTTGCTGTGGCATTTAAGTTCATTACGCCTTGATGAAAGAGACCGGACATTCTTGTACCCCTCTCGAGAGAAAGGCCTTGATGCCCACTAGTTACAGGACGTTATGTCATAAATTGACGGTCTGCAGTGATACATTCTTGCTCTGTACACATATTGGGATCTGTAACGTATGTTCTTCCAAGACGGCAGCCAATAAAGATCAAATAGCGCGACGCAAACTAGTAACCCGATTTAGCACGTTGGTGAATTCACATAACGATTGTGTATTACGAACCAATACACTGTGCAAAGAGGAAGGCTATATTAAGACGTACCGGTTATTAGGTAGGTTGCTGTGACAATTAAGTTCATTCCGCATCGTTGAAAAAGACCAGATATTACTATACCCCTCTCGAGAAAAAGGCCTTGGTGAACACCAGTTACGGAACAATATGTCATAAACCGACAATCTGTAATGACCAACGATTGCTCTGTGCACGGTTTGGGATCTGCAACATAAGCTCTTCCAAGACGACAGCCAGCAAAGTTCAAATAGCATGATGCAAACTCGTAACCCGTTTAAGCACGTTAGTAAATTCAGGTAACGATTGAATATTATGAACTAATGCATTCTGTAAAGAGTAAAGCCCATGTTATATTAAGACGTAACGATTATTAGGTTGCTGTGAAATTTAAGTACATTACGCCTCGTTGAAAAAGACCGGATATTATTGCACCCCTCTCAAAAGAAAGGCCTTGGTGGTCACCAGTTACAGTACGTTATGTTATAAACCGACGGTCTCAAATGACAAACTCTTGTTCTATGCACAGTTTGGGATCTGTAACTTCAGGGCATTCTCGCAAAACGCCTCAACTATACGTTGTACGGTCAACGATAGTTTGGAGCGATTTCACCGAGTCCGGTGTGCGGCAATTTGTGTGTAGGAACATAAAGAGTAGATGGAGACACAATCGGAACCGACACAACACGGGATATCCCTACAGGCCGCGCGTCGTGCTGCACATTTGTGATACGATCTCACGCACTTGTATCAGTAGTGATGCTGATACTTTGGTTTTTGTAGAAAATTTTGAGAATAGTTATAAAAGGAAATAATTCGGAATTAAAAATTAGACACGTATAATTTTACATAACAATCGCCTAAAAATTATAAAAATAAAGCAAAATTGTAAAAATCAAATATTCTATACAGAAAAAATCCCCCTTGATATTATAATACGTATGATGTATAATAATGCACTTGCCACATCATATTTTTTGTTTATTTTTACTTTCCGAAGCACGGAGAACGAAGAACTATTAAATTAAATTTTAACGAAAATTGTATAAATTAATAAGCTGTGTATTAGGCCCTCCCACATGAGGCAACTGTTTTGTAACTCGAATTGCAAACTAGTTTCACACTAGTCACACATGCAACCAGTTTGTAGTCAAAAGAGTACGAAGAACAATAAAAAGGGAATTCTGGTGTTTCCATATATACAGAAAAATGTCTCTTTCCATCACATCATTATTTTTTACAAAATAAAAAATAATAAACAACATTTCTAGAAATCATTTTTTTTTAAATAAACATTAAATTCTGTACATAAGTATTTTAATTTAGTTACTACATTATAATAAATGGTGATTGCTCCACTTGTTCCTCTGCTGGCTCTACTAGATAGTTCGTAGATGTAACTTTCTCTTAGCTCGAGTGGATGATGAAGGGTGTTGCGTTTAGCCAATATTGCTGTTTCTGGCATGCTTGGAGAGGGTGGCGCAACATCACCTTCTGTTTCATTTTCTACGATTCCATCAATCGTTTCTTCCTGTGGTACATGCGGCAAATTTCCAGAAGATGGAGAACCTAACGCTTTTATGTATGGGACACAAAACTGCATGGCTTCTGGACAAAATCTTTTTGCTCCAGATCCGCGAGGTTTCATTTTTCGTATAAAAATTGTACGAAGATTACTCCACTTCACTTCTCTTTGCACTCGGCAGCTAGAAATAAAAACAATCAACATAATAATAATAATAATAATTTAATTACTTGATTTGATTTAAAATTAGTTTCACTTATTTTGCAGATACTTGGAAAAGGGGTGTTCATTTGTCCTCTTGGCATGCTGCGATGCAGATGGTCTTTTCATCACCATTGAACCAGGTTACGCTGGACGAAATAGTGATGGAGGTATTTTCAGAGCCTGTTTAATGAAATAGTGGATGAACCCAGGTGCTTTAAACCTTCCTGCGTCTTCCCACTTGCCTTACGATGAACAAAACAGGCCATTTCCTTATTACTTTGTGGGGGATGAAGCGTTCTCATTGGACCGCAATTTAATGAGGCCCTATGCAAGAAAAAATTCGATGTGCAAAGAATATTCAATTACAGATTAAACAACAGGGAATTGAGTACAGAGCCACACGAACGAGGAAAATGATACGGAGAGAGTACCCCCATCATGCCAAGACAGCTTATAATACGTGAAAATTCATCGGTGGTTACTATGAGGAATTATTTGGCAAACTACTTCCTTTCTCCTCGCCCAACTTTACCATGGCAATGGAAATACACAGTACTTACCAGGGATTGAGAACAATAATTATTACCTACTCTGCATATATTTTGCAAAATGTATTAAATTATTTTTTAAATATACCTGTACATACCTGACATGTTTACTTTGTCTGCACCTCCTGCCATGTTTTTTCGATTAATCTCGTCTGGAGTAATGCGGCAGTTTATAATTGTAGAGAAATTCATGTTTTTCAACCTCTCCAACAAAAATTATGTTGAATTTTTGGTCACACATTTTGATTTGGCGACACAGTCGTGCAACGCAACTTTTATGCAACAGAGGAAATCTATTCGCACCAGTTGTAAACAGATTTCAAATCTGTCAAGTTTCAGTCGACCTGCGGTCTCCCACTCGTCTACCTGGATATGGTCGCAAAACAGTATACAAAGTTTATAAAAAAACAACCACATCATTTATTATATACCTTTTGAATGTATATGTCCATTGAAGTCCATACAATAAAATAGCATATTTGTGTGATTTTTGTAAAAATATGTCTCCATGTCCTTCCGTTTGCAGAAACTTAATCTTTTTATTAATTATTGCTTCTTGTATGCTTAATTGGGTGGCCGAATTTATATTTTCCATTTATAAATAGGCCACAGTCCATTACAGTGAGCTGCATATTTTTTTTTAAATGCTGTTTTTGCTAGAAATTCATTGTCTTGTCCGTATCTTATATAATAATTTCCAGTAATGTCAGAATATAGCATATATTTTACTGTATTAGTACTGATGTATTTGGTCTCGATTTAAAACTGTTGCCAAAATATGATGCAATAAGTCGGTGTAGTCATTCTTGGCTCCACAAAGGATTTCCGCTTTCTTGTTCGCCTAATTCTAAAGATTTCAGAAAACGTTCTTGTTTATGGACATAAATTTCAAGAGGGTTCGTCAGAGGCGTTATGTCCATAAATTACTTCAGCACTAATTAAATTTCGAGTACTTCTCTTTTCAAATTCTCCGTTTTGTCAAAGTTTCCTTCTTTCTTATATTTCTTTGCATACATTTGTTATTTGTTGGTATATTTTGCAGAAGTTTTATTGTGTAACGCCGTGTGGATGTATGTATGTTTAATGGCAATGTTTCCCTATCGTGTTGAACGAACCACCGCTGCGTGACATCTAACATGGTAGGAAATGCTTTTTGCAAAATTTATACTTTTGCCGCCAACAAATTTACATACAACAGAGTTACAAGATTCTGCCATATTATTATCCATGTTCAGAATAAGACTAGCTGCATTATGAACCAGTCTATTGACTGCGCACATTATGTCATCATATATTCCGCAGGCTTTTAATTCAGGAACCCTTAAATTAGAATAAAATATTTAAGCCACTTATGCGAAATCTCTTTTATTTTAGAGCAATAATTTGTAAGTAAATGGTTTTTGCATTCAATTTTTTTGCACCAATAAATTTCCGTTTATAGGTTTATTCTCTAAACGTTTTCTACTTATGCTATTCACCGTCCCCAAGCAATTTTAACAAAATTAAGCCGTGCAGTTTTAATGATTTTTTGAATCCTTCCTGAATTATATCTGCTTCCATTGCAGTTGAGGATCCATTCCAATTTTTAGGACACGCATGACTTGTCCAGAATCATTATTTTTCTTAACAAATAGTGCAATATTTATTTCTTACGCCTAAGAATAAGAGTTTTCCTATTCTCCTACACGCCTAAAATAAATAATTATATGATTATTATTATACGAATAATTAATTTGCTGTAACTATTGACTCAAGATGATCATTGCGGGTAAATTTATGATGGTTGATAACTCTGATCAAATCGAAAAGTAGCAATGATTTCCGTCTGAAATATGATACCAATTCAATTTCTATAAACTGCTCCACCCCGGGTTAATAAAAATCACAACACCAGATTGTGCATTATAGTTTGTCCTATACAAGCGCTTGCACCATGCTCCATCTGCTATCACAGTTATCATAGTTCTCCCATTTCTTTTGCAAGTTTATATTCCTTCTTCCCTGCTTCTTCCATTACATTCCATGCTGTGTCATAAATTGCAGGTGTTAACTTCTCTTGGCTAGATTTAAATATTGAATATGGCATAGAAGGAATATCTAATACGGACTCACTCAACTAATTGTGAATGATCAACACCTGTCGTTATCGCACCAAGTACTGTTGAACAATTCATATCCATTGTATCTGTTGATGTGTTATCAATTCTTTCTCAATTCCGCATTTAAGAGTGTATGAACTAATTAGACCCTTACGTTTTTCTTCTTTAGAAAAGTACATGTCTGACAAAGTACATTCAAAGGGCTTGTGGTTTGCGATTTTGACTAAGTGCTTGAAGAAATATTCAATATCTATAATTCTTCGCCCATCAGGAAAAAATGTATCAGTGTCATCCTGATTACATTCAGTTCTAAAATTATATTAATTGTAATCTCGTTACGTATAATAAGTGAATAATTGTGTTTAAATTGCTTACACTGACACTAAATGGGCAATATAATTTATTTACTTTATCAAACGAAATTTGTAGCCGTGCAGAATAAAAAAACGATTCTCGATATGCACTTTGAATAGAATGTACATATATTATTTCAGTCAGAGATAAATTTTTTTTTTAAACATTGGAAACAATCAAAATCGGTTTGTATTATTATGACACGTATGATAAAACAATGTGCACTGGCTACATTAGACATTTTATTGTATAAACATTCAACTTATGTGGATATAATATCTTTTGTAGCACCGGGTTGAAAATTTTCAACTTGATCCATGTCATTTAAATCAAATAGACCACATTTTTCCGGCACACAAATTTGCTCATTTATTTCAATCGCATTGTTACTGGAAGTTTAAATATATTCAAATAAACATAACTTTTACCTGTGTATATATCAATTTATAATAATATGTTACCTACCTTGCATTTAATATTTCAGTAAGTCCAATTTTCGATCTCACAATTTTCATTCTCTTCGGGAAACATAGTCTCATGTTTTGAGTTTTTTATTTTTATAAGGCTTACCCATTTTACCACAGGGGGGACATACCGGCAGCTTGTAGGCAATGACCTCGAAACCCCAGGCGCAAGGGAAGTCGGCTGAGACTATGCAACCTGCAAAATTAAGGACAATATTACTTTGCGCCATATAAGAGATATATGAATTTTATATATTTTTTAATAAATACACACGAATTGAGTATTTTCTTGTCAAGCATCAGGTTGGGAGATTTAAACTGGACTAGAGCGGATATAATTAGTTAATTTTCGAGATTTATTTTACGTCTAATTAAATATAGAAATTTTGCAGTTAAACTATAGTCTTTTTTCTGACAGAAAATATACACTAGAATTTGAAATATAAACAAAAAAGTGTATTACTTTTGTTTCTACCAAAAAACTCTTTACATGCTAATTAAATTAATTATACTAGAAACCTTAATAAAATATCTGGTGTGGGCACCAGACGACTTTCCGAATTACATGATGTATTTTATTTTGTATAAAATATTAGACATTTTCAACTTTTGGGCTTTTTCAAATTTTTTGATATTTTCACTTTTATGACATTTTTTTTCTTTTTTACTTTCCGAATACATCACTGATGTAAAGGAAGGTATTGTTTTACCGAAAACGAGTTCAAGTTTTCAAACTAAGATTGTGGAAATATGCGATAACTTTCCGGGAAAATAATTACATCAGAAGGAAGGTATTGTTGCCGTGTACCATTTAGCAAAAAAAAAATAATTCAATTTTCGTTACGTTTTATGCCCAAAATAGTCGAAAATATCTGGTGTGGGCACCACACGACTTCCGAATTACATGACCTATTTAATTTTGTATAAAATTTTCGACATATTCAAATTTTGAGCTTTTTAATTGTTTTTGACATTTTTGACATTTTTCATTTTTTTTTGATTTTTTGATATTTTTGACTTTTATTTACGTTTTTGACATTTTGACTTTCATGACATTTTTTGACATTTTTGACATTTTTTATTTTTTTGACTTTTTTGGCATTTTCACGTTTTGTCATTTTGACTTTTTATGTTTTTGACATTCTGACATTTTAACATATTGATATTCTGACATTTTAACATATTGATATTCTGACATTTTAACATATTGACATTCTGATATTTTACCATTTTGGCATTCTGACATTTTTACATTTTGAAATTTTGACATATTTACATTTAGGCATTTTCACATTTTCAAATGTTCACAGCTTCACATGAAAATGTAATGTATTATTAATGTATATTTTCGATACCATACTACATTTTAGATGCGACAATTTTCGCTAATTCCGCGCTAGAGTTACGCCACGCCCGCTGACGTCACGCTGACGTCACGTATATTATTATTATTTGTGATATGAGCAATAGGAAATCGCTATTATTGATAAATCTTCTGTTTTAGTGAACCGATCTTGCTCAAATTTTCACAGGGTCGCCGAAGCGCGGACTCTCACCCGATTTCCAAATTTGGTCGCGATCTGTCGTGCCGTTTTCCCACCGTGAGCGTTAAATGGTGCGGCACAGCGCCTAATTATGCTCCGAGTGTCGTGTTGATTGTGATTCCTTCGCTGTTAGTGAACCGATTGTGCTCAATTTTCGCTGGATCGTCCTGAATAGTGTCCGCAGATATTTGCCAAATTTGGTCGCAATCTGTTGTTTCGTTTTCCCGGAATTTTGTTCACAGACAGACAGACTGACATACTGACTGACATACAGACTGACTGACATACATACCACACACAGACATCGCAAAAATCGGGTTTATTTCGACTATTATGGGCATAAAACGTAACGAAAATTTAAATTTTTGCTAAATTGTACACGGCAACAATACCTTCCTTCTGGTGTAATTTTTTTCCCGGAAAGTTATCGCATATTTCCACAATCTTAGTTTGAAAACGTGAACACGTTTTCGGTAAAACAATACCTTCCTTTACATCAGTGATGTATTCGGAAAGTAATAAACCTGATTTTTGCGCTGTCTGTGTGTGGTATGTATGTCTATCAGTCAGTCAGTATGTCCGTCTGTCTGTCTGTGAACAAAATTCCGGGAAAACGACACAACAGATTGCGACGAAATTTGGCAAATATCTCGGGGCACTATCCAGGACGATCCAGTGAAAATTTGATCACAATCGATTCTCTAACAGCGAAGGAATCACTATCAACACGACGCGCGGAGCATAATTAGATGCTGTGTCGGACAATTTAACGCTCACGGTGGGAAACGGCACAACAGATCGCGACAAAATTTGGAAATCGGGTGAGAGCCCGCGCTTCGGCGACCCTGTGAAAATTTGAGCAAGATCGGTTCACTAAAACAGATTTCTCAATAATAGCGATTTCCTATTACGCATATCACAAATAATGAATAATATACGTGACATCAGTGGGCGTAAATCAAGCGCGGAATTAGCGAAAATTGTCGCATCTTAAATGTAGTAAGGTATTGAAAATATACATTAATAATTACATGACATTTTCATGTAAAACTGTGAACATTTGAAAATGTGAAATATGAAAATGCCGAAATGTAAATATGTCAAAATTCCAAAATGTAAAAATGTCAGAATGCCAAAATGTTAAAATATCAGAATGTCAAAATGTTAATATGTCACAATGCCAAAAAGATAAAAAGTCAAAATGTCAAAACGTGAAAATGTCAATCTCACGTGCGAAAAATTTCAAAGAAAGTAAAAAAAAATCAAAAAGGTCAAAAAATTAAAAACTGTCGAAAATGTCAAATATGTTAAAAAAAAAAGTCGAAAAGGCCAAAAATGTCAAAAAAGTAAATAATGTCAAAAAAAGTAAAAAATATTGAACAAGTAAAAAATAGCCCAAAAATATCAAAAAAAGCCAACAGTCATACAAATCAAGTCAATAAAGGCAAATGTCAAAAATATTAAATATGTTGAAAAAGTAAGAAATGTCATAAACGTCAAAAAAAAGTCCAAAATTTGACAATGTCGAAAATGTTATACAAAATTAATCACATGATCGCAAAATTATGTTGAACGGAAATGACATTGAAATTTTGACATCGGAACAGGGTAGTACTCCTAAACCCAGAGAAAGAATTTTATCGTGGCCGGGATTGAAAAGAGGCGAAGATGTGTAGCATGGAAAGCTAGCCAGCGCAAATGCAAAGGATATTACACATGAAGCTACAGCAGAAAAACATCACTTGAACAGAAAAAGATGCTTTTAATAATCTTAGGATAAATTTTCATAATAAATAGATAGATAATAAGTGGAAAATATCATTTTCACAAAACTGTACGCGAGACTGTAGTTTATTACGAACGTGCCCAAGAGACAACGGAAGCTCACACCCTTATAAGAACGGAAGAAGTACGGTGTGACGATAATCTGCTTACTTTTAACCCTTCGTCGGGCGCAACTGATCTGAGAGATACACCTCTCACTATTTTGAATATATTTGAGAATTGCATGAATCGTCATAATTGCTCCTCCAGGTATTCTACTTAATAGATCAGAGTATAGTATGACTTCGTTGCGTACACGTTGTAGTAGTAAATAGAAAAACGATCTGTGAGATCATTGCGCCCGAGCTAAATATTCAAATGTGTGCATAGTAGAATGTTGCTCGAAATACAAAGAGGTGGCCCATGGTCGTAATATTTTCAATGATCGCCGGAAACAAATTTCAAATGATTGTTGCCAGAAACGTAGAGGTGGTAAAAAGAAGACGTTTATTTCTGAGAGAGCTGACCACAGAATTAGCGTTAGAGAAATCTACTTTCAAACTAAATTGCGATCTCTAAATCTAAAATATATTCAGAATCAAGATTTAGATGACATAAATGTCATAGAAAACCTGCCACGCAAAAAAAGGCTGTGAGCCCTGTGTGACAGAAGACGAAGATGACTGACCAACTATTTTTGTAAAACAAGTCATCCTGTTATAATGTGTCAAAATTGTTACAACAGAGAAAATGTCCACCACATCATACCTAAGACATTGTCATTAACAGTTCCTGTATTTTGACATTAGATATATTTTTTTTATCAAAGTGTTTTTTACACTTACGAGTCGCTATTTTTTTATATTTTGAATCGAATTTATTTTGTTGTTGTTTTGTTGTTTGTTAATAATAAAATATATATGTGCTGATCTGCCAGATACACGCGCCCGATCATGTTCGAAAAGTGATTGCGCCCGACAAAGGGTTAAGGACAACAATATACGGAGAGAAAAGAAGTATACGGGTGACACAAGTACAACACTGCGAAGCAATCATGGCAGAAACAAATGAGCTATCATACGCAGATACCGTTAAAAATATTAAAAGTAAGGTGGACTCAGACAAGTTAGATGTAATAATATCTGGTGTAAGACGAACACGTGCTGTAGATTGAAATTAAGAGCGGATGCTAAGGAATTGAGAGAATTGAGAGAGGCACCATTGCGAATGCGCTTAGAGAAGATGTCACTGTACGTGCTATGGAACGGACCTTAGAAATAAACGATTTGAATGGAAGCATCCAAGAGGAATGGTGGCTGCGATTAAGATAGCAATGGACGAAGCAAACATAAAAAGAATAAAGGTCAGTGCTATTAGGAAACAATTCGGAGGAGCGCCGGTCGCTTTTGATACGAGAAAAATAAGTACTCTAATTCAGAAAATAAATTGGCTATAACCAAAAACAAAAATAATAACTTTCAATGAGAATCAATTTAATTTTTGATGATTTTCCATTGCCAAAATCAATAATGGATTAAACTCGTATAATTAAAAAAACTGTCTTACCCACGTCGGATGTACCATGCGTAATCTTTTTATTTTTATCCAGACTTGTCGACTGCCGAATAGTTTCCACCGATTTCTCTAGTATTTGACTCTCGTCCGACTCGTAAAACGTTTTATTGATTCTGCGACTCGCCATAGTGTTGCTTGCCATGGAGGATAGCTGTTTGAGTTGGGGCAATGTTATCTTTTTCTTTACAATTGGCTCAGCTTGTACATTATGGCCACTATAACTATAAGCCAGTGTTCGTATATTATTTGATGTCTGTTTCCTTTTTCGGTTTTCTGTTTTTTCTACATTGCTGGTTGATTTCTTCTGTTTCTGGATGAACTGCTTCTTAAGTTTGTTGATTAGATGATCCAATTTTTGAGTCTAGTGTGATTTGAGCTTTTTTATTCGGAAGAGATTTTTTAATAAGTTTCTGTTTTTGAATTTTGTTGACAGTTCTTGCATCATCTGAACTAGAACTATCATCTGATGAGCTGCTTAAATTAATAGTTGGTACCACTTTTGTAGGAACTCGCTTTTCTATTTGAGTCTGGGTTTTATTGCCATCACTACTAGAATCTTCAGAGCCTAAAACAACATTTAAAGGTTATGCTGATATAACAATTTATAAATTGAGAGGAAATGTTGGGAATTACCATATGGACATTATTGAAACTTACGAATTTACGTTTTATGACTAATATAGGCGAAATTTGCAAAATGTTTGTGCGTTTATGTGTCTGGATGTATTTATGTATATATGGATGCCTGTGAACAAAATTCCGAGAACCTAAAGAAATTTTCAACTCCAGGCATTGATTATATAATAAAGAAACTAGTCAAGCAAACGAAGGATGAAATAACTAATAAACAATATATTAAATACCGGAATATATCCTAGCTCATTCAAAATAAAACCATTATAATCCCAATTTAGAAACAATGCGTATAAGAAATACGTTCTCTTTAACTAGAACATAAATTGAATTGCAAAAATACGTATGCAAAAGAATAATGATGCACGTATTCCGTAGTCTAGGTGAGAATGTCCATAGTCCCTCGGTAAAAAGATTAATAAATACCCTCTGTAGACATCCGCGACAAATTAATGTTTTAAAAAATGTACAGTGTATTTCAAAGCCTAATATTGAGACTGATCCATGTAACAAGTATTGTAGGACGTATTAGTATAGAAATCCATAATGATAGAGGCTTCGTTAAGATGAATTGTGCGTATCCATACACAACATGCGAATGCAATGATTAATAAATATTTACAGTGAGCTATAGTCGGTAATCTTTATAAAAATAGTCGCCCGCACTGTTACTATGTCCAAAGAGAGAGCGCTAAATAAAAATTAAATATTGACCTCTATCCGATTCTAAAGCGACACCTGGTGTCTAAAAATTGACGTCCTGAAATGGTGTAAAATTCAAATTTACATTGAGTTTGAATGGTGTTTCAGATTAGATTACAGTTCACTCGATTAATGATTCTTCACGTGTATGGTCTCGTCTTGTTTGTCTCACTTTCCGCTATCAGATTCTAGTTGGTTTCTGTATCTCACTACTCGTTACAAGTTGCAAATACCAAATTTTCATGGACACATTTTGACGTTTATTGGTTACTTTATACGGTACTGCCAATCAACCTATCGCATGCGATGTTGCCACTGTTCCTACTATCGCTCTAAGAGTATTAGTATCAGTTCAGTAAAACGAAATGTAATCCAATTCCAAGTTTGAATCAAAGTAAAAAGAGATGAAGAAATGTAAAAGTCATCATTAAATTCAGGATCGTCATCTTCACTGGAATCCACAAATTTAATTTCAATGCCCACAATTAAAGTAAACACTAGGAACATAAAATAATTAAATACGGCAACAGTGTATATATTCTGAATGTTGGTATAGCTTCTAAATGTGTATGCAACCACACACACATTAACCTAAAATAATTTGGCAAAAAGTGCTATATGAAAATTGATGTTTTTCTATTAGTAAAGGCAATATTGGACAATAATTGTAGATTATCAGTATAGCCAAATGTGGGACGAACACGTTGGGCAACATATGTACAAAATCATTATTGCGAGAAAGTGTAAAACGACCATTGAATAAAATTCCATGTAAAATGTGTCGGCGGCATTTACCAACGAAATAAATAAACCATCAAAGTTTATGGTAGCGGATTCATACATATTAAGGCCATACTATAAGAAAACAATACTCTTACAAAAAAGAATCGAGAGAAATTTAAATGATTCTATTGACCTCTATCCGACTCTAAAGCGACACCTGGTGTCTAAAAATTGAGGTCCTGAAATGGTGTAAAATTCAAATTTACATTGATTTTGTATGGTGTTTCAGATTAGATTACAGTTCACTCGATTAATGATTCTTCACGTGTATGGTCTCGTCGTGTTTGTCTCACTTTCCGCTATCAGATTCTAGTCGGTTTCTGAATCTCACTACTCGTTACAAGCTGCAAATACTAAATTTTCATGGACACATTTTGATTTTTATTCGTTACTTTATACGGTACTGCCAATCAACCTATCGCATGCGATGTTGCCACTGTTCCTGCTATCGCTCTAAGAATATTAGTATCAGTTCAGTAAAACGATATATATTCCAATTCCAAGTTTGAATCAAAATAAAAAGAGATGAAGAAATGTAAAAGTCATCATTAAACTCAGGATCGTCATATTCACTGGAATCCACAAATTTAATTTCAATGCCCATAATTATAGTAAACACTAGAAACATATAACAATTAAATACGGCAACAGTGTATATATTCTGAATGTTGGTATAGCTAAATGAGACAGATTGACAATAATTTGGCAAAAAGTGCTGTATGAAAATTAATGTTTTTCTATTAGTAAAGGCAATATTGGACAATAATTGTAGAGTCTCAGTATAGCCAAATGTGGGAGGAACACGTTGGGCACCATCTGTGCAAATTCATTATTGCGAGAAAGTGTAAAACGACCATTGAATAAAATTCCATGTAAAATTTGTCGGCGGCAATTACCAACGAAATAAATAAACCATCAGATTTTATGGTAGTGGATTCTTACATATTAAGACCATACTATTAGAAAACAATACTCTTACAACAAATAATCAACGAAAATTTAAATGATTCAATAACGAAAACTTGGCGCCAAAAGTATATGTCACCTTTACACCATTTCGGGCCGGCGCGGTGGCGCCCCCATCGGTCATTCTATAGGTCAATAACGAAAACTTGGCGCCAAAAGTATATGTCACCTTTACACCATTTCGGGCCGGCGCGGTGGCGCCCCCATCGGTCGTTCTATAGGTCAATAATTCTCACGCGCAAACATTTTGCCTCAATTATTGGTGTATTCCAGTTCTTGACTTTTGTATCGTTACATTTTGTCGACATTGTTTGTAAATTATGCGTTTACTAGAATATAAAACACATATATTCCTGTAAATGCGATGTTGTTCCTATCTCTTTCACTTTTGTTATGTGAACGAGCGTGGTCTTCTATTGACCTCTATCGATTCTAAAACGACACCTGGTGTCTAAAAAATGAAGTCCTGAAATGGTGTAAAATTCAAATTTACTTTGATTTTATATGGTGTTCAGATTAGATTACAGTTCATTCCATTAATGATTCTTCACGTGTATGTTCTCGTCGTGTTTGTCTCACTTTCCGCTATCAGATTCTAGTTGGTTTCTGAATCTCACTACTCGTTACAAGCTGCAAATACCAAATTTTCATGGACACATTTTGATGTTTATTTGGTGACGTTGTTCCTAAAGTTGCATAAATATACGGTACTGCCAATCGACCTATCGCATGCGATGTTGCCACTTTTCCTACTATCGCTCTATGAGTATTAGTATCAGTTCAGTAAAACGATATATATTCCAATTCCAAGTTTGAATCAAAATAAAAAGAGATATAAGAAAACAATACTCTTACAACAAACAATCAACGGAAATTTAAATGATTCAATAACGAATCACCTTTACACCATTTCGGGCCGGCGCGGTGGCGCCCCCATCGGTAATTCTATTGACCTATAGAAAAAAATCGACGGCTAAGGCCATTACGGCCAACATATACCCGTCGCATAAAATGTTTCACAATTACCCGTGAGATTACCCTGCAATGCTCCGTTTAGCTGCACGCGCTGCGTTCGAAAGCAAATAGCCCGTACAAAAACACGTGCGGACTGCTAATACAATAACGAGAACTCCAATTTCACAAACAAGATGTTTCACAGATAAAAAGAGAACAATAAATAATACAAAAAATTGCAACAAAATAGGCTAAAGGACGGCAACGATTTAATTAGATTAACATGTGGCTGAGGGCCCTATACAATTATTGAATAAAAAAGAACACGTGGCGGAAGGCCCACAATCTAATTAAATCATACCAAAACCAATGGGAGATGAAACCGCTAACAGAAATCTACTACATATTCATTAGTGTACGGCCAGTGTCCCAGAAGCGAAATCCAGGGTCCTGGCGGCTCGCCGTCGATAACAATTTAAATAAAGAACTGAACGAGCTTACCAAGAATTGCTTCTATATATCAGGGACCACTAAAATTCACCTACCTCCGTCCCGCCACACGCTAACATATCGAATCTTCTTCCAGCTGTCCTCACGGTAACTCTAAATGACCCCTCTATCCAACCATGCAGCAGTATCTCCGGCGGCCGCTTGTGTGGAGCACGGTAATGGAAAAATGAAACCGTTTCGACATTCAGCCGATATTGTTGTCGCAATCATTCGGACGGGCCTTTTTGATTGCTAACATTTTAATTAAATGTTTTGCCGGCGGTAAACATAGATTCCCCTTTTACAGTTTCTGATTCAAACAACGATGCGGCCTCTGTTTGTACGAATAGTGCCACAAGTCAATAATAGTTATCCTTATTTGTGTGATGATATAAGTAAAATAAGTAAAATTCTTTGTTGTAATCGACTCCACAGTGCATGCGAAAATTACAAGTATAATGTTTGAAGCATTATAAACGTTTATGGGTCGACGACCTCTCCATGACATAATGCTTTCATCTAGCGACCTACTGATCTGGTTTCACATACCATATGGTTACATGCTGGCATCTGACGCCCTCTCGACCCCTCACCGTCCCAAGTCCAGTGCCGAATTGTTCACACCAGAAACAGAATAATTCATTACAAACCCGACAGAAATACATAGATATTTACAATTGTTTACTATAAAGGACATGAATAAAACTACTATGTTTTTTTATTGTTTGAAACAACTAGTTTCGGCTTAGCTCTATGAATTTAAATTAAAATAGTTATGATACACGATATAAAATAAATAAAACAATGATATTAAAAAAGGAAAATATATATTATAATAATAATTTAGAGCTGATTACAATTTAATATTAACGGATACATTGAAATAGTGGTGTATATAATACTATGTCAAGCTGGTCACTAAGAATCTCTACATTGTTTTGTTTACGTAATTTATAAATTTCCCATGATTTTAATAATGTTAATTTTCTTCCCTTCTCTGCGATGCGCAATCTCTGAAAGGAATCAAAATTTGGAAATGGATGGTCGGTATCTAAACAGTGGTTCGCGAAGGTTGAGGTTGTGTTACCGAGTCTAAATGTATCGTTTTTCAAAGTTACGACCCGTTTGACCCATATACACATCAGTACACCCCGTACTTTTCAGTTGGTATATTCCTGATTTTGAAGGAGGGGCGGGTGGTGATTATAGTTGAATAATAGCTCGGATAATTCTGAGCGGGCTCGGAAGGCTACTTTAAAATTGGTTGATGTGAGAATATTTCCTATTTTCACTGAACGGCGTGGCGAAAATAGATGTTGGGTATAGCAAGGTAAATCATTTTAATTGCTAACAATCTATGTTTCCGACGAATGATTTTGTTAATTTGGTTTGTGCAGAATCCGTTATTCACGGCGATGGTTTTGATATTTTTAATTTCTGACTCAAGATCTGTTAGGGAAAGTGGTACTGTTTAGACTCTATGAACCATTGAATTATATGAGGCTATTACGTGATATAATGGATGATGGAAATTGTTTGGTATAGTAATTTTAGAAGATGTGGTCTTTCGCTATATGTTCAATGAGAATGATGATGGCGTTCTTGTAATTGCTCGATCTAGGAGGTATAATGTAATAAGTATACATATTACTCAATAAAATTTAATAAAGAATTCTCTCATGTTACTTTTTGTCCTAATATTTTAAAGTTTCTTTTCCAGGCAGGTTACCGGTTGCGGTCAAATGAATGTTTTGATAAATCTGACTGTTACCAACGTTAGCAGTTATAACAGTGTGCTATAAGAATGTTGTAAGGAAAAATTTACTCTTTCCATCGCCGACTAGATATGCATACTTTACATCAGCTGTCGCCAAACTTTTTGACCTCACGGACCAGTTAATTCATAATTTAAATCCCGCGGACCACTAATAGGATTTTTAAGTGTTAAATATATTTATAAAAAAAAATTGTGATCAAAGAACACATAAAATGTACCTAGTTAATAAAATGAAACTATTAATAGTAACCAAGTTATGAAAGCTTTATTAATAAACCATAATAAAATAAACAAAAATTGTACAAACAAAACAATTAAAAGATGGTTTAAATATATCAAACTTTTAGCGTTATACATTCCTAGTGTGATGGATGTTCCTGCTTACTTGAAATAAGATTATGGATATTTGGATCCAATGTTGTTACTGCAAGACGGAGAACTGCATTTATTTCAAGCCGAGATCGGTACCGTGTTTTGATGACTGACAGATGAAAAGGCCTTTTCACATAAATAAGTTGTGGAGAATTGAATCAGAATTTTCATCGCCTGTTCACTAAGCAAAGGGTATTCACTTTTTATGGAAAGCCAAAACTGAGGTCTTGATAAGGATGAATGAAATTTAAATTTGAGAGTTTCGTCGGACGATAGGTCGATGAGGCTTTCTTTTAGATGTATGCTTAACTTACTATCCTGAATGTTCGCTGCAAACGGATCTAATATCCACATATTACCATGTCTGGGATCATCATTCTTTGGGTAATAACGAGCAAAAGATTCTGTAAGTGATTCCAAGTGCTTTTTAACTAGGGTTACCACTTGCTGGTTAACATCATTCTCCTTCATGTATTCATCAAAATTAGAAAACATTTGCAGATCGTCTTCAACCAACCGCGTAATATTTTCTTTTGAAACGCATCCATTTTACTTCGTAGTGTGAACACGTCCTTAAGTTGTCCTTGCAAAGATATGTTTAGTTCATTTAACAGGGAAAAATATCTGCCAAGCTTTGCTAGCCATTCATTGTCGGACAAGCATTTTTGCAATTTCGGATTATTTTGCTGCTGGAAAAATAATTTGACTTCTTCCCACAAGGCGAATAGTCGGGTCAATATTTTGCCCCTCGACAGCCATCTCACCTCAGCATGACGAAGAAGATGAGTATACTCGGAACCCATTTCTTCGCAAAGTGCCTCAAATATTCGAGAATTGAGTGCTTTGTGTCGAATTTCATTTATAATTTCAATGACATTTGATAATACTTCGTGTAGTTCTGGGGAAATTTTTTTCGCTGCAAGTTGTTCTCGATGTATAATGCAGTGTGTAGATAAAATGTCTGGGTGACCAACATTCTTCATTTTTACAACAATTCCTGAAAGATGTCCAATCGTATTTGCGGCACCATCTGTGCAGATCCCAATACATTTTTTCCAATCAATTTCATGTTCCCGGAAATAACTATTAAGTGCTTCAAAAATCTCAGAGCTGGTTGTTCTACCCGGCAAATTAAGCGAACAAAGTAGTTCTTCATGTAACTCTCCTTCACACTCAACCCTCACAAAACAAAGAAGAAGTGCTTTGTTTGTAATGTCCGTAGATTCGTCAAGTTGGATTGAATAAAATGAAGAATTTTTCACCATTTTTATTATCTGATTTTCAATGTCTTCGGCCATATCTTCGATTCTGCGCTTGATAGTATTATTAGACATAGGAATTACTTTCAATTTCTGAACAGCCTGCATTCCCAAAATCTGTTCACAGGCTTTTAACATACATGGCTTAATTAATTCTTCTCCAATCGTGTACGGCTTTTTGCATTTCGCGATCTGATTTGCTATGAGATAGGAAGCCTTTAGTAATGATTTATCTTCCATGGTCATTTTTCTTAAAGCACTTGCTTTTGCATATTTTTATGCATTCTTTTAAAATATTCTAGCGGTTTTTTTTGCTTAATCCGGGTGTTTTGAATTCAAGTGTCTTTCAAGTTTTGAAGGTTTCAATGCATCGTTAGATAGGCTTTCAGAACATACAACACTGAGAGGCCGTGGATCCAGCTCACTGTCAGGTTCTTCAATGAATCCAAATTTTAAGTAGTAGGAATGATATTTTCTTGATACTTTGTGTTTTTTCTTCTCTCCACCTCCCGTTCCAGCGTGTTTCCTAATGGTGCCTGATGAAGACTGTGGAGGGTCTGATTTATTGATCAGTTCACGGTTAGGTGAAGTATTATTAATGTTATTATTATCGTTCTCATTACCTTTTGCATTACTAAAGAAATGCAAAATATTCTTTTGCTTTTTTTCACTCATTATGGGTTTAATTTATTTGAATCTAAAATAAAATAAAAAGAAATTTAGAAAAGTCAAACTCATTTTATCCCAATAAATATCAAATAAAAGAATATATGTACATGGTTAAGATTTAAGATCATACCTGTTTTAAATCTATGTGTCAATATATAAAAGTCCGTAACGAAAGGGTTCAGCACGGAACGCTATTAGTTATTAAAAATAAATATTATGAAGTGTGAAAATTGAGGTTATGTATTGACGTAACCGTGCAATTATTAAAATGAGAAGTTTGGTACTTACGGTGTGTTCTATTGTTTAATGTAGATACTCAGCAGTATATTAATATTAAAACTGACTCCAATAACTCACATTAAAAAACTTGAAACCTTCAGCAGCAGTACGACTTATTTCCCGCGGCGTTATTCTACGCGCAGAAATAGTACGATTCTGCGCGACAGAGATGGAAGACCGCTCGTCCAATGGCCAGTGTGTACAGTATACGACAGAAGTTTTTATAACTTGTCACGTATTGCTATGAATTGAATCATGTTTTAATGCATCTTAAAACGTAACGTAACATGATGAGTAAGTATATTCCACATTTTTCTGAGGACCAGCGAAATTTTCTCGCGGACCACCACTTTGGCAACCGCTGCTTTACATTATGCATAGGGATACCCTGTTTGAATCCTTCCACTATTAATGCCGATTCCATTCCAGTTGATGACTTGTCTCACTTTTAATGCCAACGGATAAAACTTTTTTGGTTTCTTTTCCAATTATAACCCCCTAAAATAATATTAATCATTGTCGTATATTAGGATTTTAGGGTACATTTTTACCGATTGATACTATTTTATGCATAAGCTTTTCTATGAGGCACATTCTCATGCTATTGCGAATTTTCTCAATATTTGAATAAACAATTATATACTTACTACTCCAGAAGCCGCGTTATAATTAACTTATGCCGCTTATCCCTGCTCCACACTCAGTAGGGTAGGAAAATCCCGGGCTGCGTGCGCCTCTTCAGCGGATGCTAAGAGTAGGGAGCCTGTTCGCTCCCTATAAATAAGTGGGTATCGGCCGCGATATTCATAGATGTTGAGAAGGCGTTCGATAAAGTATGGCAAACTCATCCAATATCCTGGCTACGTGATTCGGCTAGTGGCTTCATGCCAGAAGCAACGTAGTTTCAGAGTACGGCTGGGGAGCTGTCTCTCCTCGAAGAAGTCCCTACTCGCCGGAGCCCCCCCTTGGGTAATTTGTAATCGCGCCATATCTTTTTAATATATATATATATATATATATATATATATATATATATATATATATATTCGGACATTCCGCAATCCCATAATGTAATGATGGCACTATTGTATCGCTCTACGAACTCGCCCACTATCGCCGCGCGTCTGTAATCAGCCACAACCGAATTAGAGTTGTGGATGAAGGCATGTAGGGTACAGGTGAATCCGAACAAGAGCACCGCGGTTTTCTTCTCCCGAAGTAAACTGGTGAGACCAGATGACATCCTTTTATTTGATAAGAACATTCATTCCCTGGAGTGATTCTGTCAGATACCTGGGTGTCACGCTGGTGCCTAAACTGAGCTGGAACGTGCACCTAGAAACGGCACTGGCGATAACCAGGCAAGCCGCGGGCAGGTTATTTCCCTTAATTGGGAGATATAGCGTTCTTAGTTTGCGTAATAAGTTAAGGATCTTCAGCGCCGTGCTGAGACCAAAACTTACATACGGTGCTCCTGTCTGGGCTGGCGGCCTAACCAAAACAAACTAGTTAAGCCTGCAGCGGTACCAGAACATTACATTGAGAAGGTTCCTGATTGCCCCGTGGTATGTCAGGAACACACAAATTAGAGACGAGCTGGGAGTATGCTTGATGTTTGAGCACATCAAACATATTGCCTCCAGCTTCCACGAACGGCTGGCGGAACACACATTAGAGTCAATGGAGGCATGCTCCAATTATGATGAAAATCATAATTGGAAATATGATAGGCCCAAGTCGATCCATGTAAAAGGACCACCGTGAATCGGGCAAACCCATAAAGTGAAGCCCCCGGGGCTGGCCAACACGGCCACTAACAAAACTCCTCTCGTGATTAACATCCCTTATATGAGTCTAACATACATACAATTAATTTTTTCGTTATGTTGCAGGCGGTAGTGCTTTTTAGTTAATAAAAATATGACACTGTTTCCCCTCATGGAGAGGGGATTCATCTTTTGAAGATTTTTAACACTGCCAGGCCTCGCGCCAAACCAAAAAAAACGAGGTCAGTTCTCCCTCACCAAGACTCAGAGGACTGATTTATATTACCCGACTATCGCCTTGAAACCGATACTTGAGTTTAACTGTTTACCTTTGGTAAATCGATCCTACCTCACCAAGCCTCAGAGGATCGATTTATTCCCTTGCAGCTATCAGCTTAGACTGATAATTGTGCCCCATATTCCTCTTGTGACGGTTCTCCCTCACCACGACTCAGAGAACCGTAACAAGAACATCCTCGACGCCGAGCGTTGATCCTATCTTCGCCGTACGACGGCCTGACGGGGTTTAACCCTCCCCGTGCCTGTCTTACGAAGAGCTGACCCCGGCGACGGACTGCAGCTTCCTTCACAAACCCCGTACACGCCGAGCATCGATAACATATAGCCCCTCCCTGTTAATATGGTAGTAGTGGTAGTAGTAGCTGCTATTTATTTATATCCATGATTTGATCTATTTCAGGTTCAGTGGAGTTCGTCTTTTCAACATTGCACATTTTACATTAACTTATAATTGTGTTGTTGATTAGTTACACGTTCCATGGGCATGGGATTACTGAAATGAATTGATATTTAATAACACACGTAATATCAATTTAATTTAGTCTATGATATTGTCGTTATTGACAATTTTACGATTTTGAAAAAACAAAATTATATAAACATTTTTTTAATTATTTCGAGTATTCCATAACAATCGCGTAGAAGATAAGAAAATAATGTAAAATTGTAAAACTAAAATATTTATTGCTTTAGAAAATCCTTTATGATAATTATATAATAATGTTTTAATACCTGTCTAAAATATAGGTCTTTCATTATCGAAAACAGCATAATCTTAGCACGAATGCGTTAATAATAGCTTTTTAACATACATAATATTTATTCAGTGGATAATTAGTTGCATTTCCATAATTAATTGGCAATTACTATTATAATAATTTATGATTGAAAAATATGAAAAAAAAATGCGATTTCAAAATATAAATCAAGCAATTGATCTTAATTGGCCTTGATGTACAATAAGTCCGATGGACGATATAAGGTTAGGTTCCGTGTCAAAATTCTAAGAACAATCTAACATGTTTATTTAATACATATTCTATATATTCAAAATAAATTATAAATGTATTTAATTAATACAGTTTATATTCGTTTATAAAATAAATAATAATCTCTTGATATAAATAATGATTTTTTTTAAATAACTACTAATTCACCAATTCGTTGGTACTAAATTAAATTCTCACACAAAAAAAAGCATCGAATTTAATTTGCTTTGATTGTTGCTTCCTTTCTTGCAGAATCATAGCATAAGGTCGAACCGCAACTGTGACGCTTCTTTTAACATTTGCGCTTCGATTGAAATCCCCATTTATCTCACAGAGCTCATCCGTTAACCTTTCTACAGAAGAAAGGATACGAGTTAGATTGGTCGTTGTTAGGGTTTTCCCATAATTTTCTGTCTCATCGTCCTCTTCTTCTTCTTCTTCGAGATTTTCTGATTGTAGGTGATCTAATACCTCCATCAACTCTTCTAATTCTTGATTTGAGAGTGTTTGGTCATTTACGCCTAACAGTTCGGTCACATCCTCGGTTGTTACATCTTCTATTCCACATTCGCGTGTAAGCCTGATAATGTCTTCGTTTATGTTAATGTTACCTACCTCTTCTACACTTGCACCTTGTATAAATCCAGGCAGAAGTTTACGCCAAACGCCGTTTAAACAATTGGTTGTCCCTTCCTCTCAAGCAGCCTTCAGGTTTTTGATTCATTTTAAAATGTCGTATGACCGCCAATAATCTTTAACAGTTGTAATACGGAGGTTGTGTTAGGGGGCATATATATTACCTTGACGTCCAATCCCGTGTCTAAGGTGTCAACATTTTGCGGATGTACTGGGGCATAGTCTAATAGGAGGATTTCTTTCTTTGGAAGGTTATTTTCGGTCACAAAATGTAAGCACAGTAGGGCAAAAATAATTTTTATACCAGTCTGTGAAAACCTCCTGAGTGACCCAGCCCTTTTTATTCCACCTCCAAAAAAACTGGCAGGAACCTTTTGTCAAGACCTTTAAAAGCCCGTGGATTCTGGGAATGGTACCCTACCATTGGCTTTAATTTTAAGAAACCAGAAACATTTGATCCCAAGAGAACAGTCGCTTTAAATCCAGGAGCGCTACTTTCTTCTCACGAAATAAACGTTCTCGATGGCAACTTCTTCCAATAGAGGCCTGTTTCATCAACATTGAAGATGAGATAGTTGCCTTGTTCCACAATTTCTAGAAACTTTTGAGGGTAAACTGCCGCTGCTGCTACATCAGCGCTCGCTGCTTCGCCGCTTAGTTTAGTGCTGCGGATATTGGTTCTATTTTTGAATCTCGTGAACCGCCCAGTGCTTTCCAAGAAAGTTTCGTCAGTGTTTTCTTGCCCCTTCAAATCAGAAAAGACCAACTTGCTTTTTCGCATATGACTGCTTGTGTTACAGGAATATTTTTATGATTGGTATCAACAACTCGTAATGCAAAATTTGCTCTATATTTTTGCTCCGGCTGTAAGTTACGTGCTTTACACTTACAGCGGTTGTATGTTGAGTGGAATGTTTTATTTTCTAAGCGTTTTTCATGATTGTTGTCACAGTGGATGGGGTTGTTACATTTATAGCTCTGCAGACAAAAGGTCGGTTTTGGCCGTTTTCAATGCGTTTAATTACGTCCATTTAGACAAAAATGGGCATATTGCATATGGCATATTGTTTTCGTGCTTTTTTCGCACAATGTTTGGGTTCTGAATCACTATTGTCGCTCATAATGAAACTACAAATTGAATATTCTTTTCATTTTAATAATAATAAAATACAAAATATAATCATAACCTTTTATTTTTCTTAAAAACAAAACGAAAACTACCTCGGAAACAATTTCACACACACTCAATAGGTTGCTCGCGTACACGGTAATAGAACAAAACAACGTGTAAAAGTGGGTCTGCTATTAGAATCACGGCCTACTGTCGTGTGGTGTCGGCCGAACTGGGGAATGCAACGGCCGAATCGAACGAATCGGGGAATACCACGCCGGCATTGTGAATCGGCTTAAATCGAACCGGCGCAAAACGACGTTTACGTTGTACATGTCAATATATAGATATTTATTTGCACATACTTGCTATCCAGTATATAAGTACTGCTCCTGCAGTCATTGAAAATAGTTCACTAATTATTTAAATCACCTATATCAGGTCGTGAATGTGTATCCATTTCTTCGTGGTGGTGGTACGCTAGAATAAAATATTTACAGGATTGAATATGCCAGCAGCTTCATGATAATAAAGGTATATTATTATTATTATAATGATTACAATACTTCATATAAAAACTACGTATTGTTATATTACGATGACTCTATTATCCTATTAGTAGCTGCTCGCCGCGGCGAAGTTGGAAGATACTTTTATGTATAACCTCACCCGAAACTAATTTCTTTATAACACGGGATGTGTCAGAATGGCGTATGTGCAACTGTCGACTCCTGCTGTTAGACTGAGCACGCGACCACACCCTACTGAGCAAGGGTAGGTAACGACCCCTAAAGCAACCCCGTGCCAACAGATAGCGAGGCAATTTATTTTTTATAGTAAAATAATATATCACTCATCATACCGTTTTCGTAGTGATGCAAGCCATTTTTTTGTACAGAGTTGGTGCCTGCTTTTTTGCCACCTTTTTTCGATTTCTTTCTTCATCATATTATACTTTAACCTGACAGTCGTCATCTATTTCTCCCCACCCTCATTTTCACTCTCCTGTTTGATTCGCCATAGGGAGGTAACACAAACCGAGAACAACGTCTCCCTCGGAGAATGTTTCCTACTCTTACTGGAGTCATTCAAATTCTCCATAAGACTCAATAGTAATTTCAATATTGTTTATTTAAAAATTATTCGTTTTGCAAAATCAACAGTATCTTTACCTAACAAAGCAAGTATTTATTATTATGCTTAAACAGTGTTATTCGCTTCGCGTTTATTACAAGTACGATAATCTGATGGTGGCAAAAAGTAATGGCCCTTTGAAGACCATAAATAATAAAATATTTTCATTTATAACGGGGTTTGTTTTAAAATATGATTCTAGGTGCTTAATTTGGCATTTTGGCTACATAATATCAACATAAAACACCTGGAAATTGTGAAAAGGGTACTAGTTTATTTTATAATGCCATGTTTTTTTATGTATGTTAACTTAAGATGATATGGAACACATAACAAGTAACAAGAAAAACATCTGTGACTATAAAATCATATTGAATAAAAGTGCAGGTACAATTCAGATACAATCATCGGTAATTGAAATTGTATTTTGAATTTTCTAGCTTAGTGCACAGTGAAACATTAGTTTTCTCTGTATACTATTGCATTTCTGGTATAATACCAGTAATTGTTGCTTTGGGTAATAAGAAAACTTACTTTAACAAAACAAACAGTGCATGAATTTACATGCATACAGTGAAGAATCTGTATGTATACTAAAGGTAGTCGAATATTGTATGAAATATAAAAAACACATGACATTCATTTAAGTACCATTCAGTTGTACCATCTGCACTTTGCACTACATCATCATTGCTACATCTGTGCTAGTTAATGCCATGCTATAGGAGCCTGGCTTTGGTAAGCAATAATGGGAGATTATTAACAGAGAAATGACAGCTGGCCCATGGATGAATATTCCGTCCTTTCACCTAAATGCAAAAGAAACCATACATACAAAACATCACAACCTATCAACACAATACTATACAAATCTATTCAGATCACAGGGGGAACATACCGGCAGCTTGCAGGCAATGACCTCGAACCCCAGACGCAAGGGGAAGTCGGCTGAGACTATATGCAACCCGCAAAATTATGGACAGTATTACATTGCGCCATATACGAGATATATGGATTTTATTTATTTTTTAATAAATACGCACGAAATGAGTATTTTCTTATCAAGCATCAGGTTGGGAGATTTAAACTAGAGCGGATTTAATTAGTTAATTTTTAAGATTTATTTTACGTCTAATTAAATATAGAAATTTGGCATAGTAAAACCATAATCTCTTTTCTACAGAAAATATACACTAGAATTTGAAATGTAAACAACAAAGTAGCTCAAACTAAGTTCGGCATATTACTTAATAAAAATTTAAAATCCACATGTAGTCACAGGTACTACGACTAGCGTACAATGGCACATTTCAGAGCTTACTCGCATATGGTTTATTATCATGGGGACTTAGCAGCTACATTAAAAGAATTTTTAATATACAAAAAAGAGTGATTAAATACATGGCAGGAGCTTCTTCCAGAGAGTATAGCAAACCATTATTAGAAAGATTAGATATTTTAACGGTTCCCTATTTATATATCTATAATTATCAATACATTTGAATGAAAATAAGCAGACATTACCAAAAAAATGAACACTATCATACTCATGACAGATCTTGTCAGGAACTGCACATACCTTATGAGAGACTTAAGGTAGTAATCATAGATCCGAAATCCATGATAAAACATTATAATGCGCTACCAGCTACTTTAAAAAATATAGAAGAGATGAAGATATTCAAAGTTGAACTACGTCAGCTACTAATTCAAAGAGCCTAACTACTCAAATGAGCAGCATTTTGAAGCATATTAATAAATTAAAATGCGTTTTCATTTGACTTATATACTAATCACCACAAAATTGTATCCATTTATTATACAATTGCCTTTTGGAGTCGGCATTAAAATGATTACTTTTAGCAATAGAATACAATCGAACATTAAAATATACTTCAGTTGTTGCTCTTGGCAGCTGAATTATCAGCTGATTATATCACGTTTAAGATGTAAATGAAAGATACAGACATGTGCTTAATAATTTCCATTTAATCGAATATCTAGTATTAAAATACCCATTTAAAGTATTGTACCTTCATTAATGATCAATTGTAAATTTTAGGCACCGCAATACAATTAAAATTGTACGAATTTTCTCATCAAAAGCTGAAACATTATTCATGTGGCCTTATGGCTATTTCAAACACTGTCCATTGTTCCTGAAGTTGCATACCACGTTTGCATTTCCCCTCTGGGACTACATGCCGAATGCGCTTGTGCTCCCTCTGTCTTACTCTGTGATTTAGATAGGTAACGAAAATTGTTGGTTATATTTTGCCAGTATGAAAGGTATTATAACATTTTCCCGCCTAAAAATGTACACATTTATTTACTGCGCGGATGAGACTACACTTCTAGACCGTTTTAATAAATCTATGTTCTGTTTGAGCACAATACTTACAATTTTGTAGAATCTATAGTTTAAAAAAATATATACTTTTAATTACGATTGAATCTTATGGAGAATTCAAATCACACACCATAGGAATAGGAAACTTATCCCTAGAGATGGCGGCACATGAATATCTGTCACCTCCCTATAAATCGACTAAATAAGGAAAAAGGCTATTATACTTTCGGAATATTGTAGGTAATAAACAATAAACAATAATAAAGGAAACGTCAAATGCGATATATTTGGTTGCTTATTAGAATAAAATGTCATTTCGATAACTATCACAACGGGTATATTTGGTTGCATACATTTTTTCAGCAGTTTATTTTAATTTAACACTTACGATATCACAACACTACGTTAAACACATCACATTTTAAAACTCACAGCACTAAATACAATACAATACAACATTTTCATATTTATGTCCATATAGCGTTCGGTGCAGAGCCTCTGTCAACAAGATTCGTTTCGAATATTGGGCCCAGGTCAATGTAATACAATAAAGAACGAAAGTCTGGAGAGTTTCCACTTATCCGAAGTACCTCTAGCATGCTATATGTGTGACCCTCCGGATATAGGTCTGTGAGAATCTGCCTGGCGAGCACAATACCGAAGGTATTGAATGGTGGTATCCTAATGTGGAATATATACAACCGAACTGCCATTTATAGTGAGAAGCAGTATAATTCCGTTGTCAAAAAAAAAACTGCGACTCGTTCAATCGTGTGTCAAAGACGTCTGGCGCATTGTCGTCGTTGGGAATCACATCATATTTATCTTCATTTTCATCTTGGAGTATTCCTGGTCATTATAATGGGAACTTTCAACGGCACTAGCACATAGCACATGCACAGCCGTGTATGCAATTTTTTGGAGAAGATGATCAACGAGAGGTTCGTTTGGTATCTTGAACAACATAATGTACTGTCGAATATTTAGTGTGGATTTAGACAAAATCGATCAACATACGACCACCTGGCACGCTTACATTCAGCTGTTACGGATGCCTTCGTTGAAGAAAAGCATTTAGACTGTTTGTAATTCTCCGAAATTAGATTATTACTATTTATTACATGTGTCTAATCCCAATAACGACATTTCATTGCATATTGGAGCGGTCCACTTAATCTACAACGTACGTTAAGTTGAAAGTCTTGTGGTGCTGATCGACAAACAATGTTGATGTTGTATAGGTCACTAGTTCGATCAAGGATTATGAATTAATAATATATGCATATGCGTCTGTATCCAATCTGAGATATACTGACCCAGTACATCATGTAGGTGTCAGACTGAAAACTGGAGACTCCGTAGCAGCCCCATATCTAGCATTTTGTATGACGCCAGCGAACCACCACTATACATTTGACGACGATTATTGATGACAAGATATTGTGCAAAGCTGAATTCAAAGCAAAGTCATCCTTCGCATAGCACCGTTTTCGACAATAATCTAATGAATGTTTATGATGCTCGCACCCGATCCGTCGAACCAATCGCGTATCATATTCGCAATATTTTGCGTGATTTCAGTTTTGTATACGGCTGAAGTATATTCTATATATCAAGCCTTATTATGTTAGTCGTAATGACTACATACGATACGTCATATACGATTTGCTCTGACTCTTGCTCGGACACTAAAAGCAATCCAGTGTCATACCCAAGATTATATTTGGTTCAGGAAATCCAACGGTTTTTATATCTAGAGTAATCTGGATTCAACATCTCTTTCATTTTGGGTACCTGCTCATTCAGGAATTCATGGAAATGAAGGAGCTAACCACTATGCGAAGCTCGCGGTTTACGATACGGATGTCCTAGTGAAGTTAACAATCGAAGACTTATTGTGCGCCCTAAAAATGTTTTCGAAGCACTATTGGTAATCAATGGGCAGATACCACTAACAACAAACTCCGGAACATTAAAAATACTGTGAACGAGTGGCATTCTTCTTTTCGCACTAGTCGGCGGAAGAGGTTATTTTAACACGTCTACGTATTGGATATTGCTTGTGGATACATCTACATCTATTGATAGCAGAAGAAGCTTCAGTTTGTGGTACCTGTAGTGTTTCAGTAACCGTCTTTCATATTTTAATGAACTTTTCTGACGACCTGGCTGTTGCTCTCGGTGATAGCCCAGATAGTGTGGAAAAGTTTCTTAGATCTGTCCGGCTAGCACCACTCATCCATTTTATATGAGTGGGACAGCATAAAATGGTTCACTTTTCATCTGCCCCACTTGAGTTCGTTCGGAGTAAAGTCAAAATTTGCGTTTGAGTAATTTATTAATGTCCTGTCATAGGTATTGTAGTTTTTATAGTCGATATTTATATGTATCTATATTATTTATTTCCAGTTGTTATTTTCAAAAATTTACATTATTTTAGCTTCACATCGTTTAAAAAAAATGTGGGCTTTGTTTACTTTCACGATTTTTTTTAAGTCCAAGTTATGACTTATTATTTTCATAATATGAAAATAATAAGTCATTAGTCGGTGTGAAAAATAATACACACAAATTAATTTTAAAATATTATATTATTTTTTTTATTAAGGTGAAGCAATAGTATTTAATAAGATTAAAATATTATAGAAATGCACAAAATTGTTATTTATCATACAATATTTTTTTTATCGAAACAGTATTTTACTAAAAATTTAAAAAATAGTAAGGTGAAACAGTAGTTGAGCTCATAACAGAGATTAAAATAGTAGGTATAAAAGGCATATTTTTTATAGATCATACAAGTTTTTTTTTATTGAAACGATATTTTATTTAAAAAAAAAAATAGGTAAACCAGTTGAGCTCACAAAAGAAATTAATATAAAATATTACTATAAAAAGACACAAACTTTTAATTCATCAAATACTATTATTCATAAACAAGGTCATGTCCTTCACTGCCATTACACTCTTCTGGAACTTCACTTGACTTTCAAGTAAATTACATGTTCTTATTAAATATAGAATATGGGTGCTCTCGTCTAAACTGGAATTTTTGAATCTTCAACCAATTTACAGTTTCTAGTGTTTATTTTCTAATAGTAATAAACTCTAAAAAATTCTAGGATGACAAAAAACATTGAATTTAATTTAATGACCTTATTTTTTAATATTATTTTAATCCTGTCATCTGGGCCTTAAATCAGTGGGTATTTATTATTATTTATAACCCTAAAATCTGCGTCCTTTGGCAGATAGGAATGTCCAGATACCATGAATATCACATCAATTGTCTTAGCTGCGATAGACGGATTATTGCACATATTCAGCAATTGCAGTGATAAATTAATATTGCGATTTGCGCATGCATCGTAGTATAATGTTATTTAACTGAATTTATAGCGTTGTGTTTTAAATGTGTGTAAAGTACTGCGAATATTTCTTGTGATCCCCTGCCTTCCTCTGTTTCGTTCCATACATTTAGGATGGTCCAGAATTAATAGGATGAACACCGCAATTATACATATACAAATTTCACTTATAATATGCAACGGTTGTGGACAGTTTTGGGAATACTAGAGCCTTCTGCAAGTCAAATATACATGCATAATATTCTTCAGAAACGTTTACGGCCTCATTCTTCAAATCACTCCTAACTTTCTCTGCTTTAGACAACTGCATGTGTTTTTCATCTTCTATTTTTGATCTAATAGATCTATTTCTGAACCCAAAGATATATCCATTTGTTCGTCACATTTCTTGCATGTGTCGTTGTAGGGGATTTTAAAATCCAGGTTATACTTTGTGGTGAACAAATTGTAATAATATTTTTCCTTACATGGCATTTTTCCTTCTAATTCATATTTTTCCACATACAGCTTGAATATTATTGTTTAAAAATTTCCTTTTAGGATTGTGATGACTTGTGTAGTGGCTACTAAATGCAGGGAACTCAATATGTGATCTGATATCAGTTTGATTAATTTTGTTACTTGAGGGATATTTCACGTGATCCTCTGTCACTTTACCTTTACAATTCTCTTACAATCATAATTTGGATTAAATTATTTTGCTGGTATAAATTTACCTTTACGTGTAGTGTATAGTAATAAGTAATTTATTCACATTTCGTTTTCAGCAGTCTTGACCTCTCGACCGCTTACGACCTATCTGCTTGTAACGTTTCTCTTTTGTATTCCGAATTGCATTTTCACTTATTTGGATAGCAGTGGAAGAAGTGGATGGGACAACATCAATATTATTATTATACTCCACAGTATCGAATCATGAAACTGATGGAATAATAACTGGTTCTACTGCTTCCTCATTATTATTACGAACATCTAAAACAAATGCTGATATTGTGGCTGGAGCTGGGCTCCTTTTTAGGCACCCTTCAGTTATTCTTATGAGCGTAGCAGATCCCTCTATATATTGGAAATCACAACAAACGCTGTATGCACGTCAGTGCAGTTTAGTATTTTATTGTAACAGAAATAACGAACTAATAGTTGAAATTACAACTAAACGGCAGGCAAATCATAACTAAACTCAACAACCAAAAACAATTACAATGTACACATGATTGCCACACATGATTCTAATCACCTTGGAAAACCACGTGCACGCGTTGTAATTTACACGACTGCTCGGCTAACTGTCAACAACAACGAATTGGCCTGGCGTGGCACACTCATACTAAACTAAACACCGGCAAGAGTGTGTCCCAGGCAACGGACATTTCTCGGGTGACAACCCTTTCGTAACATTTACCCCCATTCAAGGTGCCTGGAGGAGACGGCATCTGGTACGATTGGCGAAACTAAAACCGAAGAATAATAAAATTGTAGGCGACTCGCTTGAAATTGTCCGCGGCGGGCTCCCGTACCCAGATGGGACAACAGATATGCCTTGGTGGCGATCTGTATAGTGACCCGATATAGTCTCTCAAATAGGGATATAAACTTCTTTGTTTCGCCCAGCACCTCTGATTGTAGGGGTTAGCCTTGACGAGAACTAATCCATTTATTTCGTAGGTGTCCGCTGACGCACTCGAAAGTTTGGTGGACATAGCGTTCCTTCGAGCAGCGGTTTTTGGGAGATTAACGTTAGCCCAGAAAAGTTTGACGTGATGGTCGATACGAGTAGCGGTGTCCGGATAACGAACGTGTGACTGTAAAGGAGATTCGACCACGTGACCAAAGTGAAGTTTACAAGGCGCAAACCCGGTAGACTCGTTGTTAATTACCCGCGCAAATCGTACTGCCGGGTGACACGAAAGGATATCAGCTACGAAGTTTTTCTTTCCCGGGAGGTGCTCTATAGTAAACTCGTCACGTATCCCTGGAGTGCAAGAACCCAGCGGGCTATACGAGGTCAAAGCAAGCGGCAGCGCCGCAAATAGGAGAGGGCGTTATGATAGGTCGACCCACCATAAATGCCCTGCATTTCAGCTTTTGTGATTTCAACAGAGCTTGCACGACAGCGAGCAACTCTTTTTCGGACGCGAAGTTTCTCCGTTCCCGGTCCAACAGCAGTTTACTGAAATACGCGATAACACGGCGCTTAGTTGCTACCACTTGAAAAAGGAAGGCGCTGTCCTATTTCAAGATCACATTGTGCAAAAAATGGCACGTCCGGCTGTGGATGATGCAAGAGGATCTCTTCTGCAATTAGTTGTTTAGTTTTAACGAACGTTTCCTGTTGTGCGGGACCCCAACACTAGCGGGTGGCTTTACAGAGCATGCGAGTCAAGGGTTTCACGACTTCCGAGAAGGATGGCTCGAAGGCACGATCAAAATTCACTAACAAAAAATGGCTTGTAATTGTTTAATGTTTGTTGGTACGGGGAACTTGGTAAGACCCTGTAAGCGTTCAGGATTCGGCTTAGTGCCATGTCGGTTGAGTTCAAATCCCAAAAAGTTGACGCTCTCCCGTAAAAATGCGCATTTGCTGAGCCGCAATGTGAAACCCGCAGTTGATAACGCAGAAAAAACACGGCGTAAGTGCTCCATGTGTTATTCGAACATGGCAGACACTATCAGCATTTCGTCTACATAAATTTGTGTGAACGCTCGGCATTCGTATAGGGACACGATCCATACATACATCGAGTGAAAGAACTGACCGCGGTCTTCAACCCGAATTGTAAGACATTGAACACGTAGGACCGTCTGCCAACACGAAAACCAGTGAACGCATGATGCTCCTTTTTCAACGGCACCTGCCAATATGAAGCCGTCAATTCTAGGCTGGTCATAAAATTCGCCTCTCCCATAGTTTTAAGACGGCGGGCATCTAAACAAACCCTAACCGAGCTATTTTTTTCACAGTTCTCATTAAAGGACTAGCAAAGGATGTATTCGCACGTGAAATATTTCCCCATTTCTCCATGTTGGAAATCTTCTCCTCTATCGCAGTTCTATGTGCCAAGGGGATGAGGTACTGTCTCACAACGAATGGAGTGTTTTCTGTGAGGTGGATTTCGTGCTCGTAAATTTTCGTAAGTCCGGGTACATCTGTGAATAGCGCCTGGTAGGCTATCAGCAAATTCGCGAAGATGGCATTGTTGTTCACTAGGTAACTTTACAGATGTGATAACCTCGTCGATCTCGTCAGGCAACGGATTAACGAAATTTCGCGGCGTTAATGAACATGATGAAAGGGAACACAGGCGTAGAGAATGTACGGGTGTACAGGGCATGTGTGGCGCATATGTTTCCGCGGACTCGTACCCGTAGAAACACTAAAAAAATCCGTCAGCCTCATACATCAGTGACGCTTGGAAAGTTCGCATAAAATCAACACCTAGGATAACTGGGAGGTCAAGTCCCGGGACTACTAAGAACTCAAGCTGCAAAGATTCACCACGCAGCTCAAATGGAAGTAGATTCTGGTGTGAAACTTTGAACGCGCGTTGCTTGTATGCACCGGAGACGCGAATGCCTTTAGGTAATACTGGTTCAATGTGACGAAAAGTTTCGAGTGATAAACAGGACGCTTCGCTTCCGGAGTCTACTAGGGTTCTAAACGGATCTTTTCCCGTTGAAATAACACAAAATCAATACTAATTGTTTGATGCTTGTTTTGCACTTGCTTGAACTTTTAAACAGAACATGGGTACAGGATGTTTAAATGCACATATTTTCTGTATATTATAAATAAATAGAATAGTGTTTTTTTTAAGTAAATAAGACAATTTCACCGCCCTAGCAAACGATTAACATATCTGCCCAAAAACAACGGGTTGTCTATGGTATTAACTGCTATTAACTAAAATAAACGGAACTCGAGAATTATAAACAACGTAACATATCCACAAATGAAAACAAACGTTCGGCGCAACTCCCATACAATTTGTCCTTAAGAAATAGAACGCTTTATATTTTTCCATTCAATCTACAACCTAATTCAATATTTCAAACAATTTGCTGTATGATACGAGACAATTTAGATTGTCTCGCATATTGACTAACTTTTGAGTCAAGAAATTGTCTTGTCTAACACGAGCTAAGCAAGTTATGACACCAATCCGAAAATCGCAGATATAATTATAACTAGAAAATGAACAGTCATTGAGAATATTTTCTAGTTCTAATTATATATTTACAATGTGTTGCACAATAACTGGAACCGAGTCACTATAAAATGAAATAGATAATTAATATGAGAGTGATATGACGATTATACAGCCACCAATAATGTCGTGTAACTACAGGCATTTAATTGTGCAGGGTGGGGGACAGTAGGTCCCACATTTCCGAACTGAATTCTAACAAAAAACGGTTAAATATGGTCGATGCACATATGGAGCCGTTCCTTAAAGTTTTCTTCTACTTTACATATCCGAAGGAATCCCGGGAATTTTCTGATCAATATCCTCCTTGAGTTCTTCTTGGGTTCGAGGACGTTCTTTAAATACCTTTGATGGTACCCCATGAGAAGAATCTAGGGCCCGCAGAGGCCACTCAATGGCTTCTCGTTAGATCAGTCAACTGGGGTTTATACATGTCTTGCAAAATGGTACGAGATCGTGCCATTTTACAACAATTGTAGAAAATAAAAGTCATCTGTGTTATATTCTTCCATTCTCAAACATGTGACAAAATCGGTCGGAATTGACAGTAATTGTGATGCCGCCCTCTTCAAACCATAAGGTCCCGCGATGCCTGGACAGAGAACAAAGCACACCAAATGGTAATTTTTGGGCAGTGCAGAGGTTCTTGGTGGAGTTGTCGGGAATTATCAGCCCAGTAGCAAAAAGTTACTGTCTGTCCCAGAAATATAGAAATGTGCTTCGTCGCTAGTCCACACAATACTGTTGGGCGGCACAGTTGCAAGGATTGCATTACAACAATCTCTACGTCTTAGTATTGACCTATATAATTACCCATGGTGGCGCCACTGCGCTGGCACGAAATGGTGTATAGGTGACTTATACTTTTGGCGGCAAGTTTTTGATATTGAACCATTTAAATTTCCGAAAGAATCCACTACCATAAAATATAATGGTTTATTTACTTCGTTGGTAATTCTTGTCGACACAATTTTCCATGCAATTTTATTCAATGGACGTTATACACCTAATGTCGCAGTATTAAATTTGTACAAATGGTGCCCAATGTGTTCGTCTCACATTACTAAGAATCTATAATTCTTGACCATTAGTGTCTTTGAAAATCATCAATTTTTATACAGCACTTTTTGCAAAATTATTGTCCAGATCTCTTATTATAGGTTATTGTTTGTATGGTTGTTAACACATTTAGGAGTTACACCAACATTCAGGATATATGCAGTGCTGCCAAAGTTAATTGTTTTAAGTTCCTAGTTTACTAGAATTCTGGGCATTGAAACTAAATCTTTGAATTCTAGTGAAGATGACGTTCCTGAGTTTGATGATTTTGAACTAATAACGTGTTTATCTGTTTTTACCTTTTCGTTCACAGTAATCTTGCCGCCTAAAATGGTTGGAGTACAAGCCGGCAGCTGGTCTATCTTTTGCGGAATACCAAATTTGTTTGTTATGATACTGACCTGCCTCTCGCTTTGGTTGACAATTTGTGGAAATGGTGTGCAGAATTGTTATGCTTATTATTGCATCCGTAGACACTGCACACTCTGTTATATTTCTTCACCTCTTTTTATTTTGATTCAAACTTGGAATAGAGTAGTAATACGATTAGAGCGATAGTAGGAACAGTGGTATCGCTCTAATCGTATTACTATGAGTTCAGTGCAACGTAAAATATTCCAATTACAAGTTTGAATCAAAATAGAAAGAGATTAAGAAATATACTAGAGTGTGCAGTGTCTGCGGATGCAATAATAAGCATAACAATTCTGAACACTATTTCCTAAAATTGTCATCCAAAGCGAAAAGCAGGTTAGTATCATAACAAACAAATTTGGTATTCCGGAAAAGATAGACAAGCTGCCGGCTTGGTAAAGAGCTCCTTTAATGAAAAATAACACTACTAAATGCACGACCGTCTGCTCCAACCATTAGGGCACCTTACACGATCAATATTACTGTCAATATTTTAGAATAATGACAGTATTACTGATCGATAAAATATTTAATGATCATTATTCTAAAATATTGCCCGTATTACTCATAGTGTAAGGTATAGTAATGATGTAATGAAGAAAATACTGATCCTTGTCCGGATAATTGATTACTTGATAAATATAAAAAGAGAATTGAAGCAAATATTGACAGTACTAGTATTGACAGTATTATTGACCGTGTAAGGTGCCTTATTTAGCCGACGAGACTACTTTGTACGAAAAGATAAATAATTTATTAGTTAAAAATCATCAAACTCAGGAACGTCATCTTCGCTGGAATTCAAAGATTTAGTTTCAATGTCCACAATTCTTGTAAACTAGGAACTTAAAACAATTAACGTTGGCAGCAGTACATATATTCTGAATGTTGGTGTAACTTCTAAATGTGTTAACAACCATACAAACAATAACTTATAATAAGAGAGCTGGACAATAATTTTGCAAAAAGTGTGTAAAGACAATATTGGACAAGAATTATAGATTCTCAGTAAAGTGAGACGAACACGTTGGGCACCATATGTACACAGTAAATACTTCGAGAGTAAGTGTATAATTATTGAATAAAATTACATGTAAAACTGTGTCGATGGCAATTACCAACGAAGTAAATAAACCATTAGATTTTATGGTAGTGGATTAATTCGGAAATTTAAATGATGCAATATCAAAAACTTGCCGCCAAAAGTCACCTGTACACCATCGGTAATTCTATATGTCAATACTAAGACGTAGAGATTGTTGTAATGCAATTCTTATATCTGTGCCGCCCAACGTATTGTGTAGACTAGCTACGCAGCGCATTTCCATATTTCTGGGACAGACAGTAAATTTTTCTACTGGGCTGCTGATAACCCCCGACAACTTCACCAAGAACCTCTGCACAGCCCAAAAATCATGAAATGTGGCTGCAGTATGTCTTATTACTATATATTATTATATTAACTATAAAGCTGTCACTTCTAAATACAGGTATATTTGCATGAAGGGCATTGCGTATCTTTTATCTGAAATTGGGGTGGTAGGCAAAATATCTTCAGAAGCTGTTCTATTCAGTATTCAACCAATTTACACAATAATAATAATTGAGGAGCAAACTTTCTAAATGCATATTGTCCATTATTCTCAATTTTCAGAAATACAGGAAAACATTACAAGTTTGTGGAATAACTTACTGAGAAAGTGTTTTCTCTAAAAAATAAGACGAATATCACATAATCATTGTACCCAGATGCAAAAAATCTAAGTTTGATACTTTCCCAAAAAAGTGATAATGTGTTGGACAAACCACATTTTGTTTGTCACTCTTGGACAAACATTGGGTCTGAGGACACAAATCAACTAGACTGGCTTGGTAATAATACTGTGACAATAACATAGTTAAATATAATAGTGTTATTTTATTTTATGAAAATTTTACATGTCAGGAAATTCGTCTTCATCATTATTACAATCACAGCATAACATTTCACCTTAATCAGCGTCATTATCTTGATAATTTGGATTGTTTTGGTCTGCAAATATGAGCTCGAGAATATGAGAATTTTTGATTTTTTTGGCTTAATTTGATTTTGAAGTGAAACAGTGGGCAGCTTATAACGTTTGAAAATGTTTGGCTGGGTCATTATTTTATAATAAATGTGTATAATGACATTTTATACACATTTATTATAAAATAGTGACCCAACCAAACATTTTCAAACTGTATTTGTTATTTAAATTATATTAATAGTTAAATGTATTTTCAATTTCATTGTCAGAATATATGTAAATAAAAGAATGCAGCGAGTATGTAACTAAATAGCTATTTTTATATATCCACCGCTTGGAGGAGCCAGCTAAAAACAACAATCTAGAAGCTATACAGGCCATCGTTTGTAAAGAGAACTTACCTGTTCAAATAACTACTAATAACGGAATGTAGAGTAACTCTTTTGAAACAAGGCCTGTATGTGGAACTTTTACTTTTACCCTGCCATTGCACAATTTACCACGAGTTCCCGCTGAATAAAGCGATTACTGACTCAAACAGAGCTACTTCGTGCCATCATAGCAATCGATTAATTATACAGCCCTTAGTTATTGCTAATTATATGTAAATTCAGTCGTATTGATAGAGACCGTCTTAGATCACGCTTCTATTGAGATTGGGATGCGCGCGACAGTTTAAACAACATCCAGTTGAAATGTACCTACGTACAGCCTTTATGTTGCGACAAAACGACAATGTTGTATGTAGTATTAAATGTAGAAATTCAGATCATTGCATTCGCGTCATGCACAATCACATATACATTTACTTTGTCACTGCACAAATTAAGGCGATCTCTCATTATGTAACGTGACGATTCAACCATAGCTAATTTATATCAACATGGAATTCAAGTAAGTAGACGTAGCCCTTAGTAATTGCTAATTACGTGTAAATATAGATTTGTGAAAGACAAGCCGCTCCAATGACATATAAATGGCATTAAATGTGGCCGCATGCTATCAGTGTGGGGCCCGCTATTGCTGCCGCCACGGCAAGTCGTATGCGCCGCAGAGGCGTTCTGGGGCGTTAAATAACATATGTAAGGCTTTACTATTGTGACAAAGGGACAATACATTATGTAGTACTAAATGAAAAAATTCAGATAGTTGCATTAGCGACGTTACTTAATGAGAGATCACCTTAACTTGTAGAGTTGCAAAGTAAATGCAATTGTCTGCATTTTAACATTTAATACTACATAATGCATTGTCCCTTTGTCACAATAGTAAAGCCTTACACATGCTATTTAACGCCCCAGAACGCCTCTGCGGCGCATACGACTTGCCGTGGCGGCAGCAATAACGGGCCCCACACTGATAGCACGCGGCCACATTTGATGCCATTTATATGTCGTTGGAGCGGCTTGTCTTTCACAAATCTATATTTACACGTAATTAGCAATTACTAAGGGCTACGTGTCTACTTACTTGAATTCCATGTTGATATAAATTAGCTATGGTTGAATCGTCACGTTACATAATGAGAGATCGCCTTAACTTGTGCAGCGACAAAGTAAATGTATATGTGATTGTTAATGACAATGGACGCGAATGCAATTATCTGAATTTCTACATTAAATACTATATACAACATTGTCCTTTTGTCGCAACATTAAGGCTGTACGTAGGTACATTTGAACTGGATGTTGTTTAAACTGTCGCGCGCATCCCAAGCTCAATTATAGCATGATTTAAGAGTGGTCTTTGTCAATACGTCTGAATTGACATATAATTAGCAATAACTAAGGGCTGTGTAATTAATCCATTGCTATGATGGCACGAAGTAGCTCTGCTAGAGTCAGTAATCGCTTTATTCAGTGGGAACTCGTGGTAAGTTGTGCAATGGCAGGGTAAAAGTAATTGTTCCAAATACAGGACTTGTTTTAAAATAGTTACTCAACGTTTCGTTATTAGTAGTTATTTGAACAGGTAAGTTCCCTTTACAAACGATGACCTGTGCAGCTCCTAGATTGTTGTTAGCTGGCACCTCCAAGCGGTGGATATATAAAAATAGCTCTTAGCTGTTTAGTTACATACTTGCCGCATACTTTTGTTTACATATATTCTGACAATGAAATTGAAAATATATTTGGGAATAACAAACACAGTTTGAATCATTCCACACTTTTAGAAGTAAGGAAGACGTTGTTTATAAATAGGGTTATCTAGTAGAATTCAAAGGAGGAAAGGTTTGTTACTTACAGCTTGATGGGCGTTTTCGGGATGCTGGACTAACATCCGAACCCTAATCGGAGTCTGAAGTCTATTTAAAGCACATTGTTGAATAATTATAACATATTACAAAGGTAATATCAAGGCATATTTATATGTCGATATATTACTTACGTGTACGTGATTCATGTCTCGGGATTCGGGCGGGAATGGCAGTATCGGAGTCGCAGCATGCTACTGACTGCTGCATAAACCACATATATAAGGATATAATGAAACTGTTACTACAATGCAGCATTTGTTTAATTGTCATTTGACGTTGATTACTACGTGTAGAAAGAAAAATTTGGTACATAAGATGTAATGAAGTTTGGTCGAACTGCTGAGGATCTGGACAAATAAAGTTTAACTCATATGGCCGCGTCGAATCCGATTTCGAGCTAACGACAGGGATCCTTCAAGTTCCAGATGGTCTAGGCTCGAGATCATCGGTCACACGTCCCATATGAAGGGCCCTAACAGCGTGCCGGTAGCGCCCTTTGTAGACCTTGTCGCTCTGGCTCAAGTATGCCGCCATAAACTTCAACATCCATCTCAGAGATGCCCATTGATTGTATTGTCGTTGCAATCTGTTTCCTAAGCAATGTACCCCTTAATTGTGGCCGTGTTCACCCTAGTTTCCAGTTTCAACTTATGCAGCAATACTGTTACCCGTTGAGGTCCTTCGCCAGCTGTTGCAAATACATAGGGACAGTCCGGCCTAACGTCCGTTTGCGACCGGACATTGTCGCATAGGAGATAATCTAAATATCCCCATGTGTTTGTTTCAGCATACATGCGATTTTGGAGATTTCCAACTGCTGCGGAAGACCTACTTCCTTCAAATTTTCCTACGAGATCATTACGGTTTACAGGCATAATTAATCGAAGTTTAATTAATAGTTTAGTGTTTTTTGTACTAATAAATGTGTGGCGTCTTAATTAACAATAAACACTTATTAGTGCAAACAACACGAAACTATTATACAAGTGTACGCGTGTGTACTAAATTAACTTACTCGACGAGACCATTCCAGAGCACCGCGCGCCACATTGTCCGTCCATTCGTTCTGAACGAGGGCTAAAAATTGCATGCATTCTCCTTTGGTCACCGCAACTACGAGAGTTGTGACTAAATATTTTAAATATTCTAGTTCATGCTTCAGCATCCTCGCCACCTCTCTCAACTTGTTTGAAACCAACGTCTGTAGATGTTGCTTATCTACGTACTTCTCTAGGAGCCATTGCCCATAGAGCGCGCTAAGGGGTCGTGTTGGGCAATATCGGTGTACTCGTTCACCGTCATCCGCATGAAGATCTTCGGCTTAAGCAGGTCGGATGCTATAACGGTGATCGAATGCACGGCCACCATCATCACGGCTTGATATTTCAAGCGCCAGTACCGCGTGACGCTACATTACTTTAATCACTTGAAGTGTCAATATTATAGAACTTCATCAGATTGCATTTACTGCATGTCCCGGCTAAGGTATGTTTCCCGAACATGCTCTTTGTATTCTGGGCAGGGAAGCTTGGCGCCAGCCGTTCTACGTTTAGCCACACGTTCGCTTACGTTTGAGCAACTCAAGTTGTGTTTGTGGGTGCCGTAAGCCCTCAAAGAATCAAAGGCTTGTCTACAAGTTCACCTGAGTGGTAGAAACTACTAGTGCCTATAAAATAGCTACCTTCAGGTAGCCGAATCCACTACTTGAGCAACCCGAGATTCATCGCGGTGGTAGGCTTCCAAATGACGTAATTTTGTTTTTGCAAAAAAGCACTGGTACTTCATCCTCCCAACCATATCGAACTGTACAGGTGGTATTAGTAATATATTTTCACTATTTTGAGCTACGAACATAGGAAAGTAGTAAACATAGGAAAGCGAACATAGTTCATGCCTTTGTAATGCAAGAAGGGAAGTTGTATCCTTGTCCATATAAAACAGATATGGAGGGTATTAATTCATATATATATATATATATATATATATATATATATATATATGAAGTAATCACTAAGAAGTATATTTCATAAACAACTCATCGTTTGGTAAGGTCCGATTTGAATAACGCTTCACTGTTTAACCTATTAGAATATGGCTCATTTTATTATTTATTCACCATATCCAACACTACACATGTTTTCACTTCCGACGGTCGTGTATTATTATATGTTTGTTTTGTACATGTTATGTATGTATTGTCTGTTCATGTATGTCTGTAGATAGGCTTGAAAGAAGCAGATTGATTTTGAGCAAACCATAATAGCAATACTTCGAAACCGGTGTGAACATATCCACTCATACAACTTTTGGCCGCGGCAAGTCCGCGCGCCGTTGCGCTGCATTTCTCCGGGCATTGTGGCTCAATGAAAGAAGCAAAAAAAAATCTTATTCGTAAATTTGTTCACTCATGTGTTGTGAACAATAATATATAAATTGATTTTTTTTACCTTAATAATTGTCGCTGAATTGAACACCCATTTCTTATAGTACTAATTGTGGATTTTCAAAATGTTCCCCAGACCTTTCAAAATTGAGATTACACGAATTAGGTTTAGACTTTAACAACAATCAATTTACACTAACTCCGGTATTTCAGAGATTTATACTATTTTTTGATGAATTTTAAAGTTGGAGTTGTGTTTATGACTTTTATTAAAGCGCCATAGAAAATGAGTAGAAAATAAGTAGGCGAGTTGCAATTTTTAGAAATCATTAATATTAACAAGAGGAATTACAAAACGAAAACAAACATTTGGGGATGCTTTCTTACAGATTTATGAGGTTAAATTTTTATAAACAACCTTCACCATATTATTTATAAATGATTGCATTAGTAGTTTAAGAAAAACCACATGAAAATATTGAAGGCAATATTAAAAAACATAAAAAATACTACCCGCGACGGGATTCGAACCTGACAAATTGTGTCCTATACAGAAAACCTCCTGGTCGCAGGTTCGAATCCCGTCACGGGTGGTATTTTTAATGATTTTTATTATGTTTTTTAATATTGCCTTCAATATTTTCATGTGTTTTTTTCTTAAACTACTAATGTAATCATTAATAAATAATATGGTGAAGGTTATTTATAAAAATTGTACCTGATAAATCTGTAAGAAAGCATCCCCAAATGTTCGTTTTGTAATTCCTCTTGTTAATATTAATGATTTCTAAAAATTGCAACTCGCCTACTTATTTTCTACTCATTTTTTATGGCGCTTTAATAAAAGTCATAAATACAACTCCAACTTTAAAATTCATTAAAAATAAAGTATAAATCTCTGGAATACCGGAGTTAGTGTAAATTGATTGTTGTTAAAGTCTAAACATAATTCGTGTAATCTAAATTTTGAAAGGTCTGGGGAACATTTTGAAAAACCACAATTAGTACTATAAGAAATGGGTGTTCTGTTCAGCGACAATTATTAAGTAAAAAAAAATCAATTTATATATTATTGTTCACAACACATGAGTGAACAAATTTACGAACAAGATTTTTTCTTCTTCTTTCATTGAGCCACAATGCCCGGAGAAATGCAGCGCAACGGCGCACGGACTTTCCGCGGCCAAAAGTTGTATGGGTTGTATGGGATATGTTCACACCGGTTACTTCGAAATAGTTCATTAGTACATACATAGATTCATATTTAGTGTAAAGTGGATTCTCACAACAATGTTGTTCAGTAGCAAAGTATACAGTGATTATGAATCTATAATAATTTAATAATAATGAACCGTTAGAAAGTTATATGCAAAAAAACATATTTGTTTCAGGTAAGCTTTATTTTTCAGCTGTGAGATATTGTATTGATGAATGTATTGATTAGTCGATTGACATTATATTAAAGCAAACTACATCTTTAACGACTTTGCAGTTATTTGCCAGATATCATTTTTGCCAGATTCATTATTTTTTCTATGTATGTGTGAGTAGGATTGTGTGGGGTAGTATGTGTTTGTAGGTTAATTAGATTTGTGTGATTATCCGGTAATCGCTCATTTACAGCACAAATTCTAGTTTGGAGAAATACCTTGTAAAAATATGCATACAAGTGTCAATTTCACTGTTAAAAAGTATTTTAAATTAAGCACTACACTATACCACTATACAATAAACACTATACACTTAACTTAATACTTAACCAAACTATAACTCATGCATAAATAAAACGAACGATGTGAAAATAGAAAGCCGTAATCGAAAAACGTGATAAGCAGAACTGAATCGATGACAGACTGAATAGCCCGTTTACCGTGCGCGTTATATCAGGCTCACGTTCTTTTCAGTTATGATTAGTTATAGTTTAGTTAAGTATCATAGTGTATGGTGTTTATTGTATAGTGTAGTTCTTAATTTATATACTTTTTAACAGTGAAATTGACACTTGTGTTTTGTTCATCTTTTTATCCATTTTGATAAGTTATTTCTCCACAAAAGAATTAGTACTGTGAATGAACGATTAACGCAACACACAGACGCAATTAACCTACACACACATACTACCCGACACAAACATAGAAACAATAATGAACCTGACAAAAATTATATCTGGTGATTAACTGTAACGTCGTTAAACATGTAGTTTGCTTTAATACAATGTCAGTCGACTAATCAATATATTCATCAATACAATTTCTACCAGCTGAAAAAGAAAGCTTACCTGAAACAAATGTGTTTTTGCTTTTAATTTTCTAACGGTTCATTAGTACTAAATTGTTATAGATTCATTATCAATGTATAATTTGCTGCTGAACAACATTGTTAAGTAACTATGAATCCATTTATATTCTATTTCAATGTCTTGCTGTTATGGTTAGCTCAAAATCAATCTGCTTGTTTCAAGTCTGTCTACAGACATACATGCACAGCTATACATACATAAAAAACATGTAATAATACACGACCTTCGGAAGTGAAAACATGTGTATTGTTGAATATGGTGAATAAATAATAGAATGACCCATATTCTAATAGGTTATACAGTCAAGCGTTATTCAAATCGGACCTTACCAAACGATGAGTTGTTTACTCCTGATTCCTTACTTCATCTTTATTATATATAAAGTTTCTAGCTCAAAATAATGAAAATATATAACTAATACTACCTGTACAGATCGATATGGTTGGGGGAAGCAGTACCCGTGTTTTTTTTGCGAGATCAAAATTACGAATCTTGCCCGTCACTTGGAAGCCTGCCACCGCGGGTTGCTCAAGTAGTGGATCCGGCTACCCAAAGGTATTTTAATAGGCACTAGTAGTTTCTAATAATCAGGTGAACTTGTAGACAATCTTTGGCTTATTTGAGGGCTGACGGCATCCACAAACTCAACCTGAGTTGCTTAAACGTGAGGTAACTTGTGGATAAGCGTAGAACGGTTGTCGTGAAGTTTCCTTGCCCTGAGTGCAATGTGTATGTTCGGGAGACATACCTTACCCGCCACATGCAGTTAAAGCACTATGACGAAAGGTATAGGAATTCTCTAATATTGACACTTCAACTGATTAAAATTATGTGGTGTCAGGTACCGCCGCTTGAAACATGAAGCCGCGGTGATAGTGGCCGAACATTCCTTCCCCGTTGGAGCATCCGACCTGCTTAAGCGAAAGGTTTTCAGCCGGATGATGGTGAACGAGTTCATCGAAATTGCCCAACACGACCCTCTTATAGCTCGCTATGGGCAATGGCTTCTAGAGAAGTACGTAGATCATCCACATCTACATACGTTCCTTTCAACCAAGTTAAGAGAGGTGGCGAGGATACCAAAGCATGTAAAGTAGATAAATATGCCTGGAAAACCCTATCTCCCGAGCCAGTAATGATCAAATACCTTGACGCAAACTCGTAACCCGTATTAGCACGTTGGTAAAGTCAGATAACGATTGAATATTAAGAAATAAAGGATTCTGCAAACAGAAAAGACCACGCTATCTTAAGACGTAACAATTATTAGGTTGCTGTGTCATTTAAGTTCATTACGCCTTGAAAAAGACCGTACATTACTGTACCCCCCTCGATTGAAAGGCCTTGGTGTCACCAGTTACAGGACGTCATGTCACAAACCGACGGGCTAAAATGACGAACCCTTATTCTGTGCACAGTTTAGGATCTGTAACTTAAGCTCTTCCAAGACGATAGCCACTAGAGTTCATATAGCGCGACGCAAACACGTAACCAATTTTAGCACTTGGTAAATTCAGAGAACGATTGAATATTATGAACTAATGCATTCTGCAAAGAAGAATGACCATGCTATCTTATGACGTAATGATTATTAGGTTGCTGTGACATTTAATATATATATATATATATATATATATATATATATATATATATATATATATATATATATATACGTTCGGTCCATAATTTAGATCAGCACTAATTAAATTTCGAGCTTCTCTTCTCTTTACAAATTGTCTCCGTTTTGTCAAAGTTTCCTTCTTTCTTATATTTCTTTGTATAAATTTGTTGGGAGATTTTGCAGAACTTTTATTGTATAGCGCCTTGTGGATGTAATGGCAATATTTCCCTCTCGCGTTGAACGATACCGCCGCTGCGTGACATCTAACATCGTATTTTTGCAAAATGTATGCTTTTGCCGCCAACAAATTTACATAAAACAGAGTTATAAGATTATGCCATATTATTATCAATGTTCAGAATAAGACTAGCTGGCTTTTTATTCAGGAACCCTTAAATTAGAATCATATATTTAAATTCATTGTGATAGCCCAGGATTTTCTGTACGGTTACACATCAAGCAGACATCCGCGTAGAACGTGAATTCAGATATCAGAAATACATGTAATTATAAATAAATGTAATTATATACGCACCTATTAGGTTCTTGTATGTTTTTACCACAAAAGTAGCTTGCGCAAAGAGTATGGTCTCCAAATACATGCGACGGTTAATTTTCGATATCAGAAGCTAACCTATCAATTTTTTCCGGTAAACTCCCTTTCTGATGTTGACGAAATAGTATGGTTTTTGTAACAGCACTTCTTAGACGTATGATATTGGATTCTACAAGTTTTCTCATGAAGGGTGGCATTAATTTATTTGAAGAGCTGAGCCGCTTATGCGAAATCTCTTTTATTTTAGAGCAATAATTTCTAAGTAAATGGTTTCTGCATCAAAAAATGGATGCACCAATAAATTTCCGTTAGGTTTATTCTCTAATAGTTTTCGACTTATGCTTCTCACCGTCCCCAAGTAATTTTGACAAAATTAAGCCGTGCAGTTTTTATGAATTTTTGAATCCCTTCTGAATTACATCTGCTTTCATTGCAGTTGAGGATCCATTCCAATTTTTATGACACGCATGACTTGTCTCATAATCATTATTTTTGAACAAATAGTGCAATATTTATTTCTTACGCCTAAGAATAACAGTTTACCTGTTCTCTGTCCTACTATACACGCCTAAAATAAATAATTATATGATTATTATTATACGTGTAATTAATTTGGTGTTAGTATTGACGCAAGGTGATCATTGCGGGTAAATTTATAATGGTTGATAACTCTCATCAAATCGAAAAGTAGCAATGATTTCCCCTGAAATATGATACCAATTCAATTGCAATAAACTCCTCCACACAGGGTTAATAATAATTAGATTGTGTATTACAGTTTATCCTATACGAGCGATTGCGCCATGCTCCATCTGCTATCACAGTTATTATAGGATTACCCGTTCACCCATTTCATTTGCAAGTTTATATTTTTCCTTCCCTGCTTCTTCCATTACATTCCACGCGGTGCTATAAATTGCAGTTGTTAACTTCTCATGGCTAGATTTAAATATTGAATATAGCATAGAAGAAATATCTAATATGGACTTACTCTCAACTAATTGTGAATGACCAACACCTGTCGTTATCGCACTAAGTACTGTTGAACAATTCACATCCATTGTATCTGTTGATGTGTCATCCATTATCAATTCTTTCTCAATTCCGCACATTCGGCATTTAAGAGTGTATGAACTAATTAGACCCTTGCAGTTTTCTTCTTTAGAAAAGTACATGTCTGACAAAGTACATTCAAACAGCTCGTGGTTTGCGATTTTGAATAAGTGCTTGAAGAAATATTCAATATCTATAATTATTTGCCCATCAGGAAAAAATGAATCAGTGTCATCCTGATTACATTCAGTTCTAAAATTATATTAATTGTTATCTCCTCTTACGAATAATAAGTGAATAATTGTGTATAAATTACTTACACTAAAAAATAAAGGGAATATACTGTCTAAAATGCATCAAGTTTCTTGTTCAACATAAAAAGTTTTGTATTCCATTATTTTTAACAAATTCATGCTATATACCTTACTAAGTTATGATAAACGTACTTAACGAATATTAATTAAAAAAAAACAATAAAGGTACAGTGTTATTTCTGACACAGATTATAATTTTGATCATAATAAAATATCTATGTAATGAATTCGAATATTGTGAGAAAAAAATCATAAAAACTGCATGAAGTTTTGATTCAAATTCGGCAAACGGAGTTGTTTAACATAAACATTCGTTTGTAGGTTTCCACCAAACATTATTCAAGACTAAGTTAGATCAGTTAATGGCCACCTGCTAAATTTGGTTGTAAACTATACAGTAATTTTGTTTCTGTCTTACATTGTGCATTTCACTATTATCTATAACCGGATAACTGAGTTGAACAACTAAATACTTTTAGACTCAATCCTAATAATGCGTGGTAAAATAAAATTTAGCGGGTATACATGTCCCCGATGTATGCCGCAAGTGTATTGGCTGATGGTAGGCACCGCCACCGCGCAAACAAAAATATCTCAGCAACGGGCTAAAAAGGCTGTTACGGATCACCTGATAACGCATTTAATAATTATTAACATCGCCTGTTGTAAATTGCATTGTTAAGATACAGTTGCATATTTCAATTTAGAGAAGTAGTAACTTACACACGGATTTGAATATAGCCTACTTTGTGATAAAATATAAGAGTAACTGAACAATAAATTCAACAAAAACTCTCTGTCGCGCCATAAAGAAACCTTTTATCTAACTAATAGTGTTTTTTTATTTTGGTTTACCATAAAGACTAACAAATTGACCAGCATTTCCCTAGAGGTCTATTTTCCCAGTAAAGAGAATCCCCTTAAGACTGGGATTTGGCCTATAATTTTCTTATGGCGACAATTTTGTAATTGTTTTTAGAGGCAAAACTACGCCATAGAATGGCATATAATTTATGCATGTTAAAGATTCGACTGTATAGCAGGTGGCAATCGAGTAGATTAATCACTCCCATATATATATTATTTTATATTAATAATCATATATCGAAATTCAAGATAACCGGTGCCTTTACATCCATAAGTAATTTAATATTTGATAAATTGGAATATAATTAAATGTCGATAAAAGGGTTATATTCCCAAACGTCTCTTCAAGATGTGTGGTCTTGGATAAGTAATCGAGTCAGGCATAAATGCCTTTTTACTCATTTCTGTATTTTCAGGTTGATAGAGTGTTGGTTATGGAGTTTCCATCGGTTGTGTGTTTGTTTCGGTGGGTAACTTACGCACTCTTGGCGATGCATGGTGGCTTGGATAATTGGGTTGGTTTGTATTTTCATTTTATCGATGGCTTTTTGGGCGGTTTTGTTGACGAATTCGGAATAGTTGTAATGTTTAGATCTTGATGAACCAGGGAGCGCTTGTGGCCATTCTTATACATTTAGTTTGTATGGTTTACATACTTTTGATGTTATTGGCGTGGGTTTGTCTCCAGATGGTTCCAGCATATGTCAGTGCAGGTCGAATGGCTGTTTTGTATAGTAGTAGCTTGTTGTTGAGGGTGAGCTCTAATGCTGATCAGCAAATATAAGTATCCAATGAATTGGTTTCCTTTTCTGCTGATATTGATGCAGTGTTTACGGAATGATAGTTCTCTCTCAAGGATCTCCTAGGTATGTTAGTTCCTTGACCCACTTTGTGCTGTTTTGACCCATTTTTAGTGGATGAGTTTTGCGTTTAGAAGACTTCGCAATTAAAGCTTGTGTTTTTTCCGCATTGAGGTCTAACCTCTATGTGTATATTGAGGCTTTTCTGCAGTTTGGAAACAATGGACCGTTTCAAGAATTGCGTGGTGAATAGCGCCGTGTCATCTTCATAGAATGCAACTTTGACTTGCTCGTGAGTCGGTGGATCGTTAGCGAAGATATTATATAAGGTCGGTCCATGAACCGAGCCTTGTGGAACTCTGACGTCGATGAAGCGGGTTGTTTATATCGTCGAGCCTATTTTCACTTGTAATGTTCTTCCCTCTAGGTAGCTTTTAATAAGTTTTATGAGCCATATCGGCCTTCCAGCGGTGAACGAATTGTGGAGTAGGCCCTTTCAATATCAATATCAAGTACAACAATCCCGGTTTTCTTTTTGTTGTTGAAGTCTACAGTAATTTCAGTGGTAACTCTAGCAAGTTGGTGAACTGTATTGTGTTCACAGGGGAACCTATGTTGCGAGTCGGGTAGCAATTTTTTTCCTCAATGAACGTTTTTATTCTCTGGTGGATGATCTTTTTCGCAATTTTGCTCAATGCCGGAAGTAGAGAAATAGGACGGTACGATGTTGGGTTGCTTAGAGGTTTGCAAGACTTTGCTATAAAAATTATGTTGAAGTTCTTCCAGTTGATAGGAAAATGCTACAATAGCATAATTTTGTTAACTGTGTAATCGCATTTCCCAGATGTTTTATCGTCTCAATTCCGTTTTAATCGGTACCTGGAGCCTTTTTCTTTGCTGACCGCTGAGTTATTGCAGCAACCTCTTCTATGGATGCTAGATCGTCTTTGGGATCTTTAGGTGGAATGGAATTAGGTATTATATATTGTGTAGTCTTTCGTTGACTATCCAGGAATTTTTGCAAGCAGAACTGATAATATCTTCGTTGGCAGAGAATTGTCCCTCCGAACTGTCAGCGAAAAGTTCGTGTTGGCAATGCCATGTATGATCTAAGAGGAACAGGTGGTTTAAAATGGCTTCTTAGTATTTTGGAGATTTTCCAGATGCTTTTGTTATTGGTGGATATCTCTATTATCTGTCGCACCATTTCTCGTTGTGGAGGTTAGTGAGGAGCTCTTTGACCTTACAGGCGCCGACCCTGGGCTGTGTGCACTGCGGCCCAGAACTGGCCCTATTTTACCTCAAACAATGTCCATGATTTTTCACAAAGAATTAACCCGGCTTGCATCCGGGATAATTCTTTGTGGAAAAATGTCTCGGCTAGCGGTGGATTCCAACCACCAACGTTCCGTACGCAATGGCTTCAGACCACTGCGCCACGGACCGCCTCGATAGTGTCCAGGATGTAGAGGCAGTGGTTTGTGTTTTCTAGCTCGATCGTTGCGGTGTCTATATCTGTTTTATTATATTTGGCTTATACGCTTTTCTCGGCAATTGTTACCTTGAAACAATGGACAGTTGTTTTGGTGAGTAGGCCGGATGAAGTATCACCGGTGCCTAATTTAAGGCGTACTGGGAGATGGTCAGAGGAAACCTCGAAGTCTGTGTAAATACTATATATCCAGGAGTTTTTTTTTTGTCTGGGTGGAATCTTCGAAAGACACCCATGCCTCATTATCACCTTGTAGTAACGGCATGCCGGTGTTCTCGCCTTCCCTATCCGGAACAGATAGGCCTGGAACACTCCGTGTCCGAATAGGGTCTGCATCGGTGGAAATGGTGCGGTACGCCATGGTAATCCTAATGGCGCTCGTTCGCAGCGCACGCCTCAGCCGCTCCCCGGTTCGCTTGGTCCGAGTTGCCTCGGCCCAAGCAGGGGCCGCGTAGGACAGCAGAGCGCGCGATACCAACGCCAGGAGCCTGCGTTTGCTGGCGCTCGGTCCCCCAATGTTGGGCAGGAAGCGGGCCAGTGTTGCCCCGGTGTGCGTGGCTTTGGCCGTGGCTGCTAGTACTTGGGTTGTGTGGTTGACATTCGCCTCAAGGATCGTGCCCAGGTACTTCAGTTTTCTGCGAATTGTAGCTCCTCTCCCAGCAGGTTGATCTTGCTGGTGGCTTCGTGGAACTCTTCCCTCTTGGTGGAGAGCAGGGCGACTTCGGTCCACTCCGCCACCGCCTCAGTTACTGCGGTCAGGTTTGCCTTCGCGGTGGCCAGCTCCTTGGCCCTGGTCACTACCGCGATGTCGTCTGCAAAGGCTATTAAAGTCGTGTCTTCAGGTAGCTCCAGCCTTCCCGTACTCCGAACGTCCTGCGGTGCCCTCGTAAGTGATGCTCCTATGAGCTAAGTAGTCTCGGATGAGGAATCTAATCGGGTTGGGGATGTTCCTCCGGACTAACGCTGCGTTGATGCCCCCCATGGCAAGGTGTTGAAGGCGTTTGCCACGTCCAGGGTGGCCATCAAGCAGTGCGTCCGGCGTTCCGGTGTTTATGGTCTTTACCAGCTCCCTGACTGCAAGGATGGCGTCACATGTGGATCGGGCCTTTCTGAACCACCCAAATTGATTGCGAGCGATGAGAGCGAGCTTGGCTCTCTTCCAGGCCCGTGTGAAGGCGCCCTCCCTCATACACCGGTTTGCTATGGGGGTCAGGTCTGGCGCTATACCTGCCGCCGCCGCTTTCAGAACCTCGTTAGGAAGCCCATCCGGTCCCGGTGCCTTTCTTTTCGGGAGCCTGTTGAGGACCTGAAGGACGTCCTCCTCCAGCCAGGTATCCCCATCGTCTTCTTGTGCTTCTTCCCTCTGGCTTGGTGAATGGGGGTAGTTACTTGGGGGAAATAGGGCTCTCACCACCGCAGCTTTTATTCTCCTGGCATCACCAGTAAACCTACCTTTTCTTGTCTGTGGCGGTGGTTTTGGATCTAACGTGCCGTTCACATGCCTCTGTGATGGTCCTGGTTAGTGGGTGGCCATCGCGTCTATGTCCGGCGAGGTCGGCTGCTAGGTCGCTACCGCTTTGTTTGTTCAGCATCCATCTTCGTGTGTGCGGGGGGGGGGGGGGGGGGTAGTGCTGCTGCGGGCCCGAAGCTTGTTCTGTTGGGTCCGGTCCTGGGCCGGTGGACCTAGCCAGATGTTGAAGGCTATGTAAAGGTGCACTGGCCTTGCCGCCTGTTCGGTCACGAACGTGACATCAATGTGGGACGCCAAGTCACCTCTGGTGAACGTCGGCGCCCCGCCGACGTTGCAGACGGACTGCGAGTGCTGTCGCCAGTTCCAGTAGCGCTTCCCCTCTGGTCAGGGGTGGATCATCTAGACGAATTCGTGCCCAGGCTGTGCAAGCGCGCAGTGGCCCTGCGACTACCCCGCTATACACCGCGCGCCGCGCCAAGCGTATCCCGGCTCTCGTTCGCGTGATGTCACTATGAATAATTCCAGCGCTTGTTCGCGCGAATAATTTTTAAATATTATCAGTCTGTTAATTGATATTTTTAGCAACATTTCTTTATTTATATATATATATATATAAATATCATACAGACGTTAAAGATTCTATATGATAATTAATTGAATTATTAAACTGATAGAATACCAACAATGTGTTGAGACATCATATAAGCGCGCAAATAATTTTAAACTACTATTTTAAATTCGCGCGCGTGAATCTACTGAGGTCAGGGAGAGGTGGTCGCGCGGGACGACTACGCATCGAACCGATATTTCTCTCGAGATCAAAGAAGCCGCCGCATAGTGGGCCATGCCTGCTCTGGTGTTGTTATGGCCCGAGCCCCATGCGGTCGCCTTCGCATTGAAGTCTCCCGTAGCCATCTCGTAGCCATCAGTGATTTGGCTGTTGTCTCGAGGCTGGCCAGCCATCGTCGTTCTTGCTGCCTGCCGCAGTTTGGTGACAGGTAACAAGCGACTACCTTTGTGTCATCTAGTCCTGCCCATGCGATGCTCCTCGCAGGCTAGCCGAAGCCGGTCATGTGCCCATGGAGGCTGCCTCGCACTTTGATGGCTTCGTCGCCCATAAGACCATCGGTCACCCACGAGGCGTCCAGTCGCTTGTGGTTGGGTTCCGAGACAACAACCAGATCGGTTCCTAGTTTGGCGGCCGTTGCTAGCAGGAGCTGGTGGGCTGCCCTGCCCCTGCCGATGTTGGCCTGGAGGACCAGCGATGGTGCTGTTTGTGCTGTCATGACTTGTCTGTTGGTGTTGTGCCTCGTCCTGCACCTCGTCCTCTGCCTTGCGTGGGCCTGGTCTTGTTGGGGCATTGGAGGCTGGCTACCGCGTGTCCATCCTCGTCGCAGACCGCGCAATGGAGGGTGGTGTCCCTACATCTCCTAGCCTGGTGTCCTTCGCCGAACCTGTGGCACAACCTCCTCCGGTCGGGTCCTCCGGGGGAGGGCCGCCTCTATCGCTGCTTCCACCTCCTCCGTTGTGGCGAGTTCGTCCATCTCCCGTCTCATGTCGTCCATTTGCTTCTCCGTCCTGGCTTTGTCGATCATCAGGGAGGCTACTTGGGCGCGCAGATCTAGTTGGTCCTCCGGTCCCTCGTCGTCCGATTCCGGGCGGGGTTCTGGAGCGTCGTAGTTGTTCCAGATTCGCTCGTATACTGCTCGCAGTAGTTTAGCGTCTGCCCTCGCTTCCCGGGGGATGTTGTTTCCCGCCGTGTCAGTGAGCCACCAGACCATGTCGCTGGTCGCCCTCAGCTCCCTGATTAGGGACTCGGCAGATTCTCGGCCAGCTCTCCTCTTCTTGGCCCTTGTCTCGTTTCCCGCCACTGGCATCGGCCGGGTGTCTGGCAGGGAGGTGGCCATCTTCCTCCTCGTCTCTTCCTCTTCGTCCCCCTGGGCCAAGGGCAAACGAGGTAGGGGTGGATATCGTCTTTCTCTCTCTCTGCTTTCCGGGGGGGGGGGGCGATGCTTCCTTCGGTGGTTTCCCGGTTAACAGTAGCTGCTATAGGTTGTGGTGGTCGTCGGATGACGTTCGAGGGGCACCTACTCCGATGCCTGCATCGACCGGCCCTGGGGTATCCAGTCCCTGGGCGGTAAACGTTGCCTGTTTTTTGTGTGATCCATTATTTCTAGTTTATTGTCCTTTATGTCGCGCGGTCGTTATGGTAATGGTGGACAGTTCAAGGCTCAAAGAGAAGAGAAGTTGTTTTGACCCCTAGCCCTCGAGTAGCTCTAATAGCGTTGGGGTCAGAAGAAGCCAGAGTGGCCGAAGAGGTTGGCCAATGGAGGCCGACAGATCAAAGGTGGTTGAATGGGTCCCGAACATCTTAGCAATGCGACAACTTCCCAGTTATGAGTGTCCTCATAGCTGGGCCGTTTCGGATGTCGCTGCACTGGGCCCCCACACCACGACAAGGTGCGTTCTGGTCGTGGGGCGTCTTCGACACCGACACGGGTAGGAAGGGAAGAATGTTGTGTTTATCACATTATATTTTAGTTGATGTCCTCTGGTATTAACAACTTTTGATTTCAATACAACTTGAGTATGTCGTTTTCGTTTGGAGAGTTGGTGGTAGTAAATACTATGAACAAGTAGTGCCCTAGCAGTTGTTTCCAGTCGGATGCTGGTTGACTCGATGTTATCGCAAGTTAGAGTCGGCAGTACGTGGTGCTTAATTTGAGACGTAGATTGCAGTCCCTCCCTATCCTGGTTTCACGACATTGTTAAGGATGATATAGTTCGGGATAGTTAGTTTATGGTGATGTTTAGCAAAAGTTTCACCAACCAACATGAGGTCAGTTTTGTGTGTATTCATATATTTTTATTTTCGAGTTTCTCAGTTAATTGACCTCTATATGATAAAATGCGATATCTAGTGTCAAACATTTGAACCCAGACAAAGGTCCTACATTAAAACTATGGCTATAATGTGGTTTGTTGAATCGATTACTATGCACTAGATTAAATATTCTCCACGTGTAGGGTATCATCGTGTTTAACCCACTTTCCGCTATCAGGTTCAAAACCGTTTTATAATCGCATTGCTCGTTACAAGCTGTGAATACCAAATTTTCTTGAACACTTATTGTCGTTTATTCAATGCCGATATACATGAACATGCATAACAAACCTAACAAATAAAATGCAAAGTTGCCATTTTTATATTATCGCTGCAGTATCCACTAAGGTTCTTCACCTAGTATTCTGCAGGAAAACAAACCAACTGCATTAAGTAATAATTAAAAAATCAGTAATACAAAAATTTAACAGACCTTGAAAAATTCCTGAATGTTGGTTACCTGCTTACGTGTACCTGTCTGAAGCTACTAGTTCTGGATAGTTGGCTTGAGGGTAGCATAGCTACAGACACTTAGGCCTCAAAATGGGCCTATTGTGAAACCTCCCTTTAAGGCTGCTCACTCGTCCCACCAGTCAATTTTGCGTGCAAGCTGCAAAACTCTGGCGGGTGAGGAGCTGCCAATGCTGACCATACTAGGCCAGCACTCCCCTAGTATTAGATGCCTGGTGTTTACTAGAGCTGGGCAGAGGCATATTACATGCTCTGCTGTTTATAGTTCTTCATTGCACCCTCTACATAATGGGCTGTTCACCAGACCCATCGTGTGTAGGTGTTTGTTTAGTCGGTAGTGGCCGGTTAGGATGTTAGTCAATAATTTCAGATTAGTTCTAGATAAGTTAAGGCGGGTCGTGGCTGCAATTTTACAAGGTTGCCTAATTGCTACCTTTGATTGTTTGCAGCCCGGCGTTTCTCGTCATCTTACCTTGTGTAGAGCATGTGTCCTATGCTCTATTATTTTTTCAGAGTACCTGCAGAAAGTATTTCATCCTCTAGGGTTGTTAGAGGATGTGAGGATCCCTTCCTGGCAAGTTCATCTGCTATTTCGTTCCCCTTGATGCCACTATGTCCTTTTATCCAGCAGAGTTCTAGTTTGTTATATTTAGCTAGCTCCTCCAGGCTGTGTAGACTTGAATATAACTCTTTCGACACAAGTGTGTTGGCATTTAGTGCATTTAGAGCTGCTTTGCTGTCGGTGAGTATTTGGATATGTTTATCCTTAATATTCTGTTCAGCTAAAATTTGAACACATTTTAGTATTCCTGTTAATTCCGATTGGAAGACTATCGTGAGTCCAAGTGGTGCACTTATCTTGAGATCGAGTTCTGGTGAGAATATTCCATAGCCAGCTCTTGTCTTAGTTTTGGATCCATCAGTATACATGGTGATGTTGGCGCCTTGTGGGATACCATCCATTGTGATGATGGTCTGAAAGTGTTTGACAAAACTGTACTTGGGTAGAATTCTGTCGCACTTACCTTCTATGAGGGGGTCTAGTTTGGTAGCTTCACTCAGTATGCTCCTGTGTCCAATGATTCTACCTTTATCATGCCACAGGTTGAGTGAAGATAGCCTTAATGCTGTTTTTACTGCAGTCTCCCTTATAAGAAGCTCGAGTGGTTGTAGACATAACAGTGCTTCAAGAGCTGCTGTGGGCGTTGTTCTCATAGCGCCGGTGATGGCAAGACACGCTGTCTGAAGCTAGGTATGATAATAATTTATCATAAAATTCTCTTGCTTGGTGGTTGCTCCAGTAGCATTTTCAAATGATCTGGTTGGGTTTACTAAGTGTTGATAATTTTTTGTCGAAGTTTTTCGGGTTGTGGCTGCATCCACGGTAATTATCCGGGTGGTTGTCCTTACGCCCCACTGCAAGGGCTTGCGTGTGGCCAAATACCTGGCACCTATGGCACTGGTTGTCTATGCCCTTGTTTCGACGGGTTTCCATTACTACTACCATGTTGCAACATTTAGGATGGAGAGGTTGTCTCTGCCAAACATCCTTGTTACGTGGCTAATTGGGTCCCCTGGGCATTTAGGTCCGCAGCGATGTCCTTGCGAGCGACATCGAAACGAGCGTTCGATCCTAGTTTCGTCCTGTCAAACGGGACGAACGCATGGGCTTCTGTACCAATCATGGTTCCCATAAGAGTCAGTATTTATAAAATGGGTATAAAATCTTCATTACAAATACTAACAGCGAGAAAAGTAGAACGATAAACAGAAAACAAAAACAAGCGAGGACATAAAATAAATCTTCCAAAACTAAACCGCCGGAAAGCAGTCCGGGAGCTTGGAGGAAGAATACACCGATTACAACAGAATATTTTATGTAGTATTTTTTTGTCATATAATTATAAAAAGTAGCAATTTCTATAGTCCGCGTTATGCATTAATATGATCGAAGCAAAAGTCTATATCAAAGTTTCAGAGTTTCAGAACCCAAATATCGTTTTAATAAGGTATTTGCAGACAAACTTTCCTAGAGTGGCTTTATAACTTTCAATACATCGTCAATTAAAGGAAGATTTTCATGGACAAATTCATCAACACCTTTTTGCCATTTGCACCTACTTGATGGTGGGAAATTCCTGTGTCCTCTACACATGAATTTCGAAGTTCGATAAGGGGCTTTTATGATAGTAGGTTTCCCATACATCTTTGTCCATGTTTTCAACTGAATATGGGCTTCGGCGAATAGTAAAGCCATAGTATAATGTCAATTCATTGATAACCTTATCAGTTAGTTTACCAATGCCTCTGTCGCCAATACGTAATCGTAAACCCATATGCGTTTGAAAATGCCCAACACACAATACACTCCTTTTCTTCTACTATTGGGTCATCATCGTAGGGATTAATATAATAAATACCTTTAAACGTTTTTGAGTCACCATCTCCTATATATCTGAGATACTTAGCTCCGATCTCCCGAATATTTCAACAACTGTGACAACCTCCATTTTCCCGGCAATTCCTTTGTGATTTATGTTCTTCATACCAATCTTCATAAGCTTTGGTGTTAATTTGTTTCTTATGTTTCCTTAGATTACAACCTTCGCAAAAACTAGATTTCACCACAGTATCAACAACTTTTTTACTGTATTTACCAACTAGCGTAGTATCGCCAAAACGTGAAGTCCTCTTATTTCCATGTACGGTCTCAAGAAACTGTCAAATGGGTGGAATTGGCATTGGGATCAGAAGCTGATATTAATTCCTTTTCTTCTTCTACAGCATTTGAAATAATTAGATCATAAACTGCTGATGCGGCCAAGTATAAATTGTCAAGGTAAATGTAGCATGTACCAATAGATAAACCTTGACAGATGTAAATCAAACTACAGAATATATTTATACCTTCTTCTCTAACTCATAGCTCCTACAAGTTTGCGATTTACTTCAATATTAGCTTTATTGATAAAAGGCTATGGTGGAATATACCGTACGTCCTCCCAACCGCACTGAAGAGCAATTTTAATCTCTAACCCACGAGCCGCAGTACGAGAAAATGTTATATTTTGCTTACATGTTGAACACAGAATAAATAATGGAAGTGATTTTGACATGAAGTTACTCTGTGTAATACAATAATTGCCTGAGCAGCACATTGCAAGCTAGCCCGATAAAGTCTAGGGTTGATTATACCATATGCTCTTTAGGTTAAGTTGGAATTATATATTTCTTATATTGGCAATTTGGTTTCTTTACCTTATAGGCTTAACTTCAGCATTTATTCTTATTGCACTTGCAAGTTGGCGTATGTTATACGGAAATACTTGTACGTGCAATTTTAATTGGCAATCTATTGCTGCAATGTGTGCAAGTTGCGATTGCTTGTTGCCGTTGCTTAATGTATGCATTAGAAATGTTCTATTCGACGCAACTAGTTGCTTGTAATGCATTACTCGCGCAATTACTATATTACACTGAGCAACTACATGTAAAATGTAAAATCGATTACTAGTTTTGATTATTGGGTTAATAAAATTCACATCGTTAAATAACATGCCCGATAAACTTTATGGTTGTTTATACTATAGGCTTTTTCAGTTAGATTAGAATTATATAATTCGGTTGTGTTAACCTGTGTATGTAGCCAAGAACAAATAGTAACCTTTTCATTAAATTATTGCTAATTGTGAGGACCACCTGCTGGTGCATAACACAAACTTCAAGAAATATTCTCTCAGAAAACAGTATTCAATATCGATATACCCACAATATTTTTTTTACTTAAAATGAAAATTTTAAAAAATTACTTGATCAAGTATGTAGAGTAGTTTGTTATACACAAAGCATTTACATCACATGCATATTTAATGGCCCATCCAACAAATAGCGTTGCATAGATTTAACTATGAATAAAATAATAATAACAATCAACAAAAAATGTATTGGCATTTGATTGAATTGCTATACTGTTTTATGAATTAGCTTAATGTTCTAAATGCCTTAGTCGCTATTAAAACGATTTTTGTTTGGCATTTATTGCACATGTCACTATTTGTTTTAGTTGGCATAGTTTTAGAAACAATTTATAATTTTCTGAAAACAATATTGATATTAAAAAAAAGTTAACAAACAGTTTCGACTTTGTCGCCCAAAACAGAAACAGTTACAATCAAAATTTTCCAATTTCCTTCGGCCATCTGGTATACTGATATATTTTGAACTAGAATCAGTACAAAAATTAAAGAATCTTGCATATTTTTTTTATCCTAACAGTTGTGTCATATTGTTATAAACATTGTGTAAATGTTTTCAAATCCATATCATTGTCGCCACAGGGTCGAAAATAATAATAATGAAACACAAATTAGTCGCCGAAAAAATAAACTTAGAATCAACATTTTCCAATTTCCTTGGGATAAAGACTTTCTATTTTACATTATCATAATGTTATAAACATTGTGTAATTTTTTTAAATCATTGTCGCCACAGGGTCAAAAATAATAATTTACGTTACAATATAAATTATACAACAACGCCTTTAAAAAATTAATATATATATATATATATATATATATATATCTAACTTCGGGGTCAGCACAACCAAAGAGACTCGTCATGACAGTCGTCCTGGTCTTCAGTTTACTGAAGAGGCGAGCCACCGACATAGTAACAATAGTACTACACGGGACTATGCGTAAGCCCTCGATACGAAGGATCTTAATCAGACGACCTGCATGGTAAGCAATGGAGGGGATGCTCCGGTATGACAAACCAGTCTGAATAAACTAGTAACAGGTGTCACATTATCGAGATTGATCGTGAAGATGAGTCTGTGGACCAGACGTGGAGTTAATAAAGGTTCTAACCAAAAACTCTTTTGCAGAAAGTTGGCATGACAAATCTGTCTAACTCTGTTACCTATTGTAGTAATGACATTGCACTTCATCTTGAGGGGATAATCAGAGAAGAAATTGATATATCTCCCCAAAGAAGTCGGCTTTTGGTACCAATTCAGCCTCATAGAGTTATCCCGGGTACGAACAACCCGGGTGTCCAAGAAAGGGACAAAATGGTTGGCATATACTCTCTCAACGGTAAATTGTAAGTGGTGGTTGAAGCCATTCAGGGACCGAAGAGTGGAGTCAACCCCATCGAGGAGATAACCCATCACTATTTTACTCAAGATGGGACTGAGTACTGAGCCCATGGGGGTATCGACAATCTGGGAGTAAAAATCATCCCTGTAGCTAAACTAGCTTGTGTTGAAAATGAGTCTGATAGAGGTGATGAGGGATTTGAGGTCTAAGGTGCAGTACGCCTCAATGGTGTCCCACTTTAATGTGACGATATCCAATACTAAATCCAAAGGATTAATAGTGAAAAGAGACACCACGTCGAAAGATACAACGACGAAACCAGGAGGAGCTATAAAGTTATTAAAAGCGCTAGCGAATTCAAACGAGCTAGCTACGTCATAGTCCGGATGAGAACCCAAGGCCGAATTAAGGATGTCCGTTATGAACTTCGAAATGCCAGAAGTAGGGGTGTTAATGGACGCCACAATAGGATGTAGAGGTACTTCGGCCTGGTGTATCTTAGGCAGAGCATGGAAGCGAGGGAATGTAGAGTTGCACACTGTGAACCGTTTCGCCATTACTTCGTCAATCATGCCCTTCGACTTCAGGTTTGATCCACTCATTGTTCCTTCTCTGGAACCCGGAGGTCGGATCGTGGCGCAGCAGCGAGTAAGTATTCGGTTAGACGTCAATGACAAGAACAGTGACCGCCCCTTTATCAACTGGCAGGACCACTAAATTGGGGTGAGACTCGAGGAAGTTGCTACAACGCTTCCGTTTTTTAGTGTGATCACGCAGATGGTTAGGGGTTTGCAAGAAGTTGGTTATAACATTCGTCGTCCTAGCCCTGATAAGGTCACGACCAGAAGGTGCTTGTTCTTCAATGACCGATTCAACACAAGCTACTAATCTAGAAATGTTAGTATCTGAAGCCGCTGAGAGGATACGGAATTTAGGACCCAGTGATAGAAAATCAGAGACCTCCTTTGGGATGAATTCATCCGTTAAATTAAAAACCATTTGCTGTTGTCACCGAACATATCTATTTGTCCCCCACACGTGTCCGATAGGTGTTAAATAGTAACGTACACTTATTCAGACAAAGGTTAGGGGGACGTGTATTTAGCTTCGAAATAAGCATCACTATTAGGGAGATTGGTAGGTTGGAAGGATCCCTCGCTAGTGTAGTGAGGAGTGTTTCCCACATTGTAAACATATTAAGTCCAAAAATATTCATAAATTTTCAAACTTAAAGTCAAATAAATTTAATGCCAGATTGTTCGGTGACAGCAGCAAATGATTTGTCAATTTAACGGATGAAGTCATCCCAAAGGAGATCTCTGATTTTCTATCACTGGGTCCTAAATTCCGTATCCTCTCAGCGGCTTCAGATACTAACATTTCTAGATTAGTAGCTTGTGTTGAATCGCTCATTGAAAACACTTACCTTCTGGTCGTCACCTTATCAGAGCTAGGGCAACGAATGTTATAACCAATTTCTGGTAAACCGCTAACCATCTGCGTGATCACACTAAAGATTGGAAGCGTCGTAACAACTTCCTTAAATCTCATCCGAATTTAGTGGTCCTGCCAGCTGATAAAGGGGCTGTCACTGTTGATATGTGATTGACGTCTTACCATGACAGGATACTCGACATGTTGGGCGATCCGCATTCTTACTCGCTGCTGCGCCATGATTCGACCTCCGGGTTCCAGAGAAGGAACAATGAGTGGATCAAACACCTGAAGTCGAAGGGCATGATTGACGACGCAATGGCGAAACGGTTAACCGTGTACAACTCCACATTCCCTCCTTTCCATGCTCTGCCTAAGATACACAAAGCCGATGTACCTCTATGTCTTATTGTGGCGTTCATTAACACCTCTACTTCTGGTATTTCAAAGTTCATAACGGACATTCTTACTTCGGTCTTGGATTCTCATCCGGACTATGACGTAGCTAGCTCGTTTGAATTCGCTAGTGCTTTTAATAACTTTATAGCTCCTTCTGGTTTCGTCATTGTGTCTTTCGACGTGGTATCTCTTTTCACTAATATTCCCCTTGATTTGGTATTGGATATCGTTACCTTGAAGTGGGAAACCATTGAGACGTACTGCACCCTGGACCTCAAATCCCGCATCACCTCTATCACTCATTTTCAACACCAGCTAGTTTAGCTACAGGGTTGATTTTTACTACCAGATTTTTAGCACCCCATGGGCTCTATACTCTGTCCCATCTTGAGTAAGATAGTGATGGATTATCTCCTCGATGAGGTCAGAATTTCCTTAGACTTCGACTTCGGTTTCTTGAAGAAGTACACATTAGTTTTGACAAACATACCTCATACTGAGTCTCGCTTATACAGTTAAGGGCCTCCTCCCTCTGACCTTTCTCTCTTTTATTTAATATTAATAACCTTGCTATGTGTACAGTAACTTTACATGCTCGGTATTACGCGACTGTGGTCTTTTTGGTCTTTTCCGCGGGTCGGGTTGGCCCCGACGTGATGTATTCATTGTGGTATACCGTGGGTGTGTGTATAGCGGACGTCAGGGGGCGTTGTTCCCGCACACGTGTCTTGGTGTTTTAATTGTCCCTAGATTGTTGCTGGTAACATGCTGTTGGTTTGGCAAGCGGGTTGTGTTCAACATTAATACAGCGGTTGATAACACGCACGTGTTTGTGCCGCACGTTGCTTGATTACACATAATTATTTAATACGCAATGCCAGCCGATTGGGTCTTGCCACTACAACTGGGCGTTCTGGTATTACCATACTGAAGTACCATATTATTTTAAGTGTGAAGTTTTATTAATGTGGGACATGACGGTCCAATTTTACTTGTAATGACAACCGCATTTTATTGCTTGAATTCTAATTTCGAAAAATCTTCTTAATGACATATTCTTAAAGATCTTTGATATTTGCAATAAATTATTTTTTTTGAAATTTTAGGCCACCTTATATGAGGTAACAGAGTCAGTCGTCCCTATAACCCTTTGACATTACATGTCTATTTCCCGAATGTCCCTTTTAAGTGATAAGGCCATATGCACACGTTTACCGACATTTAATTCGAGCTTGTTGTTGGTAATCCAAGCCTTAACTTGTTCCATTGCATTTTGAGATCTATATGTTACCTTCTGCAAGCGTGTAACACATAATGTGGTATTATCTGCGTATAATACGACTTTTTGTCCGTTGGTTCGGTTTGTGATATTGTTAACGTAAAGTAAAAATAGGATGGGGCATAATACAGCACCTTGAGGTACACCATGGTCTATAGCAAGACAATTGGAGGAGACGGCATAGAATAGTACACATTGCAACCTAGTTGTCAGATATGACATTAAGAGTCTGCAGCCGTTCGGGTGAATATTATGTGCATATAGCTTCTCCAATAATATGGAGTGTGAGACACAATCGAATGCTTTACTTAGATCTAAAAACGAAACCAAAGTATAATGATTATTTTTAAGCATTAGATTGTATCATTTATTAAGGTGTTTACAGTTGCCGATTTTCCTGGTCGAAAACCATCATGTTTCTCACTTAAGGTTGTCGTTTTTGAATTTAGGCAAGTTGGGATGCACATGTAAATAGCATAGGCGAAATGCGTATAAGAAATACGCACCGTTCTCTTGAACTAGAACATAAATTGAGTTGCAAAAATACGTATGCAAAAGAATAATGTTGCACGTATTCCGTAGTCTAGGTGAGAATGTCCATAGTCCCTCGGTAAAAAAAATCAATAAATACCCTCTATAGACATCCGCGACAAATTATTTTTTCTAAAAATGTACAGTGTATTTCAAAGCCTAATATTGAGACTGATCCATGTAACAAGTATTGTAGGACGTATTAGTAAAGAAATCCATAGTGAAAGAGGCTTCGTTAAGATGAATGGTGCGTATCCATACACAACATGCGAATGCAATGGTTAATAAATATTTACAGTGAGCTATAGTCGGTAATCTTTAAAAAATGGCCGCCCGCACTGTGACTATGTCCAAAGAGAGGGCGTTAAATAAAAATTAAATAAACGAATGCCGCCTACTTGATTTAGTCATTTCAGTTTTAATATGTCTACAGGAATGTAGAGGGCAACATGTGACGGGTACATTTCGCCTATACGCATCACGTGATCACTAAACAACAGCCTTAATATTGACCTCTATCCGATTCTAAAGCGACACCTGGTGTCTAAAAATTGAGGTACTGAAATGGTGTAAAATTCAAATTTACATTGATTTTGTATGGTGTTTCATATTAGATTACAGTTCACTCGATTAATGATTCTTCACGTGTATGGTCTCGCCGTGTTTGTCTCACTTTCCGCTATCAGATTCTAGTTGGTTTCTGAATCTCACTACTCGTTACAAGCTGCAAATACTAAATTTTCATGGACACATTTTGATGTTTATACGGTGACGTTGTACCTAAAGTTTCATAAATATACGGTACTGCCAATCAACCTATCGCATGCGATGTTGCCACTGTTCCTACTATCGCTATAAGAGTATTAGTATCAGTTCAGTAAAACGATATATATTCCAGTTTCAAGTTTAAATCAAAATAAAAAGAGATGAAGAAATGTATTTAAGTCATCATTAAACTCAGGATCGTCATCTTTACTGGAATCCACAAATTTAATTTCAATGCCCACAATTATAGTAAACACTAGGAACATAAAACATCTAAATACAGCAACAATGTATATATTTTGAATGTTGGTATATCTTCTAAATATGTATGCAACCACAGATAATATAACCTAAAATAGATAGATTGACAATAATTTGGCAAAAAGTGCTGTATGAAAATGATGTTTTTCTATTAGTAAAGGCAATATTTGACAAGAATTGTAGATTCTCAGTATAGCCAAATGTGGGACGAACACGTTGGGCACCATATGTACAAATTCATTATTGCGAGAAAGTGTAGAACAACCATTGAATAAAATTCCATGTAAAATGTGTCGGCGGCTATTACCAACGAAATAAATAAACCATCAGATTTTATGGTAGTGGATTCTTACATATTAAGTCCATACTATAAGAAAACAATACTCTTACAACAAACAATCACCGGAAATTTAAATGATTCAATAACGAAAACTTGGCGCCAAAAGTATATGTCACCTTTACACCATTTCGGGCCGGCGCGGTGGCGCCCCCATCGGTAATTCTATATGTCAATATTATTCTCTTCTAAGAAAATCGATAACTGATCCTTCCAATATTTTTGACACAATAAAGAGAAGAGATATCGGTCTATAATTTCTAGGTATTTTATCTCCAGATTTGTATAGTGGTATAACCCGTGCAAGTTTAAGCGCATTCGGAAAAATACATGAGCAAATGCATTAGATTTTGTTAGGGTTGTTTTAAAAGATTGGCATTAAGGCCAAAATTGTCCCTACTTGTACTTAATTTTTATATGCCAAATTTTATCTCTGACTGTCGACACTTGGACGAAAGTAAAATATGTATTACCAATATGTTGACTCTCACACGATGCTATACTGGGATCTTCCGTAAGCGGAGGCAGTGTTTTTAATAAGCTATTATTCACATTCAACAAAGAAAGAATTAAAGCTAACGCCCGATATGTTAGTATTCAGGTGGGTGGTTTTTGCTTTTTTTTAGAATTGACAATTTCCAACATACATTTGGGGCTATAACCCGACCTTTGAATAGCTATGTTAGATGCATTTATTTTTTCTTATTTGATCAATGATCTATGGTTCTTACCAGTCGACGTTCTTAGTTCTAATCAATTAGGGCTGTTCGAACAAGCGAACCTCTGCAATGAGGTGAACCGTTTCGCGCATACGTTTAATCTTAGCATTGAACCAATTTACCTTGGAGAATTGCCGTAACTTCTTTTTAGGAGAACAGGTAATGACCCTAGATTGCTATCATAAATAACGAGAATTTGTTACTGAAATCCAACCTATCATTCCGAACAAAATCCCTGTTATGCTCTTGTAGGGTATTAAAATATAGATATTTTCCCATTTCAGTTAAGGGCGACATGTTTTGCTTTCGGTAATATTGAAATTGCTCTATACAGTTATCTTCATGTCTATTCCAAAGTGGGTGTTAAATGGTGAGATAGCTGTAACTGAATTTGTAGCAATATTGGTAAATACGTTATGTACACAATTATTTATGCGCGTAGGAAAATCAACACAGTAATACAACCCAAAGCTGTAAAATACATCACACAAGGATGCTTCCCTAGTATCATTAAAATTTAATGTTATGTTAAAATTTCGATTGACTGCAAATGTGGTGCTGTTTATAGTGATTTTAATCAATGTTAAATGCAATTTTTCCAAAAATAAATGAAAATTGTTGCTACTGTAGTATACAGGTATACCGTTATAATAATAAATTTTGAACTTGCCAACATGATGCCGCACACTTCAAAATGCTTCTCCGTGGTACTCCACGCAAATACCAAATACTTTTCGCTAATTCGAGTCATATCAAATCATCCCTATTGGATGCAATATGATCGCCACCATGGTTAGAGGATTTCCTTGCAAAGGATCTATCTATCATTGATTTTTAGTTCCTCCGCCTCACTTGACGAAAGCCAGTGCTCACTCAAACGCAATACGTTTACATGCTTATCCGCAAAATCAGCAATCATTTATTTTATTTTATTTTTAACTGCTTGCATATTCACATGAACAATGTCTAGTGATGAGATTTTGGATTTGTGTAATGGGGGATCTGCTTTGTCGCTATTGGGTTCTCCTTGCGTTGATTAAAACACCTTGAAATAAACGATCATGCTGGCCAATAGACGGGTTCATAGCTGTTTCGAAATTACAGCGGTTGATCATAATTTTAAACGAGGAGTAGAGTTGAGGGTATTTTGAAGGGGCCTCCTAAAAATGTTGTCTTGCGTGATCCGAGATTTGTGCGATAGCCGTTTTGGGTGCAGTCGGCCAACATACAAAAATGCCATCTTCGATGCTGTTCTATTTGAAATCTGGTGAAGCTGCCTGTGCCTGTAATGACTTTGTGATTTTATTGATTTCTTTTTATGGGCAGCAAATAACCTTGGATTATTATTTGGTGTTTTATAGATTGACAAATTGACACTCGGGTTCTCTGTAATATTTCCTGGCTGAACAGATTCGATCACCATCTTCTGGTGTTGAGTCTTGCTAGTGTAATGATTGTATCATCCTCAGTAGCAGTTGATGGCTCATGATTTATAGACCCTTTAATTTATCCGCACCATAATCGGATTGGCTCCGTCATGCTGGTTTAACTGTTTTCTTCGATTTGTACACTTTGTTTGCATTGTTTACATTAGGTTTCGACTTGTTTTTATTGTTGTTATATTGGTTGCCGATATCGATGCGTCCGCTATTTATTTACGGATCTGCAATGCTTAATATGAGTGTTAAAAAAATAATTCAAAACTGTTAATTTAAGTTTTCACATTTTTATTATCAACACATCTTTCACATTCTGCCCTAATATCTGTTAATGTTTCTTCAAAAGTTTCTTCGACTTGTTTTTCTAACATAATTTAGAACCATTTTGCATCTACAAAGGCTATATAAAAATATAATTTGACTCTTGTAACAAGAAACCAGAACAAATAAATTTCAAAGGTTCAAAAGGATTTATTTATTTAACGTACAGTTTAAGCAATGTTTATCATATTTACCAAAAATGAGTGCACAAGACACAACCCGATTACTTCATAATAATCTAATACAGTTTTATATCTCTTGGCTTGTACAATTTCATTTATATTAGAATGAATTTAGAATATTTACGATCTTGTCCCGTTTACGAGCTTACCCTCCACCTAATATATTTTTAGAAATTACATTTTTTTATATATTAATAAGTTTATAAATGTCTGTACAGATATTGATTTGATGCTTCAGTAGCTATATTGTTCGAGTCAAAGTCACTATCTAGACTTCTGAATTTGCCTGGGAATAAAATTAACTTTATTGGTAAATGCTCCTCCCCTGTTTTATATATTTCTGCCACCAGTAAGTATATAATAATAAACAACTTATTTTATAATTAGTTATTTATTCAATACAGCTATTTTATATACTTCACTTATTAATTGTATTCACTTGTACCTTATTATTAGCTATTAGCTATTTTTAGAACTTTTCAATCAATTTTTTTAAACAAATATTATATATATTATTATTTTGTTGATATCAACAATTGAAAAAACATTTGTTTTTCTTCTTCCGTGTAGTTCTTCGATCGATGTATATTTTCCCTGCGTTTGTGGTGTAACCTTCTTGGTTATTTTACTCATTTTGACACATAAAATAAACCGTTTTTTATTATATAAAAATTATCAAGGGGGTGCAAAGTCGAGATGTGCACCTAAAGGAACAATTAACGCCAAGTACTGAAGCTACTAAAAAAAATTATTGCATGGTGTAGTCAATTAAATTACCTACAAAAGAGTTTTGAATTTTGAAATTCGCGTGGATTCCAGTTGTCGACTTATGTATCGTTTAATTTTGTGGACATACTTCTGGATAGTTCTGGATAGTTGGCTGGAGGGTAGCATAGCTACAGACACTTAGGCCTCAAAATGGGCCCATTGTGAAACCTCCCTTTAAAGGCTGCTCACTCGTCCCACCAGTCAATTTTGCGTGCAAGCCGCAAAACCCTGGCGGGTGAGGAGCTGCCAGTGCTGACCATACTAGGCCAGCACTCCCCTAGTATTTGATGCCTGGTGATTACTAGAGCTGGGCAGAGGCATATTACATGATCTGCTGTTTCTAGTTCTTCATTGCACCCTCTACATAACGGGCTGTTCACCAGACCCATCGTGTGTAGGTGTTTGTCTAGCCGGCAGTGGCCTGTTAGGATGTTAGTCAGTAATTTCAGATTGGTTCTAGATAAGTTAAGGCGGGCCGTGGCTGCAATTTTACAAGGTTGCCTAATTGCAACCTTTGATTGTTTGCAGCCCGGCGTTTCTCGCCATCTTACCTTGTGTAGAGCATGTGTCCTATGCTCTATTATTTTTTTCAGAGTACCTGCAGAAAGTATTTCATCCTCTTGGGTTGTTAGAGGATGTGAGGATCCCTTCCTGGCAAGTTCGTCTGCTATTTCGTTCCCCTTGATGCCACTATGTCCTTTTATCCAGCAGAGTTCTAGTTTGTTATATTTAGCTAGCTCCTCCAGGCTGTGTAGACATGAATATAACTCTTTCGACACAAATGTGTTGGCATTTAGTGCATTTAGAGCTGCTTTGCTGTCGGTGAGTATTTGGATATATTTATCCTTAATATTCCGTTCAGCTAAAATTTGAACACATTTTAGTATTCCTGTTAATTCCGCTTGGAAGACTGTCGTGAGTCTTCCAAGTGGTGCACTTATCTTGAGATCGAGTTCTGGTGAGAAAATTCCATAGCCAGCTCACGTCTTAGTTTTGGATCCATCAGTATACATGGTTATGTTGGCGCCTTGTGGGGTACCATCCATTGTGATGATGGTCTGAAAGTGTTTGACAAAACTGTATTTGGGTAGAATTCTGTCGCACTTACCTTCTCTGAGGGGGTCTAGTTTGATAGCTTCACTCAGTATGCTCCTGTGTCCAATGATTCTACCTTTATCATGCCACAGGTTGAGTGAAGATAGCCTTAATGCTGTTTTTACTGCAGTCTCCCTTATTAGAAGGTCGAGTGGTTGTAGACATAACAGTGCTTCAAGAGCTGCTGTGGGCGTTGTTCTCATAGCGCCGGTGATGGCAAGACACACCATCCACTGGATGTGTGATAGCTTTGAGATTGTTGTAACTTGTTTGGTTTTCGACCACCAAACTATTGCACCATATGCGATAGTTGGTCTTATGATCGCGGTATATATCCATTGGGTGATTTTGGGAGACAGACCCCATGTTTTACCAACCGCCCTGCGGCATTGCCAGAATGAGATGCAAGCTTTTTGCAGCTTGGATGTTATATGCTCATTCCAGTTCAGTTTTGTATCCATGATTAATCGTAGATATTTTACTTTATCTGTGAGAGTCAGAGGGACCTTAAAAAGAGTTGGCATGTTCATGAGCTCGAGTTTCCTCTTCCTCGTAAACAATATCAGCTCCGTCTTTTTTGGGTTAACTGTTAGCGAATGGTTATCGCACCAGTTCTCAACAATCTGTAAGGCACTCTGCATGAGATTACAGAGTACACCTTCAAAACTGCCATTTATCATGATCACTATGTCGTCGGCATAGCCAACGGCATAGTATCCTGAGTTGTTTAATTCCAGGAGGAGGCTATCAACTACAAGGTCCCATAAAAGGGGTGAGAGGACTCCACCTTGAGGACAGCCTCTTCCTGCAACTTTTTTTGATGTTACGTCATCTAGTGTTACTTGGATTGTTCTTAGACCAAGCATATTTTTTATCCAGCCCCTAATAGTGGGGTGAATCCCGTGAGATGTTAGAGCATTATCGATACTCTTAAATGTTGTTTTGTCAAAAGCACCTTCAATATCAATGAAGGTGGCAAGCAACGAACTTTTATGCTCTAGTGTTTCCTCTATCTTTGAGGTCACCAGATGTAGGGCTGATTCTGTTGAGCGTCCTGGTTGCTAGGCATGCTGTTTCGGATGTATGGGGTACGTTCTCAGCGGCCCGTCCCTGATTTCACGATCACAGAGCCTTTCCAGCGTCTTCAATAGAAATGAGGTTAGGCTGATGGGCCTGAATGACTTGGCAAGTGTGTAATCTACTTTGCCTGGTTTGGGTATAAAGGTCACTTTGACCTCTCTCCATGTATTGGGTATGTACCTAAAAGCAATGCAACCTTTAAATATGTACACCAATGTGTTTATAATGTAGGTTAACCCCCATTGTAGTAGTGCTGGGAATATTCCATCTAGTCCTGGGGACTTAAAAGATGAAAAGCTTGATATTGCCCATTCTATTTTAGTTATACTTATCATTTGGTCAGCTTGCAGCCAATCATCCTCATCAGGTAGATGAGAATCAGTTGCCAAGTTGAGACCTCTAGGTTGGTTGCCAGGAAAGTGGGTGTCTAGAAGTACCTCGATAGTTTGGGAGGGTGTTACCGTGAAGGTGCCATCCTCCCGTTTTAGCGAGTTAAGTTGTTGTACAGGGTCTTTTGAGATTACTCTCTTCAGACGAGCAGCTGCTGCTGTGGATTCAATGCCATTGCAGTAGGCTCTCCATGTATTTCTTTGTCGCTTCCTGACTTCACTTTTGAATTGTCTACGGGCTTCCCTAAAAGCTTCCCATAGAACAATATCATTTCTATTTTTGGCCTTGTTGAAAGTTTTCCTGGCCTTAGATCGGAGACAGTTGATCTCTGCACTCCACCAAGGAGGTGCAGAGGCTTTCAAGCCCGCCTTTCTTATGGGACAGGAGTCCTCATATGATGAAATCAGTGATTTTTGGAGGTGTTTCACACAGGCCTCCAAGTCGTCCACTGATTCTGGAATTTTGTCTACTGCTTGATACTCCATCCTATCCGATAGGTATCTGCAAAATAGTTGTTTATTAGTTTTTTGTGGATTTCTGTAGGACGGTAGTTCACGTGGTACGAAATCTAGGTCGTAGCGTATCAGTCGGTGATCGGACATGGATACCTGACTTGATACGTGCCAGTTTTTTATTTTGCTTGAGATATTGCCCAGTGTCAGACTGATGTCTATCACCTCGGCTCGTTTTTGTGTTACGAACGTTGGTTCGCACCCTCTGTTTAATATCTCTATTTTTGTACTGGTTAAGTACTCAATTAGAGCCTTTCCTCTGCTGTTGATGTTGCTGCTGCCTCACACCACATGGTGAGCATTGGCATCACATCCGATGATGAGGTCAATCTTTAGTTTTTCACAGTGTTCCACCAAGTTTGCCAGTTCTGGGCTGGGAGGTGGTTGAGCTGCGTCGTACGGTAGATACGCAGAGGCTATATAGATCTCTGCGTCATCGTCTGTTTTCAGTCTGACAACTGTGAGGTCTGCAGAGCTGAATTGGTGTAGGAGTGTACCTGTAACTTTAGAAGATGTTAAGATGCATGTCCTAGGTTTGTTACCAGCAGCGCTGTAAAGCAGGTTGCTGTTATTGTTGCCGAGTCCGCATACCCTGTTTTTAACAATCCAGGGTTCTTGGATCAGTGCTATGCTATATTGCATATTCTGTAGATGGCAACTTAAATTAGCAGTTGCCACCTTAGAATGCTGCAAATTTATTTGGGTGATTTGTAAAACCAGGCCCATTTTATTCTGTTGGCAATGGAGGAGATGGATCTGTATCCGGGTTAGCATTGCCTGTCTCAGCTGTCGCTTCAACAGAGTCTGCCAGCCCAGAGATTTCCTCTCCGCCATGGGTTTTTACCTTGAGGGTGGCAAATCTATAATAGATTTTACCGTCCCTCTTTTTTATTCCTGCGATGTCACTTGAGGGTGCACCGAAGACGAGCAGAACGCCATCTTCTTTGGTCTCCCTATGGAATTCGCACCAATGTTTGACAGACAGTGTTGTGTTCTGTGCTGCCAGACGTTGTAGTATGACCTGGGGCTCGGCTGGTTTCCCTGGTACCCACACTGAAATTTTAGTTAGTTTAGGCAGTTGGTCTGCCCTAACAACTGCAAGTTTTGCACCTTCCCATAGGGCAGGTGCAGCCGGTGCAGAATCTCTCCTGCATGTTGCCATTTTTCAAAAGTGGGGGTGAATATTGATGAGCTGGTGATTGTTTTATCCAGCTCCTCAGTTATCCAACCCTCCACTTTGGTGGCTTGTTCACTCGTCATTTTCCCCAAAAGGTGAAGCGAGTCAATTATAGCTACTCTGAGGTGGCTATTCACCACCGCTACGTAGCTAATCTTTGAATTGGTTGGCTGGTCGTACCTTCTCTTGGGATTGCTCCCTGGAGAAGGTGCCGATCCATCCGACGTCATCCGTTTTTTGGGTGGGTTATTGACAGGTGGCTTCACCGGGGAAGCGCTGGCCCTGACTGTACCCTCCCTTAGTTTTAGCTCCGCTCGACGGACTCTTCGTCGTCGACGGGCTTCTGAGCCACATATTCTGTGGCATTTGGGCCGCACAAAGTCATCCGCCGCTTGTGGGTTGACGTTGTCGTCAGCCCTCAGCATTGGGGACGTGTGTGCTACCTGCGAGAGGGTGTCCTGAGAGGACGGTTTTCTGCTAGCGATGTATGAGTTAAATACTCTTTAAATCCTCAATCTGCACTAAATTATCTTTAATTTGATATAACTCCATTAAATTTTATTTTAGTTTTACTTCCCGATAGGATTTTATATTAAGTGAATAACACTATTTATGTGAATCTGCGGCATGTATTTTTACTGATTCTCAGAAAACCTATAATAAATACCAAAATAGCGTAAGCATTTTACACTTCTTATTGTTTAATGTTTTATTTCTTAACAAAAGGATACAGAAAACGAAATAGCAATGGGTGGGTATAATATCGTAGTTAGGTCATGTAACTCATTTTTTTTTATAAAGCGCACGCTTAATAAAATTTTATGGTTGGAATTTTAGGATGTAATTATGCAACTAAACTGTAATAAATCCAAAGTAAAATGTTTATCATTGAACAGAAACTATTACAAAATAGACGTCACAATATAATACCATCTAGACCTGGAAATAGGCAGGTATAATAAATTAAGAAGAAGAAGAAGAAGAAGATATATTTATTGTAACATACATACATACATACATACAAGAGGCCATCGACCGCGGTCTTTCAGCCCAAGGCAAACATGAAGGCGCGTTATGAAAATTGAATATGAATAATTACACAAAATACGCAAGTTTGAAATCTTAATATACAAAAAAGCAACAACAAAAATAATATGTATATATAAAAATAAAAATGTTTACGAGGTAACTATAATAACATAAGGTATATGCGAATCGAACATACATTTACGCGGCGCGAACTATTAATAAATCCAAAAGAGGTTGTGGGAGGAAAGCAAATTTGTTGGGTAGGGTTGAGTTACGGGGTAGGACCAGAGGTTGAATGAAATTTACGTTTGCAGGGTTGTTTATAAATTTACATGTAAGAACATCAAGGCGGTTGTTTAGGGGTAGAATTTGCGTGTACTCGAAAAGGAACACATTGGAAGGGTTGTGTAGAGGATTGCGGGGGTGCCGTAATTTAGTAATACTTCTTAGTGATTGTGTTTCGACTATTAAGATATTTTTCAGATGCGTCTTTTTGCATGTGGTACACAGGGGAAATCCATACTCAAGGATAGGATGGCACAACATTTTGTAGATAAGCGAGGCGGTGGCTGACGATATTCCGGTGTTCTTGAATGTGAGGGATCTAAACATGCGGGCTCTAGTTACACAACTTTTTTTCACGAGCATGATTAGATAGTGACAGTTTGGACTCCTAGATACTTACAACATCAAAGGGAGCGAATTACGGTGTTATTGATGGTGATAGTAGGAGACGATTCAGATAAACGATGATATGGAATAAACAACTGAGTTTTGTTGGGGTTAACAACAATCCGCCACTTGTTGAACCAAGATGACGTGAGATCGCATAATTTTTGGAGGGATGAGATACATGTGCACAGGCTATGTGAGTGACAAATGAGGGTAGTGTCGTCGGCATATTGCAAGACATGCGACTTAGGATTGAAGGTATTAGGATCGGGATGGTAAATATCATAACAATATAAATTATATAAGAAAGGAGAGAGGGGACTGCCTTGGGGGACACCTTGTTGAGGTTCAAATAAAAACGATAGGGACGACAAGACACGGACTTGAAGACTACGATGGGAGAGGAGATTGTGCAAAATATTAATTCGGTGGAAGGGTACATTGAGTTGGTAAAGTTTATTTACGGTAACAAGTGTGGTCACGTCAAATTGGTTATTGTTTGACAACTGGTAAACTCCTTGAAGAAAACTTGCGAACCCGTTGGCAATATCGATGGGAGTTTGGAGGATGTTATTGGGTTGGATAGCTTGTATAGAATTTATCTGGGGTTTATATTTGTATTTAGTTAATTTTTTTATCTCTGACCAAAACGGTTTGCCTTTTAAATCGTTAATTGTTTTGCATGGTAAAATCCATTTGTGTGATTTGTAATTTAATATGTGAGAGTGGATTGCTTTACCCAGGATGTTAAATTGTCTTTTTAGTTCAGGATCTTCACTAAATCTGAAATCTCTTTAAAGCTGCCGTTTTTGCTTAATTAACTTTAAGATGTATGGAGGTAGTTCGTAGTGATAGAAAGAATTTTTAGAAATAGGAGAATTCGATTTAATGCTGTGGTGTATAAGTTCTTGAAAAGCATTAATAGAATCGTGAGAGGGGATCGGATTGTTATTTATAAAATTTAGTAGAGCTTTATTTACATTAGGAAGGAAGCATTTGTGGGTTTTGTAGATAAGCTCTTCTTGTTCGGGTTGGGGAGGTACAGCAAAATCGAAGGAAAACTGGACTGAAAGATGATCACATCCCAAGTCCGGAGTGAGAAGGACATTGGAAATATTAGGTAGAAGATTTCTGGTACAGAAAAATAGGTCAGGAGTTGTACTAGGGTTATTTGGCATAATAAACGTAGGCGGCGTTTTGATACGGGTAAAGTTAGAATTGTTAAGGAATTGGGAGATTTGTCGAGATTTGGTAGAATTAACGTTAAAATCACCTATGAGTATTGCATTGTCATAGAGGGATGCTTTGGTTAGGATTGTGTCTTCAATTAGGGAGGTAGGGTGTATATATACCAATAATACATGCAGTTTTTGATTGAGGAAAGGGAACGAAAAGTGGAGACATTCATTTAGGGGATTCGCTATGTGGGGAGGATTGTTTTTACCAAGACGGAGCAATGGATTTGCTAAAACTGCGCTCCCACCCCGCAAGTTAACGTTTGGTTGAGAGGCTGGTTTATGAATAAGTACATAATTTTGATGAGCGATTGGGCTCGCAGCTCTAGTTTCAACGAACATGGCGCAATCAATATTATTGTTGACAAGAAAGTGTTTGGTAATATATGCCTTGGGGACATAGCTATTAATGTTGGAATAAACAAAATTATGACAGGACATCTTGAACACCGGCTTGAGGGAGTAGAACTTGTGTACATTCATTAAAGAGGGTAGGAGATGTGAGGTCTGGATCATAGAGACCAAACATGAGGGTGTAGATTCTATTGAGTGAAAAGCTAACTACAGTGTCTACACTATATTTTTCGATGATCTTATTTCTAAGTTTTATAATTAGCTCTTTACGATCCACGGTGGATGTTGAATTGAGGGAGGAGGTGTACTTGTAAATTATTTTGTCATGAATAGTTTGAGGTTTGTGGATGCGACTTTTTGAAGAGAGTGGAATTTGTTGGGAAAGTAGGTTGATGCATTTGATTGGGGTGTTGGGAACGCCAGGTAAAGGAGCAGTGGGACGCTTCTTACATTTTGTTGACCACGCGCGGTCACCCTTCTTCGCCGCACGATTTGCACCGCTCAGAAAGTGGCGAAGTGCACTTGGAAGTTTGGTGGGGTCCTTTACATTTACCGCATTCCGGAGGAATCGTACATTCTGCCGTGGGATGGGTGAATAAACTGCATTTCGTGCAGGGTTGAGGGAGAGGGGGTGGGGCGTTGCTTTTAATAACGTAATACACGAAATTATTGAAGAGAAACCCTCTTTGAATAAGTTTCTGGTAGGAGTCGGTACACCCAGTGATGACGCGTACCTTCATTGTTAGTTTGTCATTTACTCTTGCAATAATACGCTTACAGTATCTATGGTCTATTTCCTGGGCTGTAAGTTCGTTACTAATTACTTCGTCGTTAAATTCGTACTCCAACCCGCATATAATTGCGGAGAAGGATGGGGAGAGTGGTTTTGATTCAGGTGATTTATTTGAGTAAGCTACCTTAAAATGTTTAATATCGTTGGATTCTTTTAGAGCGTTTAGGTTGTTCTCCACAGTGGCAATTGGAATCATGGATTTGACTATGAAGCCCGATTTGGTGTTAAGAATGATGTCATTTTTTGTGTTAGGGAATTTGCTTCATAGTTGTGATAACATAACACGAGTTAAGGTTGTTGTTTAGTGATCATGTGATGCGCATAGGCGAAATGTACCCGTCATATGTTGCCCTCTACATTCCTGTAGACATATTAAAACTGAAATGACTAAATGAAGTAGGCGGCATTCGTTTATTAGGATGATAATAAGTGGCGCTAGTATGCCAAACAGAACAAAATAACTTGATTAACAAAGATAAACATCCCAAAAAAAGCGGCCTATAAAACAGCAATCCACTGCGATCTTTTGTTTCATACTATGCGGCAACGCTGTGTCTGGCGCAAATAATATTTATAACATTAATTTAATTTGCTTGTGAGCTTCCCAATTATTCGCAGTATTATTGACAGTGTCATTTATAGGTTAGAAATTATGTAAATAAATTTATAATATTTTAGCAGCATGTAAATTTAAGATGATTCTGGCAACGTACATTATATTATTAAATAACCTCAAAGATGTGATAACTAAAGTAAGATAATCCGGAAACAGGTTACTAAATTGAATTTTTTTTAAAGATTCCTAGGAAACAACAACGACAAAGTTAAAGGAGAGCATCTATGATAGTGACTAAAATATATAACATATTTTGGCTTAATTTTACATATGAAAATATATAATTGGAGTTTTAGCTACAATATAGGAAACACATATTTTGGATATTATTGCAAACATTATTGTGAGCAATATTTCTGTGGGAGCAAAATAATATTAAAATTTTATGTCAAATTGCCGTTGATTATTACTTTCCAAATACAGTATGCTGTATAAGTGTGTGCCTGGATGTGTGGTCGCCTGTGAACAAAATTCAGGAAAAACGGCTGAATGGATCGCGACCAAATTTGGAAACCGGCTGGACAGTCGTGTGTTGGTCACACCAGATATTTTTCAATAGTTTTAATTCCCTAGTTTGACTTGACCATTAATATCAATACAATTATGTCAACTGTGCCCATCATCTATTATCAAGTAATAAATACAAGTGGTCATCTGTTCCACATTTTATAACTAAAAATATATATATATATATATATATATATATATATATATATATATATATATATACATTAGTTTAGTGTGACAATTATGGCATAGAGGAGTCATTGGAAATGCAAGAGATTATCTGACATCATTCGAGTGAAACTCTGGGTTGTTAAATAGCTAAAGCAGCATTTTGTTGCTATCAATTGTTTTATTTATAAAACAAATGCCTAGCGCAATATTGCAGACAGCGCAGCTTAATTTGTTATAGTCCACGGCAGGATACCACGCGATATATTGCAATGCGAACTCGCAGATTCAAGAAGCGAGCTATTTAAAATTATAACCAATTGCAAGTAGAAACAGTCAGACTAGCTGATAGTAGTTTAGTGTGACACCTATGACATCGTGGACTCGTTGGAAATGCAAGGGATTATCTGACATCATTCGAGGGAAACTCTGGGTTGCTAAATAGCTAAAGCAGCATTTTGTTGCTATCAATTGTTTCAGCTAGAAAACAAATGCCCTGCGCACATTGCAGACAGCGTAGCTAAATTTGTTATAGTCCACGGCAGGATACGACGCGATATATCGCAATGCGAACTCGCAGATTCAAGAAGCGAGCTAGAAGACTCCAATAACAATTGAAAATTATAACCAATTGGCTGTTGCAAGTAGAAACAGTCAGACTAGCTGATATTAGTTTAGTGTGACAATTATGGCATAGAGGAGTCGTTGGAAATGCAAGAGATTATCTGACATCATTCGACGGAAACTCTGGGTTGTTAAATAGCTAAAGCAGCATTGTGTTGCTATCAATTGTTTTATTTATAAAACAAATGCCTAGCGCAATATTGCAGACAGCGCAGCTTAATTTGTTATAGTCCACGGCAGGATACCACGAGATATATTGCAATGCGAACTCGCAGATTCAAGAAGCGAGCTATTTAAAATTATAACCAATTGCAAGTAGAAACAGTCAGACTAGCTGATAGTAGTTTAGTGTGACACCTATGACATCGTGGACTCGTTGGAAATGCAAGGGATTATCTGACATCATTCGAGGGAAACTCTGGGTTGCTAAATAGCTAAAGCAGCATTTTGTTGCTATCAATTGTTTCAGCTAGAAAACAAATGCCCTGCGCACATTGCATACAGCGTAGCTAAATTTGTTATAGTCCACGGCAGGATACGACGCGATATATCGCAATGCGAACTCGCAGATTCAAGAAGCGAGCTAGAAGACTCCAATAACAATTGAAAATTATAACCAATTGGCTGTTGCAAGTAGAAACAGTCAGACTAGCTGATATTAGTTTAGTGTGACAATTATGGCATAGAGGAGTCGTTGGAAATGCAAGAGATTATCTGACATCATTCGAGGGAAACTCTGGGTTGTTAAATAGTTATAGTCCACGGCAGGATACGACGCGATATAACGCAATGAGAACTCGCAGATTCAAGAAACGAGCTAGAAGACTCCAATAACAATTAAAAATTATAACCAATTGGCTGTTGCAAGTAGAAACAGTCAGACTAGCTGATAGTAGTTTAGTGTGACACCTATGACATCGTGGACTCGTTGGAAATGCAAGGGATTATCTGACATCATTCGATTAAAACTTTCGGTTATTAAATAGTTAACGTATCATTTTGTTGCTATCAATTGTTTTAATTAGCAAACAAATTCTGTGCGCCACATTGCAGACGGCGTCGTTAAATTTGTTATAGTCCATGGCAGGCTACGAGCGCGTTATATCGCAATGCGAACTCGTAGCTTCAAGAAGCAAGGTGGAAGATTCTAATAACAATTGAAAATATTAACAATCGTCTGTTGCAAGTAGAAACAGTCAGACTAGCTGATATTAGTTTAGTGCGACATTAATAGCATCGTGAACTCGTTGGAAATGCAAGGGATTATCTAACGTCATTCAAGGGAAACTCTCGGTTGTTAAATACCTAAAGCAACATTTTGTTACTAACAATTATTCCAATTAGCAAACAAATGCCTTGTTCACCAACGTGCGCAGCCGAATTTCTTATAGGGTATAAGCCGGATTCGAGGCGATATAGCGCAACATTTAATCGTAATCGCTAGAAGCGAGGTGGAAGATGCTAATAACAGTTGAAAATTAAGAACAATTGGCCTTGCAGCGTTCGGGCAGCTGGCGGACTAGTAGATTCTCTTGCGGTGGCTGGCGCCAGCACGTTCTCTTTTTTCTGACGGTCGGTCCCGGGGAGGACGGCGAAAGTCGAGCAGCTTTTCGAGCGTCGTATTATCAATTGAAAATTATAAACCAATGCTTTTTACCTGAAGCTATGTATGTCATAAATGGTTATGTGTGACATTTAGATGCATTGCGCTTCGTTGAAAATGACATCAAATTACTGAAGAGCATTCTAGGGAAACTAATTGCCGTCGATTCATCAACGGTAGTAAATATTTGAGATTGACCACATGTTCCAGCTTCGTTAAGACGGCCACTTTCCTGCCACGCTTGCTCCTGACGTATATGTGCTCATAACGAGCAGCCGTCTCGAGTTGCGGCATGTGGTGGAACGAAGAATGGTTGATCTTGGTCGGCAAAAGTCTGCTATCAGTATCCTTTGTAGTTCCCCCACGCGGTGAACATAAATAGTATAATGGTAATGACGCTAACTAAGAGGGAGGAAATATTGTTGCCCACTGCTATTTGAAATACGGATATATCCAGGGAATTTAATGTCCTTTTCGTACTTTTCTGATGAAAAGATTATGCCGTCTTATGATTGACATATTGAATATATTCTGCTTAAATATATCTTTGGATATTCGAAAGACCATCTGAACTCCCAGATTTACCCTCAATGTAGATTTAAAATCGCATATTAGCGTTGAGATATAGTTTGTAATGGACTTTCCTGCTTTTTGTTTTCGTATTCTAAACCTATCAGCAATCGCCGATGTTGCGGGTTACACGTGATCCTTCACCAATTTAATATGTATTCGATGACGCAGTAAAATATTGCTACATCTTCCAGTAATGTTCGAAGTTGTCGAATGGCCTAAACTATTGATGGGCATTCCTGTTCATTTATATGGTAACGCTGTTTCGTTTTATTGAGGCTTGCACAATCGTCAGACAAATATCTCTCTTTTTTCATCGGTTACCATTTGGTAAATACTGCAGCAATACCAATTGCTCTAGCATCACCGAAGGCAACTTTTTGTTCTGATTATGACGTAGTATTGGGTTGCGACGTTCCACTTTGAGGGTGGGAAACTCATTTTGGGCAGTATGTCATTTAATTTAAAACGTTGATGATTGAGGGGGCGCCGATGACTAGTTTGATGATTCGAGGCTGAAGTGAATGAGGCGCTACATTGGCTGTCGCCCCAGAGTCTAGAAGAGCGGGATCAGTCCAGCGGCTTTCGAAGATATCGTTCCTAATTAGGAATAATTACATCCTTAATACCTTTGTAGAATTGATTTGGTTAGCTTGAATTAGCTCTTCTAAGCAAATTTTGCCACTTTAGCATAATTTACGAGGTTGTCCAAAAATTAAAGTGTATTTGTGTTGAAAATATACAAAACAGTTATAAAATCAAAAATATAAATAATAATAATATAAACAAATTAGTGTGTAAATAATAATAATTTTAAAAATTGTAAAATAATTATTTTTCTAAAGAAGAAAGCTGGTGTCGCGTCTTTTGGCCTGTTGTATTAAATTATTAACATGGGCCTTTAAGATGATCCATGTTCGGTTGCCTAGAGAAGGTTCATTTTTAAGGCATTCCAGCGACTCCTGCTTTTTCGGTATAATACCACAAGAAATATGGTTACTAAAATGCCTCATAACAGCATTAGTTTCTTCTGATGACCAAGGTGTTTTTCGAACAGGGACCTTTTCCGGTTGAGCTATTTAAACAACACGTACTATTAAGTATACAGTAAAAAGGTATTAATCTTAATATAGTAAATAATATTTTATAACTTATGAATTCAGAATTAAACGTATATTACCAAGAATAATCAACGAGAGAGGATAACTCTTAACTCACAAGCCAATCAGAGAACCTTTGGAAACGAATAATTGTTTACATACTGAATACTTGGGTTCGCAAAAATAGAGCATAACGAATACCGTTAGCTAACCGTAAGGTGCATATTACGGTTAGCTTCAATTTAACATCATATGCCTAGCTTAGTAAACAGCGATAACAATTATCGCGTAGGATTACAGGTCAACAATGTATCTCCTCTAGTTTATATTTCTCTTTATAACGTAAGGTATTATAATCTCCTACACATTTATTACTTACTATGTTCAGGACGGCTGCACTTTGACGGACGGTCCAAGTAATAACTTGGGACTGCAGAGTTGTCGGTCGAAACTATTTAAACCACATATTCGAATTAGTATAAAATTATATACTATAGAAATTTGTTACTTACTAGTTACTCGTTTTGTTGGCGGGTCAGCCTCCGATACGGAATCTAAAAAGTATAAAACATGACATAATCAATGCGGCCGCGTTAACCGATTAAAGAAGGTAATAATATGCGTTGAGAAAGTATCAGATGTACAACCATGAAACCCGAACAGTAAACGATTTTTTAGATTGTCTTAATAGTTGCTAATTTTGTATCATAGAGAGTATGTTACTATTTAATGAAGTCTCTCCTGCAGCTACCCGGCCGCGCAAAGGTACACTCGAATCTATTCAACAAGGTATGCATGCAGAAGTTTTTAAATTATGGTTAGGCATAGTACTTTGAAGTTGTGTAAATAGAGAAATGAGTTACTTACCGCAGAATACGGTAAGTAACTCATTTCTCTATATATCTGGAGGTAGACGGGCGTTCCATATCAAGCGCAGCTGCGGAGTGTACTATTTAAATGACATTCAAATAAGTAAAATAATTATAATACAATTTGAGTGATAATACTATTACATGTTTTATTACAGTATGTTACTTACTTTTCAGTGAAGGCTCCCCTGCGTCTACCCATTCACGTAAAGGTCGAGTCGATTCTATTTATCAAGGTATATATTTAACAGAAGTTTTTTAAATTAAGGTTAGGCAGATATTTAAATATTCAATATACAGAGTGTCCACTTTTTCGACCATTTTGGAATGAGCAATGACATCGACAATTTTTTTTTAAATGAGAACCCTATTTTTTATTGCTGATTCTGAAAGGGATTATTTTTCTGCGATCAGCGATGTATATTATAGTATAGGTCACATAATGAAATTTCCGGGAAAATAATTTAAAATGTCAGAGTGAACAAAACACAAAACGCGAAATAATATTTAATTAAACAATAAAAAGCTAAAGTAAATGCTCAAACTATGCACCATTGTCAACAATGAGTTAATCGAAGAACAAATTTGTTTCCATGTCATTGTTAATTCAAAAATGGTCGAGAAAAATTGACACTTCCATTATAAGTTGGCATTTTAAAATTAAAAATTGAAGTCTCCGAGCAATTATAAATAAAGGTTTTAACGAATTTATTCCATACTTTTGAGACACCCTCTATATATTTATATATATACTTTGCAGTTGTGTATATAGAGAAATGTTTTTCTTACCATATTCAGCAAATCTGGAGGTGGATGGGCGTTCCATATCAATACCAGATGAGTGTCTCCGTACTATTTAAATAACATATTCAAGTAAAATAATTATAATATAAAATCGTTTTGCCAATTTGAGTGATAATACTATCATGTTTAATTATAGTATGTTACTTACTATTAAGGGAAGGCTCCCCTGCATCTACACATTCTCGTAAAGGATGGCTCGTTTCTATTAAACAAGGAAACCATTTTAGCAGAAGTTGCTTAATTTATGGCTGGGCAGATTTTTTGTGATTACAATTGATTATTACTTAAAGGACATACAACATCAAAAGATTTTATGAGGAGCTATACTCATCCAAAAACACTGGTTAGCCCAAATGAAAGAAGAGCAAAATTATCGAGCTATACAGAAAACATCCCTGATATAAGTATATATGAAATAAAACTAGAATTAAAAACCACAAAATATGGTAAACCACCAGGCATGCATAATATAGTCACGAAACTAATTAGAGAAGGCGGGAAACAGTTACTAATAACTCTGGAAAAACTATTTAATAATTGTTTAGACATACGATAAACTAAATCAAAAATATTTCAAAATTTCAAGCCAAGATATTATTATTATATATTAAAATGTTTCATCACTTACTATGTTGTGCAGGTGTCGCTGAGGCACAATCGGGGTCCGAGTCGGAGGAGTCGGCACAGTCTGAACATGCAACATAAACCCCTTGTGTTAGTAAAACATATCTAGTTATGATTGTATGATTTTAGGCATTTGTAACATAAATACTAGAATAAAGAGTAGTTACTATTCAAAGACGACACTCTTGCATCTACCTAGTCTCGCAAAAGTCGGCTCGAATCTATTAAATAGGGAATACATTTTATCAGAAGTTTTTTATATTATGTTTGGGCAGATATATTGTGATTTAAACGATTGATATAAGTTATTACGTACATGGAAGTGGCACCATAGAACGGTTTTCGCCGGAGGACACCTTCCTTCCTTTACTAGATAGCCCTGGTCTATTTGGATTTATAATCAGCGAGGTCTCCCCAAGATGAATGGCCGTTTGAGGGACCCGATAATCATTTTTGTGTGTTTCCATGCTGTGTCCAAAGTGCCCGGCAGCATTCTCTACTTGTATAGTAGTAATTTCCTTCCTAAATTGCATGGCGGTGACCACCTGCTTCCTAATGAGGGTTCCTTTCATAAGGTTAGGGCACACCTTAGCTTGTTTGGAAAATTTTGATATAAGTATGCCTGCTTTGCGTGGTGCCTCGCCCCTTGTTCCGAACACATAGGGATTATCCACTTTAATATTTGTTTGAGAGCGTACGTTCTCTCTTAATAAATAATCAAGTATGTCCCCATGTGTTCGGAGAATTAAGCAGGGCACCATCCTGCCATGTTTTCCCTCGACCATAACATGGCGGCATATGAGGGAACGCTCCTGCTCTTCTTTCCCCATTGCCTGGAACTCCTCGCTGTTGGGGTCCATTACGGAACCATTTTTACCGATGTGAACTTGGCCCCTATGATCCCAGCCCCTATACCGCGCGCCGCCGTGGGGCCGCGCGCACGGCAGATTGTTTGCGGGTCTGTACTGACCAATTGGTGTGACCAATAAAATCCAAATTTTGAGGAATTCTTTATTAATGCCTTGCCGATCATAATATATATATATATAATTTTTTTTTTAAATTTTTATAGGCGTTTTTTTACAATATATGTTGTAACGTAAATTATTATTTTTGACCATGACGCGCAATGTTCCTGGATTTGAAAAAAATTGCCTAATGTTTATAACAATATGATAAAGAAAATTAGAAAGTCTGTATGGGGCCAAATTTGTTTTTTAAATTTTTAATTTTAAACTTTTACGCTCATATCTGGATAATCCGGTTTTAGAAGCTGAGTCCATAAAAAAATAATGCAACGTATTTTGTTTAATTTTTTTTTGGATCTTGGTTTAGAACATATCAGTGCACCAGATGGCCGAAGAAAATTGGAAAATTTTAATTCTACGTATTTTTTGTTGGCGACTAACTTTTATATCATTATTATTATTTTTGACCATGACGCGCAATGTTCCTGGAATTGAAAAAAATTGCCTAATGTTTATAACAACATGATAAAGAAAATTGGAAAGTCTGTATGGGGCCAAATTTGTTTTTCTATTTTTTTCTTAATTTTAAACTTTTACGCTCATATCTGGATAATCCGGTTTTAGAGGCTGAGTCCATAAAAAAATAATGGAAAGTAGTTTGTTTAATCTTTTTTGGATCTTGGTTTAGAACATATCAGTGCACCAGATGGCCGAAGGAAATTGGAAAATTTTAATTCTACGTATTTTTTTTTGGCGACTAACTTTTATATCATTATTATTATTTTTGACCATGATGCGCAATGTTCCTGGATTTGACAAAAATTGCTTAATGTTTATAACAATATGATAATGTAAAATGGAAAGTCTGTATCGGGCCAAATTTGTTTTTTCTGAGCCGGCAATTAATTAGAATAGTATCTACTTTATCGACTACGAAAATTATAACTCATTTAAATTTAAAAAAATTAATGACGCGCAATAAAATACGTTATTGGTACATATTCAGTTTAAAAAAACGTCGCATCTATAGTTTGGGTACCTACTATTACTTTACGCAATAGTTTAAATTTTGTCGCAAAAACCAAAAATGTTACAATTAAAATTTTCCAATTTCCTTTCGGTACCTGATACACTGATGTTATGAATAAGGATCAGTAAGAATATGAAACAAAACATATAGCATTTTTTTCAAATGAATTGAATGGCAGCGAGCTGGTAAACATAATAATAATGGAACATGTTCGACTTGGTCGCCGAAAAAATGAAAATATAATCAAAATTTTCCAATTTCCTTCGGCCATCTGATGCACTGCTATGTCCTGAACCAAGATCCAAAATAAAATTTAACAAAATATGTTGCATTATTTTTTTATGGACTCAGCCTCTAAATCGAATTATCCAGATATGAGCGTAAAAGTTTAAAATTAAAAAAAAATAGAAAAACAAATTTGGCCCCATACAGACTTTCCAATTTTCTTTATCATATTGTTATAAACATTGGGCTATTTTTTTCAAATCCAGGAACATTGCGCATCATGGTCAAAAATAATAATAATGATAAACGCAAAAGTTTAAAATTTAAAAAAAAAATAGAAAAACAAATTTGGCCCGATACAGACTTTCCATTTTACATTATCATATGGTTATAAACATTAAGCAATTTTTGTCAAATCCAGGAACATTGCGCATCATGGTCAAAAATAATAATAATGATATAAAAGTTAGTCGCCAAAAAAAATACATAGAATTAAAATTTTCCAATTTCCTTCGGCCATCTGGTGCACTGATATGTTCTAAACCAAGATCCAAAAAAAAATTAAACAAACTACGTTGCATTATTTTTTTATGGACTCAGCCTCTAAAACCGGATTATCCTGATATGAGCGTAAAAGTTTAAAATTAAAAAACAAATAGATGGATTATTATGATATATCAATTTGTGACGTGTGCGTGAATGTGCTCCGATATAAAAGTCATAGTTAGACCGTATCGAGCATAATCTAACGTATAGAAATTGAAAGAGAAGTGAAAATAAAGAAATTATAGTGTGAAGTAGAGTGAACGTGAGGGAAAGGGAAAGAAGAGTTAGTGTTTAGTAAAAAAATAAAATTGGAGGTTAAAGCGTATAGCGGCGAAAATCGCATAAACTGTCAATCCGGTAAAGATAGAACGCCCGAAACGTGGAGTTGCGTATGTCTTTGGCGCCGACCGTAGGCAACTTTTAATACAACAACAATAATAATAAATCGATCGATTCCAAAGGCACAAGAAGTTGGAAAATGGACAGCGATGACTCATACACAACAGACACTGGTAAGAAAAGGAAACCAGTAGATGATGGAGCGTTCGCAAAAACTAAGAGAACACAAAGAACACCCGTAAAAACGAGTACAGACAATGACAATAAATTAGACCTGATTGTCCAAATGATGAAAGAGCTGAAAGCAGACACAAACCAAATTAAAAGAGAACAAGAAGAATGTAGAGATGTAATTCAAAAAATCAGAGAAGAAAATAAAATGCTGTGGCAAGAAAACCAAGAAATAAAACGAGAGAATTTAGAAATTAAGCAAAAGAGGAGAAATAACATAGTTATGCAAGGATTAGATATTGACACTGAAGACAAAAAAGTATTAAAAGAAGCCGTAGAGAACTTGTTTTTTGACAAAATGGAAGTGACCATTCAGGTAAAAAAAGCTCAAAAACTAGGAAACAAAACCTGCCTGATTGAACTAGAAAAGGAAGAAGATAAGGACAAAATAATGAAGAATAAATATAAACTTAAAAATAACAAACAAGGAAGAATTTAAATAAACAACGATGAGACAAAAAAGGAACGAGAAAGACACACAAATAAGAAAAATGGCCAAGGAAGAGAGAAATAAGGAGGAGAGGTGAACATTGGATATAATAAATTAACTGTGGACGGAAAGCTATGGAAATGGAATAGGGTACTGGAAAAACTAGAATTAGTGCAGACAAAAAACTAACTGCGAAATATACAGTAAAGAATTCTATAACGAAACTAGCAAGGGAAAAGGACACGATTGGAAAAAATAAAGAGAGAAGAATAGGCAGTCTCAACAAAAAAGAAATAATAGATATAACAAAAACAACAGCGCAAACAAAAAGGACGATGAGAATTGGAAACTGGAACATACGCAGCCTGAAAGGTAAAGAACTTGAACTAATAGACAAATTTGAAAATACAAAATTAGATATAATGGTGATAACAGAAACAAAAAAGAAAGGGAGAGGTTTAGAAAGGGCCATAAACGACCACATACAAATATGTAGTGGAGTTGAAGAAAGTGAAAGAGCGAGAGCAGGAGTGGGTTGCGCAATAAACAAAAGGTTAGAACATTCAATAACGGAATGGGAATGCCTAAACGAAAGATTAATGACAGTAACGATTGAAGAGGTAGATGGATGGAAGGGAAATCTAATCATAGTATATGGACCAACAGAAGACGAAAGCAAAACAGAAAAAGACAAATTCTGGGAAGAGCTACAAATATTATACGAGAAGGCAGGATAGTTCTGGATAGTTGGCTGGAGGGTAGCATAGCTACAAACACTTAGGCCTCAAGATGGGCCCATTGTGAAACCTCCCTTTAAAGGCTGCTCACTCGTCCCACCAGTCAATTTTGCGTGCAAGCCGCAAAACCCTGGCGGGTGAGGAGCTGCCAATGCTGACCATACTAGGCCAGCACTCCCCTAGTATTTGATGCCTGGTGTTTACTAGAGCTGGGCAGAGGCATATTACATGCTCTGCTGTTTCTAGTTCTTCATTACACCCTCTACATAACGGGCTGTTCACCAGGCCCATCGTGTGTAGGTGTTTGTTTAGCCGGCAGTGGCCGGTTAGGATGTTAGTCAATAATTTCAGACTGGTTCTAGATAAGTTAAGGCGGGCCGTGGCTGCAATTTTACAAGGCTGCCTGATTGCAACCTTTGATTGTTTGCAGCCCGGCGTTTCTCGCCATCTTACCTTGTGTAGAGCATGTGTCCTATGCTCTATTATTTTTTTCAGAGTACCTGCGGAAAGTATTTCATCCTCTTGGGTTATTAGAGGATGTGAGGATCCCTTCCTGGCAAGTTCGTCTGCTATTTCGTTCCCCTTGATGCCACTATGTCCTTTTATCCAGCAGAGTTCTAGTTTGTTATATTTAGCTAGCTCCTCCAGGCTGTGTAGACATGAATATAACTCTTTCGACACAAATGTGTTGGCATTTAGTGCATTTAGAGCTGCTTTGCTGTCGGTGAGTATTTGGATATGTTTATCCTTAATATTCCGTTCAGCTAAAATTTGAACACATTTTAGTATTCCTGTTAATTCCGCTTGGAAGACTGTCGTGAGTCTTCCAAGTGGTGCACTTATCTTGAGATCGAGTTCTGGTGAGAAAATTCCATAGCCAGCTCTCGTCTTAGTTTTGGATCCATCAGTATACATGGTTATGTTGGCGCCTTGTGGGGTACCATCCATTGTGATGATGGTCTGAAAGTGTTTGACAAAACTGTATTTGGGTAGAATTCTGTCGCACTTACCTTCTATGAGGGGGTCTAGTTTGATAGCTTCACTCAGTATGCTCCTGTGTCCAATGATTCTACCTTTATCATGCCACAGGTTGAGTGAAGATAGCCTTAATGCTGTTTTTACTGCAGTCTCCCTTATTAGAAGGTCGAGTGGTTGTAGACATAACAGTGCTTCAAGAGCTGCTGTGGGCGTTGTTCTCATAGCGCCGGTGATGGCAAGACACGCCATCCGCTGGATGTGTGATAGCTTTGAGATTGTTGTAACTTGTTTGGTTTTCGACCACCAGACTATTGCACCATATGCGATAGTTGGTCTAATGATCGCGGTATATATCCATTGGGTGATCTTGGGAGACAGACCCCATGTTTTACCAACCGCCCTGCGGCATTGCCAGAATGAGATGCAAGCTTTTTGCAGCTTGGATGTTATATGCTCATTCCAGTTCAGTTTTGTATCCATGATTAATCCTAGATATTTTACTTTATCTGTGAGAGTCAGAGGGACCTTAAAAAGAGTTGGCATGTTCATGAGTTCGAGTTTCCTCTTCCTCGTAAACAATATCAGCTCTGTCTTTTTTGGGTTAACTGTTAGCGAATGGTTATCGCACCAGTTCTCAACAATCTGTAGGGCACTCTGCATGAGATTACAGAGTACACCTTCAAAACTGCCATTTATCATGATCACTATGTCGTCGGCATAGCCAACGGCATAGTATCCTGAGTTGTTTAATTCCAGGAGGAGGCTATCAACTACAAGGTCCCATAAGAGGGGTGAGAGGACTCCACCTTGAGGACAGCCTCTTCCTGCAACTTTTTTTGATGTTACGTCATCTAGTGTTACTTGGATTGTTCTTAGACCAAGCATATTTTTTATCCAGCCCCTAATAGTGGGGTGAATCCCGTGAGATGTTAGAGCATTATCGATACTCTTAAATGTTGTTTTGTCGAAAGCACCTTCAATATCAATGAAGGTGGCAAGCAACGAACCTTTATGCTCTAGTGTTTCCTCTATCTTTGAGGTCACCAGATGTAGGGCTGATTCTGTTGAGCGTCCTGGTTGGTAGGCATGCTGTTTCGGATGTATGGGGTACGTTCTCAGCGGCCCGTCCCTGATTTCACGATCACAGAGCCTTTCCAGCGTCTTCAATAGAAATGAGGTTAGGCTTATGGGCCTGAATGACTTGGCAAGTGTGTAATCTACTTTGCCTGGTTTGGGTATAAAGGTCACTTTGACCTCTCTCCATGTATTGGGTATGTACCTAAAAGCAATGCAACCTTTAAATATGTACACCAATGTGTTTATAATGTAGGTTAACCCCCATTGTAGTAGTGCTGGGAATATTCCATCTAGTCCTGGGGACTTAAAAGATGAAAAGCTTGATATTGCCCATTCTATTTTAGTTATACTTATCATTTGGTCAGCTTGCAGCCAATCTTCCTCATCAGGTAGATGAGGATCAGTTGCCAAGTTGAGACCTCTAGGTTGGTTGCCAGGAAAGTGGGTGTCTAGAAGTACCTCGATAGTTTGGGAGGGTGTTACCGTGAAGGTGCCATCTTCCCGTTTTATCGAGTTAAGTTGTTGTACAGGGTCTTTTGAGATTACTCTCTTCAGACGAGCAGCTGCTGCTGTGGATTCAATGCCATTGCAGTAGGCTCTCCATGTATTTCTTTGTCGCTTCCTGACTTCACTTTTGAATTGTCTACGGGCTTCCCTAAAAGCTTCCCATAGAACAATATCATTTCTATTTTTGGCCTTGTTGAAAGTTTTCCTGGCCTTAGATCGGAGACAGTTGATCTCTGCGCTCCACCAAGGAGGTGCAGAGGCTCTCAAGCCCGCCTTTCTTATGGGACAGGAGTCCTCATATGATGAAATCAGTGATTTTTGGAGGTGTTTCACACAGGCCTCCAAGTCGTCCACTGATTCTGGAATTTTGTCTGCTGCTTGATACTCCATCCTATCCGATAGGTATCTGCAAAATAGTTGTTTATTAGTTTTTTGTGGATTTCTGTAGGACGGTAGTTCACGTGGTACGAAATCTAGGTCGTAGCGTATCAGTCGGTGATCGGACATGGATACCTGACTTGATACGTGCCAGTTTTTTATTTTGCTTGAGATATTGCCCAGTGTCAGACTGATGTCTATCACCTCGGCTCGTTTTTGTGTTACGAACGTTGGTTCGCACCCTCTGTTTAATATCTCTATTTTTGTACTGGTTAAGTACTCAATTAGAGCCTTTCCTCTGCTGTTGATGTTGCTGCTGCCCCACACCACATGGTGAGCATTGGCATCACATCCGATGATGAGGTCAATCTTTAGTTTTTCACAGTGTTCCACCAAGTTTGCCAGTTCTGGGCTGGGAGGTGGTTGAGCTGCGTCGTACGGTAGATACGCAGAGGCTATATAGATCTCTGCGTCATCGTCTGTTTTCAGTCTGACAACTGTGAGGTCTGCAGAGCTGAATTGGTGTAGGAGTGTACCTGTAACTTTAGAAGATGTTAAGATGCATGTCCTAGGTTTGTTTCCAGCAGCGCTGTAAAGCAGGTTGCTGTTATTGTTGCCGAGTCCGCATACCCTGTTTTTAACAATCCAGGGTTCTTGGATCAGTGCTATGCTATATTGCATATTCTGTAGATGGCAACTTAAATTAGCAGTTGCCACCTTAGAATGCTGCAAATTTATTTGGGTGATTTGTAAAACCAGGCCCATTTTATTCTGTTGGCAATGGAGGAGATGGATCTGTATCCGGGTTAGCATTGCCTGTCTCAGCTGTCGCTTCAACAGAATCTGCCAGCCCAGAGATTTCCTCTCCGCCATGGGTTTTTACCTTGAGGGTGGCAAATCTATAATAGATTTTGCCGTCCCTCTTTTTTATTTCTGCGATGTCACTTGAGGGTGCACCGAAGACGAGCAGAACGCCATCTTCTTTGGTCTCCCTATGGAATTCGCACCAATGTTTGACAGACAGTATTGTGTTCTGAGCTGCCAGACGTTGTAGTATGACCTGGGGCTCGGCTGGTTTCCCTGGTACCCACACTGAAATTTTAGTTAGTTTAGGCAGTTGGTCTGCCCTAACAACTGCAAGTTTTGCACCTTCCCATAGGGCAGGTGCAGCCTTTATATGGTTTGTCAGCCAGTCCAAAGACTCCTGATTCCCACATGTGATTCGCAGAATCTCTCCTGCATGTTGCCACTTTTCAAAAGTGGGGGTGAATATTGATGAGCTGGTGATTGTTTTATCCAGCTCCTCAGTTAGCCAACCCTCCACTTTGGTGGCTTGTTCACTCGTCATTTTCCCCAAAAGGTGAAGCGAGTCAATTATAGCTACTCTGAGGTGGCTATTCACCACCGCTACGTAGCTAATCTTTGAATTGGTTGGCTGGTCGTACCTTCTCTTGGGATTGCTCCCTGGAGAAGGTGCCGATCCATCCGACCTCATCCGTTTTTTGGGTGGGTTATTGACAGGTGGCTTCACCGGGGAAGCGCTGGTCCTGACTGTACCCTCCCTTAGTTTTAGCTCCGCTCGACGGACTCTTCGTCGTCGACGGGATTCTGAGCCACATATTCTGTGGCGTTTGGGCCGCACAAACTCATCCGCCGCTTGTGGGTTGACGTTGTCGTCAGCCCTCAGCATTGGGGACGTGTGTGCTACCTGCGAGAGGGTGTCCTGAGAGGACGGTCCCTCTGTTATCGCAGTGCCAGTGGCCTCACTCATGTCCTACACGTGGGTACATAAAGTGAGGTTATGTTCTACAGAGTAAACGCTAGGGTGCTCAAGTACTTACCCAGGGGTAGCACGAGCAGCCACTAAAACACTTTAACACTCTCGGTTTTTTAAATTTACGTATTTACGTTAAATTTAATTATAAGTTTGGGAGCGACACTTATAACGTCTTGTACGTTGGGTTGCCAACCCATCATTCCTAGAGAAGGCAGGAGAAAATACTTACATTGCAGGAGACATAAATGCAAGAATAGGAAATATAAATACAGGGATAGAACATATAATGGGGATTCATGGAGAACCGACGAGAAACAACAACGGAAACAGATTAATTGACTTCTGCATCTTAAACGACGTCGTAATACTAAACTCAATATTCACCCATAAAGAAATACACAAATATACCAGAGAAGTAAAGAGTAGAAAAGAAAAGTCGATAATAGACTATTTTCTAACAAACACACAACAAAGGAAGGTAGTTAATGATGTACGGGTGAAAAGAGGGAGCGAGATAGGAAGTGATCACTATCTAGTTGTAGCAAACATCACAATTAAGGAAGAAATAAAAACAAAAAGGATAACAAGCGGAAATGAGGTTGAAACTAAAAAGGATAAGTACAAGAAGGAAATTGCAACTGAGAAATTAAGAATAGACAAACTAAAATATAAAGAAACAAAAGCTAAGTACCAGAATTATATTAAGGAACTCGCATCCTTCTCAAAAGTTAACGATGTGGAGGAAATATGGAGCAATTTCAAACACATAATAACATAGGCTACAAAACGAGCATGCGGAACAACCAGACAGGCAAACAACAGAAAGCAAACGCGATGGTGGACTATAGAAATAAAGAAGAAAAGGCAAAAGTGGATAAAGTACATCAACTCCAAGAAAGAAGAAGACTACGAAGCGTATAAAATACAGAGAAAAGCAACGAAACAAATAATCAAAGAATCAAGGGAACGGACATGGGAAGAATTTGGGGAAACACTGGAATACAGCTTTAACGAAAATATTAACACTAAAGAAAAGCAAGAACGAGAAAGTACAAATAACACTAAGACATCTAAAGGATAAACAGGGAACAATAATAAAACAAGATCATGAAATAATGAAAAGATGGAAAGAGCACTTCGAAGAGCTTTTGCAGGAGAACACGACGATAACCACAAACGAAGGAAATGAGAACGCACATGTGGAAAATATTCTGAACGAAGAACCAGACAATATAACAGAAGCAGAAGTAAAAGAAGCACTTATAAAATTAAGAAATGGTAAAGCAGCAGGCCATGATAACATAAAAGCTGAACAACTCAAAAATATGGGCGAGGAAGGTATAAATTTGTTAAGGCAGCTTCTAAACACTGTATGGAAAAGTGGAAAAATTCCAAATGACTGGGAGAAAGCAGTAATATTCCCAGTATACAAAAAAGGAGACAACAAAAACTGCAATAATTACAGGGGAATATCACTAATATGCACAACTGCTAAAATCTATGAGGTTATACTAGAAAGTAAACTAAGACAACAAACAGAAACAATGATGGAAAATGCACAAAGTGGCTTCAGGAAGGGCCACTCAACGCAGGACCATATATTTACTGTAAGAAAACTGATGGAGAAATCAATGGGCCATGACAGTAAATTATTCATAGCATTTATAGACCTAGAAAAAGCGTTCGATAGAGTACCGAGGAAAACGATGTGGAATATATTACAAAAGAGGCAAATAAGCAAACATCTACAAAGAGCAATACAAGGTATATACAGAAAGACATATAATTACATAAGGACAGGAAATCAGATATCACAGGAATTTACAACCAAACAAGGACTAAGACAAGGTGGAGCATTAAGCCCTCTACTGTTTATAATATTCCTAGATAATATATTAAAAAATATAAAGGAGAAAACAAGGAAAATGGACATAGGATATTATAAACTACGACGCACAATGATAGCTGAGTGTGCTTTTGCTGATGATATCGTAATACTAGCCAAATCCGAAGAAAACTTGCAAGAGAATATTAATATATGGAACGAAGAACTAAATAAACACAACATGACAATAAGCGCAGATAAAACAAAAATTATGGTGATCGCCAAACAGGAAGTGGAAACAAATATCCAAATAGCGGCGAAAAGTATCGAACAGGTGGAAAATTTTAAATACCTGGGTATAAATATAAACAACAAGGGAAGTCTGGAACCAGAAATAAAGAACAGAATACGGGCAGCAAATAAAAGCTACTATATGCTAAACAAAATAATACTTAATAATAAGTAGGTATCGAAGAACACAAAACAATATATAGACCAACACTGATATACGGAAGCGATACATGGACATTGGACAAGAGACTTAAAAGCAAAATACAATCATCAGAAATGAAGTACTTAAGGAGGATAGAAGGTATCACCAGAATTGACAGAATACGAAATAACCAGGTTCGAAGAAATCTACAGATAGAAAGTATACAGACAACCATAGAAAGGAAACAACTCGGATGATATGGACACATAATCCGCATGCCAGAAGGGAGACAAACAAAAATTGTATGGAACACAAGAATACAAGGAAAGAAAAGAAGAGGTAGACCACACAAAACGTGGGAAGACATCATAGATGAAATATTAACGAGGAATGGCATTAGATGGCAGGATGCAAAGAGGATGGCGGCAAACAGGAAGGACTGGAAGGAATTCCTACAGAAAATTCAATAGATTTATATTTGTTTTAGATTGAATTAAAATACGATTAAACAATCTCGACACCCGGAAGGGTATAAAGAGATTTAAAAGATTATATATATACAAATAGAAAAACAAATTTGGCCCCATACAGAGGTCAGTACAGACCCGCAAACAATCTGCCGTGCGCGCGGCCCCACGGCGCCGCGCGGTATAGAGGCTAGGATCATAGGGGCTAAGTTCACATCGGTACCATTTTTCCACCGTCATACGCTCAACTTCCCCAGGTCGTCGTCGGCTATATACGTATATGTGAATTAAAATTGCGTCCATTAGTTCTCTATGAAATTCGGAAGAGAAGGTTGTAAACCACTCCTCGTGAAGTTGGTCGATCTTCTCCTCCATATATATATATATATATATTCGATAAAACCTTTATTTATGATTATTGCAAAAATTACTTGGACACTTCGATTTTTAATTCTAACCGACGTCACCGACAATTTTTTTAAATGAGAATTCCATTGTGAATTCTGAAAAGAATTGATTTTTCTCGGAAATATCCTTATGTGACCTATACGATAATTATACATCGCTGATCGCAGAAAAATAATTCCTTATAGAATTCGTGAAATGTCCAGGGTCCACTCAGTAACTCCTTAAATAATTTTACGTCCGCAGTGTTCCCAGCAACTCTATTTAAACGCCCCTAAATATTTAGAATATTCAATTAATATATATATATATATATATATATATATATATATATATATATATATACATATCACCGACATGAAAATTGCAACACCGAGAAGGATTATTCAACTGACTTCTGTAAAAACTTTTGACAATTGCCTGATATCATCATATTATGGTGGTTTGATTTTTTATTTTTTCAAAAGAACAAATGAAATATGACACTGAGAGTGATATATATTCTTTAGACAAAATAAGAGATAACAATATTCGAAGAAACTTATGTAATTGTCAAAATCGATAATGATACTTGATCCAAATTAAACCATATATTTCTATAGCTTCTAGTTGCAATTTTCATGCGAGTTCATGGGTGAAATTAAAGAGGTAAAATACACTTATGAGAAACTGCTATTCTTCATAGAAAGTTTGATTTCTCCAAATCTTCTATTTATAAAAGTATGCAAAGTAATTGAATTAATTTTTTTGAATACCTTATATAGCCAACAAGTTGTAACAATAACAGAAATGGCACTTTACCTAACGGGACTTGACAAAATTATTATTCCTTTAAAGTTATGTGCATTTTTGTTAAACATTTGAAGATTTGAATATGGATTATGTAATGAATATCGATAACGTTTTTCCTCTTTGTAAATTCACCATTGGACATACTGTATTCATATATAAATATATACATATCCTCTTACTATGGCATGTTTTACGATGGTTGCCAGCGCGTGACCTGTGCTTTTGGCGAGCGATGGATTTCCAAAAAATTGAGTTTCTGAATCGAACTCGCATAAAGCCTTAGTGGCATCTACGACCGTATCGTACAAGTCGTGACGGAGCATGGACTTAAAATCTGTTACCCGATTATCCATGCTTCTGGAAATTTTCAGTAACTTAGCTGCCCCCCTCAGCTTCGTCGACACAAACGTATATAAATGAGGCTGCCTCATATACGCCTCTAGCATCCGATTGCCATAAATGCATAGCAGTGGGTCTTTCTGAGCTATCTGGCTAATATCGTCAATTATCATTCGACTATATACCTTCCTTTTCAGTAAGTCAGATGCCTCCGCTGGTATTGCATTTACCGCCATTATAATTGTCGCTTGACTTTTCAGTCGGCGGTACCTAACTCTACAATTATTACAATCAGTACTAATATGGTTATTTTAGATTTAATTTACCGCTGATCAGCATGTTGACGCTGTATGTGGCGACTAATGTATGATGCCCTTATGTATTCTTTGCATATGGGAAATGGAGCATGAGCTCCGAAGGATGTCCGCTTTGAAATTTGCTCCGATTCAGTGCACATTAGATTGTTCTTGTGAATTGAATCGGCACGTAATACTGCTAAAGCTTGTCTGGAAACAAGATACTTAAGTAAGACAATAATTGTAATCACTATGAAATAATTACTTGCGAATCGCTGGATCCTTTGCAGCAAGAACCCGCGGTTCTTCGCCATGGTAAGCATCTAGGTGACGGGGTGGATGCGTAACCTTCTTATTGCAGTAAAGTCACGGGTATACTTTCCCTCTGGGCATAGTCTCTTCTTGAGGCAAAGCAACTATAATATTTAATACATATATATTTAGTATAATTAAACTGGACATAAAACTTGTTTTCTGCTTCTAATTATAACTCGCTAATATTATGGAAGCTAAGATTGACGGAGCATTGCAAGAAAAACAATAAAGCTTTTTAAAATTAGCTTAAAGAAATGCCGACATCGAAATATCGACAGTATTGAAATTCCGACATGCATAATACCGATAGTATCGAAATACTGACATTCAAATTAACGAAATTCAACAATCCGACTATATCAAAACACCTACAGTATCGAAATAATTGGAGTTGTAAAGTGAAACCAAATTACAATTGAACATATTTATACAGCTAAATAGAAATATATTAGGTCTATTTACTAGCAGCATCACACCTCTCCCCCCGCCGAAGAAAAGGAGGGGGAGCGGATTCTTTAAAGTTAACATTCAAATCATTATATAGGAAGTCGTTTATAATATAATTAAAATAAATGTGTGTAAGGGTTGTAGACAGAAGTATCTGATTTTGCTATTACGAATATATAGATTCACACTATTAGAAATTACAAATTGACACACTTACAATACTATGCTAACTATATACATGAAATGAAAATCTATGATATAACGAATAAAACTAAATACAACTATGAAATATACAAAAACGGAGCAAAACGTAATGAAAAGGCGATGTTTCACTAGAAACAATTCGAAGTAGAATAATAAAACAATATCTAATTTGTTGGACAACAAATCCCACCACATCTAAGAATAAACACCTGCATATCAAGTTAAAAAATGGCGTATATTGTTTTTATTTATTTTTATTGTTATCGTTGAGACCTAATTCAACCCAGATGTTACCAGATGTGGCTTATCATGCCAATTTTATACTCTAGGAATAAAAAATAAATCACATGTTGTTTACGTCGAAACAAATGGATGTATGATATGTGAAAACACGAACGTATCAGTTAAAAAAATTATTTATTCTTTTTATTTATTTTTACAAATATCGTTGAGAGCAAATTCAACCCGTATATTTTAGCTTTTTCATACCAATTTTATACTCAGAAGGGAATAAAAAATAAATGACGTATTGTTTACGTCGAAATAGGTGGATGTATGATCTGTGATAATACAAAGTAGTTTGTTCTCTGTTTGACGCGTTATTTACCAAACAAGTGTGTATGAGAAATACCCGTATGTATAGAGCGCGCTACGGGTTGGTAGGTACAAACCAACAACTTGGGGGGGTATGGCGCGGGCGGGGGCTGAAGCAAACACACATGCCAGATGGTGATTTAAACTTAAATAAATAATTAAATTTCTTGTATATGAATATTTATAATACAACTAAATAAATGTGTGTAAGGGTTGAATTTACTACTACGAATATGTTGATAAGACTTACCAGACTCATATTGGTGCACAATATATGTCAATTTCACTGTTAATCGAAATAATATAGTGTTAATTATAACGAATAAAACTAACAATTAAATCGGTACTTTTGATCAAATTTATTGGGGATACTACAAAATAATATAAAAGAAATTAGTAAATGCAATAAAACTTACCAGACCTAGGAGTCGGATTTTTTAATTTCCGGATCTTGGAATACATAATTCGGCGATGGTACAAATTCTCTAGCTGGCGATATCTCGCCAGCTTAGCTTCGACATTATAGAGCTGCTTCTTTATGCCTGAAATAGTCATATACATTTTATTGCGTAAATATTTGAGTTTTTTTATTTTATTACTATATATATTGGCAATATTCATTTTATTATTAAATATATATATATATATATATATATATATATATATATATATATATATATATATATATATATATATATATATATATATAAACTGAAAAATACAAAAAACTGTAACAATTCTAATGAAATACTAAGACATTTATATTGAATTGAATCAATACAGATTCAAAATAAAAGCGCACAAAAACACTACGACTTTAACTTTAATAGAATAAAGTATTAAAACAATTACAATCAAAGATGACAACAATGATGAGTTTGTCTCTTTTGAGGAATTTGAGGCGTCCTTCATCAATAAGAGGGACCCTGTGGCAGTTTTTAAACCGAAAACGGCTTTTGGCGCCGAGGATCTCCACCGAATTAGCGGAGACTGAATGGATCAGGCACATGGTGTACTGACTCGCTGCCCCAGCCGTAAATACCCGTCGTGTATAACGGCAACGAGTATCTCACCATTTGGTGTCAGAGCTATCCCCTTGCTGTATGGACGGTGCATCGCGGTGCGCAGGTCGACACCTATCGACCCAAGAACATCACCTGTAGGTCCGTTATGGACATGAGTTGCACCCGGCTGGTGACAGAACTACTCCTTTACTGTATGGATGGTGCAATGCAGTGCTCAGATCGACACATATCGACTTTCGACTCAAGAATATCGCATGTAGGTTCGTTATGGGCATGGGTTGCATTAGGCTTGCACCTGGCTGGTGTCAGAGATACCCCTTTCTGTGCGGACGGTGCCCGCGGTGCTCAGATCGACACATATGTACTCAAGAACATTGCCTGTAGGTCCGTTATGGACATGGGTTGCACCTGGGTGGCATCAGAGCTACCCCGTTGTTGCATGGACGGTGCACCACGGTACTAACATTAACACATATCGACTCAAGAACATTGCCTGTAGCATTGGGTTGTGTCGGAGCTACCCCCTTGCCGTAACGACGGTGCATATCGGGGCTCAAATCGACACATATTGACTCAAGAACATCGCCTGTAGGTCCGTTAGTTAGACATTTAGACATGAGAAGATTTTATACACCAGCATGATATTGACGTCTGCCCTAGCGAAAGGTGTATAATACCAGGTTACAATCTTTCTTGAAGGGATAGATTCGGAGCACCAAATGGGGGCCTAATATATACAAGAAGAGCACTGGATCAGGCAGTGCCCTAGACTTGCTGTTGCTGGACAACCTGGAGGTGAAAGCCATAACAATATAAATCGATAATAAATTTCCTGTCTCGATTGTTATAATAGCCTGCATTAGCCCACGAAATTAAGTTACTGAAGAAGATTAGGTACACGGACCCAACGCATCCTGGATGTCCATATATAGCAAAAATGCTTTTTCATTATGATACGGCTAGTGGACACGGAATCCACAAAGTATTAGTGCTTGAGCAAATCGGCTACAGCCTGTTTGAATTGATACAGCAATCTGCTGGTGCCGGTATCTATGAAATCGCTGTTCCACGGGCAAATTAATCCTTCGAATATCTTGATCAAAGGAGATCCTCAGTACATTAATGCAGGCCTCTGGACACAGTATCATTTACCCCTGCGAAACTTGCGGAGGGGAATTGTCGCACATATACAGTGCGTGGAAGGTTCTTGTGGCTGTGGGTTTAATACAACGGGTTCTCGATTGCGAGCCTGGACAAACCCATCTTCTACCATAAGACAAGGCAAATGTCTGATATTCTAGACACTGCACTGTTTCGCAGCGTAAATGTCCCTAGTAATTTGACGGTTCATAATGCCCTTAACTCGGATCATCTTCCCATTGTGGTTGACCTGCGGCGACATGCAAGCTGAGAAACCCTTAAAGTCAACTGAATGGTTGATTGGAACGAGTTCCCGCAACACCTTTTTTCGGTATTGCATCCGTTAGGCCATATTTCACTCCCGTGCGAATTTGACCGTGCATATTCCGAATTAACTGTCGCCAGAGAAATCCCCTGGGTCTCCCACGTCGGCATCCGTGGACTAATCAAAGCCAAGAACCATACTAGTCGAATTTATCATGAATTCCGATTACCTGCTGACAAGCACATCATGCTTGATCTGCAGAAACACAGCACAAAAAAACTTAGCTGGCTTCAGCTCATAGAGTCTACCGATGATACTCTTAAAAAGTTATGGAAACATGCTCGCAGACTGTTAAGAATTTAGAAAACCCCAGCATCCCTTCATGGACCCGGAGGTCTAGTTTTCACAGCAGCAGAAAATGTAAATTATACAGCCATGGATATAGATCATTTCTGTAGTGTCAAACATAAAGTTTTAAACCCAAGATTTCGATGGGCATCAGCCAACAAATGCGCAAAAAGGAAAGTTCCTGTCCCGGATATCCCAAATACTTCTCTGCTATGTATGGCACAGCACGCTGACGATACAGCTTTACTGTTTCGCTCGAGTAACTCGTCCGCTATCGCTGCGCGCCCATAATCAGCCACAACCGAACTTGAGTTGTGGATGAAGACTTGGCGGGTACAGATGAATCCAGACAAGAGCAGCGTAGTTTTCTTCTCCCGAATGATACTGGCGAGACTGGATGACATTTTATTATTTGATCAGAATATTCTCTGAAGTGATTCTGTCAGATATTTGGGTGTCATCCTGACACCTAAATTGAGCTGAAATGCACACCTGGAGACGGACCTGGCAAAACCAGACAAGCCCCTGGCAGGTTATTTCCCTCTATTAGGAGATGTAGCGTTCTTAGTTGGCGTTATAAGTTAAGGATATTTAGCTCTGTGCTGAAACCAAAACTTACATATGATAAACTGCTTTTGCCTGCAGCGGAGCAGAACGTTACGCTGGGAAGATTCCTGAATTCCCCGTGGTATGTCAGGAACACCCAAATTATAAACAAGCTAGAAGTATGTCTGGTGTTTGAACACATCAAACATATTGGCACAAGATTTCACGGAATATTGGAGGCGCATCCAATAGAATCAATGAAGTTATGTTCCAACTCTGATGAAAATCATAATTGAAAAATGATAGGCCCACCGTGGATCGGGCAAATTAAAGTGAAGCCCTCCTGGGCTGGCCATTCTTAAATTTCTAACCTTCCATTGATTTAAACATACATATATTTGATATTTCGATATGCTGCAGCGGGGAGTGCCTTTCTAAAGGTCGTTTTAGACAAGACAATTTCTTGACTCAAAAATTAGTCAAGATGCGAGGCAATCTAAATTGTCTCGTATCATACAGCAAATTATTTGAAATATTGAATTGGATGGTAGATAGAATGGAAAAATATAACGCGTTCTATTTGTCAAGGACTAATTGTATGCGAGGAGGATATATGAATTCATTTCTTGAACCACTTTTGAGCTAAGAAATAGTCTTGTCTAAAACGACCTTTAGTCAGTAAGAATCTAACACGGTTTTGCTTCACTAGCCTACACTAGTGAAGGAAGTCGCCTTATGACGCTGCCAATACGGCACCGTCAAAGGCACCCGCTGCCCAAAAGATTTCTTTCAGGCACCCTCTAGTATCCACACCGACCCACTCGCAATCAAAATTAACAACTTCAATAACTTATTCGATCTCAGACTAAGCCAGGGGGTCACTGCTTAAGTACAAGATGCGCGAATAAACTTGAGTATCAAGTTTATGACTATCATATCCTCCAGTCCTTAAAATGCCTAACATCAGCACACTGTGGCCTCACCATTCAAGTTAGCGTTCCGGAATGCAGGCGGTTTAAATTCCGATAATCACGAATTAACAGATTTCTTAGATCGACAAGATATTGATGTCATATTGATCTGCGAAACTTACCTCCGCCCTAACGAAAGAAAAAATACCTGGTTACAATATTTTTCGAATGGATAGATTATGCGAACCAAAATGGGAAAATATATGCAAGAAGAGCACTAGATCATGCAGTGCTCGAGATGTCGTTGCTGGACAACCTGGAGGTCAACGCTATAACAACAGCTGTCGCGATTATGGCTTGTTATAATAGCACTGCAAAATTACTACGGCCAGGGGAACATTATTCTCGCAGGTGATTTTAACAGGAAACATGCGCGGTGGAATTGTCGCACGACTACAGTGCGTGGAATGATTCTGTCGATGTGTGCTGAAATCAACGGGTTCTTGACAGCGAACCCGGACAAACCCGTCTTGTACCATAAGGTGGGACATAGGCCTGATATTCTAGACATTGTGCTGTTTCGCAACGTAAATGAACTGCAGCGACAAGCACGCATGGAATCCTTTAAAGTTAACCAAATGGTTTATTGAAGAGAGTTCCCGCGACATATTTTTCCGCTACTGTCTCCGTTTGGCCATACTTCACTCTCATGCGAAATTGATCATGCAGTTACCATATTAACTAACTGTGGGGCAGCTTTAGAAAGAAATCCCCAGGACCGTAGACTCATTAAAGCCTGTGTTAGATGCATTTATAATAAATCCCGATGACCTGCTAGAATGTACCGTAAGCATTTATTTTAAAAGGAAATAAGCACCAACACAAATGTATTTAAGAAAATCATATATCATATGTGTAATTTATGGCTGTGATGGTTGGGTGTTAAATACAACATCCAAAAGTAGGAAGTGAAGCAATGGAAGTGAAGTATTTGCAGTGATTAAAGAAGTACATTCCTCTTATGAATACAATATGAAATAAGCATAAGAAACCAAGAAGAACCCATATCAGTAACAATAAAATTACACCAAACGATGGTTCTAGCATTTAGTCAGAATATGCGAAAGACCACTGAAATGAATTTGATTGCGAGTGGGTCGGTGTGGATACTAGAGGGTGCCTGAAAGAAATCTCTTGGGCAGCGGGTGCCTTTGACGGTGCCGTATTGGCAGCGTCATAAGGCGACTTCCTTCACTAGTGTAGGCTAGTGAAGCAAAACCGTGTTAGATTCTTACTGACTAAAGGTCGTTTTAGACAAGACTATTTCTTAGCTCAAAAGTTGTTCAAGAAATGAATTCATATATCCTCCTCGCATACAATTAGTCCTTGACAAATAGAACGCGTTATATTTTTCCATTCTATCTACCATCCAATTCAATATTTCAAATAATTTGCTGTATGATACGAGACAATTTAGATTGCCTCGCATCTTGACTAATTTTTGAGTCAAGAAATTGTCTTGTCTAAAACGACCTTTAGAAAGGCACTCCCCGCTGCAGCATATCGAAATATCAAATATATGTATGTTTAAATCAATGGAAGGTTAGAAATTTAAGAATGGCCATGTTGGCCAGCCCAGGAGGGCTTCACTTTAATTTGCCCGATCCACGGTGGGCCTATCATTTTTCAATTATGATTTTCATCAGAGTTGGAACATAACTTCATTGATTCTATTGGATGCGCCTCCAATATTCCGTGAAATCTTGTGCCAATATGTTTGATGTGTTCAAACACCAGACATACTTCTAGCTTGTTTATAATTTGGGTGTTCCTGACATACCACGGGGAATTCAGGAATCTTCCCAGCGTAACGTTCTGCTCCGCTGCAAGCAAAAGCAGTTTATCATATGTAAGTTTTGGTTTCAGCACAGAGCTAAATATCCTTAACTTATAACGCCAACTAAGAACGCTACATCTCCTAATAGAGGGAAATAACCTGCCAGGGGCTTGTCTGGTTTTGCCAGGTCCGTCTCCAGGTGTGCATTTCAGCTCAATTTAGGCGTCAGGATGACACCCAAATATCTGACAGAATCACTTCAGAGAATATTCTGATCAAATAAATCAAATAATAAAATGTCATCCAGTCTCGCCAGTATCATTCGGGAGAAGAAAACTACGCTGCTCTTGTCTGGATTCATCTGTACCCGCCAAGTCTTCATCCACAACTCAAGTTCGGTTGTGGCTGATTATGGGCGCGCAGCGATAGCGGACGAGTTACTCGAGCGAAACAGTAAAGCTGTATCGTCAGCGTGCTGTGCCATACATAGCAGAGAAGTATTTGGGATATCCGGGACAGGAACTTTCCTTTTTGCGCATTTGTTGGCTGATGCCCATCGAAATCTTGGGTTTAAAACTTTATGTTTGACACTACAGAAATGATCTATATCCATGGCTGTATAATTTACATTTTCTGCTGCTGTGAAAACTAGACCTCCGGGTCCATGAAGGGATGCTGGGGTTTTCTAAATTCTTAACAGTCTGCGAGCATGTTTCCATAACTTTTTAAGAGTATCATCGGTAGACTCTATGAGCTGAAGCCAGCTAAGTTTTTTTGTGCTGTGTTTCTGCAGATCAAGCATGATGTGCTTGTCAGCAGGTAATCGGAATTCATGATAAATTCGACTAGTATGGTTTGGCTTTGATTAGTCCACGGATGCCGACGTGGGAGACCCAGGGGATTTCTCTGGCGACAGTTAATTCGGAATATGCACGGTCAAATTCGCACGGGAGTGAAATATGGCCTAACGGATGCAATACTGAAAAAAGGTGTTGCGGGAACTCGTTCCAATCAACCATTCAGTTGACCTTAAGGGTTAATCTGACGAGTGGGACACTCTCATTGTGGCCAATTATAAACAATTTCTAATAACAAAATTTGCTTGTTTCTATTCCCGATCATTACAATCGCGCAAAATTGTTCATCTACATACGATCCGGCGCCCGGTCTTGTGTATATACACACTGTTGAATGTTTCTGGCCAAATCTGACGACTGGGGCACTCTCATATTGCAAGTAGCCAATGTGGCCAATTATAAACAATTTCTAATAACAAAGTTTGCTTGTTTCTATTCCCGATCATTACAATCGCGCGAAATTGTTCATCTACATACGATCCGGCGCCCGGTCTTGTGTATATACACACTGTTGAATGTTTCTGGCCAAATCTGACGAGTGGGGCACTCTCATATTGCAAGTAGCCATTGTGGCCAATTATAAACAATTTCTAATAACAAAGTTTGCTTGTTTCTATTCCCGATCATTACAATCGCGCGAAATTGTTCATCTACATACGATCCGGCGCCCGGTCTTGTGTATATACACACTGTTGAATTTTTCTGGCCAAATCTGACGACTGGGGCACTCTCATATTGCAAGTAGCCATTGTGGCCAATTATAAACAATTTCTAATAACAAAATTTGCTTGTTTCTTTTCCCGATCAGTACAATCGCGCGAAATTGTTCATCTACATACGATCCTGCGCCCGGTCTTATGTATATACACACTGTTGAATGTTTCTGGCCAAATCTGACGAGTGGGGCACTCTCATATGCAAGTAGCCATTGTGGCCAATTATAAACAATTTCTAATAACAAAATTTGCTTGTTTCTTTTCCCGATCATTACAATCGCGCGAAATTGTTCATCTACAAACGATCCGGCGCCCGGTCTTGTGTATATACACACTGTTGAATGTTTCTGGCCAAATCTGACGACTGGGGCACTCTCTTATTGCAAGTAGCCAATGTGGCCAATTATAAACAATTTCTAATAACAAAATTTGCTTGTTTCTTTTCCCGATCATTACAATCGCGCGAAATTGTTCATCTACATACGATCCGGCGCCCGGTCTTGTGTATATACACACTGTTGAATGTTTCTGGCCAAATCTGACGAGTGGGGCACTCTCATATTGCAAGCAGCCATTGTGGCCAATTATAAACAATTTCTAATAACAAAATTTGCTTGTTTCTTTTCCCGATCATTACAATCGCGCGAAATTGTTCATCTACAAACGATCCGGCGCCCGGTCTTGTGTATATACACACTGTTGAATGCTTCTGGCTAAATCTGACGACTGGGGCACTCTCATATTGCAAGTAGCCATTGTGGCCAATTATAAACAATTTCTAATAACAAAATTTGCTTGTTTCTTTTCCCGATCATTACAATCGCGCGAAATTGTTCATCTACAAACGATCCGGCGCCCGGTCTTGTGTATATACACACTGTTGAATGTTTCTGGCCAAATCTGACTGGGGCACTCTCTTATTGCAAGTAGCCAATGTGGCCAATTATAAACAATTTCTAATAACAAAATTTGCTTGTTTCTTTTCCCGATCATTACAATCGCGCGAAATTGTTCATCTACATACAATCCGGCGCCCGGTCTTGTGTATATACACACTGTTGAATGTTTCTGGCCAAATCTGACGAGTGGGGCACTCTCATATTGCAAGCAGCCATTGTGGCCAATTATAAACAATTTCTAATAACAAAATTTGCTTGTTTCTTTTCCCGATCATTACAATCGCGCGAAATTGTTCATCTACATAGGATCCGGCGCCCGGTCTTGTGTATATACACACTGTTGAATGTTTCTGGCCAAATCTGACGACTGGGGCACTCTCATATTGCAAGTAGCCATTGTGGCCAATTATAAACAATTTCTAATAACAAAATTTGCTTGTTTCTTTTCCCGATCATTACAATCGCGCGAAATTGTTCATCTACATACGATCCGGCGCCCGGTCTTGTGTATATACACACTATTGAATTTTACGGGCCAAATCTGACGAGTGGGGCACTCTCATATTGCAAGCAGCCATTGTGGCCAATTATAAACAATTTCTAATAACAAAATTTGCTTGTTTCTTTTCCCGATCATTACAATCGCGCGAAATTGTTCATCTACAAACGATCCGGCGCCCGGTCTTGTGTATATACACACTGTTGAATGTTTCTGGCCAAATCTGACGACTGGGGCACTCTCATATAGCAAGTAGCCATTGTGGCCAATTATAAACAATTTCTAATAACAAAATTTGCTTGTTTCTTTTCCCGATCATTACAATCGCGCGAAATTGTTCATCTACATAGGATCCGGCGCCCGGTCTTGTGTATATACACACTGTTGAATGTTTCTGGCCAAATCTGACGACTGGGGCACTCTCATATTGCAAGTAGCCATTGTGGCCAATTATAAACAATTTCTAATAACAAAATTTGCTTGTTTCTATTCCCGATCATTACAATCGCGCGAAATTGTTCATCTACATACGATCCGGCGCCCGGTCTTGTGTATATACATACTGTTGAATGTTTCTGGCCAAATCTGACGACTGGGGCACTCTCATATTGTAAGTAGCCATTGTGGCCAATTATAAACAATTTCTAATAACAAAGTTTGCTTGTTTCTATTCCCGATCATTACAATCGCGCGAAATTGTTCATCTACATACGATCCGGCGCCCGGTCTAGTGTACATACACGCTATTGAATTTTGCAGGCCAAATCTGACGAGTGGGGCTCTCTCATATTGCAAGTAGCCATTGTGGCCAATTATAGACAATTTCTAATAACAAAATTTGCTTGTTTCTATTCCCGATCATTACAATCGCGCGAAATTGTTCATCTACATACGATCCGGCGCCCAGTCTTGTGTATTTTTTATTTATTTATTTATTTTTTTATTTACTTATTTACATTTGTTACATTTACATTATTGCATTTAATAATTTTGAATTTACAGTAAATAATATTAGCCCTGTTTATGCAGGTGCCTAGGCACTTGTATGTGCGTACATAATTATAATTTAACTGTATCTTAATTTCTATATTTGCAATATATTTTGATAAAAATTGTATTTAGCCTGTGTAAAGTACAGTGAAAGATTGATCGATTCCCTATTATTTTTTCATACATGATTAAATTTTGATTAATAAATTTTCTGCATTGTATTTTAAATGATTTATTATTTTTTGTGTTTTTAATTTCTGTTGGTAAAAGATTGTAGCATTTTGGTGCCATATAGTTGAAGGAGATAAAATTTATGCTGCGTTTGTTAGTTGGAATTTTTATATTTACATTCAATTTACTTTTGGTTTCATATTTATGAGAGATGTGTGCTTGTATTTTTTCGTTTTTATGCATGTATATACATAAGTTTGTTACATAGAGCGTTCTAATATTAGGGGTGTTAATACTATATAATATTTACGTGTTGTTCCCATTTTAAGTGTTTATCTATCACTATTCCCAGATATTTTATTTGGGGTTCTTCGTTTATTTTCGTATCACTTTCAACCGGTATACTTGTGAAACTTGGTCTATTGGCCGATGTTGGTGAGAAAGCGATATATTTGGTTTTTGTTAGATTTAGAGATAATATGTTGTGATCTAACCAATTTCTAACAATGTTGAATCCTTTTATAGTCAATTCGTTGGCCATTTCCCATGTTTTCGAGTTAAACACTAGTGCAGTGTCATCTGCATAAGATATTATAGTAGCATCCATTTTAAGTTTAGTTAATGAATCAATATATAGAGTAAATAGTATAGGTCCTAAAACCGTACCTTGTGGTACACCCATTTTAGTTGTTAAAGGTTCGCTTATAGTGTCAGCAAGTTTCACCATTTGTGTTCTATTTTCTAGGTAGCTAGCAAAGACCTCATAGGTAATACCTCTTACACCATATTTTTCTAGTTCTTGAAGTAGTCTATTCTGTGGTACTGTATCAAAGGCCTTTGCTAGGTCTAGGAAGACAGCTATACAGCTTCTGCTATTGTTTAGATGAGTGGTGATTTCACTGGTTAAGCAATGCAGGTCTAAAGTTATCAATGTCTGATGCGTCGCCTCCTTTATGAATAGGTATTATCACCGATGTTTTAAAATATTTTGGTATGCAATCAGTGCTGAAAATTAGGTTAATTATGTGTTGCAAAGGCTCTAATAGATATACGTGGTATCTTTTAATGAACTTTACCGAGATTCCATCTAGTCCTGGTGTACTATTTGATTTCAAAGCAGCGATGTGTTGAATTAATTCACTATTACATACTGGATCAAGCATCATTGATGAGTTGTTAGTAGAAGTATTTGTACTATATAATTGATTAATGGGCTGTTTAATTTTCTCTGACATTTTTTTACCTATATTATTAAAAAAGTAAAGTAAAACAAGAATTGGCCATATGTTCTATATTTTCAAATTCTTTTTTATCATGGTCGTATAAGTTTAATTTTCTGTTATTTTTGGTTAGATTTTCATGTGAGACTTCTCTAATTATTTCGTAAATCTTTTTACTGTTGTTCTCGTTAGTTTATTTTTATAGTATTGTTGTTTGTCAGAAAAGATTGTTTTGTTAAGTGTATTGCGATAGTCTTTATATTTTCTTTCCATAACAACGTTATAACTTCTCATTCGTTGCTTTTTCATATGGTCTCTATTCTTTATTGCCGTTATTATACCTGTTGTTATCCATGCCTTGTTTTTCACATTCGTGCTTTCATATATTGTTTTATATTGTGTTGATGTTTCGATTATCTTTTTTAATTGTCGATAAATTGTTTAGTTGCATAATTTGGATCATTTCTATTTAAGATATTTTTCCAGATCAGCTTTAATAATAGGTTTTCTAAAAGTTGGTAATGATATTTTTTGTGAATATAAACTTGGGGTTCTTGTTTGTTTTTTTTATGCTTCTCTATGTTAAGCATTACTGGGCTGTGATCTGTTATAACAGCATTTATGATATACGATTTAGCTTTAATATTTTGATGTTTTAACTTTATAAAGATATGGTCTAGGCAAGATTCTCTAGTCTTACAAAAACGCATGGGAGAATTTATACCAGCTATAAATCCATGCTGCGTAAGCATCCCGGTATATTTATTAACTATGACGATAAAATTATCGCACAGGTCAATATTTATATCACCGACTATTATTTCATTTTCGCCAGTTACATGTTCGCTAGTATATTTGTCAAGGTCTTCAATAAATGTTTCAGCATTAGTACTTGGTGATCTGTAAATAGCTGTAATACCAAATGACTTTTCCGCCCACTTAAATTTAAGTCTGCTAATTATAATGTTGGTTTTTTCTAACGTGAAAAGTTTTACATCTACAGCTAAATCAGTTTTAACGAATGTTAGTATTCCATCATTTTTATTTAGATTGCCATGGTTGTAAAAATTTTTATACCCAGGGATATCAAAATTATTAGTTGCTACTATGTTCCAACATTCACTCAGTACAATTATTTCACAATTTAGTTTGTAAACATTTATAAACAGTAATAGTTCATCAAAGTTTTTTGAGACACTTCTTATGTTTATGTGTAGGATTGATAATGTTGTTTTTGAGCTCCTTAGATTATACATGTTATGACCATCCACATATTGATTTGTTTCTTCGTTGGTGTTGTCTAGAAGATCTAACAGGGCGTTACACTTCATAATTGATTTTTCTTCTTTGGTTTACGATCTGTTGTTGATACACATGACAGCAATGATTCCAAGTTTCATGCACGGTATCGTGTTTAGAGTTTGGATATTTGATGTTTGATTGGGCACAATTATTACATTTTTTGTTCAACTTTTACACTCTTGAATCTTTTTAATTTTGTATAAATTTATTGAATAAATTTGGTGAGCATTCGCCATAGATTATGGAATCTCTATTTTTCCTCTTCTTTACATATGTCATTTTCATCGGTTTCATTAATAAATTCATTTTGATTTATAATACATTCTTGAATTTCCGCTTAATTTTTATTACCATCATATCCTATTATTTTGATTTTTGGGTTTTTTAGTTGTGATGCTCTACTATATACATAGTTTTAAGTTTCTCCTCTGCTTCATTTTTTAGTTTCTCTACATCTTTCATACTTTTGCATTTTAAAACAATACCCCCATTGCTGACGGTATTTTTCTTATTTACTCCAATATTAATATTCGTGGGATTGATTTTATTAAACAAATCTTTCTTAGTTTTATTAGTGTCTTGTTTCGTTTTAGGTTTTATTATAACACATGGTATGTTTTTTTATCCGTTTGATTGTTTGGTTTTTTGTTACTTGATACGGCAGTTGCGTACGAGGGAGTTTGTTCATTGTTTATTTGAGAACTCGTTACTCTATTTATTTCGTTTTTTAAAACTATTATTTCTTCTTTTAAGTTTTCAAGTTTAATATTTATTTGGTGATTCTATTATTTGTTTTAGTTCCTTGATACTTATTTCATCTTTTTGAGAATATTAGTTTTATCTACTACCTTGTTTGGAGTGTTTTTTGTATTTACCTCGTTTATTTCTGTTGTGTCCTTTTTGTTTGATTTATTTTTGAGACGACTTCCTCTTCTCGATCTGTAGCAGCCGTGGTTTGTTTATCACCCATTGCGGTACACCCGCAATGGGGAGATAGATTAGTTTCTCACAATATACTTATAGCACTATAAACACCCTGTGTGCTGAGTCCCAATACTCCGAACCACCCCTATCACTAGTAATTTTAGTTTTATGAAGAGACTAAAATCCACACATGTCTATTTACTCCGGCTATTTTTATATATAGACTGTTGAATGTTTCTAGCCAAATCTGACGAGAGGAAAACTCTCATATTGCATGTAGCCATTTTGGCCAATTATAAACAATTGCTGCAGAATACATGAAATTAGAATCATTCAATTCGCCAAACCTGACGAATTCACCTATTGCAGTGCCATTATGGGCAATAACAAACAAGAATTAAAATGGGCAAATTTTGATAATCAAAATTTGCCCATTTTAATTCTCGAACAGCATCGTCGCATACAATTATATATCTGCACATTTTCTAGCACCCGGGCTGAAACGTACGTATACGGACAATTTATAAGTAGTCATAATATACAGCATGTAGCACGGCGTTACACGTTTCCCCCTGCATCCTGTATAATACAATAAAAAACGCTCAGATCTTGAGGTAACATTTAAAAGTTAAGTAAATTATATTAAATGCATAAATCTACAAATCAAAAATTGTGTCTTTTAATTGGTTTCAAAAACTGGTACATGAAATTTGGTCCGTTTTATAGATTTCCTTTTTATATTTGTTTATTCGTAAATACATATTTTATATACCAAATCATTCTTAAATCGCAATCAACTGCCAGCGTAATTACTGATAACAAGCCGTTTTTTGTGCGTGCCGTCTACTCACGCACTAATTACGAACCGACAATTAACGTTCGAACAAACCCGCCATTATGACAACAACATCGAATGTACTTAAGATATTTGAAATATGTAAATATCCGACACAATGTGTTTGGGTGCAATAAATAATGTTTGGCAAAAAGTGGAACGTGACATTTGGTCCGTTTTATAGATTTCCTTTTTATATTTGTTTATTAGTAAATACATATTTTATATAACAAATCATTCTTAAATCGCAATCAACTGCCAGCATAATTACTGATAACAAGCCGTTTTTTGTGCGTGCCGTCTACTCACACACTAATTATGAACCGACAATTAACGTTCGAAACAAACCCGCCATTATGACAACAACATCGAATGTACTTAAGATATTTGAAATATGTAAATATCCGACACAATGTGTTTGGGTGCAATAAATAATGTTTGGCAAAAAGTGGAACGTGACATTTGGTCCGTTTTATAGATTTCCTTTTTATATTTGTTTATTCGTAAATACATATTTTATATAACAAATCATTCTTAAATCGCAATCAACTGCCAGCATAATTACTGATAACAAGCCGTTTTTTGTGCGTGCCGTCTACTCACGCACTAATTATGAAGCGACAATTAACGTTCGAAACAAACCCGCCATTATGACAACATCGAATGTACTTAAGATATTTGAAATATGTAAATATTCGACACAATGTGTTTGGGTGCAATAAATAATGTTTGGCAAAAAGTGGAACGTGACATTTGGTCCGTTTTATAGATTTACTTTTTATATTTGTTTATTCGTAAATACATATTTTATATAACAAATCATTCTTAAATCGCAATCAACTGCCATCGTAATTACTGATAACAAGCCGTTTTTTGTGGGTGCCGTCTACTCACGCACTAATTATGAACCGACAATTAACGTTCGAAACAAACCCGCCATTATGACAACAACAACGAATGTACTTAAGATATTTGAAATATGTAAATATCCGACACAATGTGTTTGGGTGCAATAAATAATGTTTGGCAAAAAGTGGAACGTGACATCTGGTCCGTTTTAAAGATTTCCTTTTTATATTTTTTTATTCGTAAATACATATTTTATATAACAAATCATTCTTAAATCGCAATCAACTGCCAGCATAATTACTGATAACAAGCCGTTTTTTGTGCGTGCCGTCTACTCACGCACTAATTATGAACCGACAATTAACGTTCGAAACAAACCCGCCATTATGACAACAACATCGAATGTACTTAAGATATTTGAAAAATGTAAATATCCGACACAATGTGTTTGGGTGCAATAAATAATGTTTGGCAAAAAGTGGAACGTGACATCCGGTCCGTTTTAAAGATTTCCTTTTTATATTTGTTTATTCGTAAATACATATTTTATATAACAAATCATTCTTAAATCGCAATCAACTGCCAGCGTAATTACTGATAAGAAGCCGTTTTTTGTGGGTGCCGTCTATCACGCACTAATTATGAACCGACAATTAACGTTCGAAACAAACCCGCCATTATGACAACATCGAATGTACTTAAGGTCGTTGTTTAATGATCACGTGATGCGCATAGGCGAAATGTCCCCATCACATGTTGCCCTCTACATTCTTGTAGACAAAATAACTTGATTAACAAAGATCAACACCCCAAAAAAAGCGGCCTATAAAACGGCAATCCACTGCGATCTTTTGTTTCATACATGCGGCAACGCTGTGTCTGGCGCAAATAATATTTATAATTGACCTATAGAATGACCGATGGGGGCGCCACCGCGCCGGCCCGAAATGGTGTAAAGGTGACATATACTTTTGGCGCCAAGTTTTCGTTATTGAATCATTTAAATTTCCGTTGATTATTTGTTGTAAGAGTATTGTTTTCTAATAGTATGGTCTTAATATGTAAGAATCCACTACCATAAAATCTGATGGTTTATTTATTTCGTTAGTAATTGCCGCCGACACATTTTACATGGAATTTTATTCAATGGTCGTTTTAAACTTTCTCGCAATAAGAGAAATACACGTGAAGAATCATTACTCGAGTGAACTGTAATCTAATCTGAAACACCATACAAAATCAATGTAAATTTGAATTTTACACCATTTCAGGACCTCAATTTTTAGACACCAGGTGTCGCTTTAGAGTCGGATAGAGGTCAATATTAATTTGCTTGTGAGATTTCCAATGATTCGCTCAGTGCCAGTGACATTTATAGGTTAGAATTTATGTAAATAAATTTATAACAGTTTAGCAGCATGTAAATTTAAGATGATTCTGGCAACGTACATTATATTATTAAATAACCTCAAAGATGTGATAACTAAAGTAAGATAATCCGGAAACAGGTTCTAAATTGATTTTTGAAAAATATTCCTAGGAAACAACAATGAGAAAGTTAAAGGAGAGTATCTATGATAGTGACTAAAATATATAACATATTTTGGCTTAATTTTACATATGAAAATATATAATTGGAATCTTATTTTAAGGAAGTTGTGCTTTTTAGAAAAACTCTACCAACTCAAGCAACAGTCTTAAGAAATATTTTATTTACTTAATGCTTACTTACTTACTTTACTTAAAAACATTTAATTTCTTGTAATTTATCATATATGCACTGAGAGAGCCAAGGATATGGTTGGTGTTATAAAGGGTGTAATAGCATGTATTTAAGTTGGTTTCAAAATCCTTTTAATGAGTAGTAATGGATACCTTGTCAATTAAGAAAAGGAAGCATCAGTATATGTATGGGCTCCACATTAAAATCTACATTTGGACAGGATGGCATTGGGCCATTTTGAATAAAATAGTTCAGTGGTAGTTTTTAAATATTTTATGTATCAGAATTGATGTAGAATATTTTTTACGCTTTCTATATATTTAACATTTCGAATAAATGGGCCCGTATAAAAAAATGGTTTAGTAAATTTTCTGGATATTTTGTTCTCGATCTAGAAAGATTATATAGGACCTGAAACGTAACGAAGTGTCAAAATGTTTAAGGTGCATCAGTATTAGCTATAGTGGTAGCTTAATCGAGAAGTAGTTGACTACGTCCAGCTTTAAGAATAAACTTAATTTTAATAATAAACTAACAATATTTAACCAAATATCGAAAGTATATTTCAATTCATCTCTATATTTTACAATTTTTATATATTTTTTCATAACATCTCATTGTAATGAAATGTATCATTGCTTATTAAATCATTTCATGAGTTCAGATGAATTATAAAAAGTCCTTTTTTCTCATTCTTAGTTCTGATGATTTTAAAATCATTTCGGATATATATCTCCACAATTTTGAAATTCATCTATATTAAATCTTCTCAATTTTTTATTTACAATTTTTGACTAGATATATCTTGGTTATTAATATGGAAGGCAAATGAGATAGGTATAACATAAGTATTGTAACTGTGTGATGGCCTTCATAATAACAATGTTTTTTATAATTGAATTATTATACATGCATAATTAGTAGAATATTCTAAGGATGTGAGTTGGTTTAGACAATATATGTAGATATCATAGAATATTGGTGGCATCTATAGACCTCCGGAAGGGTGGTGATTTGTAAGTAAGAACTCATAACTACTGTATCATGTACAAAAAACAATAGCTTTGAATCCATCCATTGTATATTTGTTGAAAATGTTAGGCAAAATTGACCCCAAATGTCGGTCGCCTAAAATGTGTTGTATATAAATTACATAAAATCTTGATGGCCTTATATTATTTATATGATCCTTTCACAGAAGTGGTTCTATTTCAATTAAATATGTATTCCGTCTGTTGTGGTCTGACAGTTCAATAACCTCAAATTCTGACGGCGGGCAAAGTTTATTTCACATAGTAATAGAAGACCACGCTCGTTCACATAACAAAAGTGAAAGAGATAGGGACAACATCGCATTTACAGGAATATATGTCTTTTATATTCTAGTAAACGCATAATTTACGAACAATGTCTACAAAATTAAACGATACAAAAGTCAAGAACTGGAATACACCAATAATTCAGGCAAAATGTTTGCGCTTGGCGAGAATTATATTTAATTTTTATTTAGCGCCCTCTCTTTGGACATAGTCACAGTGCGGACGGCTATTTTTATAAAGATTACCGATTAGCTCACTGTAAATATTTATTAACCATTCGCATGTTGTGTATTCATGTGTATTCATCTTAACGAAGCCTCTATCATTGTGAATTTCTATACTAATACGTCCTACAATACTTGTTACATGGATCCGTCTCAATATTAGGCTTTGAAATACACTGTACATTTTCAAAAACATTAATTTGTCGCGGATGTCTACAGAGGGTATTTATTTATTTTTTTATCGAGGGACTATGGACATTCTCACCTAGACTACGGAATACGTGCATCATTATTCTTTTGCATACGTATTTTTGCAATTCAATTTATGTTCTAGTTAAGAAGGCGGTATACCCCCCACCATGATTTTATGTTACAATGTGTTGCTTATGGGGCGACAAGCATCAATTCTTTTGAGCATTTCTTAAGTTGTAGCAAAGTAATATTTTCAAAATATATACTAATCAATTCCTGAATCATTGTAGTTAATAGTAAGGTACTTTAATTACTTGAAATATGGTTCTACATTTTGTATGTTATTGTTAAAGTCAGTACATGAAAAAATCGTATATGCTTTTACCAATGTACAAGTATATAGTTATATTTCTACATATTGCTCAGTGTCACTATACGCGCCATTACTTGAACTTCATTTCCGTGTTATGTTTTTTGAAATTGGTCAAGTAGTTTTTGAGAAAGTCTTAAAATACTAACAAAATATTAGTAATTTTACATTCGAATCAAATTTATGCAGAATTCCGCAATTATATCGAGATATTTGTTTAGCCCTTTGGCAATAGAGAGCGCTGAAAATATGGATCATGCAGTCCGCGTGACCTTGAATTGAGTATGCGATAGTGCAGCTGTGCCGATCTACGAACTATATTGAGAACGAACGGATAGATATATTATTTTAAATACATTTAAAATCACAAATAACATATTATTTTAGTTTGTGATATTCAATGTAATTAAAATCAACAAATAGCTTGTATTTGAGGGTAAAAATAAAATATAAATGGTTTAATGGTATATTTCAATTTCAAACTAAATAGACATTTATATAACATACATTATATTATATTATGTACATATAAATAATATGAAGCATATAACCCAGATATTATATGTTTTATGTTATTCCTGCTGATCATACCTTCCTGCTCTCAGTAGGCTTCTTAAATACAAGACTGATGATAAACAACTGTACAAAGATATTTTGTTGTTAATATTTGTTGAAAGGATTTTCAAATTCCCAAATATCTGAAAAAAAGGGACAGGATTCCACTTCACCTCAGCTTAAACATATCAGTGTAATAATGATTTTTATATTACTTTGTATGCTCAGTTAAAGACCTTACAAAGTAATATGTTAAGCTGTTGTTGTAATGTTAAATACCTACAAAGACCAAAAATATCAGCAAACTGAGACATTTTTTCCGTGTATTTTCTTGCTAAATATTCTAATAGATAGGTAACAATTTGCTATTGTTTAAATTAATATATGATAATGGTTCCATTCAATGTCCATAGCCAAGTAATGGCTAAAAAGGTGTGGAATTATTTGCCGTTGTGTAGCGACTACTCACGGTAAGTAAAACAACTATAAAATTGATTACTAATGTTTTACGAATAACAATGTGCAATTACGCTCATGAAATGTTAATTTATATGGCCACTGTCAGACGCTATATGAGGAAACAATTTGTTTCAACTAGACTTATTATTTTGGAAGTGTTAAAAGTTTAAAGTTTATTTATTTAACTATAATGAGTACGAAAACTCTGGAATTGAGTCAAAAATATATTTCTTGCTTCCTCATATAGTGTCTGACAGTTGCCTTCTTGTAATTTATAAAATGTTCTCTTGGTCATTATTGGTATATTTAATACACTCATCATTTCTTCAGTGTGACTGTAGCACCCTCCGATAGATAGTGTTCCCCAAATAATAGCTTTATTCGCAATCTTAACTTTCTCTGATTGTATATGTTCAGATATATGACATCCACTACATTTCAATATGAATGTGCTGCTAATTCCTTTCCGTATTTAGTCCAGTTGTAATGAACCACTAGTGCAATATGTTCTTGTGGCAGAATCAAACACTTCTTAAGGAAATAGTCAATTTCCACAATTCTGTATCTTTCCAGGGTTTACAGTATTATTTTCATTCTCCAAGCATAGAGGGTGATTTTGAATACAAAAATGCAATAAGTAGAACTCATAACTCAAAATTTCACGGGGACACATTTCACACTACTTTACGTATCATAATAATCTTGGGATTATTGTTGTTATGAAATATATATTTTATTTGTACGATTTTTATAATTTTTTGTTATGAAAATCTGTATACGTGCCTAATATTTAAGTCTGATATATTGATTAAATTATCTATTCTCGAAATTTTCAACAACAAAAAACATACTTGTATGATAATAATGTATATTTTGAAAAAATGGCATAGATAACAGGTGACATTTCAGTCAGCGGTACATTTTTTCTTTCTAATAAAATTATTTATTAAGTATTTTGTACAAAACGTAGGAATATTTTTTCAAAAGCGGAAAATTGCAGTTGTTAATCTAAAGGTCGTTTTAGACAAGACAATTTCTTAGCTCAAAAGTTGTTCAAGAAATGAATTCATATATCCTCCTCCTATGCAATTTGTCCTTGGCAAATAGAACGCGTTATATGTTTCCATTCGATTTACCATCCAATTCAATATTTCAAATAATTTGCTGTATGATACGAGACCATTTAGATTGTCTGGCATCTTGACTAACTTTTGAGTCAAGAAATTGTCTTGTCTAAAACGACCTTAAGTCATCTTATAACAGTAATTAGTTTGACAATTCAATAATGATGACACTACGAATTTACTTACGGTATTCGAGCAGTTATTTAGTTAGTTGTCTATGGTATTCGAGACATATCGAATCACCATTGTATTGAACGATTTAAATATACCCGGGAAAATATGCATCTATAAATTGTGTTCGACGGTAAAAATTAAATTTGATACCACTGGAGATGTAAAGAATCTTAAGGCGGCGGTGCCCGAGCGTAATATCTCACACTTGCGATACTAGAGAACCAGTCCTGAAACGGTCAAATAATGTTCTGCCAAGTGCTGGCCCCTATGGTCGACTAGGGGATACATTATAATCGTATTTTTGAGGCAAAAATACAGTTTGACTTGCCAGCACGATTAATATTTATTAATTGAATAGTTTGTACAGTCCAAGGACGTGGTCAACTTGTTGCTTGTGCCCAAACATTGTTTTGTTATGATAATTATCGCGGAGTATCTACCATACTCCGCGAACGTATTTTTATAATTATCAGGGATAAGTTTACAGAATTGAAATAAATTTATTATAATACTCCCGACTTTCTAGTGAATGGTTTATTACCTTTGATGTTTTTTTTCGAGAATACCCGAATACCGTCTTGTTTTATGGACGTCTAATTATAAATAATCCATATTGGGCTATTTATGGCCTGACTGGATTATATCGTTGATTGAAGTATTTAATACTTCAATCAACGATTATATCCAGTACATCTTCTCCAAAAGAATGCCTATTTTATATCAGCTAATTCACAAATGTAAAATTTGTATGGTTTAGACGAAAGGCTGATTTACGATATAAAAATTAACACCACAGGCTCCAAGACAACTAATGAGTTAAGCCCATTTTTAATTAAAAAAACACGAATACATAAACTTAACAAATCAAGCATTTAAATTAAATAAATCAGCATATGAAGGAAGACAACAGTCAGTCAGATGCAATTTTAATATCATATTAAAAGAACATCTGTGAGCAGTTCGCCTAAACCACTAAACCATACGAATTCCACAATTGTGAAATATCTGATAAAAATAGGCATTCTTTTGGAGAAGATGTACTAGAGATAATCCAATTAGGCCATAAAACGCCCGAACAATAAAATAACGGATTACAACTTTTAGCCATAAAACGTCCAACTATAGATTTCGGGAATTTGGTGAATCTAGAATTTACCATCTCGTGATTGGTCCGCGCTTGTAGAATTCGGAACTCCCGGGGTCTTCCTCGTCCCACAAAACGAAAACCACGTCTTAGTTTTTCACGCGCCGTTACATCGAATTGTTGCTCTGTTTTCGATTAATTTTACAATATTAGACATGGGACGAGTTAAATTAACGAATGTGCCTAAAAAAAATAAGGCCGCAAAAGCGCAAAGAAAAGTACACGCGAATAGAATCGTAACATCCATTTTAGGTAGTATCATTGATAATATGGATGTAGAAAGTGAAATTACATCTACTACTGTAGAATGTAATAATTCATCTGCAAATATGGGACAAGCAAGAACATCTGGAAATGGTGCATATATAGCACATGATAATAGTTGCAGTGGAAGTGATGATGAATATGAAAGGTATGTAAAATAAGCTCTACTTAATATTATAAGTATTTCTGAGAGTATCTTATACAATTTTATATATTTTGTAGCATCGAGAACCATCAATTATGTATAGAGAAGGAGGGAGAACTGCCTAGTGCTAGTGGTTTTAGAATAGTTGATATAGGATATTTATTAAGTAACAGAAAATGCACTGGAGGAAAACTATTTTATGCACGCGAAAAACGTAATGGTTTGTGTAGTACCTTTTATTACAAATGTAATATTTGTGAGGAAGAAGTCTTCTTTAGTAATACGAAGAACGACGAAATAAATACTTCTGCCGTTTGGGGAACACTTTCAGCTGGAAGTACGTTTGCACATTTTGAAGAATTTTTGAGTGTTCTTGACATTCCCGCAATGCCAAGAAAAATGTTTTTCAAAATACAACGACATTTGGGAACGGTCAGTTAGATGGTTTTATTTATTTGATATGATAGAAAGTAATAATGATGTATGCAGGTATGGAAGAACTCGTTGTGGGAAACAATGAAGTCTGCAGGAAAGGAAGAAGCAAATTTAGCCCTCACAAGAGGAGATATTGATGCTGATGGCATTCCATTCATCACTGTATATTTAGATGGCTGCTGGTCGAAGCGTAGTTACGGGCATAACTACAATGCATCATCTGGCTTGGTAAGTAAACTGCCCTTTAGCTGTACATACATTATAATTTTTCACAATATTTGTTATTATATTTATAGGCTGTAATTATTGGCAAGGTTACCCGCAAACTTTTATTTATTGGGGTTAGGAATAAATACTGTTCTATCTGTGCAAGGGCGGAGAGTACAAATAGTGAAGTCAGTAAGCACGTGTGCTTTAAAAATTTTGACAAAGCATCATCGGCTATGGAAGCGGATATTGTTGTGGAAGGGTTCTGTAGAAGCATAGAAATGCATAATCTTCGTTATAAAAAATTCATTGCTGACGGAGATTCTACAGTATTTTCCAAAATTAGAGAAGTTGTACCCTACGGTATGGAGGTAACATATATTGTCAATGCTTTAATGAACATATATTATAATCGTATCATATTTTTAAGGTTGAGAAAGTTGAGTGCACTAACCATCTCATGAAAAATTATAGTAAGCAATTGTATAAACTTAAAAGTAATACCAAAGGTGTGTCTTTGGAAATCAGGAAATTATTATCAAAGGCAAGAATAGATCACCTGATACGGGCCGCAAAAAAGGCTATATCTATTAATGCACATGGTGATGTAGTGACATTAAAGTCAGATGTCCGAAATTCAATCAATCACGTATTTGGAAATCATTTGCAATGCAGGCCTTCTTTATGCAAGAGTGTAGGAACATCAGACACTACACTTTTTCCATTATTGCAAAGTACAGGCGCGCACCACTATCTGTATTCAGCAGTAAATCAAATTATTACAAAAGCTGCACTTGTAATTGATAACGAAACCAACAACATAGCCGAACTTTTTATGAGCCTAGTTGCACGTTTTAATATGGGAAAACGATTAAACCTGATTCAACGTGATAGTTTTCAAACAAGAGCGTATTTATCTGGATTGAGTTTCAATGAAGGAATTAACTGGCACCAAGTTGCTTGGAAACGGAAATTTCATAGTACCGTTGGTAAATACATGTCCTCTTTTATAAATAGAAGAACAAAATTAGCAAATGATAGGCGGAATATATTACGCACTAGGAAGCGTTCTAAACAGATTATAGATGGTACTCAAAATACTCTAGGTTATGCTCCAAATATCTCCGAAATTATTTTGGATGAAACATCTTTAAAGGAGGAAGTGGACACTCTTATCGCTAGATTACAGGTTCGTAATTTAATTTAAAATAAAGGTGCCTGGTTTCATAACCATTGTTTATAGGTAACCAAGGAACAACAGAAAGAAATTCAAACACAAACAGTTGGGCAGTTTAATAACCTCAATTATTTAAGAGAACGCCAATGTAGGCTGACTGCTTCCAATTTTGGAAACGTTGTTAAGCGAAGACAAGCACTGCCATGTGACTCACTAGTTAAAAAAGTTTTGAATCATAAGGTATTCGAAACAGCTTCCACTAGATACGGGAAACTGTATGAGAACGTGGCTATTGAAAAATTTGTTTCAATATATGGTAAACCCGTTCATCAAAGTGGTTTGTTTGTTGATGTACACAATGGATTTTTGGGTGCTTCTCCGGATGGTAAAAGTGAATAAAGTGCTTATTTTTCCATCATTACATCTTATCTTTATTCCAGGAATAATAAGTGAAGAGGAGATAATTGAAGTGAAATGTCTTCATAAAGTGGCTACCCTGGGATTAAACCTAAGAACAGCAGTTGATAGGAAACTAGTCCCTTGTTTAGAATTGAAAAGGGACGGGACTATAGCATTAAAACAAAATCATAATTACTACTATCAAGTGAGTAGCATCTGAACATTACAAACAATTGATATACAGGAAGATTCTGAAATTATGTCCCTCCCGTTAACCGACTTTTTCTTTTGTTTATTTTTTCTCGTTTTTATGTTATGTCATTGATTAGTTCAGAATCACCCTGTATTACTTATAACAACATAATAAGGAATTGATACTTATTTTAGATACAAGGCCAATTGGCCATATCGGGAAGAAATATATGTTATTTCATTGTATACAGTGGGGATAAAAATGATTTATTTGTGGAGACGATTTTAAAAAATTTACAATTTTATGATGAAATGAAACCAAAATTAATTCAATTTTATAAGGATTGTGTTGGGCCGGAAGTCATATTGCAGAGAAGATCCAAAGGTCTAAAATGCAAAGACCCAAAGTAACGAATCATGGCTAAAAGTTTATGATTATTAATTATTTTATTTATTTATTTATTATTGTTTATTTTATTTATTTATTAATTATTATTTATTTTATTTATTTATTAATTATTATTTATTTTATTTATTTATTAATTAATATTAATACATCCTGGTATAAGGAAAAGAAATAATGGAATGCTGGCAGGAACAGCAACAACAACTTCAGAACATTGATAACCATAACGAAATAATACAAGTCCAGCCGAATGGGACAATAAACAATAGGCAAGATGATGTTAATCATATAAAGATAGAAGAGGTTACCGAGGCAATAAAATTTCTGGCAAGAGATGAAGATATAATATATATATATATATATATATATATATATATATATATATATATATATTTAATAATAATTAACTAAATACCATACATACATGTATGTATATATTAAATGTAAATAAATATATTTCTTTTGTCAATTAAAACGTTTTTAATTTCTCATCATTTTCAATTTAAATGTTTCAGCTTTCCCAAGTATTTCAGGAGTCGTGTCGCGACTTGACTATTGTATTGACATTTATTTAATGCAGTTTTGAAAAATTAAAATCACTTGAACTACCACTTTTTATTCTTTATTTTATTATGGTATCTGAATTTTCATCAATCATTAACTTTTTTACTTTGTATACATAAAGTATTGTTTTCGTCCCAAAAACCTATTCAGTTGGAATCATATTTATAAATGAAGCGGAGAAGGTAATTCCTCTTGCATTTTGCTCTAAAATGACAATTTCCCTCTTTGCAACCGGATCCGGGAACACACGGTATGTTGCATGGGCAAAGTCACCACCTGGTTTTAAATAATAATAATGATATTTCATATTCTAATTTCCAATTTTAATATTTCCGAGCATATATTTCTGGTAATTTACAATAAGACAGAGAGGATATTATAAAAAGCATATTTATTTTCCGAACAACGCTTCTGCACTGGGTGTTCTAACTGCGTACACAAATCACTATGGAAACTGCATATATTATCAATAAAAAATTTAATAAACATGGATGAAAACTATTCGAATATGGATTAATAATTATATAAATATTAAATAAATGTGTTGTAAAACATACAGTAATTTCTCACAAAACGCGGTCCTAGAATTGTATACCTGGCTACAGGTATAATTTTACGTCGCGTAATGCAAACTAAAGTTTGGACAGTGCTATAAATAGCTCAACCAGCTTCTACACGACCGCGGCAATGAGAGAATCATAGATAAGTACTGGAGAGAATATTGCTATAGCGCCATCTTTTTAAAAATATCCGAAGATATAAGGGGTCATTATCTGATATAACATTATAGAAACCTGCATTTATATGCGAACAGCTCCTTTCTGACTTTTTGCGAACATGAACCTTATTGACATTTGTAAAAAAATCCATTGTATTTTGCTTTTTTTTATTAAATAAGTACATTCGTCACATAAGGATTATAAAATATAAAAGTAGACATACAGCGCTAGGGCATGCTAACAATTATATCATAGAAAATACTTTATTGTTATATTAAATTATATACGGCAATAACCAATTATAATTTGATATAGAGTCGTACTTTGTGGAGTCGATTTCTCCTAATTATTTAATTAAATTGCTACAAAAGTTTATGAATATCCTAGAACAAAGTGTTTTTATTAACTTGCCACATTTGCAACTCATTCTTAGTCATACTTTTCGAGAAAAGTAAAAAATAATGGCACAATAAACTCCATAAGAAAAGCATATGCGAAATCGCCCCCTTAAGAAGAAAAACAAATTCATGATGATAATGATGCAGCAATATTGGTAGCTTTGAATTCGGTAAGAAATTAGACAAAAAACGCGCAGGGAAATTTAAAAAGATTTAAACATAAGTTATTTGCAAAAAGTTTTATCTGATGTAAAATGTCATCTATATAAAGCAATAAAAGTACATATGCTTGAGGAAAGAGATTATGCCCTTCGTCTAGAATTGTGTCTGTCTATAGGAGAATTAATTATGGACGAAAGATATTTTTATAGAATTCTGTTTTGGGAGGAATCAACATTAACCACGAATGGAGTTGTTAGTTCTCAAAATAATAGTAGTAAGTGTACAGGCCTTACAAAAACTGCACTTTCAATAAGGTCTTGCGCATAGTGCAATTCGTATAGAAAGTGACCATAATGATTCGAATACATATGATAATGAAATGTTCACTGGACTCATCTTCCTAATTTCCAGTGAATATATATATATATATATATATATATATATATATATATATATATATATATATATAGATATATATATATATATATATATATCCAGATTCGCATAGCACTCGCGTAAATATATATATATATATATATATATATATATATATATATATATATAATAATATTCTTTCATTATTATGATAGAAAGAAGGAATGTGATATTCATTCGTAGCCGAAGCTACTAATTCGTCCACAAAACAATTTATTTTCCTTTTTTTGTTTATGGTATTTTCGTGTTGCTCGTGTTTATTTTTTCCAAATACAAACAGACATATTAACAATTATTTATATATTAATTTTTTTCGCGTTTAGAATGGTTACTTTGTGAAACTACTTCCACAAAAGCACGCTTTAAAACAATTTATCGCTCTTAAAGGTAGTTCAGGCCCGAGGGCGCGGTTTCTATTTATGTATTAGTTCCGTGATTATTCACTTGTTGAATAATGTCTCTGTCCATATTCGGCGCTCTTAAAGAGAACGGTGCGTATTTCTTATACGCATTTCGCCTATGCTATTACATGTGCATCACAAGTTGCCTAAATTCAAAAACACCGACCTTAAGATATTTGAAATATGTAAATATCCGACACAATGTGTTTGGGTGCTATAAATAATGTTTGGCAAAAAGTGGAACGTGACATTTGGTCCGTTTTATAAATTTCCTTTTATATTTGTTTATTCGTAAATATATATTTTATATAACAAATCATTCTTAAATCGCAATCAACTGCCAGCGTAATTACTGATAACAAGTCCAATTAACTGGAAGGAGTTGCATGACATGTTTACTATTCTAGTCTATGTATTAGGTTAGGAGCTGTTGAAAAGTCGGTGACAGAAGTTGATAAACTGGGTAGGTAGGTATATAAACCACAGGTAAGAATTATATATTTAAAACGGTAGTCTCAACTTGCATAGATATTGTTTACTTGGCATTTAATTTATTAGATACTTTTTATTTATACTCTATATTTGTCGCTAATAACATTGTATAAATAACTTATAAAATTGTGTTTTATTAAAATGAAATTTTTATTATTGTTGATATTATGAATTCCGTTCGGCCTCGACAATGGCGTAGGAGATATGAATTCATTATTCCAATGAACACTTAAATGGGTCTTGGGGGGTCGGTTCTACCACCACCGAAGGTCCTGGCTGGAATAGGACAACAGCAGTAGCACCAACTATGTTGAATGGACTTTTCGGTTAATACTGGTTGGCTATGATAGCTTCTGCGGAAGAACCTCAGCTCAAACTAAAGAGTTGTCAATTTAAAGTATTTTAATAGACAGACAATTTTTAGAAAGCAGGAAAAACACGATGAACATGGTTTATGAAAAAGGGTCTTCAAACAAAAAACTCAAGAAGGTTGTACTATATATGTTATCGATAAAAGATAGTTGTGGAGATATTCATCTAAACGATGAAATTGCCTTGAATCCTCTGTGTATGATATATCGTTACTAGTCTCACGTAGACGCTATAATTCCTAGAATTTTAATATTCTCCTCAAACTCGGTTAGTGCGTGCGCATCGCCCGTACATTTAAAAAGACGAGTGAACGATCGACCTCCTCATTTCGTGACCTCTTAATTCTCAACTTATCCACGTAAATTAGGTGCTATAAAAAGTAAATATTAAGTAGCAAAGCCTAGGATAATTCATCAATCATTGCTGATATCTCACATGCTGTTTAAATTGCATTCCTTCATTTAGATGTATTATCACCGAAATTATATCATTCCTGCAACAGTGCATTTTCAAGAAATTCGCAGTTGCAGGTGCTGCGCATGCCTGATTGCAGGGGAATAGGAAAATTCTAGGAATTATAGAATTCGGATGAAATCCCCACAACTATCCTGTTTAATGACCTATGCATGACTGGGAATATGTTCAGTCTTATTTCTATGTTGCTGAGTGATATTACAGTTTCCATAGTTATTAGAGTATTTTAGAGTTTTAGTAAAAGTAAGTTTTTATTTTATTTAATATATTCTTTGTATTTTTATACTTAGTATCTTCTTAGATATTAGTATTTAGAATCTTCTGAGTTTATTTTTATTACAATCCTTATTTAAAACGAATATTACCACATACAAAAATAGAATAAAGCACCTTCTTACTTCGCGACATATTATGAGGAACATTTTGCGCATGAAACAACACCTACACAATGAAGAGGCCAAATTATTACGTAATCGGCAATTAGAAATTATTTATAATCGTCGTATTTTGAATGCTAGTCGGCCAAATTTCAGACAGCCTGCTATTAGCGAACGTAGGTTACAAATTTTATATTATATATACAATTCATCATATAAAAATCACTGATCGCGGATATCATTCCGTGAAAGTCAATTTCACGTTTGCATTAATTTATTCGGCCAAGTAATTATGGCGTTAATTGACTTTTTGGGAAGGGGTAACGGGTGGGCGGTTATGTTGGTGGTATCTAAAATTTTAAGTTCAGTTGTATTTATTATTGAATAGGTTGAGAAAAAAGGAGGGGTAAGTTTGTTTAACATTTTAAGTTAAGTTGTATTTATTATTGGGTATGTCGAAAAGGGGGGGGGGGGGGGAGAGAGAGTTTGGGGAGGTCTGAATTTAGATAAAGTCGACAACGTAGATAAAGGAATAAATTTAAATCATTCTGCAATCAACTGTTAATGGTATCAAAACAACAATAGTGTTATCGTGTCTGCAATTGAGTAGTAGTAATAGTTCAATTTTTAATATTTTCATTCGGTTTTTAAAAATTAATTAAATTTTTATTTAGTTTACGTTATCGGGTCTGTAATAGTTTAATTTGCATATTTTCATTCGGTTTTTGATTAATTAATTATTATTTAGTTTACATATTTTTATCGTTGAATTGGTTATTTAGTTTTGATATTTATTAATATATTTGATATATTTCTTTGTGCATCATTTCCTTCAATCTTGGTGAGTATTATCTACATATTCGTAAATTTATCTGGAGTGAACACCCAACTTTTGGGACATTAAGCAGAATTTAAAATATACATAACATTAAATTTATTCTGAAAATTTTAAGTTTCTTCTTTTTTATAGGATCATTTTAAGATATACTAATTCAACTATAAAACCAAATAATAATTTGAAAAGAAAAACTTTATAGCATTACCAATTTTTCGTATTATTCATATTTTATACATATTTAATTTCATATTTAACAACCACTTGAACAGGTTAAATCAATTAATTATCCTTACAACATATATTAGTAAAAATACTGTCAAATAGATGTTTGTTGCGCACAACTATATAAATATGAATAATTGCTGTATTTATTATTATTACAATTTGATAACGGGTAGTTCTGACTTGTGTTACTATATGTGGGTGTGGACACCAGATACTTGATATATTATTCAAAAACGTACCCGTGTCCTCCTATGTATCTTGTGATTATATGTTTCAGTAACGTTGCCACTACCTACACTAAACATGGGGCGCAAAGTGTATCCCTGTTTATTTTGTGATCGTCAGGTGACGCATCTACCTCGACACCTTACACGCTGCCACAAGGATGAACCCAGGGTGATTGAGGCAACTGATCCCGCCAAACGATCGTAAATATTGTGTATTAATTAACCCGTAGTTCCAAACGAACATATCGTTTTACAGGCAAGCGTTAGCTGCTTTGAGGGCGGACTCATACATAAGTTCAATCTTATAAATAAGGAGGGCGACAGAATTGCCAAAAGGCAATCTGTCGGTACGAAATTGCCATGTATGTAAGGAATATATACGGGATACATATTTAAGGCGGCATATCGAGCGGTTGCACGCCGGTGAAAGGTATATTAAACATACAGTTTTGATGATTAACGTGATTGTAATTATTTTAGAGTGATGTACCGCCGCTTAAACACAGAATCGGCTGTCGCATTGCAATTCCGGACGAGGCAACTTTGTTGTTGAAAACAAAAGTCTTTTCTAAAATGCAGGATGACGATATTACAGGTATAGCTCAACGGGATGCTCTCATATGCATATATAGGAGCAAGTTGATCCACAAACACGCCAACTTGCCTCATCTTCATGGGTTCGTGTCTACGAAGATGAGGGAGTTGGCGAACCTGCTAAAACACGCGAGAGCCATTAACAATGACATTAAAACGTTGGAAGACCTATTAAAACCTCGTCACTATGACTTAATAGTGGATGCATCACGTATAATGGCCGGGATGAACCCAGAAACAGGAGTTTATAGAAACCCTTCGTTAGCCAAAAGTACAGGCCACAACTTGGCGAAGGTACTGGCCTGTGCCAAGGTAAGTGATTCAATGTATTCTATTTTTCAGAACTATAAAATCTTAAATTCGTAGTCACGTTTAATAAAGCATCAGGAATCAGAAATGCCCATCTTGCGTCTGATTGGTTTATTCCAAGATGATTGGACAGACGATATATCCCGAGGTGCACTGGGAACTTTAAGTGACCGTAAGTTTGTTACATTATTAATGCATTGATTAGTGTTTATAATACCGGACTAGTTTTAAGTCGCCATGCATAATTACTATTTTATCCTAACTGATCTTACAGGGAAATTCGATAAGGACCTTACTTTGCCACAAAAAAGTGAAATAGATCAACCTTCTCCTCTAAATTGTACGCCAGTACACTAGATGCGATTTTAGCATATTTAATTATATATAATCGCCGGCGAGCTGGGGAGGTAGAGAGGATGCGTGTAGTAGAATTCAAAAATGCTACCATTATAGAACCTGGCACTGACGAATATAATGATATGAGTCCGAGGGAGAGGGCATCATCACAAAGATTTTATCATGTGATGATTCGGGGAAAGCAGGGGAAAAAAGTAGGCTTACTAATATTTAAGAAACACCAAGAGGTATTAAGCTACTTATTACAAAGGGTTGTCCGGTCACTTACAACAATTACACCGGACAACCCCTTGGTATTTGCTACCGCTGGTGAGGGCTCAAGGAAGGCTGGAGTACTTTTGGAGAGGTACGCAGAGGAGGCTGGAATCCGAAAGGATATAATGAAAAGTACTCTACTGAGGAAGCATTGGCAACATCTTCACAGTCAAAAAATATATCTGAGATGGATGTGCCGACACTCTGTTCCTGGATGAGCCATGACAAGGAAATCCATAGAGTACACTACCGGCAGCCCGATAGGGCTATCCACATGGGGCAGTTGGCGCTGACCCATTTAGATTTGTCGCAACCAGGACCCTCGGGGCTGCACCAAGTGTCCGTGCCGCAGGATCCGTCCCAGCCAGGACCTTCAGGGCTGCAGCAGACGCCCTTTTTGCCGGATCCGTCCCAGCCAGGACCATCAGGGGTGCAAACTGCCGGTAGAGGCGATTTAGGGTCCCGACACTCATGTAAGTATAGTATTGTTTATATACGAGCAAAGCGCAGCGTCCTTCATTGCATCGTAAGTAACAAACTTTAGAAACTACAAGTTTATGTATTTTCATGGTAAGTTGTCAGCAACAAAGGAGCATATAAATCAAAGTTAGTTAACATATATCTTAAATTCCAACTAAATAATATGATTTGTATAGTTAGATTAGGGATTGTTTTGCTATTTTGTCGTTCGTTCCAAGCAAGTTGAGAGTATCATTTTTATTTAATACGTACAATTATGGTTTATAGCAGACTCCGACTCCGACAGCGAGGATAGTTTAATTGAACCACCTAAATGTAAGTAACAAATACTGCTATTACAGTCTAATATTTGAACAATTTGCTCCTTGTGTGATAATGGTTTTAGTCAAGTTACATTTATATTAGACAATCTAACGTGTCTTATTTTAAGCAATTGTAGCTTAACAAAATCATTATTATTCAAGCTTATATTACCATTTTGTTAATTTGATTCTTATCCGCATATTGGTTTAAAAAGGTTATACTACAAGAAAAACCAAAATAAAACGCACTACCTGGTCTTCAGAGGAAACTTTAGCTGTGGCGGATTACTTCGCAGACGAAATTAGGAATGGTGTCATCCCGAAGAAGATAAAGGCTGTGCAGTGCCTGAATTTATATCCTTGTTTGGCGGGGAGGACGTGGGTCACCATTAAGGCCCACGTTAATAATTTAATTAAAAAAAAAAGTAGAATCCAGAGTATTTTGTGTATTTTTTTAATGATAAATAGCAGAAAAACAGCATTAATTTAATTTCATTGTAACCAAGTAGGTTCATTTGATTCCAGACAAGTTTTCTTTAATAAAACATCGCGCCTTTATCTTGAAGCGGCACGCGCATTTCGGCCTACTGCGCCATCCCTACTCATCATCGCCGGTAGTATTGCCGCAACCGGTCGTCGAAAAATCGGAACGCTTCTCCACCGTTAGCGCTCCGGGCGCCACATCGGGGGAGATTATCTATATTAATATATATATATATATATATATATATATATATATATATATATATATATATATATCTATATATATATATATATATATATATATATCTATATATATATATATATATATATATATATATATATATATATCGGGGCGAGTGTATAGTATATACAGGGCGTTGTATTAATTAGATGTATCAAATATCTTGATGTTTTATTACTAATAACAATTAGTATGGTCAGGTACTTGGTCCGGTAAATCCAGGGCATGCTCTTTGGAGGATATTATTAGATACACATTAAATAATAAGTCCTTTGCCACAATCAACTAACACATTTTATTAACAACTGAGTAACTAACTTAAAGCACTGATTATACAATAACTAATAATTATCTTGAGAAAGCAGTCCCGGCCAACGCCAACGCTCGGTATTTCCATACCGACGCGCTATGTCAACTGATTCTGCTCAGACCCCTCATCGAGGGTAAGATCTGAAGTCGCACACATTCCTTAAAATCGGCCTTCCTGATTGGCTTCACGACTAATCAGACGCTGCGCAATGCACCCTTGTGCTATCGTTATGGCCTGAAAACGATTATTATAATCAAGCGCCGACATATATATATATATATATATATATATATATATATATATATATATATATATATATATTGCTATTATAGTTTGTAACTTGCAATGTTTGTAAATAGGCCGTATCTTCTCAACGTCGTCGATCCAATCTTTCAGAGCAGAATCCTTTGGATCGAAAAGCGGAATATTTACGCTGCTAGGTGTAGAAGTCGATGGAAGCATATTCTGCGAAAGGGCAGTCCACATCATCATAAATTGTGCCATTGAATTCTGATCAGGCATTGAGAAACTTGCAGATGGTTGCGACTCATCATTCAATGTCGCTTCATTCCTTTGTTTAGCGTCCATGTTGGAAAGGGTGTGCCAGGGCGTTTTCCTTTGTCTTCTTAGTTAGAAAACAAGTTAGAAACTTGGACACGCAGACCGAATCCCACTTCTGATGTAAGAATACCGACACTTTTGAATAATTCAGCACAAACAACAACCGTTTACTAAAGTGAACTATAATAACAATACAAGTAGCTTAACAATACACAGTGGCTAAAGTAGCTTATGCGTGAACACCAGGCGAAGGCTCGTCGGTAAGTGGTGTGTCCTCTGGAAAAGGGGTGTCACACCAGCCGTACAGACTCTGCTTGTGGGTCGTACTACCGCCATCTATGGGCGACTTCCAAGAGGTCGTCAGGAACTGCCATTTGGGTAGCTGGATATTACAATACACAGTGGCTAAAGTAGCTTATGCGTAAACACCAGGCGAAGGCTCGTCGGTAAGTGGTGTGTCCTCTGGAAAAGGGGTGTCACACCAGCCGTACAGACTCCGCTTGTGGGTTCTACTACCGCCATCTATGGGCGACTTCCAAGAGGTCGTCAGGAACTGCCATTTGGGTAGCTGGATCTTACAATACTCTGTGGTGAGAGCGAAGCTGTCATTGCGTCATGCAGTTGGCAATGACAATGCAGGTTGTATGGCACGTTGATGCCTGTTATCTCCCGCTGAGGGGCATGCCGGTCGAGATCATTCAAATCTGTAAAATCTAAACGCGGCAGTTTGTTCTTGTGTTTGAATAAGAATACAACATTAAAACGTAAGTTGTTAAATATTGTATTATTAAAAAAAAAGACCTTCATTGTCATTTCCCTCACTGCCCTTCCACATCACAAACCACAACAAAAATATACAAAAATAAAAATACAAATATAAATAAAAGTAATACTCCGCAAAAAATTACAAATAACGCTCATCTATCACGGCTCCCTGTTCCCTCGCCACTTTCCTCTCCCACGTCAGCCTCCTGCAGATTTTCACGCCTTCACACATACTCAGACGATTCGTCTCCTGCAACAGCTCTGCTCTCGGTGTTGACCTTTCGAGACCTAGCAGACTCTTCAGGAGCAAACCTTGCTCGCTCTCTCTCTATCACATCCCACACACGCAATCCCCACACTTCCACTCCTTAAAACAGGATAGGTTTTACACACGCATCCCAGATCCTGCACGCCATTACGAGGTTACCGCCCCACAACCTCTCCCATTTCCTTCTCGCTATCCCCTAAGCCATTCTCGCTTTCGTTTGCATACATTCCACATGCACCCTAAATCCTCCTCCACGGTCAAACCAAAAGCCCAAATATTTAAAGACATTCACTCTCTCAAACATCCTTCCCTTCCATTTCAGCTCGTCCACTCTACCCCTTCTACCCCTATTCCTAAACATCATCCATTTGGTTTTCTTCACATTCACCACTAGCCCTCTCCTATCCAGGTACCTTCCCATTCTTTCCAACATCTGTTGCATCTCTTCCACTCTCTTGGCTACTAATTCTATCTCATCCGCGTATGCCAACATCCACAACTTGGTTCTCCCCATCACCCCCTTATTTAGCTTATTGTATTATTATACCATGACAATTATTTCACTGTACTACAAGATTATTTTTGTTCTCTTATAGCCAAATTGCTTTGCAATAACACTCCTAATGTTAATAAAAATTAATGATTTTCTGAATGACATCTTTATTTATTCTGAATATACCGATAGCCGTTAGGGAATGTAGTTGGTTCAACATGACAGTGCTCTAGCCCATTAAGGGAATCAGGTTAGAAACCTTTTAAATATATACTTCAATGGTAGGAGTATTGGAAGAGGACACCTGACCTAAAGCCCTTTTTTTTCGGGTTAACTAAGTAGTAGTGCTAGGCGGGTATGGGACCACTTTTTCAACTTGGATGGAGGGTGAGTTCGACCTGTTCAAAAACTTGATGTATAAAACGGATTTGGAACAAGTTAAACAGATTGAAGAGGATTTTGAACAGGTTGAACTGGTTTTTGAACAGGTCGAGCTCACTCTTCTCCTTAGAAAAATCTGAGTTCAACAAGTGATCCCATACCCGTCTACCATTTTATTAATTATTTATTTCATGCATGTTGTTCGTTAAGAACTAATTTAACATTTAACATTCTCCTTAACATAAGACTGATGTGAAATTAATTAAAATTGTAAACAAAGCTTAACAATACACAGTGGCTAAAGTAGCTTATGCGTGAACACCAGGCGAAGGCTCGTCGGTAAGTGGTGTGTCCTCTGGAAAAGGGGTGTCACACCAGCCGTACAGACTCTGCTTGTGGGTCGTACTACCGCCATCTATGGGCGACTTCCAAGAGGTCGTCAGGAACTGCCATTTGGGTAGCTGGATATTACAATACACAGTGGCTAAAGTAGCTTATGCGTAAACACCAGGCGAAGGCTCGTCGGTAAGTGGTGTGTCCTCTGGAAAAGGGGTGTCACACCAGCCGTACAGACTCCGCTTGTGGGTTCTACTACCGCCATCTATGGGCGACTTCCAAGAGGTCGTCAGGAACTGCCATTTGGGTAGCTGGATCTTACAATACTCTGTGGTGAGAGCGAAGCTGTCATTGCGTCATGCAGTTGGCAATGACAATGCAGGTTGTATGGCACGTTGATGCCTGTTATCTCCCGCTGAGGGGCATGCCGGTCGAGATCATTCAAATCTGTAAAATCTAAACGCGGCAGTTTGTTCTTGTGTTTGAATAAGAATACAACATTAAAACGTAAGTTGTTAAATATTGTATTATTAAAAAAAAAGACCTTCATTGTCATTTCCCTCACTGCCCTTCCACATCACAAACCACAACAAAAATATACAAAAATAAAAATACAAATATAAATAAAAGTAATACTCCGCAAAAAATTACAAATAACGCTCATCTATCACGGCTCCCTGTTCCCTCGCCACTTTCCTCTCCCACGTCAGCCTTTTTTTTCGGGTTAACTAAGTAGTAGTGCTAGGCGGGTATGGGACCACTTTTTCAACTTGGATGGAGGGTGAGTTCGACCTGTTCAAAAACTTGATGTATAAAACGGATTTGGAACAAGTTAAACAGATTGAAGAGGATTTTGAACAGGTTGAACTGGTTTTTGAACAGGTCGAGCTCACTCTTCTCCTTAGAAAAATCTGAGTTCAACAAGTGATCCCATACCCGTCTACCATTTTATTAATTATTTATTTCATGCATGTTGTTCGTTAAGAACTAATTTAACATTTAACATTCTCCTTAACATAAGACTGATGTGAAATTAATTAAAATTGTAAACAAACAGAAATGTATGCCTTTGGCGGTTGACAATGAAAACACGCACATCACATGAAGTCATATCTCTCACGCTTCTGCCGTGTCAAGATATATTTACGACGGCCACAAAATATGCTACATATGGAAACAAAGCATGTTGATAGTTCGGGTTTCGACCGACAGATGCGAACAGGCAGAAACATCTTTTTAGTCAATGATTAAACATTATAGTTGTATATTTATATAATCTACGTAAATAAAGGTTGATAAATATTGTATTATTATACCGTGACAATTTCCATTGTACTACAGGATAATCGGATGTTGATATGGGGCGAAAAGAACTTAACCTAATAAAAGTTACAAATTGATTAGTGTATAATTACTAATGTGTAAGAAAAATCCTAATTTATTATACCTGCCTATTTCCAGGTCTAGATGGTATTATATTGTGAAGACGTCTACTTTGTAATAGTTTCTTTTCAAGAATAAATATTTTACTTTGTTTTTATTACAGTTTAGTTGCATAATTACATCCTAAAATCCCAACCATAAAATTTTATTAAGAGGGGGATAAGCGTGCGCTTTATAAAAAAATTGAGATACATGACCTAACTACGATAATAAACCACCCATTGCTATTTCGTTTTTTGTATCCTTTTGTTAAGAAATAAAACATTAAACAATAAAAGTAAGAGTGCAAAATGGTTCCGCTATTTTGATATTTATTATAGGTTTTCTGAGAACAAGTAAAAATACATGCCGCAGATTAACAAAAATAGTGTTATTCACATAATATAAACTCCTTTCGGGAAGTAAAACTAAAATAAAATTTGATGGGGTTCTACATCAAATTAAAGATAATTTACTGCAGATTGAGGATTTAAAGAGTATTCAACTTATACATCGCTAGCAGAAAATATTCTAATATAATGTTCCATATGCGTTTTCGGGTAGTAAAAAACCGATAATTTTACATCAAATTAAAGATAATTTACTGCTGGTTGGGATAAAAATGGAATTTCTTTTGGGAGAAATTGTTCATAGTCCGTTATGAAATAAAAACTATAACAAAACATACCGCGGCATTGATTTTAAATTTTAATTGAATAGTAATACTACGTGGCATACGGGCCTTTGATCAATAGCCGTAATACATATTGATTCTCTCTCTTTCTATAACACTCCAAGTATTGAAGAGTTTTATAATAAAATAAAAATAAATTACTGCAGATTGTGGATACAAAGAGTATAAAATTGTTCAATAAATATTAGAAAATGCTCTGAACACAAACAGAGAGTTGGAGAATTGAAGAGTAAAACATCAATCAATACAACAAATTAAAAATAATTTACTCCCGATTGTGTATTTAAAGACTATTCTGCCTTGAACCTAGAGTTTGTTTTTGATAAAGGATCAATAATGCTCTCACTGAATTGGGTTGTAATAAAGATAACACAACATTCTATATTGGCGATTATAAAATATATACTTGTTATGAGGTTCTGCATTTTTTATTCTTAGGAACAATTTTTTGAATCCAAAATTACAAATTATATTAGAGGATAAAGAAGTCAAATAGGGCAATTTGGAACAAAACTATAAAATTAACGCATTATCGGTTCTTTCTAGGTCAATGCTATAATTAACAGACAAGCACATTTGACAAAATGCGGGTAAAATATGCTTCACAAGTATTTAGCCACTCCGTTTATTCAGGCGTATTAACAGCGTTAGAAATTAAACACAACAATAGTGAAAAAGCTCCAAATACAGCCAATTCCAAAAATGAATACATGATATATTTGATTGCCTTAATAGCGGACAGTAAACAAGAGTAACCCCTATAAATCAGCCTTATCTGTTCTTAAAGTAACACCTCAACAGACATTAGAGCATGGACTTATATTTTCAGGACATAACATGTTTTTGAAAATGAAAGGGACTGGAAAACATCTATTGTTGGACGGCTTTCAGCATACCATCTAATGGGTGCTAATGCTGTGGAATGTTTTCGATATTTTTTTATTAATATTCAATATTGATTATCAGGATCCTATTGAAAATTATTTCTCAGGTGTTCGTAATTGAGGTACACTCAGATGGATATATACACATTGTTATAGAGACAATGACGAATTTATTCAATTTTAAGAAGAAGTTATTAACACTACAAGTGCACTTACACAAAACTGTTTCTCTACTGATAATGCAATAAACATAAACAGCTTGCATACTTTCAACACCTTGGACAATCCTACATTAATTACGTCAAATCAAACATGCTCACAATTTCAAAGCCTAATTCATGATAAAAAACATAGCGAAAATCCATGCTTTAAAGACCTATATATCCACTTATACTTTAATATATTATTTATAATTCTGCTTATCGATGTACATTGCAGATTAACCAAGAGATGGTTACAGTGGAATATTTTAATAAATATAAAGTATAAACTGAATAAACGAATAATGACTTTACTAGGTGCAGTTCCCGTCGTCCGACAGGGTATGATGCATACATTTTCAAATGAAAACTATTTAAGGGTCGGGTTGTGACGTTCATATCTACAATTCACCTCTACGCAAAAACAATTCAATATATTTCAATAAAATAAAAGGCTTTGTATTCAGCAATAAATTAGGCGTGTCGTCTGATATAGTTGGTTTAACAAACACAAATATTTCAATTAATTTAATGTGTAATTATAATAAATTGAAATTATTTTGTAATATATATATATATATATATATATATATATATATATATCATGGACAAAAGTTGTTGTATTATGAGAATTCTTGGCCCTGAGGAAGATTGCGATTTATTGCTGTTATTTGAAATTGGCGCCACACATTAATAGCGCATTTAGTGCAGCCATTGTCTCGTAGGTGGCTACTGTCGGAATCACAGTTAAATATTCAGAATTATGTATTAGAATATAATATATATAAGCACATATAATATTAAAAATAACTGGTGAGCTTATTAGTTTTTATATTTCTCATCTAATAAGCAGAATACGAAATATAGAAAATATTAAACGTCCGTCAATGCCCGACAGTCACGCTAGTCACGTGACAACTGTGATCAGCTGTTTACGTTTATTTTCAATACAATACATGATTTGTTTGGAATTATACTATATTGAAAGATCGCACACATTTAACTTTTGGAGTATTTCCAGTATTAGCGTTCTAATTACGATAGCAGAAATGTTTGAGAAGAGGTTTTAGGTAAGAATATGTAAGACTTTTGGCTTTCAATTAATAAATGACAAGACAGAAAACATTTTACAAGTCTTTACATATAATTTGTTTAGAACATTATGTCGTGATTTGTGACATGTTATCTCAAACAAGAATGACTAATATGTATTTATGTTTATGTGAGAGCTAACTTTTGATGATAGGAATGTATCATTTTGTTTTCAATTATTATTATCAATATTTTTATTTGTTCTCAAAGATTAACATGTTTTTTTTAATGCAAAAATGTAATAATACTCAATTATATGGTAGGATTTCAATAAAACTTTTAAAGTTGCATTCCAAATGTGTTTTACTTATATCACTATACCTTAATAAATAAAATACAATCATTAGTTTTCCTAACAATTAAGTATTTCCATTTTCGGGACTGATTTAGTTTGGGGTCTCTAATATCCCACCACACATGTTCTCATGCAAAAATGTAACCACGCCGTTGCTGGGTTCATATTGTGTGCTATTGTCGACACCAGGAATGTCATTAGAGATATGATGGCTGTGAAACTGTGTGAAATTGATTTGAAATGTTTGTGGTTGAAGCCAAAACTGATTGCTGTCAATTAAAATGTAAGTTAGATGTTGAATTTTTTATTATATGGATAGTTGTACATTGTTCATAGGTTGTAAAGTTTGCCATATTACTTCATTTATATTTTTAGCTGACATTACATGCATACAACATGGTATTCACATGTATTGATCCTAGTTTTTTGTAAATCAATTTCAAGTGTTCCAGTAACATGTCTTCAAATGTAAAGACATAATTTTCATATAATATTTAACTACATTTAGTATACAGGCTGATTCTTGCTGCATTCACATGAATTACTGGTGTTGATAACGAATATATTACGTGATACATATCATAATTTTAATGTTTACTTTAGAGGCGCCGTCCGTCTCAAACTGAGCGAGAGTTCAAACCCCGTTAAGGGCCGAATTTCGTTAATCACCTTTCACAATATTTCAGAGGGTACTCCTCTGAGCTTCTCCCTTTACCAGGGTAAAAGCCCTCGAACTGATAGCTATAAAGATGGTTTTTTATTTTCCATTATTTTTCATTATTTGCGCGAATACTATTCAATTTTTTTATACACTCCTTATTTTTCAAAATTTGCTTATACCTTATAGCTATTCTGGATATTCTCAACAAAAAACACACTTGATCTGAATTGAGTGTATATTTTTGAAAACAATATATATATATATATATATATATATATATATATATATATATATATAATCATAACAATACCTGCCTTATATAGTCAGGCAGTGCTGTATTCGAAAAGTAAAATGCAATTAACATTTACGCACAAATTTATAATAAATAAAAATAAGTTAGATATTAGCCACATCCAATACTTAATTTGAAAATATCTTGTAGTATTTATGAAAACGCAGAGGGAAAATGTATCGTATCGTATGTAGACGGACAGGCATTTTCCAAGGAGCCTAATAAAAGGGATTCTCACATAAACCGGACTTCAGTTCGATTTGGTTATTATTTCACTTCATTTTCAATCTCTCTTTTATTTTATTTGTTTAGTTATATAATACTTGCTTTTAAGTAGTGGTAAGTAATAAATAAATGCAGTTAATAGATATTTCTATTTGTTACAGCTATCATGTATCATGTTGTGAAAGAATTCCTCATCAACTTCGTCAAATATTTGAGTGACGCAAATATTATTTAAATTTTTATGCATATAATTTGGAAAATTGCTCAGTAGGGAGCCCACCTACTGTTAGCTAATGAATTCCTGTTCATTTTGAGTAAATTTGCCTATAGATACAGTTAATTTCAATAGATACAGTTGATATCAATATAGGGTCGCCTATGACGGACGCCAGAGGAGAAGCAGTCCTAGAACTAGCTGCTGCACTGAATCTATCAGTCTGCAATGCGCGGGGGATGCCGACCTTCGAGAGAAGAGACTCGATTTCCTTCATTCATATAACTCTAGCGTCGACGCAGTTGATGGGGAGAGTGCGGGGCTGGAGAGTACTAGCGGAAGAAACGCTGAGCGACCACCGGTACATCGAGTACACCATACACTCCAACAACGTGGTCGCGCAAATAACCCCCCCCCCCCCCCCGTCAGTACACGACGCACGACCCAGACACGAGGAGATGGGTACTGAACGGGATGGATGTGGAGCTCTTGCGAGCCACACTCGAGAGGACTCTATCCCAGGAAACTGACAACCCAGATGAGATGGCAGAGGACCTGAATAGACACCTGCAGGAGGCGTGCCAGACTGCGGTCTCGTCCAAGAAAGCCGTGACGCGAAGACCTACGGCATACTGGTGGTGCCCGGAGGTCGCCGATGCCAGAAGAGCAGCAAATAATGCAAGGCGACAGGTCCAACGAGCTAAAGCGTCCGGAGCACCAAAAAACCAGCTTCAAAACCGATACAGAGCACAGCGGAAAGTGTACAGGCGGGCTATCGAGAGAAGTCAGAAGGCCTGCTGGCAAAAACTGTGTAGGGAGGTCGAGGAAGACCCATGGGGCCTCCCATACAAACTAGTTTTAAAAAATATCGGCACCCGCCCGCCTGGTCCTGGAGGTGCAAACGCTGTGATAGCTTCCCTATTCCCACCAGGAGCAGCCATGGGCCAAAAACCGCAACCTGGGACCGAGGAGGCCCCCATAGAGCTCAACGCATGGGAGGAAGCTGCGGTGTCGGCAGCCATCCACAGACTACCTGGCAGGAAGGCGTCAGGACCTGACGGACTGGCAAACGAAATAATCAAGGTAGCCGCCCCAGCGATAGCGCGACGAATCACTTGGATTGCAAAGAGCTGCCTGGAAAAGGGCAAATTTCCGAAACGACGAAAGACAGCAAGACTAGTTCTCATCCGGAAACCAGGGAAGCCCCTCAATGAACCGTCTGCCTACCGCCCGCTATGTCTGCTGGACGGAGTGGCAAAAACGCTGGAGCGACTGATTGCGGACCGCCTTTCTGAAGCTATTGAAGCCGCCGGAGAACTGCACAACCGATAGTATGGCTTCAGAAATGGCAGATCTACCACCGACGCGATCCTGGCGGTCCGCAGTCTGGTGATCGAGGCCAATACGGGCACTTGGAGAAAGAGAAAGCACTGCATAATGGTCACCCTGGACATCGCAAATGCGTTTAATACACTGCCATGGGTGACCATCATGGAAGCACTCAGGAGAAGAGGCATACCACCTGCACTCATCGGGATAGTTAGAGGCTACCTGCAAAACAGGGAGATCACCCAGGATGGAAGGGACGGTCTGATCAGGTACAAGGTGACGGGGAGCGTACACAGGGCTCTGTCCTGGGGCCCCTCTTATGGAATATAGCATATGACGACGCACTACGGACGACGCTCCCCGAGGACACGACAGCCATCGCGTTCGCGGACGACATGGCACTGATCGCCCGCAGACGCGACCTAGACGAGACTATAGCCAGGACAAGGCAAGCGGCGGAGACGATGGCTGCCTGGATGAAGAGGAATGAACTTGGCATTGCTATTGCCAAAGCTGAAGTCGGCCTACGCTCGACTAAGCGATCAGGTGTCCAGACCGTCACCGAGATTAGATTGCTGGGGTCGACATTCCCGCTGAAAAGGCAGATAAAGTACTTGGGAATCGTATTAGAGTCAAACACCAACCATACTGCACAAGTATTGGAAGCGACGAAGAAGGCAGCCCGGACTGAGGTGGCACTAGCAAGGCTTCCGCCTAACATTGGAGACCCGGGTGAAAAAAAGAGGGGGTTACTGGCGACGGTGTCGCGCGCCCAACTATTGTACGCAGCTCCGGCCTGGGGTAATGCAATAAAGACACTGCGAAATGTAACCAGGTTAAGGAGGGCGTTGCGCACCAGCGCTCTTTGGATCACCCGGGGGTATAGGACCACCTCCACGGATACGGTGGAAGTTCAGGCAGCCACGATTCCGGCAGACCTATTGGTGGAAGAGAGGGAAGCTGCATACCGAGGAATCAAAGGGGGAACATCGCCCAAGATAGCGAGAGACGAGGCAAGGAAGCAAGCCATACTCAAGTGGCAAAGACGCTGGGACGAGACACCAAACGCGACATGGACGAAGGGGTTCTTCCCCCAACTAAAACCATTTATTGATAGAAAACACGGAGACACAGACCATTGGCTGACGCAACTACAGGACATGGCGTCTTCCAATCCTATTTATACAGGATTGGGCAGGCGACAAGCGACAGGTGCCGCTACTGTAACATGACCGACGACCCGACCCACACGCTGTATCGCTGCGACAGGTGGTATAATGGTCCAGCCACTTTATGAACAGAACTGGGGGAGGATGAACCCTCCCCCCAGCAAATAGGACGATTAATGCTGGAAAGATCCGAGCACTGGGACGCGGTTGCAAAATTTTCAACTGATGAAACAGAAGCATAATGACGGCCTGCAGACATAAGACATGACAACGGACAAACAAGACAAGGTAGAATACAGGACTGACGTACCTATGATCGGGATAGCATAGGGGGCTTAGGGTACCTTTGTGGCGGGCAAGCCTCCTACGACAGAACGTGAGTTTTTTGGTTTAGCCGGTCGGCGCCACGGCCAGAACGCGGGGTGAATCTGGCACTACCCATGTCTACCACCCAGAATGGGTGGTGACGGGGCATGGGTGTCTTTCGAAGATTCCACCTCACAGGACAAAAAAAGAAAAGTTGATATCAATATAGAATTGACATAAAAATAAACCCAGTGTTGGGGTATACTTATCATATGAAAAATCAGTCAGTTGATAATTATTAGTGTTGCTTATATTTCATTACTGTAAAATTATAGAAATATTCTTGTCATCAAATTTTGTCAAGATTGAATAGTTCAAAATTCAAATATATTACATATCTATTATGCATCAAGAAATTATATTCTGTATGTAATTCATATGAACAATATAGAAAATTTAGTATTATATTTTTGCTAAAATTTAGATAATATTATTCACAGCCTAACAACCAATATATAACCAATTACAATGGAAATTTGCAACTATGCCAATGAGAAAAGTAATTCTTGTTATTGTATATCTTATGATAACTTTGTATTACTTGAAAACTAAATTTATAATTAGTGATGGATACAATAAAATTAATTATATTGATAGTCAATCTAGGGAATTAAAACTATGAAAATAATCGATGGCAATTTTAGCATTTCACATAGTATTTTACAACGTTGCTGCACAAAATTAGTGCAATATCAAATGGTGTGAATATAAGTGGACTTTTAGAGTATGTTTTGTTCACAATATTGTTTGCAATAATGTTCCAATATTTATTTTTAGTTGTTATGCTAGCTAAAAGCTACTACGTATACATCTTCATATGTAAGATTTAGCCAAAATATGCCTATCAGGAAATTACACTGAAAATTCACGTCTATTTTTATAAGTATCACAGATATTCTCCATTACTTTCTTGTTATGTTATGGCCTAGGAACCTTTTTCCTAAACTTTAATTTAGTCACCTATATCCGGATTTAGTTCACATCTTTGAGGTTATATATAACCTACCGTTTTCTTTTTCAATGTTGTATTGTATCAATGTTAAATTGTATTGTAAGTTCTAAATGGTAAAGGAAATAGAGACACTTTATTATTATTTACATAATTGCCAACCTATTAGTAACTAAATGTCACTGTCATCGAGCGAAACATTGCAAATCCCAAAAGCAAATTAATATTATAAATATTATTTACGCCAGACACAGCGTTGCAATTTTATGAAAAAAGTGATTAAGTGGGGTGCAGGATGTCACGTAACCAAAGTAATCTTATAATAGTTACAGTATTCTATAAATAATACTAGTCAAATAAAGGGGGCGTAGTAACACCAGTTTCGTTCAGAAATGCTCATTGTATAACGAATAACGAATAAATAAATGTTTAATATGTAAAAAAATAAACCATTAATTAAAAAAAAATGCTATTCATTCAAATCACTTATACTTGCCGCCATAAATAAATGAACACCCAATATTCAATATAAAATTGATGGCTATTTTAAAATACAGATATAAGTTTTCACGACTCATGCCCGTAATATGCGCTAAAACTATCTATCGAAGAAAACCAAAAGACTAGAATAAAAACGCGACAAAATTGTACGTGCATATGGTATGCGTAAAAAGCCAAATGCATTGGCCAAACTCCTACAAAGCCGTTCAATTAAATAAAACAATATGAACTGCTTCTCGCATATAGAGGCCGCCACGTTGCAGGCTATACGAGCCACAGGGGGAACATACCGTCAGCTTGTATACAATGCCCTAGAAACCCCAGACCACAGAGCATTATAAGAGAGTGTTCAAGTCCATGTTAAAAGTTGGCAACACTTTGCAGCACCGCTCGCAACGCTCCGGCGGCGTCACAGGAACTAATGACGAATATGAGGTTGCCTATGGTTATATTTGTTATAATATTGCATTTGATTTAAAACTATTTGTAAATAATGAATTAGGGAGGAAAACACAATTAAACAAATTTAAGGTTGGAAAATATTTAGATATTATATTTAATATTATTAATATATAGATGATGTGAAGATACATTACTGCTGAAAACACAAACATATATATATATATATATATATATATATATATATATATATATATATATATATATATATATATATATATATCTGTTTGCAACTTCATTCGCATTTAAATACATATAATATTTATAATACAATGAATTGCAGGAATAATATACTCTTTATCAGAAAACCTAATAAAAGAGATTTTCAAAATAATATTTCATCACAGAAATAAAAACTAATTAATATAAATAATAATAAATTATACATAATTCTAAATCACAGAATGATAATAATATTAATTATGAATAAATAACTGATTTAACAGCTGTTGCCTTACTGGATTTCACATTAAGGACCTTAGAAATTTGCTAACTATAATTATGATCTGACTCGATACTAAAAAGTTGTATGCTCTTACATGGTATGGCAGGGCTATCTGAATCTGATTCAATAAATGTTGTAGAAGACTGAGCTATATTATTATTTCCCTCAAAATGTCCATGTAATACTAAATTTTGAGTAGCAGCATTGTCCAAATATCCTATATTAAATAAAGTAGGAGTGGCTAGAAAGCGTAGACGTGTTGTCAAAGTATTAGTGAATGAATTATCATCAAAAAGCATACACAAATAAAAAAGTTACCATCTGCTTGAGCATTACTATTCAAAGCTGAGTTGATAGAATGTAGCCTTATAATGCTCTGTGAATGTAGCCATCGCTTTGTCCTTTCAACATGTCCACTTCTAAAAAACGTTGGCGGATTACATTTAACTCCAGCGATGTAATTAAATGTATTCCTACAATTGGGCACTACACACATACATTTTCTACCTGAATCCATTACGTCTATTGTTGTTTAAACAAGATATAACCAATGATTAATCACATTCACATTCATATTCGCACCAAACTTTTACATATTTAGAATTTTGAATAAACAAGAGCACGTGCACGAGTGAGCTAAAATAAACAATATAACCTAACATTATATTAGCTGTAAGGTGGGTCATCTAAATTCTGGTTAGTTCCCTGTTACGCCGCAGATGGCGGTGCGGCCAAATCTCCAATGCTTTGAACTCACCCTGATTATACCCCAGACGCAAGGGGAAGTCGGCTGAGACTATATGCAACCCGCAAAATTATGGACAATATTACATATTACATATAAGAGATATATGGATTTTTTTTAAATAAATACACACGAATTGAGTATTTTCTTGTCAAGCATCAGGTTGGGAGGTTTAGACTGGACTACAGCGGATATAATTAGTTCATTTTTGAGTTTTATTTTACGCCTAATTTAATATAGAAATTTTGCAATTAAACCGTAATCTCTTTTCCACAGAAAATATACACTAGAATTTGAAATTAAACAAAAAACTGTATTACTTTTGTGTATACCAAAGAACCCTATACGTGCTAATTAAATTAATTATACTAGAAACCTTAATAAAAAAATAAAGGGAATATACTGTGTAAAATACATCAACTTTCTTATTCAGAATAAAAAGTTTTGTTTTCCATTATTTAAAAAAAATTGTGCTATATACATTACTAAGTTATGATAAACAATAAATACACTTTACCTTACGAACTTTAATTTTAAAAAACAATGCAGATACAGTGTTATTTCTGACAGAGATTATAATTTTGATCATTATAATTAAATATCTAAATAATTAATTCGAATATTGTGGGGAAAAAATCATAAAAACTGCATGAAGCTTTGATTCAAATTCGGTAAACGGAGTTGTTTAACATAAACATTCGTTTGTAGATTTCCAACAAATATTATTCAAGACTAAGTTAGATCAGATAATGGCGACAAGCTAAATTTGGTTGTAAACTATACAGTAAATTTTTAAGCCAAATCGTATATTAGATGTAATCAAAAGATACAGACATGTACTTAATAATTACCATTTGATCATCATGAATGTGCTTATCCTCCCTCTGCCTTAGTCTGTGATACGTGTGATTTACTGTTTTTAAAACTTTTTTTGACGTTTTTGACATTTTCTGACATATTTAATATTGTTGAAATTTGTTATACTTTTTTGTACTTTTTTTTACTTTTTTGTTAGTTTTTTTTTCTGGCTTTTTTAGCTTTTTTAATATTTTTGGCTTCTTTTGACATTTTTTACTTTTTGACGTTTTTTTAATTTTCCTTTTTTTTGACTTTTTGACTTTTTTGATATTTCTGATTTATTTTTTACTTTCTTTGAAATTTTTGACACGTGAGTTTTTGACCTTTTTACGTTTTGACATTTTGACTTTTTATCTTTTTGGCATTCTGACATTTTTACATTTTGAAATTTTGACATATTTACATTTAGACATTTTCACATTTTCATATTGCACATTTTCCAAAATTGGTCGCGATCTGTTGTGCCGTTTTCCCACCGTGAGCGTTAAATTGTCCGACACAGCGCCTAATTATGCTCCGCGCGTGGTGTTGATTGTGATTCCTTCGCTGTTAGTAAACCGATTGAGCTCAAATTTTCACTGGATCGTCCTGAATAGTGTCCGCAGATATTTGCCAAATTTGGTCGCAATCTGTTGTGTCGTTTTCCCGGAATTTTGTTCACAGACAGACAGACAGACAGACGACAGACATACATACCACACACAGACATCGCAAAAATCGGGTTTATTTCGACTATTATGGGGATAAAACGTAACGAAAATTGAATTTTTTTTTCCCGGAAAGTTATCGCATATTTCCACAATCTTAGTTTGAAAACGTGAACACGTTTTCGGTAAAACAATACCTTCCTTTACATCAGTGATGTATTCGGAAAGTAAATATCTGGTGTGGGCACCACACGACTTTCCGAATTACATGACCTATTTAATTTTGTATAACATTTTCGACATATTCAAATTTTGGGCTTTTTAAATTTTTTTGACATTTTGACTTTGATGACATTTTTTTAAACATTTTTTGACATTTATTATTTTTTTGAATTTTTTGTAATTTTTTACTTTTATTTACATTTTCGACATTTTTTACTTTTTTTGACATTTTTTACTTTTTTGACTTTTTTGACATTAGACTTTTTTGATTATTTAAAAAAAATACTTTTTTGATTTTTTATAACATTTTTTTGTTTTCTACTTTCTTTGAAATTTTTCACACATGAGATTTTGACATTTTCACGTTTTGACATTTTGACTTTTTATCTTTTTGGCATTCTGACATTTTAACATACTGACACTCTGACATTTTAACATTTTGGCATTCTGACATTTTGAAATTTTGACATATTTACATTTAGGCATTTTCATATTTCACATTTTCAAATGTTCAGAGTTTCACATGATAATGTAATGTAGTCATTAATCTATATTTTCAATACCTTACTACATATAAGATGCGACAATTTTCTCTAATTCCGCGCTTGATTTACGCCACGTCCGCTGACGTCACGCTGACGTCACGTATGTTATTCATTATTTGTAATATGCGCAATAGGAAATTGCTATTATTGAGAAATCTTCTGTTTTGGTGAACCGATCTTGCTCAAATTCTCACAGGATCGCCGAAGCGCGGGCTGTCACCCGATTTCCAAATTTGGTCGCGATCTGTTGTGTCGTTTTCCCACCATGAGCGTTAAATGGTTCGGCACAACGCCTAATTATGCTCCGCGCGTCGTGTTGATTATGATTCCTTCGCTGCTAGTGAACCGATTGTGCTCATTTTCACTGGATCGTTCTGGATGGTGTCCGCAGATATTTGCCAAATTTGGTCGCAATCTGTTATGTCGTTTTCCCGGAATTTTGTTTACAGACAGACAGACAGACAGACAGACAGACAGACAGACAGACAGACAGACAGACAGACTGACTGACTGACTGACTGACTGACTGACTGACTGACTGACTGACTGACTGACTGACTGACTGACTGACTGACTGACTGACTGACTGACTGACTGACTGACTGACTGACTGACTGACTGACTGACTGACTGACTGACTGACTGACTGACTGACTGACTGACTGACTGACTGACTGACTGACTGACTGACTGACTGACTGACAGACATACATACCACACACAGACATCGCAAAAATCGGGTTTATTTCGACTATTTTGGGCATAAAACGCAACCAAAATTGAATTTTTTTTGCTAAATGGTACACGGCAACAATACCTTCCTTCTGGTGTAATTTTTTTACCAAAAAGTTATCGCATATTTCCACAATCTTAGTTTGAAAACGTGAACACGTTTTCGGTAAAACAATACCTTCCTTTATGAATAATATACGTGACGACAGCGTGACGTCAGCGGGCTTGACGTAAATCAAGCGCGGAATTAGCGAAAATTGTCGCATCTTAAATGTAGTAAGATATTGAAAATATACATTAATAATTACATTACATTTTCATGTGAAACTGTGAACATTTGAAAATGTGAAAATGTCTAAATATAAATATGTCAAAATTTCAAAATGTAAAAATGTCAGAATGCCAAAATGTTAAAATGTCAGAATGTCAATATGTTAAAATGTCAGAATGCCAAAAAGATAAAAAGTCAAAATGTCAAAACGTAAAAATGTCTAAATCTCACGTGTCAAAAATTTCAAAGAGACTAAAAAATAAATCAGAAATGTCAAGAATGTCAAAAAAGTCCAAAAATGTCAAAAATAAATTTAAAATGTCAAAAAACGTCAAAAAGTCAACAAAGTAAAAAATGTCAAAAGCCAAAAAAGCCAAAAAAACTAACAAAAAAGTCAAAAAGGTACAAAAAAATATGTCAGAAAATTTCAAAAACGTCAAAAAAAAGTTTTAAAAACAGTAAAAATTTTGAAAAAAAAACGTCATAAAATTCAAAATCTCAAAATATTAAAAAAAACCCAAAAATTGAAAATGTCGAAATGTTATACAAAAAGAAATAAGTCATATAATTCGGAAAGTCGTGTGGTGCCTACATCAGATATTTTTTTAATTTCTCATTTGTTTAATACTATTTTCAACACAAGTCGAACTTGTTGTAAATGTTAATTTGTTTAAACAGTGAGCCTACAAATAGGATTAGCCATGGTATAAATCTTTTGTCTCTGAAATACTTTGGCAATTAATTTTATTTGAACATTTGAACTATTCAATTGTCTCTCCACCACGTGAAACACATAATTCTAGGTGTTAGACAAGCTGGTTATAAGAGTTTTGTATTTCTTCTAGCGTGATCAATCGAATGGATGTAATGTTTCAATATATTTACATCATTTGGAACAATTTACTTCTCTAGTACTCTAGTACAATGTTAAGACTGCAACAGAGAATTTATCTAATTCAGTGTCACTGTTTCCATGCAAAACTATCCAGAACACACATCTGATTACTTTTGTCTATTGGTTGGTGTTTCGTGCGCCGTTACCTACCATGGCATAATAGGGCCATTATATATATATATACATATATATATATATATATATATATATATATATATATAATTTCTCAAAAGTTTCACTCTCATACATCTGGTGATTCTTCATTCAGATAGCCGACAATGGCAAGAAGTACTTATACTTATACTTATACTTATATATGATGATAATATTCCATTTCTTGTTATTTATTTTTCTTTTTATATTATCTCTTACAAATAATAGCAATAATGTAATGTGGTCTATTTTGGTATTTTACATGGTAGGCATAAGTGAAGAGGAGATAGTCAAAGTAAAATGTCTGCATATTGTGGCGAAACGACCGTTAGACGTAGTATACTTTGTCTGTTCATTTTAAGACCATTTCTAGAACATATCCATCTGTCCGTCCGTCGTCTGTGACAAATGTTTTCCAATAAACTACTGCATATTCTCAAACCAAGTTGGTCAGGGGAATGTTTATCCTCTTTGATACTTCGTTTTTGGAAAAAATTATCGGGATGTTTACGATATTTTGTACAAACTTCGTAGTACTTTATATTTTATTTAAAATAAAAATATTTGTTACTCTGGGTGAAATGACACTTTATCTGTGTGAATTTGGGTGTTTCATGTTAAAAATAACCGGAAACGTTGTAAAAAAAATATTTTTGTTATACGTTCTAAGTTTAAAATCTGTTAACATGGAGTAAAAACGTACCTTGTCGATAGCAAATCGAAGACACGAGGAGTACGTGTCCGTCTCTTGGATTAGGAAGCATATTAATCGTTTTTTTTTGTTTTATTATTTTTATTCAAATAATTATATATATATATATATATATATATATATATATATATATATATATATATATATATACTTAAAGCTCAAAAAATCACTCTTCGGTGGGACACGAACCCACGTCTCCGGCTATCGCGACCGTAGTCCTATCTGCTCCGTGGTGCGGGTTGTAGTCGATAGCACCCAAGATGTTCTTAATGTCCAATTAATCGCACAATTTGATACTTAAACCGTAATAATTTCTATATTGTTGTGCAGTTTTAACTCAAAGCTGAAAATAATTACACAAACCGCGCCATAAGGAAAGTTTGATCTGATCCCAGATTTTAACATATAATTCTAAATCAAATCAAATTTAAACAGTCCTACTGTCGATACAATCGATTTACACTAAATTATATCTGCAATAATTTATATTAACAATATAAATAATATAAATATAATGTACAATAATAAATTTCATAAATTAATGATATCTATGAATGAATGCAATTAAATTTGACTGGTTACTGTACGTGTGTGGTCACGTATTGATCATTCTGGACATCTTAATCCGCCCATTGGCGTTTTCCTATTTCCTCCTCTAATAAAGCGTGATGTGAACAACTTATTGTGGCTTGCACTATTCATCCGACAATGGACACTGTCCAAAATGCGTCACCTGCCAGTGGGACCCAAAGGGTAGGATAGTTTAGGGATTACGCACAGTCCCGTAATGCCTTATTTCAACAAACATGACGAACACTTTTATAAAAGTGTATAAATAGGCGTCCGTGATGAATTATGTTATAACTATAATATTATCAATTATTATTCATAAAATTATATATCACCATTAATATAATTATGGTTGATGTTTGTAGTGGTGAATGAAATCATTTACACGTAATATATTTAGTAATTAATGTAGATTATGCGGTGTCGAGCGATTATTTAGTTTTATTCATACATATATATCGAACTGTATTATCGTTATTAATTAACTATTAAATAATAATACATTTTTATTTCATCATGCATTCAGAAATTGGTATTGGTGAGAATTAGGCAGTCAAGATATATAAAATCACATATCCAAAAAGTATTACAAGAAAAAAGTAATTAGAGAACATAATATAATAATATCTATTCAACTTTTTTTGAAGATTTTTCATCAGTTTATCAAATGGAAATGAAATTAACTTACAGTTGAAATAAACCTTGTGGGATCAGACTAAAAAGATACAAAATTCCATTTAAGAAAAGTTGATTACCGTCCCTGAGAATAAAAATAAGATTACCATTGCTTCATAGTATAATAGATAACTGTCTAATTAAATTAAAAATAGAAGATGTTGTAAGAATAACAACTCATACTATTTATTATATAGTAGTATTATATTGAGTACACCCCTGTACAGTCCGGCGTGTCCAGCGATGATTGTGATCTTACAGTTTGCTTGCTTTATTCGTAAAATTGCAAAGGACTGTCAATACTGCTTTGTCACAACCACGTCATACAGGCACAAGCTGGACCAACCAATTATAAATTTTGAGATGCATATCTATCTTGCTAATGTAATATATTGAGTATTTCTAGATTTATGAATTTTTAACCGGTTCCTACAAATTTATTCATTATATTTGTGGTTAATATGCGATAGTAAAAATATTTAATTAATTACGAAAAGAGTTAGATTAATATAAAATTGTGCATTAGTTTATTATACTTTATTCTCATAATATTAAATATATACATATATATATATATATATATATATATATATATATATATATATATATATATATATATATATATATATATATGATTCTATTTTTAATTCTGATTTATTTATTTCTATATAATCCAAGGTTTTAAATATTGCTTCTATGCAGACCTTCAAATGCAATTTTATTGACACTAATAGGGGGAGATAAAAAAATTATTAATAAGTAGAGATATGAATCTGACAGTTTAACATAATATCCCGGAACAATATCATTCTATTATATAATATCTGTAACACAATTAATGAGAATGCGACTATAGCAGATAATAAACCACTTTCAATATCATGTTATAAATAACTGTAAAAATGTTAACACATATGTTTACCATGAGACTTATGCTTCAGCATCTAGTGTAGTATTTTCTTTTCTTAACGTATGTCTAACTATTTCCATTTTCTCCTTTTAGTTGTGGTTTGTAATGGCACTATGGTAAATATGTTCCAAAGGTCTTCGATGGAAATGGTTTCAGGATAGTATATTTTGGGAACTCTTCTTGAATTCTTGATGAAAACGTATCTTATAAATGTCAAGTAGTATCAATAAACAATTATTCCACTACTGGGTGCATATAAAAGATAACCTACATAAAACAAAAACTAACAAATAATACACAATTCCTTTATTAACCAAAATCAACTAATATCTATAGTAATTAAAGAACAATGAACAAACCGTTAAACATATAATTTAATATTTATTACCTTACTTCAACTATGTCACTAACTACATTATTAAATGATTGATGGTTTGGACTTCCGAACACATATACGAAATCAAAAATGGACTTATAAAGTTAATATAAAACTTATACATGCTTATTTACAAGAAACTTTCAGCACCTGCCACCAACAATAATAACAGTCTGCGAACATATACGTTATCCGCAGAAAATTTGTGGGGTTGATTGGCATATACATTACATTTCGCGTGTAGCCACACTTAGTCTTTCGAACTTACCTATCCGTGATTTAAAATATATGTTATACGTATTTATATACTAAACTATCAGTGAACCAACCTCAGTGGTCGAATGTGTGAATCTAGCAATTTTAAACAATTTTATAATTAATAATACTTTCATTGCTTTATGTTAATGTACTGTGGATGTCAATTTTGAAAAATGTGTGATAACAAATATTCAGCTTGTGAGAAACACGGGAATCGGCTGTTCACCGACTATTGATGATTTAATGATATTTGAATGATATATGCAAACAAGCGTAAGTACAAAATAGCTAGCTGTTATATATATTGCGATGTGATTCTATTAAAGCAGATACAGGACTAATTCCCTTCACAATTTATTCATGCTCTATTTCTATTTAAACCCGTTGGTTCAAATATTTTAATCATATGGAAAACATACCTAATTTAATTGGTTCGTTATGATGTCCCAATATCTCCTGAATATTTATATTGAAAACATACAGTAAATACAGATCTAGTTGATTTAGATGTATTAGAACCCTAATATACTTGAAATTTAGTTTAGTTAGCAGTTTTGTAAAAACAAATCATTTTAGAGGATATTTTAGATTTAAGATTTATAAAAAGTCACTACTTACGTACATAAATGTAAATATAAATGTAAACATAAATGTAAACATAAATGTAAACATAAATGTAAACATAAATGTAAACATAAATGTAAACATAAATGTAAACATAAATGTAAACATAAATGTAAATATAAATGTAAACATAAATGTAAACATAAATGTAAACTTAAATGTAAACATAAATGTAAACATAAATATAAAAATAAATGTAAACATAAATGTAAACATAAATGTAAACATAAATGTAAACATAAATGTAAACATAAATGTAAACATAAATGTAAACATAAATGTAAACATAAATGTAAACATAAATGTAAACATAAATGTAAACATAAATGTAAATATAAATGTAAACATAAATGTAAACATAAATGTAAACTTAAATGTAAACATAAATGTAAACATAAATATAAAAATAAATGTAAACATAAATGTAAACATAAATGTAAACATAAATGTAAACATAAATGTAAACATAAATGTAAACATAAATGTAAACATAAATGTAAACATAAATGTAAACATAAATGTAAACATAAATGTAAACATAAATGTAAACATAAATGTAAACATAAATGTAAACATAAATGTAAACATAAATGTAAACATAAATGTAAACATAAATGTAAACATAAATGTAAACATAAATGTAAACATAAATGTAAACATAAATGTAAACATAAATGTAAACATAAATGTAAACATAAATGTAAACATAAATGTAAACATAAATGTAAACATAAATGTAAACATAAATGTAAACATAAATGTAAACATAAATGATCCGGCTTCACAACATTGACTTGCCTTTTATATACATAGTTGGTATAATACGTGTCGCCCAACAGGGAGGATTTTTAATTACAGAAACGAGTTAAGAATTACTTAGTCTTGATTCATAATTTTCATGTAAATAATGTAGTGCAATGTAGTGCTTAAAATCGTGTATGGGTATAGTTAGATTTGTCTATTGTTGATGTATCCACATGAGATAAACATCAATTATTTAAAATACTTGGAGTAATGTGTGTATACAGGCTATACAAAAAATTACTCATAATATTCCATAATCGACATTCATTTTGGCCAATTTCTCGTCAATAGGAACTTTGTCTCTCTTCTTTCTACCCTATAATAATTGATATTTAAAATAGCATCTACAAATTTCGAAACAAAAAATACCACAATTGAAAAAACAATTTATTAGACATACCTACCACAAGAAACCACATCAATAATAATGTAGCAAAAATAACAATATATTCAATCCTCCTTCCATCATATTGTAATATTACCTATCTATATATACTCTCCTTCACTACCTTAGATATATTGCCTAGGTGCTACCACATGTCGCCCTTACTACACCGAACACACGCTATGTATCCTAGCCCCATCACAACTTTGCTTCATCTCTCTTCCGAACCGCACCTGGCTCATATCATGCACAATTTGTCTTCACTGCACCAACCCTGGTTAAGTAGAGGGTTTGACCTTTTCATCCACCCACACCAAACACATAGCCGCTCTTTCATAGAACCTTCTTCAATCCTTTCTCTGTCCATTCTCTACCCTACTCCTACATCTCATCCAAACCTTCCTCACGCAACTTCTGCAATCTTATCCTGAACTTCGCTACCCTCCCACACGACTCACACCAAATTCTCGTTCATTTTAGTACTCTTTAGAAACCAGGCTTGTTCCCTTTCTATTACATCCCACTCTTGCAATCCCCACACATTCACTCCATACATCAATAGTATCTTCACACACACACATCCCAGATCTTGCACACCATTACCATTTTAGCATCCAACCAACTCTCCCATTTTCTTCTCTGCGCTATGCCCCAAGCTAACCCTCTTCTGCAGTCAAACCAAAAGCCTAAGTACTTTAAAGAATTCATTCTATCATTCTTCCTTACCACTTCAACTATTCCGATATACCCATTCAACCCTTATTCCTAAACATCAACAATTTGTTTGTTTTTTTTCACGTTCACAAGTATCCCCTTTATCAAGTTTATTTAGGCGTTGATGTCTAAATTCATTATTTCGCGTGTGACATTTTTGTAATCTATTTTAGTTGACTCGAATCGTTTCTATGATGGTTTCGATTTGTGTGTTATGTATGTTATCTTTATATTTAATGCTGAATGATCCGATATACTTGAGGGTTTCATTTTTATATCTTGTATGTGTTGTATTTCATTAGTAATGACGTGATCTACTATTGAGTTATTTCTAGTTTTGTTGGGCCTTGTATAGTTTTTGTTTTGATATTTTATTTGCTATTTTGTAGTTATCTTCTTTTAGGATGTTTTTATATTCCGTTGTTATATTGTTACTTACAAGTATGTTAGTATTTATGTCTCCTGCTATGTGTGACTTTTTTATACAATACATGGTGTTGCAACGTGCGTTTTAGTATATGAAAAATAACTTGTGATGGCTTGTATATCATAGTTATTTTGGTATTTTATTCTATTAGTAGTATTGTTAATAGTTGTATTTTGTTTATTGTTGTGTTTGCTACTGTTTTATACTTTATATCTTTTCTTATATAAATTGCTATGCCTTCTTCTCTTGTCCCTCTAGAGTTGTATTGTGAGTCGTAGTTTTCTATCTGATAGAGGTGTTCGTTAGTCGTGGTTCGCTATGTTTCTGTTAATGCTCTGATTTCTGGATTGTATAGTATTTTAGGGAGAAGTTCGAGTTCATGTAGTTTTACAAATTTGGATATGCAGGTACATCGTGTTTATCGATTTTTGTTGGTGTGGTTGCACTTAATTGTGCAGTTATATAAGTTTGTTAAAATTGGTCATAGTTTTAATTTATATTTTGTTATTTGTCTATGATTTTCTCATAAATATCGCTCCGTCTCTCGTTCATACATATGTATATCCTTTCTCTTGTCCCTCTAGAGTTGTATTGTGAGTCGTAGTTTTCTATCTGATAGAGGTGTTCGTTAGTCGTGGTTTGCTATGTTTCTGTTAATGCTCTGATTTCTGGATTTTATAGTATTTTAGGGAGAAGTTCGAGTTCATGTAGTTTTTTTTGTAGTCTTTGGATATGCAGGTACATCGTGATTATCGATTTTTGTTGGTGTGGTTGCACTTAATTGTGCAGTTATATAAGTTTGTTTAAATTGATAATAGTTTCAATTTAAATTTTGTTATTTGTCTCTGATTTTCTCATAAATATCGCTCCGTCTCTCGTTCATACATATGTATATCCTTTCTCTTTTCTTATTTCTCTTGCTTTATATAATAAGGAGTTTGTGTGAGCAGTAAGTTGTTCGTTTATGTACATTTCGTTCTCTTCTCCCTTGAGGGCACATTCCGTTGTAGTTTTGGAGCCATAGTCTTTCTCGCCTTTAATATGTTCGTTTTCGCTTCTTTTGTTTTTAATTTTACTAGGATAGCGCTTTTTTCTTTCGTGATAGCTTTCCTGTGTGCAGATATTATTTGATGTATGTATGTTTATATGTAGATTTTTTACAATTGTTTTTACTACTTCTTCCGAATTTTTGGGTTTTCCTTGTTTTTCGACTGCTAATATAATTAGATTATTTATTTTGTCCCTCTCCGTTTTTTCGAGCAACGTTCTTCTAATACATCGTTTTGTTTTTTAGTCTTTTTTAATAGTTTTTTCAGTTCCCTATTTTCTTGTAATATTTTGTCGAAATTTGTACTCGACAGTTTTCTGTAGTACCTTTATCTGTATTTTTGTCTTTATTTGTTTCTTCTTCTTCACTGTTGCTAAGTTGTCTGTCGGTGTGTCTTTTGAGATATTTTCCCTTGTTTTTGGCATTTTGTTGCGTTAGAGATAGTAAGTGTATTTTATATTAATATATTAATATTTTAACTTAAAAAAATATATATTACTGACTTCTGAAATTGTAATTTTTTATAAACTTCTAGGTGATTTTATAGTTTATTGGCAATTAATTCCACAATTTTTTTGGTACGGTTTCTATACTCTACAATATAATATAATTAATGTGTTTACGTGGTTGTCCGACCATTTCTTTTTGCGGTAGATGTCTTGTTGATTGTACCATTAACTTGCAACTAAACTTTGCCGTAATAAGGATATTATTATTCGATATTTTGCAAGTTATCGCGCGAGTACAATTTCAGGTGTGTACAATAGCAAGTGACGCTGTGTGTAAAAACTTGCTGTGGTGTTTACATATGCGATAGTAGTGTCCGACAGCAACTCGCGCGAGATTTTTCATTAGTCTTAACGTATCATTATAGACCAAATTTACACAGAGTTGTTTTCAAGTATATTAGGACCATTAAAATCTAATATCTCGAATTATAATGGATTTAAATCGACCAAATTTAGAGAGAGTATCTACCATATATATATAATATTTCCTACAAATTTCAAAAATTATACTACTTCAATTAAATTTTAGACGAATTAAAATCTGGTATAATTTTAAGTATATTTGGGCGTTTTATTCATAAGAACAATATTCAGAATATTTACTGTTAGAATATAATACTGATTTCGAAGAGACTACAACCGCACTCAAATATTTGACGAGTATTTCAGTATTATATTATTCAGGTTATATAACCACTCGAGATATTGTGTGAATTCATTCTCACTAGCTGAGCTACACTGACGAGATCTAATACGATCGACATCTAGATATGTAGATTGCTAAGAGGTGGATTCACACTTATATATGTTTTACAAAATTGGCTTTGTGCTGATATCTCAAGCACTCTGTTGGAATATTATTCCCTAGAGGGCACTACCCTGATGACATGAGCATGTTGACGGTTATTACCATATGGGTGTGCATTGCTAATTGATGTGGTGCCGCCAGATGCCGTTTAACTTTCCTCTTCGAGGGTAAGTTGTACTGTTTTTGCATATAAATCGACCAAATGCATATAGAGTACTTCTATTTGTTTAAAATATTACTCAATATAACTAGTTTAAAAATAGTACTACCCCAATAGCATTATTGGTCTTCTTCTTTCATTAATTTAGGCATATTCCCGGTTTTTTCTTCGTCCCTATGCCTTCAGTCCCCGTTGATGTTGTCTTTTTCTCGGTCTTCTGATACTTTGCGTCCTCGACGATGAGTTTCCCTTTCTACTTTTACTAATCTTTCTCCATTCATTCGGCTTATGTACTCTGATATGATTGATATTTTCACACCGCTCTCTGTCTTGTAGTGTTTCCCACAAAATTATACTTTAATTTATCCTGGTTCCGGTAGTCTCTTTGTTTGCCGTGCCTAATCAGGTATCTGCGGTGTATGTCATTATGGGTCTTATTACAGCCTTATACATTCTTGGCTTCGATTCCCATATATTTGTTTTCCATACTGTTGGCACGCTGCTGTCACTTTCATGTTTTCACGTCTCACCTCCACTTTTACATTCCCGTACCTTGAAATTTATATCCCCAAATATTTAAATTTCATCTCTTACTGTATTACGTTATCGTCTAAAGCTTACATTGGATGGGTAGTTTAGATGTTCTTTCTTTTTGTCGTGAATATGGACATGTTAAAGAGTTACTGCTGTGTAGTAGAAGCTATACAGTAAGCTCTGGAGATCGTCTTCGTTCTCTGCTGCCAGCACCGCGCCTTGTAGATTCCGTGCTTGACATATTATCTCGTCCATGGTTAGGTTAAAAAGGAGCGGGCGTAAAAAATCACTTTGCCGTACGTCGTTCTCTGCTGGGATCGGTTTTGTTAGCTCTTCGTTGACCCTGACATTTAATTTCTTCTTTAAATTTTTTCGATTTTTTTGAGTAACATCTTTCAACTGGACGTGATCGAACGCCTTTTCCAGATTAATGAATGCTGGATGTATGCTGGTTTATTATTTTCTACGGATTTTTCAGTTATCTGTGTTATAACGAAAACGCCATTGGTGTAGGATCTTCCCGATCTGAATCCCTGCTGCTCCTCAGGGAATCAATAATATCAGATTCTGTTGGTTATCATTCGTTCGTTGTTAACTTAGTTGTGCTAATAAGATTTATCCCTCTGTAGTTGCCTGGAATTTTTGTATTTACTTATGCATGAGAATCATGGACCTCTTCCGCGATTCATCTGGTAGTCTGTAGTGGCTGAGCATTTTGCAGATTCAAGTAGTAATCTGTTGGGCGCGATGTTGACCGCTATATTTGAGCGTTTTAGGAATATTGTCCTGTGCAGGGCGTTTCTTATTTTTTTTGGGCGCTTTGAGCAGATCTTCTACCTATTTACAGCTCATTGTTGGTGGTTATTTCCGGTGTATCCGTTTCGATTGCTACTTCCTCTTTTCTGTAGAGTTTAGTATTCCGTCCAGGTTGCTTTGTCTATATGCTTAGTCTCTGTAAGTTCACTCAACTCTCTTCTTTGTGCTCTGATAAATCGGTAAATTTGTTTCTGGAGTTCATAAAAATCACTCTCCATTGGTTTGGAGAAGTATTGCCAGTGGGCGTTCTTACTCTGTCTCACTAATGATGTTGTTTCATTACGTACTATTATGTATTGTTCATATAATTGGGGTGTTCTTAGGGTATGGTATTTAAGTGCCTTTCTTTTTTCTTTGCACTTCTCCTTCTCTTCGCTGCAAAACAAAACTGATAGTACGTTTTTGTTGATTCGTCACAGAGTGACTCCATGGTTAATTTTTGCTTTTGTATATTTTGTATTTTTCATGTGTTTTCTTGTGTTTTTTTAGTTTTATTTTTAATTTTTCGAACATGCCCATGTTGGTTTAATGTCTTGCACTTCGGATGGGTGTAGAAACGTCGATGAATTTTTAAATTCGGAAATTGTCAAGTAATTTGGATAGGTGTTTGAAGTGTAATTACCCGGGTTTTAGTTCATATAAATCGAACAAAATTATAACGAGTATTTGAAATATGTTTGAAATATAATCTATAAGTTTCGAAAACAATACGACTGCAATTGAATTTTTGACGTATTTTTAAAATTTCAAATTGATATAATTTGAAGTATATTAGGGTGTTTAAATCATAATAATTCAAGATTTAATATACCTGTTTAAAATATAAGCTGCAAATTTAGAAATCAATACCTGCTAAATTGAATTGATTACAATTTTTTTAAATTTTAAATTGAATTTTTGGCGTTTTTTTACCGTTTTCAATAAAACAGTTCAGAGTTCAATCAAGTCTTGGTTGGTATTCAAACACCCGACCACTCAACAGTATTATTATATATACGGTTTTTATTTAATTTAACCAATGACATGAATAAATTAAACATACTATAGATATTATTCTTCCAATTTATTTAATAATAACTGTTCTACTTTTCGAGATAAAACCTTTAATATGGCTCGTAACAAAACACCTCTGTGCATAAATGTATTGCCCTAATAAAGTTCCAACTTTGTACTGAACGTTTTTATTGCTTCTTTTTAGTAACCTTAATTCTACATGCGGAAAGGACAAAAACCAATAGTTTTGAAATCTATAAACGTGTAGCTATATTCGGTCTTTCGGCTCCCAAATATCAAATATACTTCAAGCGAACAAAATATATGAATTAATTAAATGGGCAGTGGTACTCTGAAAATTGTAACTTTTAGATTTAGTGGACACATCTTTATTCGATAGTGGTCACTCATATTTTTATATAGTTAAATAATATAATAATAATAATGTAATAATAAAGTCATGTAAATTACAATATAATTATATATAATTAAAGAATATATTACAAAACCTTTCACAAAGCAAAGCAAATATATAACTCAACACAATTTTATTTTTTTAAGCTAAATATACAAAAAAACATGTGGGGTATAATAATAAATGGGCTCAATGGTAATCAGTAAGCTTTAAATTAGGAAGAAATTATTACTGTTTAATATCGCAACTGTATTACTAAAAATAATAACAAGCCACATTTCTAGGGTTACATTTAAATGATAATATGCCAATATATTATACAACAAAATTAAAAATTAAATGTTATAAGCTGCGAGTAGATAGTAAATAGTTTTGTTTACAAACCACTTACACCTTTTCATTTCTTTATGTATGTTACTACGAAAAATAGAAAGCAAGACAAGAATGGACATAATGGAAAACGAAACATATAGATAAAACCTCCGAATAGAATCAATAAACGAGAATATAATAGGACAGTTCAGATGGTTAGGACACATATGCCGGATGCCAAAAGAAACACTATCACGAGTAATATACGAGAGCAGAGTAACAAGAAGCAATTACATAGGGAGACCAAGATAAACATAGGACGACATAATGAGAGAAGAAGCAGAAAGAAAAAATATAAAATGGATGGAAACAATTAACACAATACATGAAGAAATGGAGGGAAATATACACACAAGAAAGGAAAGGTGTGGACAGAAATGTAGAAATGTATATAACATATATATTAAAATAGTTAAATTAGAGCCTTACACCAATAATACGGTAGATAGACATTCGATTAAATAAATATGTATTTTACTTTTATATATTTGTAGTTGATAAAAAATTGGTTTAATATTCTGCGGAGGATCCAGTACATTCGATGATGTATTTGTTACACAGAAGCTGATAATGAGGGTAATTCTTAGAATGAAACGGATCGATTCTTAACGAGGAATTGCACACACCAACTTCTTATGTAACCGTATCAGCCATCATATTGCGCTTCATTTGTTTATAAAAACCAATATTTCCATAATATGTTGAGAAAACAAAAATATTATCAGAACAATCAATTACTCATATCCCATTTAACAACATGCAATACACAATTCTGCATTCATCGCTTTTCTAAGAATATATTCATACTCACTTACACTTTCTGCATTATGCATTATAATTACCGCCAATTATGACATATTCCATTTATCATCTCTTCTTGATTATACGCGCAATTTATATCGTTGAATAAAATGCGAAAGTTTTTTTTTTAAGAAAAAATTTGTTTTATTTATTTACACTTTTTACACTTTTACACCTTTACATGTACAATACATATATACATTTACACATACATACAAACATGTACTTATGTCTAAAAGTGAAAAAAAATAATAATAAAAAACATCCTTCCCCCTGTCTTCACCTCGGAATTTGTGGGTCTTGTCCCATTCCGGGCTATCGGTATCGAGGGATGTATGTGGTTTGTCCATTTGTTTAAGCTATTTTAATTGATGTTGTCGTTTATTAGCATGTTTTTGATTTTTAGCTTAAATGGGATGTATTTTAATGTCTTTATGTGTTCGTTTAAGGTGTTGTATTGTTTGACTGTTTCTGTCGTTAGAGTTTGTGTGTACTTTTCGATCCTTATTTCTGATTTAATTCTTGTTTGGTGGTGGTGTATTTCTTTATTTGCTATTAGTATAGTACTTATTTTTATTTGGTTGTTTTTAATTTTGTGTATAATAAGTAAGTTGTTTAATGTTATCATTTTTTGTATGTTTAATTCCTGTACTTCCTGTACGCACTATCCTATATATTCGTTATTTAAAATAGATCTGACTTGTGAACGAGAAAGTATATTACATATTATTTAAAACCACATTGAATCCTCTTGAAAAGAATAGCTTAAACTTGTCTATTACTAAGAATATAATTATTAAATTAAGTTTAGTAGAATTATTGTTAATAATAATATAATTGAAGTTTTATAGACATCTAACAAATTGTATATGAGTTCGGGATATAAAGTTAGTTATACTTGAATATTAAAAATGATGGATTATGACATGCTGTAGTCCCGTAAGGATTATTAAGTTACCGAAAAGAAATTTGCGCATGTCTTTACATCTCCACAGAATGTAATGTTCTCACGTCACTTGTCATCCAGTCCATGCCCTAACAAATAAACGCATTATTAAAGGGTTTCGTCGTGAAAAACCTCAAAACTGGCCTTCACTTAGAGCCTATTGTGCGAGTTATGATTGATGTCTATGTCAAATGTCCTGTAATAACTGTATACAATTTTTGACCAATTTTAATCCTTATTGTGAATATAGTTTTGACCTATATCCGTAAAACAGGAAACATCTGCTATTCGGTTATTCGGAAAGGGTTTTATATATGAAACATTTTTGCAAGTTCATCGGCAATAGAACGGTACCTTGTACGCATTAGGTGCCTAGCGGGCAGAAATTTGGCGACTAATAATAAAGTACCGTTCCCGGCGGCCGGCGGTAACTTTAATAAAACGAGAAGCACTAGCTTTTTATTGAAAAAAACAAAATTGCAAAGCCCATTCGTTTTATTGCTTGAATGACCGGTCTTCGCAGAATAATTTTTTAACGTAATATTTTGTCGCCGTTATATAAAAATTCGCATTGGTGCCCTTTTTACAACTATAAGCTCATTGACCAGTTTTATATTGACATAATAGCTCAGCGAAGAACGTTTTAAAAAATCCGCTTTTTAAATCTGCGAAACATTGTGGGGTATTAAGAGATTTGCCGTTAGGTACAATCGAGGCAATACAGATTACCATAAATTATGCAAATTGTGGTAATCCTTAGAACATTGCGTATGCTTATTATAATCAATTACTGACTGTACTTCCCCAAATAATTTATAATAAATATTATCCGATATCATTAATAATTAATATAATGACAATTTAGTGCAGAACTGGATTTTATTGAGTTCGAAGTTAGTAGTGGTCATATGCGCATTTTAATCTTGTTCGGGTAGACAGGACCATATTATTGGTATTATATTACTATGTTGTTATTTATAAACAAGGCACTAGACATGTCTGTGTATGTGCAGTTTACGCGAGCCATTAAGATACAAAAAATAACATCACAATCAAACGAATAGAAACATAAATAATCAACAAAAAACAAATTACAATGGGGCTATCCTTCAATCACCAATAAATAATAAATTAAACAAATAAAGAGCATCTCTTTACTGCAATATGTAGTTTTACTACTATATGTATGGATAAAGTATTGTAAACTTTTTTGTCTATTTTTTACGCAAAATCTTCTTTATTGGGTCCCCTGATCATTTTACGACTGCATATTTTCAAACCAAATTTAGTACGTGGTTATTGTCTCACGTTACTCCCTCTTGATTATTTTTGGGTATCGACCAAGAGAAGGTTCATGTTTACTAATTGTGATATTGAATAAAAGTTAATACAAATTAGGCACGTATATAGATTTGTATCACAATCGTGTTATTTTTTGTAAATATAATATAAAATTAAATATTTTCTTTATTATATTTTATTCAATATCTGCGCTGGTCACATAAGTTTTGTTGCTATTGTATGTGAAATAATGCCATGACTAGCAATGCTAAACCATGCTAAACGAAACGCCTTCAATTAAGACATTACATAGATTGAAAAGCATTAACATACGAATAAGATAAGATAGTAAAACATAAAAGAAGAAATTTTGTAGACTATTTTTAATCGATTCTCCTCACAAAATAAGAATGTTCCCTTAATACTTAATTCTTATTAATTATTTTATCACAATAATCAATATAATGGATCTGAATTAAATAATTATTTCATCATTTATTTCATTTTATTATTTTATTTTATCATAGACCCACCTTCAGTTATGAAAAATAGTAGAATATGCGAGTATTAGATGCTCAAAATTAAATTTCAGAAAATAAAGATTATTCGCAACAAGCGATTGAAATACTGTAGTGATTGTAAATAGTATGTAGATCAACATGCACCAATAACTATTGCAGATAAAGCTAAGTGTAAAAGTTGAACAGGAATTATTGGAGCAGATAACAATAGTGACGGATATATTGAAGATGAAAAGGGATACAAACTTAAAGAAATAAGTTAACTAATAAGTCGAATCCGATAAACATAAACAAGCATGATTTATATGACAGTAAGGTAGTAAAAGCTGCACTTAGAATAAACAAATTGATCCAGACAAAAAAGTGACCAATAAAGATATAAAATGAGATTAATCATTAAATTTTGGCAATATATATATATATATATATATATATATATATATATATACATATAAAAAATTAAAATAAAATAAAGTAAATAAAATATATTAGCTTTTCAATTTCCTTAATTCTTAATTTTTAATTCTAAATCATTTATTGTTATAGCTATTGTAATTTTTTTCAACAAAGCGCACACTTTACCTAATTCAGGTATCGGTATATTTGTAAAATTGAGATAGGTAAAGCGACATTTCTGCTATAGATACATTGTTTCATTTATAATAAAATACTTAAAATAAGAATTTTGTACATAATTTCGTGATATTTTTTTCAAACTTGGAAAATCAATGTATGTAAACATGGACTTTCCCTGGCCGATTTTCACCAAATAGTAATCATGTCGTAGTTAGGTGAGAAAATTAACATATGCAAAATTTGTATTCAGATCAGGAGATCTAATAAGGAGTATTTTTGCAAAAAAAACAAAACTGAAATACTTTATTCATTCTTACGTATAAAAAATTAAAAAGCTATTTTTAATTAAAACTAATTTCCTAAATACTTTTAAAGTAAACTCTATGCATTAATATTACGATCCTAAAGTAAGGATTAACAAAAATCCAAATATTTGGCGATGTAACCATCAAATTTTCAGTACTGCCTGCATATCATAAGGGCGCGTACTTTGACCTAAATAATGATGATTAGCTTGTATACTTATTTTCCATAGCGCACTCCTGCGGAGATAGAGGTCCATAAATCAGAAACAGAAAATAAATAATTGGCTATAAATAATATTTTTTACATCATTCTGTATTTTAGTAAAAGAAATAAAATAAAGTTATAACAATTTATTTTAATGTTTTTTTGACTATTTATTATTTTCTGTGATTTTGTGTATGTGCTAATTTCCTAAATACTTTTAAAGTAAACTCTATGCATTAATATTACGATCCTAAAGTAAGGATTAAAAAAAATCCAAATATTTGGCGATGTAACCATCAAATTTCCAGTACTGCCTGCATATCATAAGGGCGCATACTTTGACCTAAATAATGATGATTAGCTCGTATACTAATTTTCCATAGCGCACCCCTGCGGAGATAGAGGTCCATAAATCAGAAACAGAAAATAAATAATTGGCTATAAATAATATTTTTTACATCATTCTGTATTTTAGTAAAAGAAATAAAATAAAGTTATAACAATTTATTTTAATGTTTTTTTGACTATTTATTATTTTCTGTGATTTTGTGTATGTGGAATTAATCGCTTGGAAATGTCGGAATACCCAATTTTAGTAGCAAACTCAAACTTTTAATCTCTTAGGGCGACCTTTTTTTAAATTATAGGCGGCGGTCTACCAACTACATACGATGTTAGTAGGTAGACCTATACTAAAGTGATCATAAGAAAAGTAGTAATTTAAAACCAAAATTAACTTAAATTTAAAATAAATATAGCTAATACTAATACATATTTAATATCAAGTTATGTCAATAAGAGAATCTAATGATTTTTTGCCACAAACTAACTAGATTATTAATAAAACAACATGTAATATATGTATATATCAGACTGGCGGGCGACTACGAATAGTTAGTTACGCGGTCGACGCTTTGGCCACCCCTGTTCTATACTAAAGATGAAATGAAATAAAAACTACTACTGAATGAAACAATAATTCAGAACAAATTAATACCTATAATATGAAAACAAAGACAATATTTTGACGACGACCGTTTTGTCATTTATATTTTTATGCTGTCAGTGGTGTCAAAGTGTTCAAAGTGATGCTCGGAAGTTCAAATTTTCTCGTTGAGGCGTATTTATTTATTCATTATTTAATTAAACTAATTAAATTATAGATTCGCGAGGCTCGAACTTTAAATCATTCGCATGGCCGGAATCGAGTAATTACAAATGTTGTGTTATAAAATTGAATCTGTGAATAAATGGTATAGGTATTTAAATCTCCCCAGCGGATATTTGAGTCGTTAGTATTCTTGTAAAATAGGAAGAAATATTATATGAATGAGTTCACGAAATAATTAATTTATCATGAAGTATGGGTATGTCATCCGGTAATTAGATACTACCGAGACATTTCAAAACTACTGCTACGACGTTACTATTACGATCAGTAGTATAATTATTATATTGATAACGTTTGAATGTTGTTTAAAATAAGAAATGTATTACCCTTGGAGATCATTTTCAAGTGAGAAGATGGCGAAATGGAGGTCTGGGAGAGGTGAATTGGAAAGGGCTAATCAGACCAAAAGTTCGAGAAAACGAGCGAGCGGAAAAAAGTAGAGGAGAAGCAGAAGTTGGAAAAACATTTAACGGAGTATGTATCGGAGAACGGGCTATGGGTAATGCTGAAGGGTGAGGAGTGGAAGTGCAAAGTTAGCATAGAACTGGCAGAGTAGGAGAGGAGCTGCGCAGAGATGGCGGCGACGGAGGTTGATCTGGGTTCGAGACCGGTGGCAGGAAGAAAGGCGTTTTATCAGAATGAGGTGCCAAGTGACTCTGGGACAGCTCAAACTGGGAGAGGCGGCGGGAGAAGATGGGCTGAAGTCAGAGGTGTTTAAAATTCTGCCAGTGGAAGGAAGGGAGAAGCTGCTGCATGTTCTAAATAGGGTGTGGAGAGGACGAGGTGCCGGAAGAGTGGCGAGTGTGGGTAGTGGTCCCGGTTCATAAAGTGGCCTCGGACGAAAACAACCTATAGTAGTATAGTACCTGTAGTAACCTGGTTCACTGTGAGGAGGGCGGGAGATGGTGATGACAATAGTAAAGAACAGGTTGTATAGGGAATTAGAAAGAAAATGGTTGCTACCGGAAGGGCAGGGAGGGTTCAGAAAGGGAAGAGGGACAAGGGAGCAGATTTTGTCGCTAGCGAAAATTGTGGAAAGGGGGAAACTTATGTAGTGTATGGAGATGGTAGATACGGAAGAGGAAGGGGTGTAGTGGGTGAGAAGGATATATACAGAGTCGTGGGCAAGGTAAATAGTGAATGAACAAGTTTCGGAAAAATTTAGGGTGCATATGGGAGCCCCCTTCTGAACAACCGTACACAAGCGAGTTGGAGAAGGTGCTTGGAGAGGACAGGCGGGAGGGGTCGTGGTGGGACAACCAACGTGTGGAATTGGCATATGCTGATGACGTAGTGCTGAAAGTGGAAGGGATGTAAGGGATGCTGGAAAGAATGGGAAGATACCTTGATATGAGAGGGCTAGTGGTGAATGACCAAATGGATAATGTTTAGGAATAGGGGTAGGAGAGCTAGATTGGAAGAGCTGGAATGCAATAATGATTAAGAGTGTAAATGGCTTTAAATAAATATTTAGGCTCTTGGTTTGAATGTGGAGGAGGGTTTAGGATGCATGTGGAGTGTATGCAGGCGAAAGGGAGAAAGGCTTGGGGGCTAGCGAAGAGATCTATTTATATATCTTTCCTAAATTAATAGAACTAGGACCTCATCATTATACTACCACGTATACAAGCGTAATCTTAATATATGTCAATATGTCCCTCAACTCGCAGAATGTGTACTTTATTTTAACTATTGCGGATTCTAGCGTAATCCGTACATTATTTAATCTTATATAAATATTATTTGGGTTGGCTGTTTCAGCTATTATTTCGTTTAAACAGCTTGGGGCCATCTAGAGGTCTAGTGTATATCCACCGATTGTTAAATGCACCCTGAAGTCAATTAATTAGCCAAAAGACTTGTAGTCTGCTTCGATTTAGTTAATATTGGTGTGATTGCGTTCTTCGGTATCGGTTTTTTCCAAGTCCAGTGTTGATGTGATTGCGTCTGTTGATGTTGGTTAGTGTTAGTACGAGGGTGGTCTAAAAACTTTCCCAAGATCACAAAGATACAAATAATTTTCTTTCAAAAACACACTTCACCCACCGATGCTCCCACCTCACCAACCCGTCCAAATAGTAGTTAGCACCCTTGTCTGCAATATAGTTGCTTACGAAGTTTATGGCCTCCTCGTTCATCGAAAATATCTGTACCCCGAGCGCAACTTTCAGCTTTGGATATATATATAAGTCACTCGGGGCTAAATCTGGCAAATACGGGGTGGTCCAGTAGTTCAAACCCTCGTTGATTTACGCGAAGTGTGTAACGGCGCATTGTTGTGATGAAACACAATTTTCTTTTCTTTTTTGCGATTTCTGCCTTCAGCTTGTTATTTAATGATGCGTAGTATCCTCGTGTAATAGTTTTCCTTTTTTGAAAATTTTGAAAAACAGTCGCCATCACTTTTTCACCGAAAAAAAAACCTTAGAGCAATTTCCCTCTTAGCAGTGCACTGTTTTCATATATTAATAGACGTTTATGTATACGAAAATATATTAATTATAATATATTAACTATATTAAATTATATATTGTTTCTTTGCAAAAAAAGTATTTATTATTACGTTAACTAGCGCCAGTTACCCAGGCGCGTGTCTATTTCAAGAAATGGGCTGTTAATTTAAAGCTTAGAAATATTATATTATGAATCAATTTTTTAAAATTATATACCGCGCAGGTCAAGAAAACATTTATAGAGAAAATAAACTGTTTTAATATATTTTGTCACTTCAGAGCCCAAATGAAGTGACAAAATATATTTGCCGCTTCGGATGCGCACAATTCTATCTCGTCCCTTACAACCGGTGGCGCACGACCGCAAGACCCGAGCGATACTGAAGCTACGGGGGCGACTATCAATGCTAAATCATGCTAAACGAAAGCGCCATTGGTAGTCCTACTCTTTTTTGACCCGTAGCGGTGCGCGCGCTATATGCCCAATAGCATCGGCCCTTTTGAGGACTAATGTGAAGACATATTTTCAATAAAATCTAAATTTTTAATGCTAATTCTTGGTTTATGAATATAAACGGTCCAATAATACTAAATTAAGGCTGTTATTAATTGGGCCCGGCAAAATAATTTAATTATCTTATCTATTAAAAATATTGCATTTCCAGATAAACTGAACAAATGTAAGTTATTCCGAAATAAATGTAAATTAATTTTATATATATTTTCTTTTAATAAATGTTGAGAAAACGCGTTACTAGAGTTCTGCTAAAGTTATACAGCAAAATTCTTTAACTTGTTTAAAACGTTTTTGATTTATATAAATGGTTATAAGAGTGATGAATAGGTGTACAAATCCATAAATAATATATACATTAATCGAAAGCTAAGCAATGACTGCTAAATTAAACTACTGATATTAAATTAATAATACACGAATCTAGAGAAAATGTTAAAATATATGATTTATTGGATTGTCAACATTTATGTGCATAGTTTAGTTTCCTGAAAAGTTTAGAAATATTACTAATAGAATTATATTCTATGTATTTTTAATTAATTCAATTAATAATACCAAAGAATCGAATTTGGCTATGTTATATTTGTTTTACATTGAGCAAGATTGCACGTGCAATCGATGCAAGTAACTGATTTCGACATTTCGTTGTTTAGTGTAATGCTACGTTTAGACTGGCGAGAAATCTCGCACAAGTAGCTGTCGGACAGTGCTCTCGCGTATGTAGGTCTGCTTATCAGGACTTGCGATAGACTTGCGGAAATTTTCCAGGCAGCATCACTTGCTGGTCTGAACACTTGAAACTGCACTCACGCGATAACTTGCAAAACATCGAAATGGTTTTGATATTTCGGCGAGTTTAGTTGCGAGTTAATACTACGATTAACATTAACGAAAAAAGGAATGATCAGACAACATCGTAAACATATTGATAGTATTATATGAACAGAGTACAATTTTATGGAATAGAAATGTAATGAGTATAGAAACCGTGTCAAAAAGCAAGAAACTGTGAAATTAATTGCCAGTAAACTACACCACCCACGTAAAGTTCGTAGAAAACAGAAATTTAAAAAAGAGTGATGTTGTTTATGGATATATTTTTGACCATTCGGAGTCAAAATACTATAAATTCTTTACGAATATCTTGTTTATGAATCTTTGAACCAATAATAATTAAAAGTTCTTGAAGATCTGTTGCAGACATTTAAATTAAATTTCTAAACTGACCTGGATCTTCATCTCCATTTTTTAATTAATTCAGTAATTTATTGTGGTCTCCGTAATTATTTCTTCTTAAAATCCACTCTTTGGCCCAGCCCGTTCTTTTTTCTGTTCTTTTGTATTATTATGATAATTAGCAAGACTTATCACAGCTGCAGCTCTTCTAATTTGTCTTGTATGTGCCATGTTCCAAATAAAACCAACGTGAGCGCCAACAGCGTTTGCTCGCTATATAATTAGGTGTAAGCTCGTCTGCGAATGATCGCGGTAGTTGAATAATCTAAATTGCACGACAGATAATTTCGCCAATTATTCGCCATAATGTAAACAGATATGCGAGTCTCTCGCGACATTTTTGCCCCAAGTAACTTGCCAGTCTAAGCATAACATTAGACTGGCGAGAAATCTCCCGCGAGTAGCTGTCGTACACTGTTGTTGCGTATGTAAATACTACAAGTCTTATCAGGACTTGCGATAGACTTTTTCAGGACAGGATCACTTGCTAGTGTAAACACCTGAAACGGTTTCGATATTTCAGCGCGTTTAGTTTCCAGTTACGATCGTCATGTTGTTCTCTACCGAAAAAAAAGAAATAGTCGAACATTGATGTAAAAATATCGATTATATTATATGAGCAAACTAAATACATATATTAAATCTTAATTGAAACATTGATTAGTTCAGAAGAACCATCCTTTTTTTAAATTATAAGAATTTGTTTTATTTGTATGTATCAGTAGCACACAATACAATACTAATATAACAAATTAAAGGTCTTATTGTATCAGCTAATTTTAATGTATATATTACTTGCCCAATTAATGCAATTACGCGCAGACGCACAGATAAAGTTGTCAAAATAAGAGATCAAGAATTATTTTTATTACTTTCTCATAATGTATGGATAAATTATTATAATTATGTATTTTTTACCTAAAATATCGATAAATATATATAAACGTGCAGAAGAATGTTTTCCTAATTTTTGTGGAAATAAACTAGTAGGTCCCTAGGCGTCTGTCTGTAGTACATGTATATCAACTACGATTTTCCGATTTCTAAACAAAAATTAACACGCTGCTTGTGTAATTATATACAAAAAAATTAATTACTGGGAATATTTTAGTAAATTTTAATTCTGTAACTGGCTAGCGACGTGCGGGTCCTTTGTTCGTGTGTTATTGTATGTGTATTTGCGTGTTAAGATTTGCTATTTCAGAAAACGTTCCCGATTAATGGTACCGACTACCGGGGCCGGGATTCGAACCTGGGCCGTCCGAGAGTATTTTATAATAATGATAACAATTTATCTCTGACAGAAATCATACATTAATAATAATAATAATAATAATAATAAAGAGTCTTTATTTCCTTTTAATTCAATAAATCAATTTAATCAATTTCCGCTCGATAACTTAAACAACATTTAATTTCAATTATTTCACTTTCTCCTATCAATCCTAAAATTTAACAAATTAGTATACATAATCAATATATAATATTATATTGGTGCCATCGGACGAAGCTGCCAAAAAATTACATTGAGGATGGATGAAAACTCCAGCATCGTTGACTTTTATATTGTATTTTTCTTCGAAAATTCTTTTTGCTACCGATTCATTTATCTTGCCATATTTAATAGAATTGGTAGACAAATACGATGGATAAAGTTTTTAACACTTTGCCCATACTTCAATGGAGGTTGACAATCACACAGTTAATATTTATATAAGTAGTTACTTTGACACGGATGTACATTATTACTTTTACTTTACTTTTACCAATTACATACCATAAACATAATCCAGTTGCGGATGGGTGGATTTAACAATTGTCCTAAACAACAAGAGGATGTGGAGTGATCATAAAATTAGTAAAATGCATACAGAACATTTAATCCCCAAAAAAATAAAATACAGGTAATAAAAGTAACAAGCTAATAGGCCTAGGCATTAAATAAACTAATATGTACTAAGAAAATGGTGCAGTTGGAAATAAATCGTATCTGGCGCGAACAATTTTATAAATTTTATATTAGCGATAATTTCTAAACTTTGATGTGTTAGTTATTTATTTTACATTTAAATAATTCGATAGAAATTAAAAAAATAAGTAATTTGCGACTGTAACAATGTTATTCCTTATAACTTTTATGGAATCGTTATGAACCAAATATTGGCCTTTAAAATTATGTTCATCATTATTATTGCGCCGTCCGACCGCATCCAGCTCCAAAAGATTATTTGTTTCCCGTGCAAGGGCTGCGAAACAGATATATCACGCGCTCAGTTGAAATGGAACGGCATTATAACGTGAACGCACCCCGAAAGTGGCCCCCTTAATTATAATGATAGATATGATAAAATATTGTACAATGGTCACATCAAATTCCTCTTTTTTTTAGATTTTGGTAATAATACATTGATCCCTTGTTGATTTTTTCGACTATTCTTTATGACTTTGTTTATCGTCCTAATATTAAAGCCAAATTTTAGTTACACGAAATTATTACTACACGTAACTCATTAGTTTTTGTGGGTACTTATTTGAGAGAAACTCATTCTTAATTAAACTTATGAGGCTATAGGTGGGTTTAGACAGACATAAAATAGTGAATAAAACAATAAACAAAACGAATCAGAGAAAATAAGAAATATTTTAGATTATCTCTCAAAATAAGAATGTTACACTTACAATTTAGGTTTTACTACTTTTTTGTCATAATAAACAATATTATAGGAAATAATCCTCTGAAATTGATTCATTATTTATTATTTTATTTATTATATTATGTCAGCATCTTATGTGTCAATATCTCTAAAAGTAATTCCCTATTATTTCTTGTTTTGTCAACACAAACCCATAAACCACTAGCACAGTGGCGTGCGGTGGGTTGGGATGTAGGTGTGCAGGAAAAAAGTACATGAAATTGAAATGCATTACATTACAAGTGTCTATTCTTTTCTATTTGCAAATGTAAAAAACATAATAATTTCTTTTCAATTGTAATAACCGGCTATTATTATTTTTTGTGTAGAAAATTATCACTCTACTGTAGCAGCAGAAAAAGTTATTGTACATTTAACATTGATAGGCGATATACTTTACTAAATGAAATCTCTTTAATTGTTGTATTAGCTACGTTCTATATTTTAATGAATGAATTAGATCAGTATACTATACGCAATTCATTTCTTAGTTTCGCGGTATCAAAATATTTGCCATGTGATTTCTTTAAAGAGTCCTATGTGTTTTTCCCAATAATCATGAAAAATTAAATAGTATTTTAAAGATTACAAGTTTTTTTATTTGTGATTTACAAGTCTTTAATTTTTATATTTTAGGACAAATTGGGGTTGGTCTGTGTAGCTTTAATAACACGTATCTCTTATCCTTTGAAAACGGATTGTGCAAATATAAAAAAGAAAATGAGCAACTGACGGAAAGAATCAAATTAATAGAAAATATACTAGAAAATAATAAACCACATAAATAAACAATCATATACAAGATGCGACCCAACCGGAAACAACTCCATACTAGACAAAAGAAATTGAACAATCCCCTATGTCTGACCACAATACGATAATAACCAAAATAAAAGAAAAAATAAAAAGAAAACCTATTTATAAATACTTTGAAAAATCCTCAACAGATCAGCAACAAATAACAAACGACATAAAACAAGTTGATATAAATAAAATAAACAATTTTGAAGAATTATGTAAAAACCTACAAAAAATAATAGAAAATAGCCGGAAAACAAGAAAAATAAGAAGGTCAAGACTGCCCATGTATAAATTAAGACATAATAAAACTTATAAAGAAAAGAAACAAGCTTCAACTAAAACACATAAAGAACCCTACAAACGCAATCACAAAAATTACAAAAATTATAAAAAAAACGAACCTCATAAAACAAAGAAGAACTGAATACTACTCAAATAAGTTGAACACGCATATAGGAAACCCACGAACCTTCTGGAAAATAATAAATGACCAATTAAACAAAACCAGAAAACCGCATTGAAGGAATACGCAAAAAAAAAACAAAAACAAAAAATAGAAAAGAAATAGCACATGAGATCAATTACTTCTTCGCAAATATTGAGAAAAACCTTGCAGAACAACAGATAAAAAATAGGCAAATCGATCCAATAACAACATTTACAATGAGATTCCAGTTTACAAATAAGGAAGTAATAAACAAAATAGTAACAGAATTAAAAAACCACAAAGCACCTGGCTTCGACAAAATCACAAATAACATTATTAAACAAAACAAAAAGACACTAGTTCCAATATTAGTAAAAATCACAAACAACACAATCCAAGAAGGAATATATCCCAGTTACATGAAAAAAAACCAACATCATCCCAATACACAAAAATACTAGAAAAACCCCTACAAACCCAAATCACTAAACACCTAAACAAAAACAACATCATACACCACGCACAATACGCGTTTCAACAACAATCAGGAACTACATCTGCAACGAGTGACCTGATAAGCTATATAAAGACCAAATTAGACAAAAATTACCTGGTAACAGCAATATACAGCAATATGAAGAAAGCGTACGACACGATCTCGAAAAAAATTTTAATAGAAAAGCTAGAGGCTATAGGAATAAGAGGAAAATCACTAAACCTAATGACCACATATTTAAAAGACAGACCACAAACAACAAAAATAAATAACACAGAAAGCAAACCTCTTCTAGCGGAATACGGAATACCGCAAGGAGGAAATCTACCACCCATAATGTACATCATATACACCAACGATCTACTATAGCTCAAATTAAAAGGAAACGCATTCATATACGCAGATGACACCTGCATAATACATGTAGGAAAAGACTATAAAAGCGTGCAAGAAAACATAAACTCAGACTTAAAACTTCTCCAAACCTGGTACAATAACAACCTATTATCAATCAATGAAACAAAATCAGAATTCATGATATTTAACAGTAAACAACAGAGAAAAGAAATAAACATACACATAAATGGAACAGCACTAAAACAAATAAACGAAACCATCTACTTAGGTCTGAAAATACAAGACAATAATACAAGACTTAAATGGGACAACCACATAAACAAACAAGTACAAAGAAACAGCAAAACAATCGCGTCAATACAGAAAATTAAACAATATATACCTGAACAGACAATAAAACAAATATACCACGCACTTTTTTAAACACCAAACAAGAAGAAAATTGAAACTAAGAACGAACAAATACAGAAAAATAAAATACTCATCAATACTAACAACCGAAATAATACAGCAATACATCCTACCCAACGAAATCAAAGCACTGGCATACGTTCCATTCAAATTGAAAATTAAAAACCTACTGCTGAATAACAAAATATAATAGTAAACATAGCGCAACAAATAGAGCTGGACACGGACACAAAAATACCTAACACAAACTCTCAATACCCACAGCCCGAGGAGGAATCACCACCACAAACCTCGCGGCGAGGACCGAGGGAAGAAAGTTACAATTTTTTTTATTTTTCTCTATTTTGTAGATACGCAATTTATTTTAATTTCTACAATTATATAATTATGATTATACTGTATATGTATGGACAAAAGAAAAAATAAATAAATAAACATATAAGTGAATTAGGATTTACAAATCATGTAATTGTTACTTTCTATAGCACAAAACACACAAAAAATATAAAACTAACGACAAAACTCAACCAATTCATACATGTGAAATATTGTTTGAATCCAGTTAGTACTGGCAAACGAAAAGTAAACGTTGGGTGGATTCGGGATGTGTCTTATTAAAATCGGCGTGCAACGCCAGAGTTGCACGCAGGGACAGAGATGGGGCATACTGTTTCTTACAAAATCTAACTCGCTCATACTATTACTGTTGAGTGAAGAATTTATTTTAATTCACACCCTGCACATATGGGCTGCACGCCACTGCACTAACACTGCGTATATAAGGTGAAATTAATTCTGATAAGTAATTATCTCTCTCGCTTAGTTTCGAACATACACGCTACACTACCTAACTCGATCGTTCAAAAATTAATAACAGGTAATATGTAATTTTTATTGAAAATATTTCTTCTAAACCCAGCTGAGTGGCCAAGTGGTTAGGGGCGTCGTCCGCATTGGGGAGCCTGAGTTCGTACCCTGTCGGGGTGAATTTCCGCGAAACAACTTCCACGGTTACTCAGGGGTTTTCTGTCTAGTTGAGGTAACTATCGGGTGATTAAATACCTCTGAGCTTGTCCGCTGACCGGCGGAAAAGTCTCTGATAGAAATATAAAGATAGAAGTTATTTATTTCTTTCAACGGGCCGATTTTAGCGGACGTATAGCGCGTGCAGGAGGCGAAGGGTAGTACGGTCAGCGAGCGGAATATATTCCATACAATTCCATACTATTTCAATAAATTTGTTCTTGACCACCTGTGTGGTATTTTTATAATTGTGGTACGTTGTTCAATATTTTCAAATGCTTATGCTTAGGCCAATGCCCATTATGAGAATTCAGATAAGTTTTTCATAAGTTGTGAAATCTGCTGACAAATTCACGTATGAAAATGTATCAGAAATGAACACAAATATATATTTTGTATGGATTTCAGTAGTTTTGGATTTATTAGAACTCATTCAGACCAATGGCATTTTGTCACAATTAGGCGATATTCCCCAGTTAGGATAGCATTTGAATTATTTATCTGAACAATGTATTTGATAATATATGTCATGCACGTGTATATTCTGTTTAATATTCATCTACCATAATAAAAAATTATACATAATTCTAAAAATCAAAAATTATATAATATATATATATATGTTTTCTACTAGTTTCAGCTAAGCGTCAGCAAAACTAATATTGATATAATTTTCTTCTGACGGAAATTTCAAATATGTGCAATAATAATAATATGACAACTTCATCTGTGTATCAATAATCAAGACACCATATGTATGATTACATATTATACTCCTATTTTGCGTAATTGTATATTATGTGAGTTCGACAAATGTAATATTAATTAAAATAAATAATAGTAATAATTTGTAATATATTTCTGAAATAATAATTTATCAAAACATTGCAAATTTCTTTAGATAAACAAGCGCCATATAGCCTATTACAGGGATGGCGAACCTAAGGCACGCATGGTGAACTTGTTGGCACGTAGCCTCGCGTGCTGACTTAGAATGTCATCCCCGCAAGTTACATTTGTTTGAAAACTCAAGCAACGGATGTGTTATCTATTTTCTCGCCAACTTAAAGTTACGAGCTATGAGCCAAATATGCAACTATTGACGACAAAAACATCAAAAATCGCATTTTGTAAGTTTTAACTTCTATCCAATATATTGTAAAATTTAATCTTGTTTAATTTTGCAAAAAATAGTGGGCACGTTAAAGGATAAGGATTACTTTTTTTGAGCTCTTGGCACACAAGTATCAAAGGTTCACCATCCCTGGCCTGGTATATAAAAGGGCAAATGATGTATACGTTAAAATTTGCTAATACAATAATACCTTTAATTTATTATATTGTGTGAAATATATTGAAATAAAACAAATAATTATAATTTAAAAAAAAAGTATTGCTGTGCATCATATGACCTTCGGAACAAATCAATGTTTTAATTATAATTTAATTTTTTATATAAACGTTTTGAGTTATTAAATAAAAGTTGTGAGTTATTACATTTTTAATTTTTTGATAGCTATAACATTATGATCAAAACTCAAATTATTCACAAAATTATATTTATTCTTTTTGTGTTTGGTACTAATTTTATATTAATCCTTATACATTATATACAAAATTATGAAATATTTGATTCAATACAGCTTTACATTTATATTATATTTACTAAACATGATTTTGATGAAAATTTTTAATATATAATAAAATTTTGATTATGCAATTTTTTTTCTGAAATCCTTAAAATTCCGATACAACATTCAAAGTCAAATTTAAATTGATCATTAATTATTCTGCTGGTGTTGTATTATCTATTTGTATCTTATAATGATTTTATTATATCTTAATAATGTGGTATGTGAATATTACTGAACATGTTACAAATATATTATTTTAATTATCATTCGATATTTATGAAAATCTTAATACATTTATAATTTCTAATTCTGAATTATTATTTGTTAAGCTTTTCATTTTATTTAATACAAAAAAAAGACAGTTAAAGTTTAAAATTAATATATTTATATTTATTTTTGAATTTAACAGTGCTAAATTATACTTATAAAAACAATAATAGAATTCTGTATTTAAAAATATAAAATAATTGTACACATTTATTAATGGATAATGGGACAATATAATAAATATTATTATTATATAAAATAGATTTATTTTCATTAATTTGATACGAATAATAAAGTATTGTTTACTGACCATCTGTTTTTGTTGATAAAGGTCGCGTTTAATAAAATAAGCAATTTCTCATGTAACTACACTCAGGCAACTTGCAAGAGTAATTACAGCTGATAAATTTGAGAATTTGGATATAAGCAAAAGGATGTAGTATCAACAACCGTAAAGTTTATTAGCCTGGTATTTTTACGATGGGGATTTTATAAACCCAATAACTAAATATATATTACGAGGTAATAATATATATCCTTACAATAGTTTACTAAAATTAAATTATTAATTTTCTATGGTTGGCAGTATTATAAGTTGCACACAATAGTTGCTCGGAATTAGAACATGTTCTATTCGACGCCACTAGTTGCTGCAATACATTGTTCGGGAAATTAATCTATTGCACTGGACAACACCATGTCAAAATCAAATGCCTGCAACGATTGCACATGCAATCTTACCCAATGTAAAACGCGCAAACATCGCCAGATTCGTTTCTTTGCAAAGCACATACATGTTGACGATCCAATAAATCATATTTGTAAACATCTTCTCTAGATTAGTGATTCGTTAATTTAATAATTTCATTATGAGTTTAATTTAGCACTTATTGCATAGCTTAAGATGTATGCATATATTATTTTTTTAAAGATTTTTATACCTACTCATAATTAGTGATAATTAAATACGTTTTATACAAGTTAACGCATTTGTATGCATAGTTGTAGCAGAACTATTGGAACGCGTTTTCTGTTCATTTATGTAAAGAAAATATCTATTTAATAGAAATAGAACAAATATACATTTATTTACGGTTAAACTAAATAAATATACATTTTCAATTGCAATTTTTATTTATTATAATAATTTAATTATCCCAATTAATAACAACCTTAATTTAGTTGGACCCTGCTGACATAAATGAAAAATAAGATAGGAGATATCAGTGACAAGGATTATTTTCGACCGTTTATGTTCATAAACTAAGAATTGTCACTAACAATTTCGTTCTTATAGAAAATATTTCTTCATGTTACCCACCAACTGGGCTGATTCGTTGAGTGAAGAATCAACTGATGCAACGGCTGATTCTAGTGGGCATGTGGCGCGTGCACCGCCACTGGTCGAAAAAGATTAGGACGGCCAAAGAGCCTAAATGAAGTGACCAAAATAAAAAAACAGTTTCATTCTAATTTTCTCTATAATATTGTTCTTGGCCGTCAAGTTAACCACATAATAATAATAATAATAATGCGGCGCACTGGTATAATACTATTTAAAAAACATCGACTCATAATATTTTAAAACTTTTAAATTAATTGCCCAATTGTTCTGTATTTTCATGCAATTTTTGTAATTTCTTATTATGTGAATTCGGAATCATTCGTGAAATGAGCAATATTATTTCTAATTTCATGAAATGGACATGGTTACTGGTTGGTTAACATGATATTTTTTAAATATGTTTTTTGAAATAAAAAACTAAATTGTTATTTTGTGTATTAAAACAATAAATTTTAATTGTAATTGAAAATAGGGTAGTATGTCCTCTAAATTACAAATTTGATATCGAAACATTCAAATTAATTTTAATGTTGAATTATATTTATTTGTCCTCATACAATATATAAATTATATATCCATTGACCAATTCACGAAGAATATTATGTTTCAGGGAATCTTCGGAACCAATATTAAATCTTCATAGTAAAAAAATACAATACACATAATTTATATTATTTATTAATTCATATATAGTCTTTGGCCCCTTCTTCGCATAGACAGTTGTGCATCGTAACTCTAAAGAAAAAAAGGATATTTGTGATGATATAGATATATATATATATATATATATATATATATATATATATATATATATATATATGTATATATAGGTAGGTACATAAAAAGTGTAAAGATTGATTCTCAAACATTTCTATTAAAATTAAATATATATATATATATATATATATATATATATATATATATATATATAAAAAATAAATTATTTGTTATTTGGTATTACATTTGTAATTTCTGATTGTCTTAATATTTGTTTAACGGTCCAATATTAAAAGCAAAATGACAGTATATATTTTATTTCGTCTTATATTTATTACAATAACAGTATCATATGACGTTCAATCATATATTGAAATATCATAATTTACGATAAACATGAAATCATTGTTGTGAGACATATACATACTTATCGTATATGTTTATTTATTGATCATACAGCATTGAAACTAGTGTAAAAAGTTAATTCACCATAAAATGTTGTCGGTAACGCTTTGGGAACTGTTCACGTATTGAGCCTAAAAGATTATAAAAATGTGTATATGTCTACCGTTACAGTAGTGATATTCACAATGAAGGTGTAAGAAGCGAAAAGCACATACTGGGTAAGTTGCGGTAAAGATCCCACGCAGTTATTCCCATGCCGACCCAAACAACCGCAACTATTATATACATGTATTTTGCCCTACATAATGTGTAGGAGTTGAACCCTTTTAGCGCGTGGCACCTGGTAGCAAATCTGACAATGCCCAGATATGGTTGACCATTTACAGTTACATTCACCCACGACAGGAGTTTACTAGAAATGTTAAGATGAATATTTATTAATATTTTATTGCATCGATATAGGTTACATTAGTGCCGCTAACAATACCCCACTGATTTTATTAGGATTAATGGCTAAAAGTCAATTTTAATCCTTTTCTTAAGCCACGCAAAATTAGCAGAAGTCACCTAATTTATTTTTATTGCGCGCTTCACAATGCAGGTCTATACATTTTACGACTAAGTAGCTCTCATGTACCTCTTTCGATTTAAAAGTTAAATATTGATATATAACTCTTTTGTGTAAGATTTCGATTTATGGCATCGCCCACTGTGCCAATTTTCGCAAATTCTGTCTGTGTCAAAGAACTCTTAAATGTGTGTCAACCCTTTTCATGAATCATCTGTTTTAATAATACTCAACCCCTATATGCAACGGTAAATACGCCAATGCACACCCTTCCGCTTCCGCAAATCTCAACATGTGTGGGTGATTCCACCCCACTGTTGTGAATTGAAACATTTTTCTTCAGAGCTAAATATGTGCAGAATGTCCCGTTTGCAGCAACGCCGCTTTAAACCGTTGAATAAATAATTATAGCTACCTGATCTAATATTTGCATATCCTTAACCTGGATTTAAGACTTTAAGGCAAGGGTTGTTGATTTTCGTACATTTCTTAGAAACATTTTAACCTACTTTCTAGTTGAACGTTCGTCCTCTTATTTACAGTAATAAGTTACATTAATAATTTAATTAAAATATTTTATTATTATGAATATATATATATATATATATATATATATATATATATATCAAAGCAATTATGTCCTGTTTATCGTATATAAATATGATATTGCGATATATAGTGTTTGGATATATGCGAGTGTTATTACGAATTCAATGAAAATATGATCTGCAGAATTAACACATCCGCATGTGAATAAAACGTAATAAAATGTATATTGTTATTTTGAGTTTTAAACTAATATTAAGAGAATGATAAACTCAGTAAGATTTTTATGAGTATACAAATTTATTATTAAACTAATGTTAAGAGTATCAGAAATTCAGTCAGAAAGTTTTTTTTATCAGTATACAAATTTATTCACAAATAAGAATAATTATTTTTTTCTGTGAATAAAACTTATATTGTTATTTTGATTTTTAAACTAATATTAATAGAATCAAAAATTTAGTCAGAGAGTTTTTTATCAGTATACAAATTTATTCACAAATGACAATAATTTAAATATAATAGTTTATTTTATTTAAAAAGTTTAGCGTAACAATTTTTATGAACGTACACAATTATTCGCAGGTTTGTGCCATCATTATAAACAAGTTCATTTTACTGCTTATTTGTTTATATATTGAACAATAACATTAAACTTATATTATTCACTCATTAAGCTGTAAATTATTAGTAATATTTTTTATCAATGTGTATACTATTGATTATTTATGAATAATTTTAATCACTGTCGTTATTAAACATTCATTATTTTAAATAGGATTTACATATACGAGTTATTCAAGTGCGAAATTGTGAATAAAAGACCACCTTTGCGACATCCTCAAATACTTAACTTCCATCGGCTTGTGTTTAATACATAACCCTTTACTTCGCAGAATTTATATTTCCATTGTACTTTAAATTCTCTACGTGCGTCCGCTAGAAAGTTGGAAAAATTTGCATAAGTTTATACAAAAGGACATATTGTGAACAAAATGTTTCCGTCAAATCCTCTTTTCTAAGCATAATAGTGCAATGGTTATATAATTTTTTGAGTTTGACATCCTGAATACAATTGCTTAGAAGAACACCAATTACTGCAAATCTAAAACTAAACCTAATACTATATTCTATATTACACAATTTTAAGTAGGTAATAAATAGTATTTACATAAAATTTCTACTACAGTAAACTTCTAAACATTCTCAGAAAATATGGTCAAAAAATACAAAAAAGTCCCGCCCGTAAAATATGTAAATGCTCTATATTCAAGTGCAATTTTTACTATTGTGCAGAACTCGTAAAAGGCAATAAAATTGCTGTAATAAATTTGCAAACGTTTTTTCTTCTTTAAAAAATCTCGAAATAACGGGACAGCGGCAAATTTAGGTAAAATCAACCACAGCTCAATAAAATATAATAGTGCGGACGACATTCAGTAGCCGCATGTCTATAGTGGGAGTATCTGCCCCTAAACGTAGCGATGCTATTGGCCGAGAGAAAGGGTTGCCCAAAAGTAGTGGTCAGTGCTGTATATAAGTATCGCAAATAAACTTAAAGTTCTGTCAGTCGTTTGTGCGCTTTTAGCAAATATATGCATTTCCAGAAAACACTATTGGATATTATTTAAAACATCGCAGTCTAAACAAACAAGGTATGTATATAAACTAAAATCCATTCAACCGAATAGTCATATGACGTATTACTAATTGCTGATTAATTCATACACATTACTAATTTGTTTTTGAATTATTACCATTTAACCTCATTAGCAGTTCGTTACTTGCAGTGGCCAGTTGTATTCACCAATATATATTTTTTTCAGAATGGAGTGTCTATCAGCTCAACGTTTGTTGCACGTTATGCCAATGATGGATGTTACTCAACCCTTGGACTGTTCAACTCCAGACGTCTTGGATCTCTGTGTTCGCAAGCGTTGCAGATCATCTTCATCGGATGAAGGCCTTAACAACAAACCTCTATATGCAGATCCACCAACATCCATAATGTGCTTCTCTAGCCCTGGTTCACATGCAGGTAGTGATTCCTCTGAATCTATTTGCTCGGACTCATATGCCGCATATCCAATCAACCAGGACGGTTCTTATCCTCAAAAAGCAAAGATTCCGCGACCATTTAAAGCATATCCGAAAGATCCATTATCGTTAGCTGTGGGAGTTACCGCGGAAGCTATACTTGGAAAAGATTCCTCAGATGCTTATGTTGAGTTCAGGCATAGGATGTTATCACAAGTACAAACTCAAAATCATGGAACTAATATCAAAATGCGCAGAACGACAATTCCAGCTAGCTGCAACAACAATAGCGATCCAACTTATTGGGAAAAGCGACGCAAAAATAATGAAGCCGCGAAACGGTCGAGAGATGCAAGGCGCGCCAAGGAAGATGAAATTGCAATTCGATGCGCATTTCTGGAACAGGAAAATTTGAAATTAAGGTATGAAGTTTCCGCCTTAAAAAATGAAACTGAACGATTGCGTGGTGTTATGTATAATTAGTATACATAATGAATATATTTACTATTTATGTGATTTTTTTCTTGTCATTAGTTATCGATTTTTGTATATTATTTATATTTATTTAGATTTTAAATTATATTACTTACTACTGATTATATTATTTTGTACATATTAGAAGAATAAACATATTAAATAAATTTATTATTTTATAGTAATTTTATCTGAAATATATTGCACATACTTTATAAAATATTTGTTGATGTTTTTGATAACCCTTGAGTCCGCTAGATCCCAAGTACTGATGGATTTATTTATTATTATTGCAAGTTATATTTACAGTGTATACACATCGATGTGATGTTTTCGAAAATACAATAGATTTATAATTTATGGAGATTTTGTTCGGCACCATTTTTTTACCAAATATTTTTTACTCAAAAAAGAAAAAAATTGGGGAAAATTATATGGTTTGGAAAAATAATAAATGAATCGTATTTAGCCAAAAAAATCCTCTAAAGTTCCATCTAATAATAAATGTATAACTTTGTTAAATAGACAACAAAGTTATACATTTATTATTAATTGTTTAATATATTATTACGAAATTATCATATATTCATAATAATTATAATAGACCATGTTACCGGTTTGTTGTTATCCTCTAAATTGCCATCAAATAAGCAAACGACAATAACATTATGGTTTGTAAGATAAATGCAAGGGGCTTATTCACAATTTACAAGCTTTTTAAAGGATTATCCAGAGAGAGAACATGTTTATTTAAAAAATATGTAATTATTTACAAAAAAAGGTTGTTTTTAAAATATCTAAAAACTTTTAGAACCATTACAAATTAAAAAAAAAAAATTAGGAATAATTTTGAATTTATAATTTTTATTATATAATATAATCAATTGCATTGCGTTCATTGAATGAATCTATATATAAAATTTAATTAACATCACACGAAACTTATAAACTACATAAAACAAAGTAGTAGTTAATTTTCGACTTTATTTTGTAATAAAATGTGTATTTATGTAAAGGAGAAAAATTCTCATAGACCGACGATAAATATATAATATTTTATATATAAATAAAATTTAATTGTTTAAATGCAAAACCTTACAACGTCAATTTCAAAACTACAAAGGCATTACCCTCGACGGGAATTCGAACCCACTACAGCCTACCACGACAGAACAACATAAATGACATGACCGGTGTGAAGTTATCCACCCATACAACTTTTATTAATATTAACAAGAGTAATTACAAACCGAAAAAAAAATCTTAATAAGCGAGTCCGCAATAAGGCGTAACGGTAATTATTTTTTTTACCTGTAACGCCTTTGCGTTGTATTTCTCCGGGCATTGTGGCTCAATGAAATAAGCAAAAACAAATCTTGTTCTTAAATTTTTTTTCTTAATAATTGTCGCTGAACAGAACACCCATTTCTTATAATACTAAATGTTGCCCAGACCTATCAAAATTGAAATTGCATGAATTATGTTTAGACTTTAACAACAATCAATTTACACTAACTCCGATATTTCAGAGATTTAAAATTTTTTTTAATGAGTTTTAAAAGTTGTATTTATGACTTTTATTAAAGCACCATAAAAAATGAGTAGAAAATAAGTAGGCGAGTTGCAATTTTTAAAAATCATTAATATTAATTAGAGTAATTACAAAACGGAAAAAAAATGTATTTGAGTCCTCAAAAACAATTGGGTGGATGGTTTATTACAGTTTTATCAGGCACAATTTTTATAAACAAACATCACCATATTATTTATAAATGATAACATTAGTAGTTTAACATAACACCACAAGAAAAAATTGAAGCTAATATTAAAAAACATAATAAAAAAACAGACAAAATTCTACGCGCGACGGGATTTCTCTATAGGACACAATTTGTCAGAGTATAAAGTTCGGTATGTGTTCGTCAGACGGCGCTATATTCATATTGGTTCATCACCCTACTCATATTCAAATAATAGAATATGCTGTAGACAATCGATTTTTTATATTTTTAGTGGAACAAAAAATTTAATACTTTTTGAATTGTTGTGTAACAAATACTTATGGACCTGCATATTAAGGTTGACGTTTTTGGATTCGGCAACTTGTGATGCACATGTAATACATAGGCGAAATACGTATAAGAAATACGCATCGTTCTCTTTAACTAGAACATAAATTGAGTTGCAAAAATACGTATACAAAAGAATAATGTTGTACGTATTTCGTAGTCTAGGTGGGAATGTCCAAAAATAATTTTTAATCTGATAAAAACAACCATATGGTGTAAAGAATTCTACGCAACGATTGCGAATATGACCCTTATCGACATTTAATTATATTCCAAACTTTTCCAGCATTAAAAATGAAGGAGATATTTATTTGAGCAGCAATTTCTCAAATATTATAATACTTATGGATGTATAGGTCCTGGTTATCTTAAACTTTCGATATATGATTATTTATATATATATATATATATATATATATATATATATATATATATATATATATATATATATATATATATATATATATATATATATATATATGGGGGTGATTAAACTATTAGATTGCTACCTTCTATACAGCCGAATCTTTAGCATGCTATAACTACAAATTTTGATCATCAATTCTTGCAAACTAAGTTTCAATACCAAGGAAGAAGTGTTTTTATTGACTTGCATAAATTGTATGCCATTCCATGGTGTAGTTTTGCCTAAAAGCTGGAAACAATTACACACTTTTCGCCATAAGGAAAGTATAGGCTAAATCCCAGCCTTAATAATTCCAAACAAAAGAAACATAAAACTCATGTGAAATTAATTGAACCACGGAAGAAGCCGCTGTTTTATGTTCATTATTTTAAGTTTACTTAGTTGTTAATATTTATTTATGGTGTTTCAATAGATTTTTGTTTATAAATAAACGTTAGTTATAGTTTGTACTTTCTTACCATACAAAAGAACTTTATTTTTATAGTTTCTAACTCCAACAATGCGTTTATGTGACTGACGTTGTCTACGGACTGAAGTCCGTTTGAAACATTTACTATATTATTCCCGCCGTTTTCATAGCTACGGACATGTGTTCGTTACATGGCAGCATATACGCCAACAAAAAAATATACCAAGAGAGAGCGATCTATTTTACTTTTCAATGGTTTATGCCTGCGACCCCCACTTTTGCACTGACAGCGCAAAAGTCATTACTGACAGGTCGCTCGGCTTCAAACATTGTTTTCGTTTTTATATTATTAGTCCAGTCGAATTAGAGTTTGGAGATAAAAAAAATCTTACTTAATATTTTATTCCACATTACTGCCGGGAAGGATCTCTAGAATGATAATATCGAAAAACTAACTCGAAATTCAATAAAGTGCAAAAAAAAAAACAAAAAAAAAACAACGTGTTTTTTTACTTTTTTCAATAACTATTAAAATGTAGACATCTGATAGGAGCAGCAGTTAATGCATGTTGTAGGCAATTAAATTACCTACAATTTAGGCTGAGTAACGTTAATTTTCAATCAATTGCTAATAAGAAAATAAATGAGGAACACTAAAAAGTATATTATCGAAAATGTTGCATTATTATTGATAACATAGCTCAATCGTAATGAAAATACATGGAAAGGGAGTTAAGGCTAATGCTAAATATATGTGCATAATTTTATATTCATTGATTTAATACTTTTTACATGGTGTATTTGTAAATTAATTTCCTTCATTATTTTGCCAAACATGGTTTAATATCTAAAAGTTAATTAACAAAGTTAATTTCGCGGATGTAGGTTCTAACTAGCTTAAAGAAACATAAGAAAAAATAAAATTTGGAAATTGTTGAAACGAAGTCGGTTATTATTCCAATGACACTGGGAACCACATTATCGGATTATAAACAAAACGAATATCTTTGTAATAAAAGTCATTCGGAAATTTTGTTTTTGTTCATACGATAGCCCTTTCTTTTCCGATCAACTAAAAACCAAAAAAAGTTGAAGAGGACCGTCCAGTTCCAATATAGCATGTCTTTTTAAAATATTAATTGTTAATTACCTATGCGACATTTGGAGCTGAAATTTTGGAAATAGTTTCAGGAAGAGTTCAACTTTCATTTGCATGTGAGTGTATATTAGCAGTTAACAATAATAATAGGCTAATGTTAAAGTTTATGTAATCTTACGGTCCAGTTTTGCGAAATTTCAAGCGCAAGCGCACGAGTCTCCACTCTACGCCGCGCGACAATTCAACTGTTCAAATTCGTCTCGGTCTCTGTTTCTCGGCAACTACTTCAACATTTTTTTTTAGTTTAAGGTATCTCGAAGAGACGAATCTAATGCAGCCATGAAATATTTACATTTTAAAAAAAATTTAACCTCCGTAAATGTAATATTAAACTATTAAATAATGATGGTATTTATATATTAATGCCCTTACAGTTTGGATGTATATTAAATACTATTAGATGTTAATTAACTCTCTTCTCCAATAAATAATTAACATCTAATAATACCATCTTTAAAAATATTACTAACAGGTTCTAACTGAATATTTACACAAATAAGTAGTATTAAGTTTTGACATTATTGAAATATTTTTGTAAATTAGATACTGATTGAAATTAATAATTTTGCTTTTTTGTACACGCTTCATATTTCTGGCGTGATCGTGTTTTGTTTCTATACACGTCTCTTCAACGCAATAACATGCTCAGATTTGTTTTAACTACATTCTGCACGATCGTCTTTTTTAAGCGTAAAATATCGTTCTTTATGAACAACGAATTTATGTAGATTTGTTTTATACTAGCTGCTGTATGGTCATCACCACGTGCCTGTAAACTCTTTTCGTCTTGAAAAATTAAATTCTGTTTTGTTTTTGAACAATGTGTTGGTTTTCACAAGGAAATGAACGAGTGAGCAGTGAATATTGATCATGGACTAGTTTTGATAATGGACTCTCTTGTATTTGTGTAGGTAGGTAGGTTTTGCATTCATTTTATTACAATGATAAGTTAGTGAAACATTTAATTCGAATATGTAACATAAACACTGTTTTGTGTAGCTATATCTATACAGAGTCGCTAAAGTATGGAATACATTCAATAAAAATAAAAAAATAAAATTATTTATGATTTTTGCAAAAATACTTGTACAATTCGATTTGAAATTGTCGATTTTTAAAGAAAGTGTCATTTCTTGGACCATTTTTGAATGAGAAATCACGTCATCTACACTTTCGAATGACAACTCCATTTTTTTAAATGACTCTTTTTTATTGCGGATTCTGAAAGGGATTATTTTTCTACGATCAGCGATGTATATTATGATATAGGTAACATGAGGAAATTACCGAGAAAAATGATTTCAAGTGTCAGAGTGAAAGAAAAACAAGAAAAGTGAAGTAAATGCCTAAACTGTGCATCATTTACAGTCTGACAATGAGCTAATCGAAGAACAAATTAGTTTTCAACATTTTTAATAATATCTGGAGATGTTAATGTGCTTCACGATGATTCCTCGCGTTTAAATCATCTAAATCGAATTTGTTTTTTGACCTAGCAGTTTTTTCAAAAATCATAAATAGGTTTTATAGAATTATATTTCAATAATGTCAAAACTTAATACTGCTTATTTGTTTAAATATTCAGGTAGAACCTGTTAGTAATATTTTTAAAGATGGTATTATTAGATGTAATTATTTATTCGAGAAGAGAGTTAATTAGGATCTAATAGTATATATTAAAATATACATCCAAACTGTAAGGGCATTAATATATAAATACCATAATTAGTTAATAGTTTAATATTACATTTAGGGAGGTTAAATTTAAAAAAAATGTAAATATTTCACGGCTGCATTAGATTCGTCTCTTCGAGATACCTTAATTTAAAAAAAAATATTTAAAATGTTGAAGTAGTTGCCGAGAAACAAAGACCGAGACGAATTTGAACAGTTGAATTGTCGCGCGGCGTAGAGTGGAGACTCGTGCGCTTGCACTTGAGATTTCGCAAAACGGGACCGTAAGATTACATAAACTATTGTTACCACTAGCCTATTATTATTGTTAACTGCTAATATACAATCACATGCAAATGAAAGTTGAACTCTTCCTGAAACGATTTCCAAAATTTTAGCTCCAAATGTCGCATAGGTAATGAAATGAATATTTTAAAAAGACATACTATATTGGAACTGGATGGTCCTCTTCAACTTTTTTTGGTTTTAAGTTGATCGGAAAAGAAAGGGCTATCGTATGAACAAAAACAAAATTTCCCAATGACTTATTACAACGATATTCCTTTTGTTTATAATCCGCTTATGTGGTTCCCAGTGTCATTGGAATAATAACCGACTTTGTTTCAACAATTTCTAAATTTTCTTTTTTCTTTTATTTCTTTAAGCTAGTTAGAACCTACATCCGCGAGATTAACTTTTTTAATAAACTTTTAGATATTAAACCATGCTTGGCAAAAAAACGAAGGAAAAATATTAACAAATACACCATGCAAAAAGTATTAGATCAATGAATATGAAATTTTGCACAAATATTCAACGTTGGACTGATCTCCTTTCCATGTAATTTCATTACGATTGAGCTATTAGTATAGTTTTTTGATATTATCATTCTAGTAAGCCTTCCCAATAGTAATGTGCAATAAAATATCAAGTAAGATGTGAAGCTAATTCGACTGGACTATATAGCGGCGATGTTAATTTGAATGTTGGACCTTTTGGAGGGTTCAATTCTTGGATACTTAATCTTTCATATACGAGTTCTATTAGAACTGTCAAATCACAACACAATTACTCTGCCTGGTGGTCTAAAATATTGCCAATATTGTAGCATATCATAGTGCAATACTTGGCAAAATAAAAATTAAATAAATATACTTACTGTTAATGATTGCCGCAAATTAAATGTGCTATGTAAAGATCTTAAATTCAAAATAATTTAGGCTATGTTTCTAATCTATTAAACATAGATTATACATTCAATTTCTTGTGTGTTATTTTCACCTTACCAATCCTCCAATAGAATTTAAAAATTAAAAAACAGATTTAACAAAGAAATTTATTATCTATATATAAAATTATATCTATGTATGATGGTGGTATATACTTTTCATGGTGCGGTCTGAGCTTTGAAATTGTACTGAGTTTTTAGTAAACCCTAGACAATGTGTATGGAATGATATATAATTTATACAAGTTGATTACAATTCTTTGTTTACATGGTTTTCTATTCTCACAAAAACAGTTTCATAGTCATCAACAACTTTTCTGTGAGAATTGAAGACTATGTGGAACATCCTAAACTGTTACCAAATAAGTTTCAAAGTTGTAACTGACTGTGAAACAGATTTTGTGAAATTGGGAACCATGTTGAACATCCAGAATTGTTAGAAAAAAAGTTTCAGAACCTACAAAACATTTAATGAACTAGGATAAATTATATGCCATTCTATTGTTCAACTAAATTTGAATTAAAAAAAGCTCAAAAGGTTTAGTATTTTATTGGGAATGTTTGTTTCATAGGTTTATTATTTTTTATGAACGTAAGTTTATTTTCAATATTATTTATATTATCATGTAATTTGTCTTTAATTTTATATATATATATATATATATATATATATTTTTATAAATATAATTCTTTGTTACATGAGTTTGATTTTAAAAATTTAAGATGGTAGATATGGAAACTAATAATCAATGTGAAGAAATTTACAATACATCATATTTTTGTATTTCCTTTATTTTATATCATCAATAAATCACAACAATGACACATCAACACAAAATAAGCATTAAGATAAAAATCAACATTCTTCCAGCTCAGACAATTTATTCTATATGCAGTATAAAATGTGTATGCAGAGCTACACAAAAATGTAATAAAATGAATCACAATATCGATAAATTTGTTACCACAATATAGTATATCTTGTTCCTTAATATTGGTTGGGAGGGCATTGAATTGTTTCTAAATACTATATGGCAGTGTTCTTTTATCACTACTGGTAGCATTTTTTGCCTTGCCTGCTACTGGTGGGCTGGAAATCTATAATATCCTGGTGTTGTGCTGTTGATTCTAACAGTTAAAGTTGTTACCAGGTTAATCAAAGGATCCACATTAGTAGTAATTTGCAGTGGTTCATGTAGAGAAGCTTCTTGAAATTCCACGATATCCATTTCTTGATGGCAAGCATCACCATCATACTGTTTTGTTTCTCCTTCCACTGTTTTTATTTTATTTATTATTTGTAGCATTGCATCAAGCACAATATCTTTTTTATAGCTGCAGCACCACGACCTGTAGAATATGTGGCTTGACACATATTAGCTACATTCTTTATTCCTGATTTTTTTAAATTTTCCACCAGGCAGATTAATTGTTTTGTGATTTGACAGATTTAACAGAACTCGATTCAGTATCCAAGCATTGAACCCTCCAAAAGGTCCAACATTCAAATTGACATCGCTGCTATAATATATAAACGAAAACAATGTTTGAAGCCGGCCGACCTATTAGTAATGACTTTTGCGCTGTCAGTACAAAAGTGGGGGTCGCAGGCATAGACCATTGACAAGTAAAATAGATCGCTCTCTCTTGGTATATTTTTTTTGAGTTTGTGCTGCCATCTAACGAACACATGTCCATAGCTATGAAAACGGCGGGAACATTTTAAATCAAATTACTGATATTTATAACCTTTGTAGTAAATGTTTCAAACGGACGTCAGTAATAACCGCACTGTTGGAGTTAGAAACTATAAAAATAATATACATACTATTGACCTATTGACCTCTATACGATTCTAAAACGACACCTGGTGTCTAATAATTGAAGTCCTGAAATGGTGTAAAATTCAAATTTACATTGATTTTATATGGTGTTTCAGATTAGATTACAGTTCACTCGATTAATGATTCTTCACGTGTATGGTCTCGTCGTGTTTGTCTCACTTTCCGCTATCAGATTCTAAGTTGGTTTCTGAATCTCACTACTCGTTACAAGCTGCAAATACCAAATTTTCATGGACACATTTTGATGATTATTCGGTGACGTTGTACTCAAAGTTGCATAAATATACGGTACTGCCAATCGACCTATCGCCACTGTTCCTACTATCGCTCTAAGAGTATTAGTATCAGTTCATTAGATATTTGTTCTAACAGTCTTTTTCGAATAGTGAGTGCTCTTTACATAAGAATCACGTATCATAAAACCTGATGGTTTATTTACTTCACTGGTAATTGTCGTCGACATATTTTACAGGCAAGTTTCAGACCACTATACAGTTTATGTCAGTAATGAATTTGTACATATGGTGCTCAACGGGTTCGTCTAACATTAGGCTACAATATTAATGTAGAATTATTCTCCAATATTTCTGGTACGTATAGAAAATTATCAATTTTCACAGAGCATTTTATGATAGATTATTGCTGCACCTAGCTTCAGACAGCTCTACGTAAGCAGGTAACATTCAGAATATATCCAAGGTCTGTTAAATACATGCATTGCAGTTTTTTAATTAATTCTTTCGGTAATTGTGGATTCTTTCATGCAGAATACTAGGTGAAGACCTGTGGTGAAGATACTGGAGCGACAATGGCAACTTTGCATTTTGTTGTGCATGTATATCGGCATCGAATACACGACAATAAGTGTTCAAGAAAATTTAGTTTTCATAGCTTGTAACGAGCAATGCGATTAAAAAACCGTTTTGAACCTGATAGCGGAAAGTGAGACAAACACGATGATACGCTACATGTGGAGAATATTGAATTGAGTGAATAGTAATCGATTGTACAAATACATTATAACCATATGTGAATTTAATTGTAGGATCTTTGTCTAGGTTCAAATTTTTGACACTAGGTATCGCATCCTATCATATAGAGGTCAAACTTTTGATCCCTTCGGGTTACCTGTTTATTAAATTATACGATAGATCAAACTACAGAATATTAATATTTTTAAGAGAATTAAAGAGAGAAGTCAAATTACATTTCTGATATGCTTTTAAGTTTAATCATAAATAAAAAATCGTACTAAAGGATATTAATATTTTTTAGAGAATAATTACATTTTGTGTTAATAATGCTTTAAAAAAAGATACTGTGTTAATGTTTTCCACAAAAACTAAATACAAAGTAACAATGATCCAAAGTAAATTGTAACATATTGAAAAACCAGTCCTCACTCAGTGTGATGTGATCTGAAATACAGTCCCCTTTCTGATGGAGGAAGTGTCACCAGTTATGTTGGATTATTGGCGGACACAGACACAACATCTAGTGACATGCTCATTAGGCAGAACCATATTTTGTACTTTTTGAGCAAAAAGAAAGGAATTTTCTATATCATACTCACAGTCAAAGGCAGACATGCTGTCAAAACGTTAGCAATAGACTTAGATATATTGTATGTTGGTGCTCCAACACATGACACGATAGATAGATAGATATATGGATATTTATTAATGCTAATATGCTGCATAAGCATTTACATTTCACAATGTAATATTTAATAATTAAATTAACAGGTATGCTAATACATACATGATACATTTGAATTACAAATTAAAATTTACATATTAAAATCATCTAAGTTAAATTAATTTTAAAATCTACAAATACCTGCAATAAGCCAAAAAATAAAGACAATAATTCACCAGTTAAAATTATCAAACCAATTATCTGTATACAAATTAAAATTATTAAAACGGTGTGTCAATGAACAATTCTATAGTAAATAGTAATAATCATTACATATTAATAATAATATGATCTAATTTATTATTATTTAATTATAAGTAGTTTGCCCAGTCATACTGCAGGTACTCTTCAAAACTATAAAACGCCATAGTTTGTAAAACAATTTTCAGAGTGCTCTTAAATGAGTTAAAAGCAGTTTCGTGAGAGCAACTGGTAATTTATTATAAAACTTCCATATGTGAATCTATTTATTCTCAGCCTATTTATCACTAACGCCCCGCGATTTCTTGTGTTGTGGCTGTGTTACAGTATTCCTTGCATAGGTCTTAGTGGTACCTCTTTCTTATGAATTTTGGGTAGGGAGTAAAGTTTTGGTGTAATACCATTATATGACACAAATTTTGAGTTCTATTTCAGTTATTTCAGCCAATTCTTTCACTGTGTTTAACAATAATCTTAGTTTATTCTGTACCGTCGTAGTTGGTTCACCTTTTAACAATTTGTAAGTTTTTGTATCAGTCAACATTGAGTTAGTTTTATATATGTATTCGGTTCTGTCTAAGCCTACTGTGACTGCATCTTTGCCTGCTCGTAAAATAATGATATTGTTATTCTCTTTGAGAAAATTATTAGTTTTATTGCTCAGGTTTTGCCACACATTATTGCCATGTGAGCCTTGGGGAAAAAAGTTGGTTGGTATTAGTTAACCCAGCTTGTCGGGTTTCAATATCTTGTTCTTTTGCGCTCTTTAGGATTAATTCACAATCAGCCAGGATGTCACCTACCCGGATGCCTGTACTGGTACCCTGTCAGATGGGACACCAACTATTGAACAGTCAACAAACCAACTATCGTTGTTATTAAAGAATTTCTTTTGTTTTATGCCTTTATTAGTTGTTCGAATTTTAAAATGTTGTTGTGTTTTGTCATATTTAACGTGTTCAAATATTTAGATTAAATGTACTCATAAAACGTAAGGTCAGGTAAAACCTGTTGTATGTCATTTTTATAGTTTCAATCAATCAATAAATTTGTTGTTAAATTTTAAATCCGAGATAGTGATGGATATTTCAAGGTTTAAAACACCTTTTGTCATTTTTTCATTTAAGTTGATTGCCGTGTTTTGAAGAGTTTTATTTTTCGTTACTAATAAATTAATTAAGTTCTTACTATTCTGTTTTATATGACCAGGAATAACATTCTCATTTCGGCATCTAATTAGAAAGTTACGTCTATTAGTTAGTGTCTAGTCTCTACTCTTCGCACCGCGTACTACACAAATGTCCGTTTTATTCCCAAAAAGGCGTCCGAAATATATATACCATAATAATAATAACGACTCGAGACTTCCAGAATTTGTCCAGGTGGTGACGACAAATATAGATCCTCGACTGGGTAGTAACAAATACAGTTGTTTCAATAGATCTGGGAAAAAAGATCCGCGGATAAAAAAAGACCTAAAAATAAATAAATAGCCGTCGTTACTGCGCGTATCCGTCGGCATAAAACAAAATAGGGTAACACTAGCCCAACCCTCATACCTTGGGTGTTGGTCCGCCTCCTGGTTTCACGCTTTGTTAAATTCGATCGCCGCGTTAGAGGTACTGAATAATCCCACAAAAAACGCTCAGCCGAGCCAAAAAACTTCCACTCCAAATAACGTCGGCGTTCTACACTGCCGCTTGATTCGAACCACGCCGTAGTACACTCTAATCGTAAATGTCGTGTTCAATCCCGATTGCGGTAAATTTCTTCTAATTTTCAACACGCTCAGCGACCGAACAATCGCTAATGCCGTTTGCCAATATTTATATATATTCCCCGATGGCAGTGTGTTTATGTTGTCTATACTACTAGTATCTTATACTACTACTTGTATCTTATGCCTTTGATATTTCATACAATATTCGACTACCTTTAGTATACAGATTATTCACATGCATTGTTGGTTTTGGTTAAGTATGTGTACTTATTACTCAATGCAACAATTACTGGTATTATATCAGAAATTCATTGGTAAACAGAGAAAACCAATGTTTCACTGCTCACTAAGCTAGGAAATTCATAATACAATTTAAATTTTTGATTATTGTATGTGAATTGTAGATTGATGCAATATGATTTTATAGTAACAGATGTTTCTCTTGTTACTTGTTATGTGTTCCATATCATGATAAGTTAACATACATAAAAAACATAAGCATTATAAAATAAACTAGTATTTATTTCACAATTTCCACGTGTTTTATGTTGATATTATATAGCCCCAACGCCAAATTAAGCACCTAGAATTATATTTTAAAACAAAACCCGTCATAAATGAAAATATTTTATTATTTATGTTCTTCAAATATGGCCGTTACTTTTTGCCGCCATCAGATTATCGTATTTATTATTCACGCTAAAAACACTGTTTAAGCATAATAATAAATACTACTCTATTAGATAAAGATACTTTTGATTTTGCAAAACGAAAATTTTTTAAATAAACACTATTGAAATTACTATTGAGTCTTATGGAGAGTTTACATCATTCCCGTAAAAGTAGGAAACATTATCCGAGGGAGGCGCTGTTCTCGGTTTGTATTACCACCCTATACGTCACTTACCCTTTAAAACGTATCTTGATTCCCACACAAAATATGTAAAACCTGGTTAAATAAACAAAAAACGAATTCACGTCTGAACAATTCGAAATAATGATCGAAAATTTCGCGTGTGTATTTGGTGGCAGCATTACCCGATTTCTTCGAGCTTAGGGATCTTTGTTATGTTTGCATTTCCAGTCATTGGTGTCAGGTGGTGAATAGGATTCCCGACAATAATGTTTTCGTGCTGTGGTCTTGAAAATACTCCATTACATTTCTTAATAGTATTATGCAACACACACATCGCTTAAACAATATTATCAACTCTAACTGGGCGAATTAGTGTGCTCAAAACTTGAAACTTTTAAGTCAACATTCCAAAAGAACATTCGACAGATTTTCGTTCTCTCGTCAATCTGCCATTAAAATTGATTTCCTGTTTCTCCAGGTAGCGCAGCTGGTTGAGGTAAACCAAGATGTCCTCGCTACAGAACCTATCCCATATTGCTGTTGAGAAATACTCGGCCATTACTGTTACTTCCAAATTCACCTAGATCGCCTGTGTGACGTCGCACCTGCACCTCGCCTACACCGCGCCTCCACCCCATAGACAATCCTAGATCATAGACAAGATAGATATGAAACTTAATGTAGTCTTTTTAAAAACCACCCTCTAGTGACAGTAATGTGAAATAATTAGCTCAGCTCTAAACCCTTGAGTTATGGTTCAGAGCTGAGCTAATTAATTAAAATAAATAATAGTATTTTAAAAAAGTATTTAAAATATGAAATACTGTTTATTTAAATATCTCGATGTATTTTTGAATAGTATTCAATTAAAATGTAATAAAAATCTGCGTTCTTAAATGATTTATATAAATTAAAGGCAAGCATGTACTATACTATTCAATAAAATGTTATAAAAATACCATTTAAATACATCTCAATGTTCAATAAACAGTTTTTCATGTTTAAATACTGTTAGTTCTAAATATATTTTTCATATTTGGGTCAATAAATAAAGAAAATACAACATATAACATGAAAATATAACTATTATATTAGTCAATTGTAAAATGTATACACACAGCATCATGAAAATATTGTTATCATATGTATCTTAATATGGTTCTGGGCAACTGGCCTATAGATGATGAATTTCTCTATGAAGTGTTATCCTTGAAAATTGCTGAGATTCTAGTCTAAAGAAATAACAGTAGAACTATATTATATTTTATTGTTCATACACTTACCTCTTTGAATAGAAACCAGCTGTATTGGGCCCTTTCCCGTTAGCGAATCAAGAGGTACGACGTGGACGTGGGAATAGGACTTGCTAGCAGAGCTGCTAATTTAGCAGTGCCTTGAAATTTGATGTTTAATTTCAAGATATATACTAGCCATTTACCCCTCGTCTGAAATGATAAAGATTAAAAATCTAAACATGACACAAAAATAAATTTAAAATATACCAGTATAAGTTGAACAATACCTAAAAAAATTAAAATTAGTATGGGTGAATTGTTAATGTAATGAAATAGAAAAGTTAAATCCATGTATAGTTGTGGAGAAAAACTTAGACAGGTTTTCTCCACCTTCTATGTTTCTCTTTATATTGGGCAGCAACTGATAAAACAGAATCTGCTGTACCCCTTCTATTTGTCTCTAAACCAAACAGAATATTATTGACATTTTTTATTTAGTGAAAAATTAGTAAATTTAAAAAAGACCCTAATAATGCATCTTTTAAAGTAGGTAAGTGCGGACAGGCATCAAAACAAAATTGAACATGATTTAGGATGAAGGATTTAAATTTAATATAAACGTTAGGTTTGGATATGATCTGGGGTAATAGAAACTTTGATATGTTTAGTATTGAAAATAATACTGAGAGTAAATTTTGTGAACAATAATTTAGTTTAATACTTTCGGAATCATATTCCCTCAAGCTTACCAGGGAATGCTCTGGTAAAATTTCTCCAGAATGAAGAACATTATGTATGCAAATAGGGCATCCAGAAAATGCAGGAAGTATTTTCTTAACAACCCATCCACCTACATAAGTTATAGCAGTTGACTCTAAATCTTCAACCATATTAAAGTTTTCAGGAAGAGTTGTGTTATGAACTTTTTTACTGACGTAATGAGACCTGTGCATTTGCCATCCTCACAATTAGACAACATTGAAAGTGGAGTTATAAAATTGTTTAAAATAATTGTTTTCAAATAAGGCACAAATGCCGAACATGGCGGATTTATATTTCTCACACCATGTTGCCTTATCTGCAGAAACAAATTTTATACAGGATCTTGGTTAAAAGATCTTCCAGGAAATTCTGAATAACCAAGATTCAAAAGTTTTTCTGAACAAGTAAGAAACCATGAAGTGTAAAATTTAAATTGTCCAGTACCGGAGGACGAGCCTTGTCGGAAGGCTTACGCGGAATAAATTTCATGCTATTTACGACGACAATAGCCTTTTTCCAAAAGGTTGAATGTCTAATAAATTTTTTTGATGGATTTTGTGAAGAAACCGGTTCCTTTCCTCTCTCTAAATTTATTGGCTGTGCCACTGTCCCATTAAGACTATCAAAAAGTTCATTACAAAAACCACAAAGTTTTGATGTACCATAACCATCAATGCCAATCATATGTTTTTGATCTCTAGAAACAAAGTTGCCTTGTGCCAACATACCAATGGTAGATTCCATTTTTCCACTAAAAACTTGCATACATATTGAAACCTTCATTTTATTGATACGACTTGGATTTACATGGTTCTCGGTAATTTTGTGCAATTGCTTTACAAAAAGTTCAGAATTTTAATAATAAGCATCTTCAATATGCTTCCATTTTGCAACCCAAGATACCCCATCAGTAGAGAAACTCAAATCCTTATTGAGAAGATTATTGCGAATACATTTTAAAAGATGGTGATAATCGTATAAGAGTATTATTTCAATATCATCTATCAATAAATACCTTTAGTTGGTTCATATCCCTGTCTTAATGCATTTGCACTAGTATCTTCAATAAGCATCCGATAAGCAGACAGTTGGTTGATCCTTGGTCACAAACTGAAGCTATAATATTGAAACCAATGGCACTTACTTTTCTAACAATGTCTTTAAAAAGCTTCACAATATCAGAAGCACTTGTTGAGGATTGGTAGAAAGTGAATGCTATTGGAGTCTTCCACTTTCCAAAAATGCCTCTTAACATGTACACCTGAGCATGATCAGCAAATTTTGAAGAACGGATCTCCCCAGTATCTTCAAATCCCTCTACTATGTCTAAATGATTTAAGTAGTCTAAATGAGCAGATAATGCCATCTCATCAAACATGAGAACACAGCCGGTCTTGTGCACTCATGCTTGACACCTGCTTCTCAAGATTATTCAAAAGGGATGTGCAGATACCCGGTTTTAAAATAATATCTTTAGCCAAACCTTGCAACAAACGAGGACTAGGGAGACAAAATGTTTTAGAAAGAAAAGAATACGTTTTCCTACTATGCTTGAAAACACTGAGTGCCAGAACTTTGTAGTCTAAACTATATCTTCTTCCTTGCCGTTTTTTGGTGGAATTAAAAATTTGACTTTGAAGGAAGTTTTTTAAAGTTGGATTTAACTTTTCCATTTTATGTCTTTCAAGTTGTGCTACCTTAAGTTTGCTCCTGAGTAATTTGTTGTCCACAATATGTTTCTTGTTCTTACTTTGTAAATTTTTTTTTTCCTGCGCATTAAATTAATTGTTGGGTCCATTTTTCCACAGTTGTTAGCACAGATTGGAGGATTAAATACAGGAACTATAAAAAAAGTAATTAATAGAATTAATTGTGTAAAAAGTAACACAAAATTTAAAAATAATTTTAAACAAAACATACCATCATATATTGCTGTATTAATTGGTTGCTGTTCCACAGAAATTTCATCAACATGTTGTTCTCGGTGATTATCTGAAACACTTGTCAAATTCAATAAATCATCTATTGGTTTATGTACAATAAAATAATCATTTGCATAAGATATGGAACCACCCATATCTCCTTCTGTATCTCCTTTTTCTTCTACATAGCAGGGTTCACAATCCAAATCTAATGAGTGCACTGAAGGTTGAGCAGCTACAGCTAGTTAGTATAATCATCATAATTATTTTATAATTGAAATCAATAAAGGCTGATTTTTGTATTCGATAAAATCTACCTGGTAAATATAAGGGTATTAGCAGAAATACTATGTCTATATTACAATAAACACTATGAAACAGCACTATAAAACAGCAAAACGTGTCAGACACCATGCGTATTGTCTATGACCATGCGGCTGAAAAACAGGCTCTAACAGGATCGAGAAAATGTGTGTGCAAGAGTGGTGCCAACAAGATTTTTACCGAAAAAAACAACTCATAAAAATACGGTTCAAGGTCATCTTATTAAGAATTTCCCCCCTGTCCTAGATGCGAAGGTCCCTAGGGCTAATATGGCACCAACTTTTTCGACATCTTGTCATGTTGTGTCATAAAAGTAATAGCTAAGTTCCAAGTGTGGTTTGCGACTTTGCTACTTTATTAGTTTCAGTGACATCCAGTAGAGGCGTTTGCATATTTATTTGGTTATCTTATTTTAAATACATTGATTATTAAAAACTAAAATAGCAATATAATACTTATATATGTCGGCGCCTGATCAATTTTGATGCTTTGAAACGATTTTATGAGGAATTTAACCATAGCGACAGCACAGGAATGTGACCTTGCGATGTGAGCGGAACTTGGTAACGGGGGTGCTGGTAGTTCTTTACGAACAATCCATATGATAAATTGGCTTGGACAGTTTCTCTCGAGAAAGGTTCACTATTGACTATAAGTGCGTTAGAATAAGTGTAATTAGTTCTGATAATTGTTATTGTATAATCAGTGCTTTAAGTTAATTACTCAGTTGTTAATAAAATGTGTTAGTTAATCAATATCTACACTCGCTCTGACATATATTTATATTAGTTTTTGATACACAAATAATTGAAGAACAAAAATTACGTATATTAAATGTTTTAATAGTATATTTCAATGATAAAATACATTTAAATAAGATACGTTATAATTAGTGAATGAGAAAAAAAGTCTGCTGATTAACAATTATGCAACAATAAATTTGTAGTTATTTTCTTTTAATATATTTATATTATACATGTGAAAGAGCTATAATATCTTAAATGACTTACCGATGTCTGCCATTCTACTGACTGGCTGGTGCTGGTTTGTGTTTGCGGATTTAAGGTGACAAACTCTAGAACATTAATTGAAGGTCGATTCACATTGCAAAATTCTCTGAAGGACTGCTTCTTCCATTTCATCAGCAATCTGATAGTTGTTATGAGGTTCCAAAGCACTAGTTCTTCTAATGGTGGGGTCTGGTAAATGTATGGATGAAATCTCACGTGGAAGTAATTTTCGGTGTACTTTTGGGTTCCCTATAAAATGCACACCACAGACTCGGGAATTCTTTTTCAATTGGATTTTTTTTCTATATCACCTCGATTAGCGATCTCACGCATAGTTAAGAAATATTCTTCAATTGTCGCTTCTTTTCGTTTTCGCCCCGTCATCAATTGTTTATGCACTTCTGCACCATTCGTCTTGACTTCAAATTATTTCTTTAGTTTTAACCTAGTTGTGATACCTCTCTCCGATTAAATCAGTATCTTAGCTAAACTATCTAGTGACTTCTTGGCAAATATTAATTTTTGCAGCTCATTCCAATTCATCAAATCTGCCATTTCCTCGAAATCTAGAATCCACTTTATTGGATAGCTATATTTTTTATTATATCGTCTTATCGAATCTTCCACATCTCGAAAAGAAAGGAAAATTGATTCTTGTTTGGTCAGCTTCCCCATCGTCTTCGTCTACGTTTTTGTGTTACCCGTTCTTTCACCATAGAAAGCGTCTATGTGATTGAGTGTAGTATAATTTATCAACGGATGGTTAGTTAGAGTAGTATTTTTTCACCTTGAATTTGCATTCCCACAGCTCCTCCACTTCGAATCCCATTTGACGCAAACGTTGTGATTTGGCGGCCGTTTTTTCAAATCGACCATTCAAAGTATCAGTGGAATCTTCGTATAACGGACCATCTCTATTTTTCGGTAAACTAGTATCATGACCATGATAATAGCATCCGTGAAATTAAAATGTTTGTTTTGTTTCTACGCAATAACGATTCACTATATGTTAACTTCTTTGCTATGTGCTGCATTTATTATATGTATATTTCTTCTTTCTCCATACCATATTAACCACTGAATACCTATTTTTGACTGACGATTGTTTAATCTATAACCTTCCCTCGGTATTATTCCAATTGTATTTTCATAAAGAAAATTTCTCAAGATTTTGTTAAGACATCAACGTCTGAAATAAAATAATCCCATAGTTCTCTTTAAAAAAATCAGCTTTGTGTTCTTCATACAATTTTAGAAAACTCGGACTCTGTTCATCTTTCATATTATCGATACATTAATATTTAACTACGGGCATGGGATCCACGTAATTTACATTTGCTAATTTGTTAAAAATGTGAGGAAAAAACCTTTTTTAATTTAATTTCCTAGATTAAAAGCATTAGGCAACGCTGACAGAGCCATAATAAATTAGTTGTTACTGTCAATAAAACAATTATTACCAATTTCCATTAAAATTATTGTTGACCCCCTCATAATGAAATCTGGTTTTAAATAGGGTATTTTCAAATGTATACTTTACCAAAAATTAATGGTCAAATGCATCTCCATAATGTGCAATGCATGTTACTTTATGGAACCCCTTTCTTATATCTAAGAGATATGACATACACTTGTTTATTGGATCACGATCAATCACACGCTGTCTAATACCACACCTACCACATAAGTTATTGTCATCAACATTCAAGCACCCGTTGCAGTGTTGCATAAAAACAGACAAATTTGGTTCGTGAATTTTATTATCTTCTAATACGGTTTCTGTCTGGTTTCGAGATCATAAAATACAAATAAAATGTTCAGCTTTTTTTATCAATTTGCATATTACACTGGTGATCTTGGGGGTAACATCCCTTACATAACATGCAAAATATTTCATTACATATGTGATTTCTCCCGATTTTTATCATTTTTAAACATCTCTATATTTATTATTTTTCACATACCGAATGTCTTCTCATGTCAAAAACTTCTAACATTTTCATAACAGTATTCACTTCTAAATGATCTACTACATAAATCACGTATTACTTCAGTTGTCTTTTTGCAAAAGGTTGACTGAAAACAACATGGACTTTTTAAAATAACGGTGTTCATGTTTCTTGCAGTATGGAATATAACGTTATGAACTTATAGTGTCCGTCATGATAAAATATTAATAGTATTGACCTATAGAATTACCGATGGGGGCGCCACAGCACCGGCCCGAAATGGTGCAAAGGTGATATATTCTCTTGGCGCCAAGTTTTCATTATTGAATCATTTAAATTTCCGTTGATTGTTTGTTGTAAGAGTATTGTTTGCTTATAGTATGGACTTAATATGTAAGAATCCACTACCATAAACTCTGATGGTTTATTTATTTCGTTGGTAATTGCCGCTGACACATTTTACATGGAATTTTATTCAATGGTCGTTTTACACTTTCTCGCAATAATTAATTTGTACATATGGTGACCAACGTGTTTGTCTCACATTTGGCTATATTGAGAATCTACAATTCTTGTCCAATATTGTCTTTACTAATAGAAAAACATCAATTTTCATACAGCACTTTTTGCTAAATTATTGTCAATCTGCCTTATTTTAGGTTATTTTATATATGGTTGCATACACATTTGGTAGCTATACCAACATTCAGAATATATGCACTGTTGCCGCATTTAATTCTTTTATATTCCGAGTGTTTGCTAGAATCGTGGGCATTGAAATTATATTTTTGAATTCAGCGAATATGACGTTCCTGAGTTTTATGATGAATTTCAACTATTTGAAAGTTGGGGCAGATAGCCGATAGCAAGATGGCACTCCGTATTGAAAAAGAATTCAGGACTATTGGAGCAATAGTAGGAACAGTGGCAACGTTGTATGCGATAGGTTCATTGGCAGTACCGTAGTTAATATATTTATATTTATGCAACTCCAGCGAATAAACGTCAAAATGTGTCTATGAAAATTTTGCTATTTACAGCTTTTAACGAGTAGCGAGATACAGAAACCAACTATAATCTGATAGCGGAAAGTAAGACAAACACGACGAGACCATACACGTGAAGAATCGAGTGAAATGTAATCTAATCCGAAACAGCATATAAAATCAATGTAAATTTGAATTTTACACCATTTCAGGACCTCAATTTTTAGACACCAAGTGTAGCTTTACCATCGGATAGAGGTCAATAGTATCTTTTAAAATCACTTTATTCCCTTTCGGGTGTCGTGATTATTTAGCGTATTTTTAAGTTATTGTATTTTCTGTAGGAATTCCTTCCAGTCCCGTTGCTCGCCATTTTCCTTGCATCCTGCCATCCAATGCCATTCCTCGTTAGTATTTCATGTTTGTTGTCTTCCCTAGTTTTGTGTTGTCTGTCTCTTTTTTTCTTTCCTTTATTCTAGTGTTCCATACTCTCTTTGTCTGTATCTCTTCTGGCATGCGAGTTATGCGTCCATACCATCCTAGTTGCTTCCTTTATATAGTTGTCTGTATACTTTCCATCTGTAGTGTTATTCGAATTTGCTCATTTCGTATTCTGTCAATTCTTGTGATACCTTATAACCTCCTTAAGTACTTCATTTCTGCTGCTTGTATTTTGCTTTTAAGTCTCTTGTCTAATGTTCATGTTTCGCTTCCGTATATCAGTGTTGTACTATATATTGTTTTGAATATTATGATTTTCGTTTTTTTCGATACCTGCTTGTTATTAAGTAATATTTTGTTTAGCATATGGTAGCTTTTGTTTGCTGCCAGCATTCTATTGTTTATTTCTGGTTCCAGACTTCCCTTGTTATTTATATTTATACCCAAGTATTTAAAATTTTCCACCTGCTCGATACTTTTTCCCGCTATTTTGATATTTGTTTCCACTTCTTGTTTGGCGATCACCATAATTCTCCATCAGTTTTCTTAGTGTAAATATATGGTCCTGCGTTGAGTGGCCCTTCCTGAAGCCACTTTGTGCATTTTCCATCGTTGGTTCTGTTTGTTGTCTTAGTTTACTTTCTAGTAAAACCTCATCAATTTTAGCAGTTGGGCATATTAGTGATATTCTCCTGTAATTATTGCAGTTTTTGTTGTCTCCTTTTTTGTAATTGGTAATACTGGGAAGCTGTTTTAACAAATTTACACCTTCCTCGCCCATAGTTTTAAGTTGTTCAGCTTTTATGTTATCATGGCCTGCTGCTTTACCATTTCTTAATGTGCTTAAGTGCTTCTTTTATTTCTGCTTCTGTTATATTGTCTGGTTCTTCGTTCAGAATATTTTTCACATATGCGTTCTCATTTCCATGGTTTGTGCTTATCATTGTTTTCTCCTGCAAATGCTCATCTTCTCATTATATCATAATCTTGTTTTATTATTGTTCCCTGTTTATCCTTTAATTGTCTTAGTGTTATTGGTACTTCTTTTGGTTCTTGCTTTTTAATGTTCTATAAAACAACTTTTTATTTTCATTTCCCTTGATTCTTTTATTATTTGTTTCGTTGCTTTTCTCTGTATTATATACGCTTCGCAGTCTTCTTCATTCTTGGAGTTGATGTACTTTTCCACTTTCGCTTTTTCTTCTTTATTTCCTGTGTTATTTCTATAGTCCATCATCGTCTTTGCTTTCTGTTGTTTTCCTGTCTGGTTATTCCGCATGCGCGTTTTGTAGCCTCTGTTATTATGTGTTTGAAACTGCTTCACATTTGCTCCACATCATTAGATTTTGAAAAAGATGTGAGTTCTTTAATATAATTCTGGCTTTTGTTTCTTTATATTTTAGTGTGTCTATTCTGAATTTCTCAGTTGCAGTTTCTTTCCTATCCTTTTTAGTGCCAAGCTTGTTTCTGCTTGTCATCGTTTTTGTTTTTATTTCTTCCTTAATTATGATGTTTGCTAACACTAGATAGTGATAATTTCCTATCTCGCTTCCTCTTTTCACCCGTACATCATTAATTGCCTTCCTTTAGTTGTGTGTTTGTTAAAAAATAGTCTATTATGGACTTTTCATTTCTACTCTTTACTTATCTGGTATATTTGTGTATTTCTGTATGGGCGAATATTGAGTTTAGTATAACGACATTTAAGATGTAGAAGCCAATTAATCTGTTTCCGTTATTGTTTCTCGTCGGTACTCCAAGAATCCCCATTATATGTTCTATCCCTGTATTTATATTTCCTATTTATGTCTCCTGTAATATAAGTATTTTCTCCTGCCTTCTCGTATAATATTTATAGCTCTACCCAAAATGTGTCTTTTTCTGTTTTACTTTCGTCTTCTGTTGGTCCATATACTATGATTAGGTTTCCTTTCCATCCATCTTTCCTCTCAATTTTTACTTCGTCATTAACCTTTCGTTTAGGCATTACCATTCCGTTACTGACTGTTCTAACCTTTTGTTTATTAAGCAACCCACTCCTGTTCTCGCTCTTTCACTTTCTTAAAATCCACTATATATTTATATGTGGTCGTTTATGGCACTTTCTAAACCTCTCCCTTTCGTTTCCGTTTCTGTTATCGCCATTATATCTAATTTTGTATTTTCAAAGTCTTTTATTAGTTCAAGTTTCTAATTCTCATCGTCCTTTTTGTTTGCTGTTGTTTTTGTTATATCTATTATTTCTTTTTTGTTGAGACTGCCTATTCTTCTCTTTTTATTTTTTCCAATCGTGTCCTTTTCGTTATCATATAATTCTTTTCTGTATACTTCGCAGTTAGTTTTTTGTCTACACTAATTCTAGTTTTTCCAGTACCCTATTCCATTTCCATAGCTTTCCGTCTATAGTTAATTTATTATATCCAATTTTCAGCTCTCCTCCTTTATTTCTCTCTTCCTTAGCCATTTTTCTTATTTGTGTGTTTCGCTCTCTTTCCTTTTTTGTCTCATCGTCGTTTATATAAACTCTTTCTTTTTTCTTTATCTTCTTCCTTCTATAATTCAATCAGGCAGGTTTTCTTTCCTAGTTTTTGAGCTTTTTTTTACCTGAATTATCACTACCAGTTGTCTGTCTCGTAATAAGTTTACAAGTTCTATAGATGTAAACCAATTATCTGCCGTAATGTTTTTGTTACTTTTTTCAAGTGATTTACAAAGACGCAATATAGCTTAAGTAGGTTTTGAATATTTTCTTTCCTCGGACAAGTATGTTTCACCATCTGAATTCTTGCCGGTATAGATGTATGCATTGTATAAATAGTTTGTGCGGGAATCAGTAGCGCACATCAACTTTATACCGTATTTTGCTGGTTTGTTTGGCATATACATTTTAAATTTTACTCTTCCATGGAAACTAACAAGCATTTCGTCGCACTTCCCAAACTATAAACCGACTGACTGTTACTTATCCGCAAATTGAAAATTTCAGAAATTGCCGCTGCAGGATCACTATTTTTTCTTTCCTCTCTGTCTTGGGGATTAACAAATCGAAAATGCGAAAGTAAAGCACCGAATAGATTCTTTGCCATAACACACCTGAATATATCTCTGCCTGTTCCATCGGTAGCAAACAGAGATCTGTAGTCTTCACGATATGATTTGAAAACAGCACTAAAGAATAGCAGTCCAATAAAGCTCCACTGTATCGACAGCTTGCATTTGGGATTGTACATTGTATTTCATTCTTTCTCTAGCCATTCTCTCATTTGTCCAAACTAAAACCTGTTGCAGTATATGGTCGTCAAATAAAAAATTCCACGCGGTTAACGGATCTGCAGTGTCATTTCCAGAGCGAGCAGGTCCATTTTGTCCTGGTAACTGAACAATTATATTATGCATTCTGCTGCTTTGTTCTTGATCGACTCGTAACTTCTTGAGATGATCATCGAAATCTATTTTTACCAGAATAATTTTTCCTTGGGTGCTTTACTGACTGTGTCGCTTTCATTTAGAGATTCGTCTATCGCTTCATCTTCATAGTGTACACTTGTTAATAACTCGATAACTTGATAATTTATAATCTTGATTAATAACTGACTAAACTGGGGTGAACGTCTTGTAGATTATTACAAAATTATGAAATATGTAGTGGTTATTATAATATAAGAGGGGGTGTAGCAAATGATGAGCAGGGATTGGGCTAAACGGGTTGTGTGGCGATATTGGAGGAGGTTGGGTTGAGAATTTTCTAGGAGAAAGCGAAGTTATGGGTATTTTCACGAAGATCTAATTTTATGCAAATTTAAACTGTTAAGGGCTTAGAAATTCAAATATATAACGTATATAAGTATATTACGTATATAACAAACGATTACTAAGAAATACCAAAATTGGAAACTCCGCACACCGCAAATGTCTCGAACACATATATACCCGGGACCGGTAACAGTGACCGCTGTAATATTAAAAAAACGCATAATTAATAACAAACGGACACTAGTCATTTGGTTGTTATAATGCATTGGCGTTGTAAGCTGTGGGGTTTATTTTGTCATGTCTTATGTCTGCAGGCCGTCATTATGCTTCTGCTTCATCACTTGGGTTGAAAATTTTGCAACCGCGTCCCAGTGCTCGGATCTTTCCAGCATTAGGCGTCCTATTTGCAGGGGGAAGGGTTCATCCTCCCACAGTTCTGTCCATAAAGTGGCTCGAGCATTATACCACCTGTCGCAGCGGTACAGCGTGTGGGTCGGGTTGTCGGTCATGTTGCAGTAGCGGCACCTGTCGCTTGTCGCCTTCCCAATCCTGTATAAATAGGATTGGAAAACGCCATGTCCTGTCAGTAGTCGTGTCAGCCAATGGCCTGTGCCTCCGTGTTTCCTGTCGATAAATGGTCTTAGTTGGGGGAAGAACCCCTTCGTCCATGTCGCGTTTGGTGTCTCGTCTCAGCGTCTTTGCCACTTGCTTCTTTGCCTTGTCTCTCGCTATCTTGGGCGATGTTCCCCCTTTGATTCCTCGGTATGCAGCTTCCCTCTCTTCCACCAATAGGTCTCCCGGAGTCGTGGCCGCCAGAACTTCCACCGCATCCGTGGAGGTGGTCCTATATCCCCGGGTGATCCGAAGAGCGCTGGTGTGCAACGCCCTCCTTAACCTGGTTGCATTTCGCTGTGTCTTTATTGCATTGCCCCAGGCCGGAACTGCGTACAATAGTTGAACACGCGACATCGTCGCCAGTAACCCTCTCGTTTTTCACCCGGCCCTCCAATGTTAGGCAGCAGCCTTGCTAGTGCCGCCTCAGTCCGGGCTGCCTTCTTCGTCGCTTCCAATATGTGTGCAGTGTGGTTGGTGTTTGACTCTAATACGATTCCCAAGTACTTTATCTGCCTTTTCAACCTGATCGCTTAGTCGAGAGTAGGGCGGCTACTGTTTTGGCAATGGCAATGCCAAGTCCATTCCTCGTCATCCAGGCCGCCATCGTCTCCGTCGCTTGCCTTGTCTTGGCTATAGTCTCGTTTAGGTCGAGTCCGCGGGCGAACGCGATGGCTGTCGTGTCTTCGGGGAGCGTCGTTCGTAGTGCGTCGTCATATGCTATATTCCATAGGAGGGGCCCAGGACAGAGCCCTGTGGTACGCCCCCCGTCACCTCGTATCTGATCAGGCCGTCCCTTCCATCATGAGTGATCTCCCTGTCTTGCAGATAGCCTCTAACCATCCCGATGAGTGCAGGTGGTATGCCTCTTCTTCTTAGTGCTTCCATGATGGTCACCCATGGCAGCGTGTTAAACGAATTTACGAAGTCCAGGGTGACCATCATGCAGTGATTTCTCTTTCTCCAAGTGCCCGTGTTGGCCTCGATCAGCAGACTGAGGACCACCTGGATCGCGTCGGTGGTAGATCTGCCTTTTCTGAAGCCATACGGTTGTGCATCGGTTGTGCAGTCCTCCGGCGGCTTCAATAGTTTCAGAAAGGCGGTCCGCAATCAGTCGCTCCAGCGTTTTTGTCACTTCGTCCAGCAGGCATAGGGGGCGGTAGGCAGACGGTTCATTGAGGGGCTTCCCTGGTTTCCGGATGAGGACTAGTCTTGCTGTCTTCCATCGTTTCGGAAATTTTCCCTTTTCCACACAGCTGTGGGGTTGCTTGTAAAAAGATACACACGATTCGTAAAACTGTTCCGGTCTCGGTGACCGGACCTAGGTTGTTAAGGGCTAGATCAGGTCTGTCCAACATGAGACCTCACTTTTTGAGGCCTCTAAATGTATAAATTACACTCAAACACAAAATATGCACAATTTTTACATTAACGATAAATTACGAATAAAATAATGTATGACGCCACTGGCGACGGATAGAAGGTCGTAGCGAAGTTACTGGAAATCGCATCGATCTTGCTCGATCACCCTCGAATATTCGAGAAGTAGCGCTGGACATTGTCAAAGCGAAGAAACCGTTTAGTGATGGAGAGCTTATTAAAAATTATGCTACCAGAATGGAAAAATAAATCAATGAAACAAAAATTGCTGACAAATTCGAAACAGTCTCAGTATCGCATCAAACAATTTGTGGGCCATATTAATCAATGTGTATAAAAAATAATGCATGACACGACTTCAGTGTAGCCGTGGAGATGCTATATGTCTTATTCCTCTCCGTTGTACACGGGTAATGATATTTTTGAAGCTGTAAATAAGGTGGTGTCAGACTACGGCGGATCTGATAAATATTCCTGTATTGTCATTGATGGAGCCAGAGCTATGATAGGAACTCAAATTGGATTTGCAGGTCTCTTGAAACAAAACATCAACTGTCCTGTAATACACCGTATTGTTCACCAAGGGCCCTATGTGGAAAATCCTTACGTCAAATGAATGGTATGAAAGAGGTTGATAAAATAACTAACATTATTAGAGGGGCCAATCGTGCTTTGATTCAAAGAAAGTTTCGTGATTTTTTAGCTGCTACATATTTGTACTAACCCCGATATTCGTTGGTTAAGCGTCGGAAACTGCTTGCAACGATTCTTCGCTCTACGCGAAGTCAAGTGCAACACTACGGAACTGGAATATCAAATGGTAGATGCACATTTTTAGCAGACCTTACATTTTTAACAGACCTCACATCTCACCTTAACGAATTGAATTTGAAGCTACAAGGAAAATAGCAGAATATTTCCAACTTATTTGGACACATAAATCGATTTAAGAATAAAATTATGCTTTTCAGGTTATCATTAGAAAAAAAAGATTTTTAATTTTTTTCCAAGTTGCAAAGAGCATGAAGAAATGAAGGATTTTGAGGAAGTTTCAAAGTTACCTCATATAAAATACATTGACAGAATTGCAGAAGATTTCTAAAATCTTAGATTTAGCGACTTTAAAAAAATTGAAACAGAGATTTAAGGTTTTGCTCAGCCCCTTACAATTTCAGTTGAGAATCTAAGCAGAGCAGACCTACAACTGCAATTGTGAGATTTGCATTCAGATCCTTTTTACCAATGAAGAACTGAAACTGGATTGGACTTTTTCAAGGTGCTGCCAAAAGAACGATACCCAAACTTGCGAAACTGGGCTTACACTGGACTCAATGCTGGGAAGCACGTATCTTTGCGAAAGCAGTTTTTCCAACATGAAATTTATAAAGTCAAAATATAGATGTTCCCTCTCTAATAAGTAAGTTGCTCAGTTGCTTTGTTTATCAACAAAAAATATTAAGTTAATATTCATGCATTAGTTGGTGAAAAACAACATCTTCAAATTTCCCACTATTTTTTTGTAATTTGATATTTCTTGAATAAATTAAAATAATAATACAAACGCGTTTTTCTTTTTATACCATACCTATTAAAACTCACTGATAAAGTTGCGTACGGAGTATTTTTTTATAATGTTGCCCTTCAAACCTCATTTTTTTTAAAGCGGCCCTTGGGGCACTTCCAGTGGTCAGTCCTGCTCTAGATCATTGAGCAGCTCATACGTTTTCTTTTTAAGGAGTTCGTAAGAACGGCATTTTTTATATCAGGGCAAATAGTTAAAGATATTCATCGAACATTACGACACATCCAATAAAAAATACAATTAATATAAGAAACTTCAAAGTACTGCAACATAATGTCCAATCTCTAGGGAACAGCGTAAACTCTTTAGAAGCTCTAGCAGTACAGGAAAGTTACTGTAATTTGCTATGTATCACTGAGCATTGGCGTTCTGCTGAACAGATACGATGCCTAGGAATAAACCAGTACAGACTAATTTCACATTTCTGTCCAGACTCAAATAAACAAGGAGGATTTTCGATATATTCTTATGATGCAGAATTTACTAAACATTTCAATGAAATAGACCAATTTCGTGAGTTGTATGTTTTTCTGGGGCTCTGTACAAATGTAATAATCTCAATATAGCCATAGTTTGCATATATAGATCTCAAAAGGGCGACGTAAATGTATTTCTTGATAAAATGAGTCAACTACTACACATGCTGTTTATAAAAAAACAAAAATATTTAATATGTGGAGACTTCAACATCGATCTCCTGAAAGAGTCATCAGAAAACATATCATTTCAGGAACTAGTGGCCTTATATGGCAGTACTTTTACAGTAGACGAAGCTACTAGAATCACACATACGACCAAAACCTGCCTGGATAATATAATCACAAATACGCACAATCCGTACAAGATTAAAAATTTTGAAACGGGAACATCAGACCACAAATGCCAGGTAATAGAGATAGATGTCCAACAATCGGAACTCAATAAAACTTGGGAAAAATATACAACGAAATACGTATATAACGTATATAACGTATATAACAATGAAATGATATTCAATTGAAAGAATCAACTTCTAATATTTCAAACAATCTCAAAGTATGTACCGGACGCTAAAGTTTTATTTTCCAAACTAAACCGAGAATATAAGAATTGACTAAACGCGGCCAAGAAAAATTATCTAAATAACCAAATACTGACCTCGCATAATCAGACCAAAACTATATGGAAGGTCGTTAAAAGTATTACAGGGAACGCTGAAACAAACAAGATTCTTATCAGCGATGAACCATCTAAAATGGCAGATAACTTCAATACATATTTTGTATCTCAAAACCTGTTGGTGGTAAATATTTAAATTATATCAATCGAAATCAGAATACAATATTTCTACACCCAGTAGATTGTGAAGAGGTGATAAATGTAATACATAAAATAAAAAATTTAAAAAGGAATCGATGAAATACCCACTGAAATTATAAAAAAGTGCACAGCACAACTAGCTATTGTTCTATGTAATATACTCAACTCATCATTAGAATCAGGGATCTTTTCAAACCCTCTAAAAATCGCAAGAGTTATTCCCGTTTATAAAAAAGGAGATGCATCGATGGTAGAAAATTATAGACCCATCAGTATCCTCACTGTATTTTCCAAGATTGTTGAAACAGTAATGGCAAACAGAATAGTATCCTTTTGTAATACCAATGGACTCATAACGTCTTGTCAGCACGGATTTTTAAAGAAAGCACGGAAACATCACTAGTGAATTATGTCAGCCTTGGAAAATGGTGACCTTGCAAGTGGAATCTTCTTGGATCTGTCAAAAGCGTTTGATTCAATCAACCATGATATTCTTCTTGAAAAACTGAACAGCTATGGTCTCTGTGGAACAGTCAATGTATGGATGAAAGACTACGGCGGAAGCAATACGTGGAAATTCGAAACCAGAACAACAAATTCAGAACCAATATGTTGTACATTAATGAAGGAGTCCCACAAGGCAGCATACTTGGACCTTTGTTGTTTGTTTTATTTATTAATGATGTCGCCACATGCGCCAATAACATACATACTAACATCATAAACTATGCTGATGATTAATGTATTCTACTGTATTATTTATCCACTTGTGCCTCTAGGCCATCTATTTTTTTAATGTGTTAAATATACTTTGACTAGTATTTAATTTCTAGATATAGATATATAGTGTAATTTTTAATATTGGCTTCGATTAAAAAAAAAAAATTATATAGTCACTTGCTCTCTATTGCATCAATTTTTAATGTATTCAATGTATTTTAGTTTTTTATGTCAATTCGCAGATGTATGTAGCAGTAATTTTAATGGTTGACTTTTAATTTATCTATTTTTAATGTTTTCTCTTTGACTTATGTATTGCTGTTCCTGTTCTTGTAAACACAAAAACACATACATGAATAAATCTATCTATCTATCCATCCCTTGCATACATAGATGATCTGTGGACAAGAAACATTGCTCCATGTCTTGTGTTGTGCGTGTTTGGCTTCGTGTTAAACTTAAATTTGTTCTTGTGCTTGAACAGGAATTATGTGTTTTTGTAGTTTCAACATGTTATTTGACTTGATCACACCTCTATACGTATCTTTTGTTTGCATATTGTTTATAATTTTGATCGCTCTTTTTGGAATAATAAAAATTACATTTGTGCCATTACCCCAGAAGATAAGACCACAGGTGTGAATGGAGGTTGGCATAATAGACTACTTTAGCCAAATTTCTGTTTGTGCTCCTTGATATAACCCTTAACCCGTAACACATTTTAATTAGTTTTTCACTAATATAATCTATATGGTCTTCATGCTTAAGTGTATCATCAAGGATAACGCCAAGAAACTTAGTTGACTTTATAAATGGTAGCTTTTGTTCAATTATCTCTATATGTAGCGGCGTCTTTTTTCTGTTAAAGATGAGCTTATTGTTTATAAACCATTTCTCACTGTCCAGCATAATGCGATTACTTTAACATTTGTAAATGTCTTGCCTTTGAAGAGGATATTTATATCATCGGCATAGTTTATATTTTGGTTTTCCTTTGAAAGATCATTTATAATGATAATAAAGAGAAGCGGGCCTAATATGCTTCCTTGTGTGGAATGCCGGTGGACACTTCCAGACCCTCGCTGATCCTTAAGCCGCACAGAATGTTTTCTACGATATATATATATATATATATATATATATATATATATATATATATATATGCTGTGCACTTTTTTATAATTTCAGTGGGTATTTCATCGATTCCTTTTTAAATTTTTTATTTTATGTATTACATTTATCACCTCAAAGATCATTTATAATGATAATAAAGAGAAGCGGGCCTAATATGCTTCCTTGTGTGGAATGCCGGTGGACACTTCCAGACCCTCGCTGATCCTTAAGCCGCACAGAATGTTTTCTACGATATATATATATATATATATATATATATATATACTGGTAAAGTTTAGATAATAAAATGAAAAAGTCAATGCAATGAAAGGGCCTCGACAGATCCAATAACACTCCGCACAATCATTTCCGTCCAATGATTTATGGATTGTTTCGGTAAATTCGAAAATTGCGGTTTCTATACTCGACCACACAAAAATACATGTAGGGATTTGCTGATTAATTAATTGCGATTAAAAAAATTTACCATTCTGGTATACATACTCGCTCGAAAATCTTTGAGAATGACCTTGTAAGCTGATTGGACGATAATTATTGCAAAGTTCTGGATCTCCTTTTTTATGAATTGGTACGATTATTGCATACTTCATGCTGCTATGGTATACTCTTGTTTCTAGGGATGTATAGAAGGGCAAAACTGTACTAGATTGTTGTTGTTTATACAACAAGCATTATAGTGTTAAATGCAAATCTAAAAAAAATTAGGTACTGCGACAATATTAAAAGCTATAATAAACAAATTAAAAGCTAAAATAAACTAAATAACTTAATCAAATATGTAATTACACCAGTGACAGTTGTATGTAAAGGAATTATAATTTGTATGTTAGTCATTTGTAATTAGTAGCAGAATAGTTTGGATCCATTATGGTAAGAAGTAATTCTGAAAAATTCAATTTCAATATAAGCATAACAAGTTTAACATGTTTTTACTTTGAACAAACTGTATACTGAAATAAAACGTATATGATTGTGTATATTTTAATGCATTTTTGTAGAGAAAGAAATATTAATTCATATATTTTTTCAATCAATATTATTAAACTACAATATTTATCAAATATATAATACAACATTTGTTTGCAAGGAATGTCATATTTATATAAAATTATTGATTATTTTGTCAGTGGTTCTATTTCCATTGAACAATTTCGTCATTTGACAAAGTCAGAATAGCTTTGTTAATCGCAACGGGTAAGGCTTTAAGGAGAAGAATAGACGTCAAAACATTAATTTCTCAAATTAAAAAAAAATCTGAAATATAAATTATGGTATTTTTGGAATCAACTTTTTGTATAAAATGTACACATAATACATATATAACAATATAGAATATTTTATGAATACTTATTTTCTTTATCTCTATCGGAATCTACGTCAATTTTTCAAAAATTAATATTCTATTCAGGTATAGGGTGTTTGTTCGATATAGTTATAAAAATAAATGATTAAAAACAGCATTAAAATAATGGAAAATCTATAATATTTTATTTCTTTTAAAAATATAATCTATTTTTAATTATTATGATACGTATTATAAATCAGATATTTATTTTTGTATGCAACTTGAACGTTAATATCCGATTTACCCGGTTTCAGCAAGAATTACTTTGAATGAATCTTTTTATTCTACTTTTTGCATTTTATAAACGAATCGAGTACAATGAAATTCAAGCTTTAGTTTGTTAAGTTTCTTTGTATAGATGAAATCGGTAGGATTATAAAACATTATCATAAAACACATACCTCAGGGTTATCGAAGTAAAGACATTTTGCTATCATCCATGAATTATCGCATTTGTCAGTACCGGCTGGGACTAAAAATTGAAATTTATGTCTGATAGATTATTGATTCGTTTTAAGTAAGCAAATGTTCTTAAAAGCATGTAATTATCATGATAATTTATAACTAAATGGAGTGGAAAGTTATAAATAACTTTATTTCTATCATTGTTATTAAAAATGGTATGATAGACTTACGTTTATAATGCAGTTGTAATTAACTCATTAACTAAATTCTACTTGAGCAGTTGTTCAAAGTGACTTGTTTTAACACAATGGACAACAGTGTTCTGTTCAGTATTAAACATTTTCAAATGCAAGAAAGATAGTTTCTATACGAATACAAAATAAAATTAATGTCATTGATTAAGCTTGCAATCTGTGGCCTAATTGTTATTAGTTGTAGGTAACTATCTAGAGAAGTTTGCAATAGTTGCCAACTTCTTCTTCTTATTTCTGTAAATAGGTTTTAGTCTGTTGGTCTCCTTCCACCTCTTCTTTAGATCACACTATACTACTATGCTTTCTTGGCCAGACTATCGTCATCCTGTTTACGTGCTTCTTCCATATTTTCCTTCTGGTTTAAATCAACTTAGCTAATAATCCTCACTCCTTATCCTGTCATGAATGCTTTTTCGGTGTATTTGTGACTATTTATGTCACACAATTCTGACTAGTTGTATTGTTTAAGTAGTCTCCGCCCTTGTTTCTGCAGCATAAGTCATAATTGGCCTCACTATGGTTTTGTAGATTCGGCCTTTACTTTCTACTGTTATATAGGGTGTAGATGGGACCCAAGTGGTTTTGTTAGCGGTATTACTCTCACATTATAGAATAGTGGTTTTGGAATAATTATAAAAAAATCGATTTTGCTGTGGACGCAATTGATTGATAATAAAAAGTACATAGAATTTCATTATTATTCACGTTCGGAAAATTAAATCTAGCATATGATGACCATTTTCGTTGACATTGTTGAAGGCGTTGAATAAAATTGGCCTTCTCTCTTTCCAGCAGGTCTCAATTGAGTTCTATTAACTCAATCAATGTACGGGGCTTGTCCTTTCATACATGTTCTTTCAGGTACCCCTATAGAAAAGTCACACGTGGACAAGTTAGGGTTCCGAGAACGACATAACACGTCACCAAATATCGAAATGCGATGATTAGGAAACAGGGGTTAAAGACAAGTAAATGTTGCTCTGCCGGTGTGTGCCGTGGCTCCATCTTGCTAAAATCACAAATGCTGATTTTTCGTATTTGTAACTGAAGGATGAAAAATGTGTTCACCATGTCAACGTAACGTTCATTTGTTACAGTAACGGTACTCCTTAAAAATATAGGGACCAATGATACCGAATTTTCCTATCGCGCACCAAACTGTAATCTTCGGGCTATGCAGCGTCTCTCGTGCAGGTGTGGGGATTTTCCGTAGCCCAATACCGACAAATTACTTTATAGACGACCCCATTAACGTGGAAATGAGTCTCCTCACTAATTGCCACCATAATGTGAAATGCTGTGAGCCAAGGAATGCAACGCCATCTCGCGCACGCCCTTCCTTTCTATAACGAGATAGTAATACCGCTTCCAAAACCGCTTGGTTCCCGTACCCTACCCTGTATGTTATATAGAGATTATTCCATATCATGTCCTTCATGAATCTCGATATTCTGGCTAGCTGCTTTGATGGTCTGAGTCTTGGTGTAGTGCTTTGAAACTTGTCTTTGTAAGTCATCCTCTGCTTTAGTGAGCAATACCGCGTCGTCTGCGTAGCATATGATGTTGAGTATGGTGTCTCCTTTCTGTGGCCTGTCTACCTGAAAACATATTTTAGGTAGACTTTCTATGATCTTATTGGTACATTCCCCAGATATTATTTTTCGTGCCTTACAGATCGTGTTCCATATCTTTTGAGATATATTTAGAATTAATTTTGATGTATGGCAATTCGCAACGCACCTGACCCAGATTGCCTCCGATTTATTATTTAAATAGTTCAGGAATGCTTTCTTTGTCTCTTGTGCCAGTTCTTGTAACATGGTGTTTTGTTATTGCGGTTGATTTTACCACTTTCTATTCTCTCCCTTGCAGCGACCACGATGTTTTGTTGTCTTCCAGTTTTCTTCGATTGTGGAGTTTTGTTCAATTGGCCTTGAAGCCTAAACGGTTCTAATTTTATGCCATATTTAACTTTTGACAAGTTTGTTACTTCCTATATCGCCGAATTTAGTGAACGCGCGTCCAGAATCTGACTTGGGTGAATTGCCCTATTGGTTATTATATAGTCGATGACTGTTGGCATCTAGTATACTGCCACATGCATTTGTATTTCATTGGGTGGTTGGAGTTTGCGGCATTAATCGGTCTCCATTTACATTTGTAGCGTCTTCATTAAATATCAGAGTAATTCCTGGTACTGCTTTTCCTACTCCTGCGATGAGGTCATCCAATGCAAAAATTCTATCTCCAGCTGGTATTGCATTAATAGTATTTTAAACATCATCGTAGCAAGCCTCTGCTTCTTTTACGGGTTTTGGTATATCTGGTGCATATACGCAAATGTTAGTAGCAGAGCTTTCTGATAGTTTAAATACTACCTGTAATACGCAGTATTCTTCCATCTTGATATCTTCGAGTCTTTTGTACACTAATACTCCCACTACAGATTTCGCTCTTTCTTCCTTTCTCTTCCAACTTTAAATGATAATGTAGTATCATATTTGAACCTTCTCTTTGCATTTCCATTTGGTTTCTGATATAGCACATATTTCTATTTTTCTTGGAAAATTCTCCTGCATTATATGTTTGTACGTGTATTAAGTGTTATTTTCGATTGTATGTAAATGAATGAATGTATGTTAATTAAAAAATGGCATTGAGTGTTTTAAAAAAATCAATTACTACATTATATTATTACATTAAACACATTTCAGAACTAGCTGCTCATGGGTGCTTAGCGAATTGTAAAATAATGTTCCAGCTCGGTCATGCTGCCCCGCGCGGTTGAAGAGACATGGAACTAATTGTTAATATTTTTCATGACTTTGTCTGTTAACAACATGCAAATAGTTTGAAGTAACCCATAAAAATAATTATATATATATATATATATATATATATATATATATATATATATATATTGAATTTTTTAAATCGGACGTTTGTAGTTAGTAACCTTAAAAAACCCTGTAGGTAATTTAGAACTAATTATTTGTTGTAAAATTTACTTTTTTGTCCGCCATTCTGCCATTTTGAATCTTTAAAATTAGACATCGTCTTTTGTAATCAGCGACCTAGAAAAGCCCTGGGCAACAAAGTTGATCTTTTAAAAGAAGGTTCAATAATATTTGCCACGTTTTCAGAATGTTGCTCAACTGTACGGCGGGTTAGGAACATATGGTAAGTAATGCGTCAAGATTAATTAAATTTCGGGACTTGGAGATGAATAAAATTGGATGAATGAATTGAAAATACATACATTTCGAACATTTCTCCATAGAACTTTTTGTAGGATCCTGTCGGCCTTCTGGTAAAGTCGGAATCTGTTTCATAGCACTTTCATAATCGAAACTACCATTCTTTTGTGTCTACGAAAAAATTTAATTAATACTTCATATAATCTATACATTTATTATATTAGTGTATAAGCATGACTAAAACAAAAATACAGTGGGGTCTACCTGATATCGCAGCTATTTTCTAAGAGTTTACACGTGGCTAAAATAGGCACTTTGTTAATATCGTTATGTTTCGGTTGGTTCTTTTCGTTTAATACCTGTCCGGTTACAGATCAGTCTTATAACCATTACAGTTTTTAAACGGACGCAGGTTTGTCCGGGCGGATTTGGAGAGCGGCGGCGACATGGAGGAACGCGACCCGTACAGGCCTTAGACGGGTAAGTGCGCGTGGACGCCTGACAAAAGTGGGAAAATCTAACTTCGGAGGACTTGAAGAAGGTCAACGTGTAAGCGCTGAAAATAATGTGGGAAGTGGTAGAGGAGATAGAAGAAGAGCAGAAGAAATCTAGAGAGGAAAGCCAGAAATAGATGAAAATTTTAAGAGTGGAAATGGAAGAGTCACGGATAGAGAGAGAGGTAGGGAGAGAGGAGTTGGAAACGGATAGAAAATGGTGGAAACTACTGAGGGATGGATGGAGGGAAATCCAGAGGGAATTTACAAGGGAGAGAAAGAAGATGACGGGGAAGATAGACCAGCTGAATAAATTGGGAGAGACGAGCCGGGGTTGAAAGCAGCGCCGGAGTGGGTAAGGGAAGTAGAGCGAAAAGTAGGCAAATGAAACAGAAAGACGCTAAGGAATGCATAGCAGTTCAGTATGAGGAGAAGCAGTGTACTGTAATAAAACTAGTTGAAACTAGCGGAGCTACTAGACGGGCTGGAAACGGAGGTAGATGCGGGATGAAGAAAATACAGGAGTTGAAGAAGGTGGGAAAGAGGTTGAGGGAGTGTGTAGCGGCGGAGAAAGGGAGATCCTGAAGGGAAGCGACAAGACGGGCAAAGTGATGCCTGGGCCTGAGGCGGATTTGGGGAGTTCGAGACAGATGGTAGGAAGGGAGGTGTCTTCGCGGAAAGAGGTGGAAGTGGCCCTAGGGCAGCTGAAGCTGGGAAAGGCGGCGGGAGAAGATGGGCTGAAAGCAGAAGCGTTCAAAAGGCTACCAGAGGAAGGAAGAGAAAAGTTGCTGCAGGTTATCAATAGGGTGTGGAGTCGTCAGGAGGAGGTGCCTGAAGAGTGGCGTGTGGGGATGGTGGTTATATATATTCATCACAATGATGAAGAACAAATTGGATAGTAAAGTGGAGCGAATATGGCTGCTGCCTGTGGGTTCAGAAAAGAAAAAGGGACGAGGGAACAAATTATCACGCTAACTCTAGGTGGAGGAAGGGTTAAAGTAAGGTGATCTCATAGTCCAAAATATAGTCGTAGGATATAGGTGTGCTCCTGAAGAGTCTGCTGGGTCTCGAAAAGTCGACACCGAGAGCAGTGCTATTGCAGGAGACGAATCGTATGAGTATGTGGTGGGAGTCGTGTGTAAGGGTTGTGAAGTTTGAAGAAAGATTGCAGGAATTGGGTGAGGAAAGACTGGTGCGGGAGGTATGGATGAGGTGTAAGAGTAGGACGGAGAGTGGTTAAAGAAAGGATAGAGGAAGGATGTATGAAAGAGTGGATATGTCTGAGGTGTGGGTAGAGGAGAAGCTGAGAAAAATGGGAAGCCTAGGAACTGAGGTAAGAGAGATTGAGAGATATTGAGTGGCAAGAACGGCAGACTAGAATGAATGAGAGCTCTTACAACCCTGGCTACGTAGAGTGGCAAGTGAGTGGGAGACTCCCGAGTTACTTAGCCAGGGGTGAGTGGAGCAGGGAGGACAAGGTATGCAATGCAAGAGCGAGATGTGGGTCAGACGAGAGAGGGAGGAAAGTGTGGATGGGTTTAGGGTACACCGCGTGTGCGCTGTGTAGTAAGGGAAGCGACACGTGGTGGCACCTTAGCGAAGAATGTGAGGGTGTGAAAGCAGAGTGGGTGGGAGACTGCAGAAAGCTGAATGAATGGTTATGCGAGGATGGGGAAGGCGTGAAAATCTGCAGGAGGCTGACGTGGGAGAGGAAAGTGGCAAGGGCAAAGGGAGCGGCGATAGATGGGGGTAATTAGTAATTTTTGGCGGAGTAGTACTTTTATTTATATTGTATTTTTATTTTTATTTTTGTATATTTTTGTTGAGGTTTGTGATGTGGAGGGGCAGTGAGGGAAATGCCAATAAAGGTCTTTTTTTTCTTTTAGTCGTAGGATATTCTATTTTAGGTTACACAGTATTTGTTTGAGATCAAATATTTGTTTGATTGTGTATAGTAGTTTTCTTTCTTTCTTCACTGTTTGCAGTACTGTCTTGTTTAGAACTTTCTTCCTCCAAGGTATTTTTAGCATCCGCCTATATAACCACATGTTAAATGCTTCCATTTTGTTCCTAATATTTGTTTTTAACGTCTACATCTCAGTGTCTTACAGTAGTATCGACCAGACGTAATATTAACAGTGCAGCATAGTATTTTTAATTTCTGAAGACTCATTACACTGATGAAGTCTAGTCCAGTCAAATAAACGTGAACTTTAACCATTCAATTGGTATTTTGCATAATAAAATCTGTTAAATAGATTTACAAAAATATAAGTCTATAAGTTTTAGTAGTTCCACATACATTTTGTCTGGTCGGGTTGTTTTACCTAATTTTTCTGTTTTACATGTTCGACCCTTTCTTCCAGGTTACGGTTGTCTTCGAAAAGTTTGGTTAATATTATTTTCAACAAGATGTGTGGATTTCTATATATGTCGCTAGGCATTTTTATTCTTTTTCATCTTTTGCTGTCGTGTATGTTTACTCATAGGCGTAATGCCTGTACTGTCTCTGCTGCTTCTACAGTTGTTGAAGTCCAGCATTATCTCCATTTTTTCATTGGTCTTACGGATGGTATTTTTTGGCGAGTTTGCCTTCTTTGGTAGTCGATGTTCATCCATTCTACCTATATGTTTTTTTCAGTGATTTTGCTTTTGCCTTATTATTTTAGAGATGACCAGGATTCCGCTTTGTTGTCGCAGATCTTCACTTCCAATTCTGTCATTGAGTGTCTTGCCATTAATGGTTCTTAATATCCTCATCTAAGATATTGTCATTATTTGCGTTGTTTTGGCGCATATGTGATTACCGGTGTTTTAGATCATCTTTCCCAATAGTTTTCTTTTATTGCTCTAATAGTGAAGTGGTGTGATTTCTCTCGGCTCTATAGATGTTCAGGTTTTCATCAGTTTTGTCTCTTGTATGTAAAGTATGCGACTTTTTTGCGTTTCAGGAGTACTTTGGTTTCTTCTGTAAACCATGGCATGTGCTTAGCTTAGTTTTTGTGGATATTAAAGTTGTCATGTTTCTGTTACATTTGTTCGATTTGATACAACTCTCTGGTAACTATCTTTTCTGTGTTTAATTTACTTCGTCCTTTTACATTTTTCAGGTAACTGACACGCGTTGCAAAATGGGTGTTTAGCTCCTCTGTTATAGAATTGATGTATGTTACATGTAAGCCATCTTTGTTTTAATCAATTTTATTTTCTGCGTGTTACTGTTCTTATTTAGTATTCGGTTGATTTCATTCCATGTTGTTTTTGGGTTCTGCTTCTGCTTATTCTGTTTTATAGTCTTTTTTCCCAGCTATTATTTTTCAATTGTTTTTTTCTCTGTGTGTAATCTCCCTTTGACGGTATTTACGGGTTTCTTTTTGTAGCCAGAGGCACTAAATCGCACGTTCTAGGCGGCCAATTATCGTAGCCCAAACGGTAGATACACGGTCAGGGAGTGCAATAATGCCATTTTTTTCTAGTGATGTGTGGAAAGTGGCACCGTCGTGTTGTCTTCGAAATACATCTATTTGAGACACAAATGCTACATGAGCAACAATAACACGTTTAGTTTGAATCTCTTTGTCGTCGTCACTACAAATGCGACAATTTTGCCCCATTTTACGAATGGTGGCAGTCAAACTTGGTCAATTTTGGAACTAAAGTTTAAAAATGAAAATGCGTTCTTAAATATGTGTCGAATAGCGATTAATTTTTAGCAATTAGATAGAAGCAAATGTATGACAAAAAGTGAGGTAAAAATTATTTTTTTGAGAATTATCGATTTTCGTATATAACGTATATCTCTAAAACCATTGAAAGTTCGACAAATATGTATAGAAACAATTTTATAGGAAATTTAATTAGATTTCATTTTTATGTAGAACAAATTTTTCGAAAAACCCAAAAATGGATTATTCTCCTCCCCCTCCCACCTTATGCTCACCTGCCAGTTAGTAGGTAAACATACTAAAAGTCCCCTTTTAGTATGTTTACCTATTAACTACTCGGCTACTACTAACTAACGAAGCCCTGAAGTCAAAAATGTAGGTACTCTACAATATATTTATTGACTGGAATATATACCATCGAACTGTCATTAGTGTTTGGCTGTCAAAGCACAAAAGAACAAATAGTGCCGAATATAAATTTTCTACTCTGGTTGGAATACTCTTAATTTTATTAATTTTTAAGTCCTTATGTTCTTATTTCTCTATGATTCATCTATTAGACATCTATTAGTTTAATATGGATATTGCCTTTGTCTTGATTTGTTATTACATGATCTATGATGCTTGAACTTTCTTTGCGAATGTTTATTATTCTTTATCATTTATGTTGTAGCTCTTCTCGTTTATTTTATAAATAACCTGGTATCCTATAAGAGAATTTATCTCTCATATTTTGCAATCTTTGTTTAATTTTTTAGTTGATTTAGATTTAGATTCCTCATGCCTCGTTCATAATATTGAGTTTCGATTAATTTATCCATGTTTCACTTAAACCTATTATGTATATATCTTCTAAGTGAGTTATTACTTCCAGATATTTTTTATTTCATAGGCTTCTGATGTTTTGATAGTATATTTTCAGTGTATCTATTTGTTTTCCGTGTTATATTAATATTATTTTCTTATTAATCCTCCACATACTCCACTTAGACCACAAGCTTTTAGGGTATTGCCCCGACTTTACATCCTTTTCTTTATAAGTTTTTATTTGTTCGTTATTCAATTTTACAATTATTATTCCATTTTATTTTTTTCCTCTTCTAAATAGTTGTTTTATATTCTCGGTTGGTAGGGTACTTTTCAATCTAGATACAATTTTTTTAAATACTTCTGCTGTATTCTTTTGTTTTCATGTCTCGGAATTATCTAAGTATCTTCTTTTATATGGTGTTGTTCTAAATCATTTCCAATCGTGTTTCCATCATAGAGTTTTATTTTAATATAATGTTCTCTTTCTTTATTTCTTTTATTTAATTATATAGTTCTTAATTTTATTAAGAAATATAATTGAAAGTTTTTGACATGAAGTTAATTGTCTCTTTTAGTTCTTGCTTTCCATTTATTATTTGCTTTAGGTCATCTGTTTTTTCTTCTGATTCATATGTGTAGTATTTTACTTTATATTTTTCCGGCATGTTTATTCTTGTGTAGTAATGATTATATTTTTATAATCAGTGAATTTAATAGATATTATTGTTAAGAAGGAAAGCGCATAAGTACTATAAGATAATGACACTCTCTTCACATGTACGTGTTTTTCTTGGTGTTTAACAGACTTTAATTTAGGATAATATGATTTATATTTGATTAGATTTAAGGTTCTTAAATTGTTGTAGACAGTGTACGCGTTCATATATTAGCACTTAGAATTATTTATATTTCTATCAAGTGAATATTTCGATATTAAAACCTCACTTTTCTGTTTCTTCTTCTGATACTGTTCTTAAGGTTTTTACTTCTTATTTTTCCCACTTTGTTTCTTTTGGTGTATTTTTGATTATATTTTTATAATAAGTATTTTAATAGATATTATTGTTAAGAAGGAAAGCAAATAAGTACTATAGTAGACAGCACCCAGACCACAGACCCTCTTCGCACGTACGTGGTTCTTTGTGGTGTCTAATAGATTTTACTTTAGGATAATATGATTTATGTTTGATTAAATTTAAGGTTGTTACATTATGGTATGCACTGTCCGCGTTCATATATATAGTATTTAGAATTATTAATATTTATATGTATATCTAAGTGTATATTTAGATATTATAACCTCATTTTTTAACACACCTTTTTGATAATTTTGCAGCCTCCTGTACCACTGCTACCTAACAGGCACCAACGCAATCCACCCAATTCAAAGCTATTCAAAACTACCGCCTTTATCTTTAATTTAAAAGCAATGAATTTATAAAATAGCAACTGTACTGAATCGAATCGCTTATGTTACCTTTTTTGTGTTTTAGGTCATTTGTTGTGACTTCTAGTAGAGCTCCCTTTATTCGTCCCCATTGTTTGTTGACGTAATTTTCTAATATTTCTTCAATTTTATTAAGTGTTCTGTTTATATTTGTCTGAACTACGGTTTCATGTGTCTGAGTTTCCCAATGTCAATGATTGTTTTATCTTTTTGCTTATAGTCTGATGCCAGTAGCAGAGCAGGTTTTTGTACTTTGAATACTTCATATGGATCTCTTGTTGGTTAGCTCATAGTCTATTTGGTTCCTAGCTATGTTTATGCTTTTGTCTTGATTTCCAGATATAAATTCACTTCATTGTGGTTATAACATATATTAGAGATTGTGTATCCTTTTTCGTTGCAGAATTTCAGTAAGCAACCTTTCCTTTCATTTCATATTCCTAGTATCATTGACATTGCCTTTCCCTATTTTGGCCTTGAAATCGCCGAATATGTTATCAATATGGTGCTTTTTCATTATCGGTGTTCCTTCATTTGTAGAATTCTTAACTGTCATTATTTTCGACGGTACGTGGACCGCAATGATTTTGATCGGTTTATCACCTTTTAGTTTTAACATTGCTGCCCATTTTGTTAGTGGGATGAAGTTTAGCAAGTTATGTGTAAGATTTTAATGAATAGCTGTAGCCACCCCGTATCGTTTGATCTTCTCCTAATGAGTAGTACCTATTGGATGTATTCTTCAGTTTACGTTTTCCTTGTTCCGGGTTACTTTACCTCTGCCAGTTCTAGAATATTTATTTTAATTCGGTTCATTTATCGTGTTAAATTCGTAGCTTTTCCTCGAGCTATTAAGATTCTTACATTTCATGTTGCAATTATTAGTGGTTTCATTGTAACAAGACCGGTGATTCTTCGCACCCCCGAACGAAAACCCACTTATGTTACTGGTTGGATTTATACATTGTTCATACACAACTCCTTCCTCGGAAAGAAAATAATACATAAGGCATGTGACAAAAGAAAGAAAACGAATTAGTTTAATCCCGAGACTCACAATATAGAATCTTCATAGTCGTTCCATATAGTTATCTCTTCTATTTTTACAATCTCATCATTTATCTTTTTATTCGGTGCCACTCTTCTAACCCGCAGAAAATTAAAACTTCTGTGCCCTCAAAAGCAGAGTCAAAAGTATTTATAATTTTGATTGATTTCATCTTCACACCTATAGTTCTCTGTAATAGTGTATTTGACTAAATATGCAATGCAATGACATACATACTCAAGTTAATTATTTTGTGAGTATTGATGGCCATCTATATTCTATAGTATCTACGGAATTTCGTCCTTAAATGAACAAAACGTCTATTTCTAACCACGTGTAACTTCTTAGAAAATAGTTAAGGTGCGTTCATATAAATGCGAATGTTAGAATATGTATCCTGGAAACTATAAATAACATGTGAATTTGCTACTCTTGTTGATTTTATATATGAATTTAGTGTGAAACGTTTCAATAATAACCAGAAAACTTTACAAACAAATACTTATGTTAAATGTAGGAATTCCACAATTCACAGCTATATGAGGGCATTATTGAACCCACACTCACCTAATTCGGGACATAGGTATCAGTTTCTTTGATTTTTAAGCTGGTTGGTGTATTCGGTGAAATAGCCCATTTTTTATTTTGCTACTTACCACTTTTATCATGGTCAGGATACAATTTGCATAACACTAAAATATACGACAAACATTACTATTACTTTTTTGGTTAATTATTATGTGACTACCTTTACACTCTTATCTTCATTCCATATGCCCTTATGCATGTTGTCAATTTCTTCTACAAAATTATATAAGTTACAGAAGTTGTTCCAAACGAAAGCTGAATATTATAAATATCAATTTAAATAATGTTTCATTAATTATTCATATGTAACTTTTGCTACACTAATTTTATATTAACTGAATACCCTTGAATATGTTACGAAGTGACATGATAACAAAATTTTCACTTTTTTGTCTTGAAATGCATATTTTTCATGTTTAATAAATATCAATAAAGGCCCACATCATTTACTTATAAATGCTTCTTAGGCATACAAGCTTATAGATTCCCATAAAGAGTGTATGATATTAGTTTGTGACAAAAGATAAATAATTAAAAATATTACCATCGCTGATTTTTGTTTTTGGCTGGCAAGAATTCCTAATGAGCTTAGCTGTTGATTTCATCTGTTTCTCGGTTAACTATAATGAAAACAAAATATAATAATTTTCTATATCTATACCAATGTGAGCATAGTAAATAAAATAAAAGTTGTGTAATTAATATTTCACTATTTTTTAGTCTAACAGTGTTTTTTGACCCATATATTGCTTTTAATTTGTATCCGATTTCAAAGTTGTCTTAAAAGTGGAATTATGGTCTATTATGGCCAAAAAGTCATTAGCCTTGATTTAATTTATAATAAGTGATACAACCATGATTTATGGACCTCTGTATAGTCGTTCTCGGTAAACGATTATAGAAAGGGCATCGGGCAATGATTTTAAGGACAATAATGTTGTTTCACTTTTATTGGTAGTATACACTAAGCTACAATTACAATAATTTTCAGATTATCAGATTCGAAGACTATAATAGAACATATAGCGGTTATTTAGTCATATCTTCTACATTCTCTAACAGCGAATTAGAGTAATAAAAGTGCGTATGTGTGCGAATCACCTAAACTGACAGTAACAGTTGCAAACGTCAATTTAAATTTTAAAGATTGATTATCAATGTATGATTTGAATATGAACACATTTTGTCAATGAGGTGTGCACAATTATATGATTATTATTGAGCACAAATTAAAATGAATCTAATTTAAAATTAATAATTCTGAAGAAATATGTTATATTTAAAATATCTATTATTTTTAATATAACGAATTACTTGGGTAAGTCGTATGGTGATATTTTCTTTTATTAACCTGTAGAATGTGGCCCAATATGATTTATACAATTTGTATTACGTCTTTTAAAAACTCAAATTTTTAAAAATTAAACAAGAATTATGATTTTTGACCTCTTGGTGTCTGTCTTAAATCACAATTCTTGGCGTTTGTCTTACACAGCGTACTACATACTATAACGAATTTTTAATTATACTTGCCGAATATCCATACTGGATAATAACAGCCACAAGAAAAACGATAACAAATGCCTTCATCTTGACGCGTGCACCATTAAAATGACACATAAACTTACAAACTACGCGACATCTATTTATTGGCCATTGCCGATTATCACGTTCCATTCATTGTTTTTTAGACGCCTCTGAAAAGTGGTCCCCGTCATATACTTAACGAGAAAATGCCTTAGCATTACATGAACATCACAATTAACACGCACACGTATATGTTTACATCGATGGAAAATGTGTGTGTTTAGGCAAACAACTGTGATCTCATAGATAATCAGACAACATTATATATTGAAACAACGGCAAAATTATAGTAATATTAGTTAATTAGCGATCGCAATGTTACGCGCAAATGAGAAAATTTCCGTACTAGTATTATTGGCTAAGTTTACCTTGCAGATACTATTAACATAATAAATATATTAACGTTAACTAGAATTGTATTATATTATAGTTAAATGTAATTATACTTGTATACTCCTTCTAACAATAGTTGATAGCTAATTAACAAATATTATTAGTACAAATTATGCCACCGATGTTGCATTGTATTCTTCAAATATCTAGTTTTACACGAATTATAATTTCTTTTATGGGTATAAAATCGCGTATACAAGATTGTGGTCAAGAAAAATGCAACAAATATCGTTTTTTTTATTTGATAATAAAACAAAATTAAATTGTACAATTTAGAATATATTTCCATAAATTTGAATGATTTTAATGTACATTAACTTTTCTTAAAATATTAGGCGTAGTTAATAAACCAGGCGCTCATACACAAATTATTTTAAAATCCGGTTTGTTAACTTTTCGATTGAATTCAGTGCAACAAGTCTTATGAAGATACAAGAAGTAGTTTTTGTTTTGTTTTGTTTATTGATGATTAAATTAAATAAAAATTAGAAACGGGTAGCAATCGTATAATCGATAGTAAGTAGACAAATAAACTGAAATGTTAGTGACAGGGGAATTTGCCAACTAATACCGAGGCTATGCACCTCGGACTATATTACAGCTCTTCTAACCGCACCGACCGAAGGGAGATCGAAGAGCCTCGCGGTATACTCCACCTACTTCCCAGGTGAGAATAAGTATCCCGTTAGGTACTGAGCGAAATTGTTGCCAACTGCGAAGGAAGGAACCTGGAACTCATCACCGGGCTGAGATGCCAATGACTACCATATCACATAGGGAAGCAACGAAATCAACCCTAAAGGTGAATCACTCCTTGAATTTATATCAAGCGCAAAGCTAAATACGAGCAATAAACCTACCGTTGTTACGGCAGTCCGGTGAGAAGTTCTTGATATGACTCATTAGTAGCAACTACATGTGGCATGTGTCAGACGAACTGTCATGATCTGATCACAGGTACATCAGGTTCGATGTAAGAACACCTCCAATCATCATGTCAAATTTTAGGAAACCCCGGGCCACTAATTGCGATGAATCCGTCAATGTCGCCCTGAAGCTAGGTACGGGCGGAGCGAATGAGGTGGTATCACTAGAATTAGCAGTCGAACTGGTAAGTGACGCAGTTAATACCGCCTAGCAGGAAAACTATTCAAAGAAAACAAAAAGAAAAAGGGACTGTGGAGCTTGGTGGAACAGCTACATTGAAAAACTAAGGAAATAATGCAAAAGCTTCTTCAACAAGGCCAAGGGAAACTAAGACTCGGTGACCTACAAAAGGAAACTAACCGAGTACCATAAACAAATCCGCCAAGCCAAAGGGACAGATGAGTAATACACGTATATAGGGGCGAAAGGATTAGTGATACATTAGTAAATGAGTCGGAAGGGCAGCAATTTCAAAATTAAATCACTGGGGCCTGATCCTCAAAATGACCCTATGGCTATAGACTAGAGTAGTAAGACTCATGATATCAAATGGGTTAGTAGTATGGTGGCCTAAGAATAAGCAAGCCATTGCGGCACCCAAAGGCTTGCCTGTCTGGGCGAGATCTGTAAGTTACAGAAAACTTCAAAGTCAAACTCTCATAAGCGCGGGGCGAACTACCTAGAACTGTAATACGACCTGAGGGCAGACCTTATAAGGGTCATGCTCCTAGGCAGCAGGACAACTCAATACAACTTAACTCTACATGCTGTTTCAGGCAAAAATATAGCTAGACACTGTGCAAGGTGGGACGAAGAATAACTAATACACGAATTACATACATATATACTGACAACCAAGCGCTAAAAAAACCGTTTGCTACCACAGAGGTTAAGTCCCGGCTGGTATGGTACTGGTGTCCGTGCTTGCTACATCTCAGGCATATATTTCTTCTGTTCTTCCGGTGGATCTACATTGAATCATATCTACTTTCAGCCTTGTTGTTGCAAGGTCTTTCGCCGCTTTCTCGGTTGTTGGCAACGTGATGTTTTGCGTCCCCTTTCGGGCTGGTCTCGGCTCACCTACCATATAGTCTTCCCTACACTTGGTTGTCGCCTTGGTGGCCATCTCAACCTCTTTTCTCATCGCCACTTGTTTCAGTCGCCTAATGTGCACGGCTCTTCGGGCCTCCTGACTCTGGGCTCTGTTTCCGGTTCCTTCGCGTTGATGATCTCAAACAATGCGTCTACTTGGACGCCACTGCCCCTCACCCAAATACGGAGGTGTCCGTTGTCTGTCTTCTCGAACCGGGTAACATTACTGTCGGCGCTGCCAGTCTCCCGGATCCTAGGTTCGAATATGTTTGTCCCTGTGTCGGTTTAATCAGTATTGACCCCTCATACTTTCTCTTGTGCTTTGTTGTTCCTAGGTATTTTCGGTTGCTTGATGTTCCTCCAGGTCTCTGATGGTTGCTTGTACCTTTGAATCTGCGAAGACTTAGAGAGGTTATTTTCCATATGTCATGCATGGGCAGCCTTCCCGCGTCAACTGCAATCGCCTCTACGATTGTCCGATTGTGTGGACAACTCGGTTTTCCCCGTCGGGCCTGCGGGGAATTGTACCTCCGCAGTGTGGGTTATTGTTGCCATTTCACCCACCTTAAGATTCAGGTTCAAGAGTTATTTGATTAGCTGTGCGGTTTTCCTCTTCCGGTCGTTTGTCACTGCTCTGTGTTCGTGGTCTATTTGTCTCACTACCTCAATGCTCGGAAGTTACTTGGTTACTACCCTGCCCACCACCTTCACCTTCTGGAAGGTACCCTGGGGCCAGTGCTCGGCCAGTATTTCGACTGGATCGTTGTAGGTCTTTATCATATCGAAAGTGCTCCGTATTTTGGTTATGGCATCCTGCCTTGCCTCTCCTTCTGGAGTAGGGTTTGGTATGCTTGACTGGTCAACTGGTCCAGCCATGCCTGCATGTCCCCCATCTGTCCTCTTACTGTATTCATCTCCTTGCCAGAGTATGTTTTCCGGCTTCAGGGCTTCCAGCTTGAGCTTGAGGCTTTTCGCTTTGGCGCTTTGAGGAATTTCTGCCGGGGTTTCGGTTTTTCAAGGAGGCACTCGTATTTCTCTCACCACGATGCCCTCAACGACCGGTGCTCTTCCGCTGCATGGTGGGGCATGTGTTTGATCACAAACATTTAATTTTTATTAGGTGGCCCGTCAAGGGCATATTTTTCCAATACCCCCCGAAATGCCACCGGGATCGGAATCCCTCGTTGCCATTGGTATCATTGTGGCAGGTGGACTAGTCAAACTGTGCGGGGAGGCACTATCCTGGCCAGATACGCCAAATACAAGGGTTTTCTTCTCTCCTTATAATTTTTTGCAGCTCTCTATATTTATTTAAGTGTGCGCTCTTAAGCTGCCTTCTTTTATTCATTAAAGCCAGTCTCTAGTTTGTCATCCACTCTTTCTTTTTATCTGCTCTTTGTTTTTTATGTGTTTTTTGGCCACTTTCTGCGTTATGTATTTGATGATTGTCTATTGTTCGTTTGGGTTTTCTGTTGCTTCCATTATTATTTGCTGCTTTCTTCATCTTAGTATTTAGTTCTTTTATAACTGCTTGTCTTGTATCCTCGTTTTTGAGTTGTGACAAGTCTGGCTTGGGGTTTGCTTTTGTTTCAGTTGCTTAAATTTCAGCTGAAGTGAGTCGAAGCCTACATCTGCACCAGGGTAATTTTTTACAGATGGTATGTTGTTGCATAATGGAAAGTTGTTAATGTATAGCAGTAATAATAATAGTCCAATGCACATCTACACCTACTTCTTGTATTCGTAATTTAGATTGTTTTATATGGACTTAAAAGAAATGTTATGTTTTTTTAGAAACTTATGCATCCATGCACATATAATTAGTTTTTATACTACTACTAATTACAGAATTAACACGTTAACTGATGCGGTCATTCATAGAAAAGGGTTCCTTGGTAATTTTTTAATAAATTTTATTATTGTTTTGTAAGTTTTCTTCCTATTACTTCCGTGTGGCTACTACATACATGCGGCGTATGTTATCAATGATATCAAGAAAATAGGGATCGCGAATATGCAATACGGAAAACAAAACATAACGTTATTAGTGTGTGTATTCACAATCATACACATGGCAGTTAATATTAGTTGTCAGCACATTGTTTAATATAATAATATGCTGACATTAATAAGGCACCTTACATGGTCAATAATACCGTCAATACTAGTACTGTCAACATTTGCTTCAATCCTCCTTTTATATTTATCAAGTAATCAATTATTCGGGTAAAGATCAGTATTCTCTTCATCACATCATTAATATACCTTGCCATCGATTATTTTCATAGTTTTAATTCCCTAGATTGACTATCAATATAATTAATTTTATTGTATCCATCACTAATTATATATTTAGTTTTCAAGTAATACAAAGTTATCATATGATATACAATAACAAGAATTACTTTTCTCATTGGCATAGTTGCAAATTTCCATTGTAATTGGTTATATATTGGTTGTTAATATTATCTCAATTTTATCAAAAATATAATAATAAATTTTCTATATTGTTCATATGAATTACATACAGAATATAATTTCTTGATGCATAATAGATATATAAAATATTTGAATTTTGAACTGTTGAATATTGATAAAATTTGATTCACAAGAATATTTCTATAATATCTCTAGTTTACTATTTCTAATTTATTATTTATAATTCCTCACAGTTATGAAATATAAGCAACACTAATAATTATCAACTGACTGATTTTTCATATGATAAGTATACCCCAACACTAGGTTTTTTTTATGTCAATTCTATAATGATATCAACTGTATCTATTGAAATTAACTGTATCTATATGTAAATTTTCTCAAAATGAACAGGGATTCATTAGCTAACAGTAGGTGGGCTCACTACTGAGCAATTTTCCAAATTATATCAATAAAAATTAAATAATATTTGCGTCACACAAATATTTGACGAAGTTCATGAGGAATTCTTTCACAACATGATACATGATAGCTATAACAAATAGAAATATCTATTTACTGCATTTATTTATTACTTACCACAACTTATAAACAAGTAATATATAACTAACCAAATAAAATAAAAAAGAGTTTGAAAATGAAGTGAAATAATAACCAAGTTGAACTGGATTGAATGAAATTGAACCAAATGGAACCACATCCAACCAAGTCGAACTGAAGTCCTGTTTATGTGAGAATCCTTTTTATTAGGTTCCTTGGAAAATATCTGTCCGTCTATGATACATTTTCCCTCTACGTATTCGTAAATACTACTAGATATTTTCAAATTAAGTATTGGATGTGGCTAATATCTAACTTATTTTTATTTATTATAAATTTGTGCGTAAATTTTAATTGCGTATTACTTTTCGAGTGCTATATAAGCCAGGTATTGTTATCACGAACAAATTCAAATTGCTAATTTTTTCGATATATAATATAGTCGAAATACACTATTTTTGGAATAATCTGAGTATGTCTGTGATCAAATTTTGGGGAAATGGGACAACCAACCAAAGTTTAAAAATCGGCTGAGAACCTGAACTGGGACGACCCTGTGGACATTTAAGCAAAATCTAACCTGAATGTTATTAGCATCTGAAATTTGATTGCCTATAACTTTCTAACGAAAATTGTAGGAAAATTTGATTTTATTAATTCACAACAAATGAAATATAAAATGTGAGAAAATATAGGAACAGTACACTTAATACAAGATGTACAATCTCTGTTTTTCAAAACAGCCATACATTTTGTAATATTTTAGCAGCATGTAAATGTAAGAGGATTCTGGTAATATCATACATTATATTATTAAATAATCTCTAAGATGTGATACGTAAGATAATCCGGAAATAGGTGACTCCTAGATTGAATTTCAGGAAAAAAAGATTCCTAGGCCATAACCTACAAAAGTTATGAGAATATCTGTGATAGTGTTTAAAATAGATGAGAAATTCCAGTGAAATTTCCTCATAGGCATATTTTGGCTGAATATTATATAATAATAAATGTAAATAGACTAGAGCTATATTTAGGGCATTGTTGATATCAATAGTGTGAGCAATATTTCTGTCACACCATTTAATATTGCACCAATGTTGTGCTCAAATTGCCATATTTTTCAATAGTTTTATGGAATTAAAAAAATAACTAATTTGATTGTATCCATCACTAATTATAATTTCAGTTCTCCAGTAATACAAGTTATTATCTTTAGCATTAAATATAGAATGAGTTATACATATAACAAAAAATACTTTTCACATTTGCAAATTGGTACAAATGTAAAATTACTATAGGTTCCAAAACTGACTGCACTATACGTAAATCATTTTATGACCATCTCTGAAAAATGTCTGACCGCCTCTGATAAAATTTCTCTCTCTTTCTTTCGGAAAAAACTACTGCATATTTTCCAACCAAATTATATATGTAGCTATAGTCTTACCGTAACTACGTCTTGATTCATTTTTTGTGAAAATCGGCTAGTGGTAAGTCAATGTTTAACAACTGCACTTTTCAGATTGTGGAAAACAAATATCACCACGATTACGAAATTTTGTAATCAAAATCTTATTTATTATTTGAGTATTTTATTACAAAATATTGTTATCAAAAATATATACTCAATTCAGTTAAAGTGTGTTTTTTGCTGAGAATATCCAGAATAGCTAAATAATTTTGAAAAATAAGGAGTATATAAAAAAAATGCATAGTATTCGCGCAAATAATGATAAATATAATGGAAAATAAAAAACTATCTTTATAACTATCAGTTCGAGGGCTTTTACGCTGGTAAAGAGAGAAGCTCAGAGGCGTACCCTCTGAAATATTGTGATTAACGAAATTTTGCCCTCAACGAGGTTTGAACTCTCGCTCAGTGCGAGACGGACGGCGCCTCTAAAGTAAATATTAAAATTATGATATGTATCACGTATTATATTCGTTATCAAAACCAGCAATTCATGTGAATGCAGCAAGAAATCAGCATGTATACTAAATGTAGTTAAATATTATATGAAAATTCTGTCTTTACATTTGAAGACATGTTACTAGAAACACTTGAAATTGATTACAAAAAACTGGGATCAGTATATCTGCCAGTGAATACCATGTTGTATGCATGTAATGTCAGCTAAAAATATAAATGAAGTAATATGGCAAAATTTAATAACTATCCATATAATAAAAAATTCAACATCAAACTTACATTTTGATTGACACCAATGAGTTTTTAACAAAGGCTGCACTTTATACTTGTTATAACTTATTTTGGCTTCAAACACAAACATTTAAAATCAATTTCACAGTTTCACAGCCATCATATCTCTCATAACATTCCTGGTGCATACAATATTAACCCAGCAACGGTGTGTTACATTTTTGCATGAGAATATGTGTGGTGGAGTATTAGAGACCCCAAACTAAATCAGTCCCGAAAATGTAAATACGTAATTGTTAGGAAAGCTAATGATTGTATTTTATTTATTAAGGTATAGTATAGTATATAAGTAAAACACATTTGAAATGCAATTTTAAAAGTTTTATTGAAATCCTACCATATAATTGAGTATTATTACATTTTTGCATTAAAAAACATGTTAATCTTTGAGAACAAATAAAAATATTGATAATAATAATTGAAAACAAAATGATAAATTCCTATCATCAAAAGTTAGCTCTCACATAATCATAAATAGATATTAGTCATTCTTGTCTGAGATATACATTCACAAATCACGACACAATGTTCTAAACAAATTACATATGAAGACTTGTAAAATGTTTTCTGTTTTGTCATTTATTAATTCAAAGCCAAATGTTGTAACAAGTCCTCCTTTTTGTTTTATAATCACCAGCATTTAGTTGATTAAGCTTATTGCCTCCTCTGAAAAGATCAAACTGCTAGGTTATATACTTTTGCATGTCTTACTTATTCTTACCTCTTCTAAAACATTTCTGCTATCGTAATTAGAACGCTAATACTGGAAATACTCCAAAAGTTAAATTTGTGTGATCTTTCAATATAGTATAAATAAATTAGATACTGTTATGAAAATAATCGTAAACAGCTGATATCAGTTGTTATTGACAGACGTTTAATATTTTCTATATTTCGTATTCTGCTTATTAGATGAGAAACATAAAAACTAATAAGCTCACCAGTTATCTTTAATATTATATGCGCTTATATATATATATATTATATTCTAATACATATTTCAGAATATTTAATTGTGATTCCGATAGTAACCACCTACGAGACAATAGCTGCACTAAATGCGCAATTAATTTGTGGCGCCAATTTCAAATAACAGCAATAAATCGCAATCTTCCTCAGAGCCAAGAATACTCATAATACAACAACCTTTGCCCATGACATGATATCGATAGGGTATTATTTATGTCGTCAGTTGCGTTATATTACAAAGTAATTTCAATTTATTATAATTACAAAATAAATTAATTGAAATATTTGTGTTTGTTAAACCAAATATATCAGACGACACGCCTAATTATTTGCTGAATACAACTGTTTTTATTTTATTGAAATATATTGAATAGTTTTTGCGTAGAGGTTAATCGCAGATATGAACGTCAAAACCCGACCTTTAAATTATGAATTTCAGGTAGCCTACCCTATTGTTTGAAGGAATATTATCACCAAATGTAGTACAAATGAGATTGAAATTATCCTTGCCCAAATAAATAAGCTGTGTGAGCATGTGTGTAAAACTAACAGAAAATGTGAAAGTTATACGAAAACACTATATTTTTTTCAGATAAACTGTCGTTTTAGCTATATAAACTGCTCCAATGACACGCACCACATATTAATATCACAGAGGACAGCGGAAGCATAAGCGCTTTCGACATGTAGTCCCAGAGGGGAAATGCAAACGTTATATGCAACTTCAGGAACAATGGACACTGTTTAAAATGTCCATAAGCCTACGTGTGTAATCTTTCTGCTTTTTTCGAAGAATATTAGTTCGATTTTAATTTTTAAGATTCATAATTTATCATTAATGAATGTACAGTACTTTAAATGGGTATATTAAAACTTAATATTTGATCAAATGGTAATTATTAAGCACATGTCTGTATCTTTTGATTACATCTAATGTACGTTTTGGCTTACAAAATGAATGTATAGTTTACAACCAAATTTAGCATGTGGCCTGTTTGTGATATGATCTAACTTAGTCTTGAATAATGTTTGGTGGAAACCTACAGACGAATGTTTGTGTTAAACAACTCCGTTTACCGGATTTGAATCAAAACTTCATGCAGTTTTTATGATTTTTCCCACAATATTCGAATTCATAATTTAGATATTTTATTATAATGATCAAAATTATAATCTCTGTCTGAAATAACACTGTACCTGTATTGTTTATTTAAAAATTAAAATTGGTTAGGTAAAGTGTATTTATTGTTTATCATAACTTAGTAATGTATATAGCATGAATTTGTTAAAAATAATGGAAAAGAAAACTTTTTATTTTGAACAAGAAACATGATGTATTTTAAACAGTATATTCCCTTTATTTTTTATTAAGGTTTCTAACATAATTAATTTAATTAACATGTAAAGGGTTCTTTGGTATACACCAAAGTAATACACTTTTTTGTTTATATTTCAAATTCTAGTGTACATTTTCTATAGAAAAGAGATTATAGTTTAACAGCAAAATTTCTATATTAAATTAGATGTAAAATACATCTCAAAAATGAACTAATTATATCTGCTCTAGTCCAGAAATTAGTTTAAATCTTCCAACCTGATGCTTGACAAGAAAATACTCAATTCGTGTGTATTTATTAAAAAAAAAAGAAAAATTCACATATCTCGCGCAATCTAATACTGTCCATAATTTTGCGGGTTGCATATAGTCTCATCCGACTTCCCCTTGCGTCTGGAGTTTCGAGATCACTGCCTACAAGCTGCCGGTATGTTCTCAATGTGATTAATATGAACAAATCTCGATTGTTTTAAATAATTTTTGAACCACTTAATTTTATTTAGAAAGATTCTTATATATGATGATGATTAGAAGCCGATTGGGAACGAGTGCTCTTTACAGATGAGTCGATTTGTCTATATAGTTGCGATCACAGAGCACTATAAGAGAGAGTTCAAGCCTTGTAAAATGTTGGCAACACGTTTAAGCGCGCCACCTCAGCGCCTCTCTTGTTATTATCATGAACTAATGGCAATTTTAATTTTAATAACCTAAACCTAGGTTATATTTATAATATTGTATTTTGATTAAAAGTAACTGAAAATATTGAATTAGGTAGGGTATAATATACACAAATATATAGTTAAAAAATATTTATTAATATATAGATGTGAAGAGTCGAAGATACATTACGGCTGAAAAAAACACATACATATAAATATATTTGTCTGCAACTACACTTCATTAGCATTTAAATACATATAATATTATAAATTAAAATATTCTTTTATAAATAGCTAAAGCAAGAGCTTTTTCTTGAAATGACCATGTAGCATGTTTCTTACTGACATTTCTAAACAGGCCTTCAAGAAATATTACACCTGTTGCGCTCAAGTGTTTATAAAGGTCCTTTAAATGTGAAAAAGTTGATAAATTTTGCCTATAAATTGCCAATTTCTTCTGAAGTTTACATAAATAATTTGTTCAACTTATGTTGCTGCCTAGATTTATATTGGCCATTAGTGGCTAGAAATTTAGGCTTAACTGATTTAACAGCTGTTGTCTTATTAGATTTCACATTTAGGACCTTAGAAATTTGCAAACTATAATTATCTGACTCAATACTAGAAAGTTTTATTCTCTTACATGGTATAGCAGGGCTATCTGAATCTGATTCAATAAATGATGCAGAAGGCTGAATTGTATTATTATTTCCCTCAAAATAACCATGTAATACTATATTTTGAGTAGCAGTATTGTCTGAATAATCTGTATTAAATAAAGTAGGAATGGCTAGAAAGCGTAGATGTGTTTTCAAACTATTAGCGAATGAACTATCATCAAAGTGCTCTACACAAATAACAAAGTTACCAACAGCTTCAACATTAGTATTAAAAGCTAAGCGAATAGAATCTAGCCATCTCTTTCTCCTTTGAACATGTCCACAAAAATTTAACTGATCTCCACCTCTGCAGTTATATGTATTCATACAATTGGGCACTACACAACGATTTTTACCTGAAGCCATTACGCATATTATTGTCTAAACGTATAATATGGTTTAAGTACTCACACCAAACTTTTACATATGTAAATATATATATATATATATATATATATATATAGAATTTGGAAAAGAAACGGGCACGTGCACGCGTGAAGCTAAAACATAACAAACAATATAACCTCAAATTATATTTCTTGTAAGGCGGGTCATCTAAATTCGGTTTAGTTCCTGATAATAGCAAGGAGGCTCTTTTTGGCGCTGATGCGGCCATATCGCCAATGCTTTGAAACCCCCCTGGTTGCGATATACGTATTCGTATATAGGCATCCAAATGAACGATATTCTTAATGCAACAATAATGATCAGCACTTTATTAGGTGAAGGATCACTAATGGTCTGGGAAGAATTTCTTTGACAGCTCACACGGTCTTGGTAAGGTGAAAATAATGGCAATGTTGCTGAATGTTATATAGGCGACACTCTTGAAGAGCATGTTGTGCCATTTGCGCCCTATATTGGTCCAAATTGTTTGGTGATGCAATATAATGCCCGATGAGCATGGCCAGCTGAAGTCCGGATCTTAACCCGATTGAACATATCTGGGTTATCACCCAAACCAACCCAATAACCAGGAGGATGTGGGGCGCTGAAATGTGGAATAGTCTGGATGGGGATGACATACGGCCGCTGATTTTAATCCCAAGTAGAGGGAAATACCCAATATTGAAATATTTTTTCAACAATTATGTTTGTAAGAATGTTTATATTTTTATTTTCATTTAATTTTATTAGTTTTTGAGTGTTACATATTAAATTGTGTTCAATAATTATATATATATATATATATATATATATATATATATATGTATTATATATATATATATATATATATATATATATATATATATATATATATATATATATATAGGTAAATATTGTAAATAGTTAATTAATTAATTATATCTTTGTTGGAGCAGTGTATTTGCAAATTTGGTCCAGATAGATAAAGCCGATTTCCTGCAATTTTGTTTACAGTCAGTGCGTATATGTGTGCTCTGAAATAATTCCAAGCCATCAAATTTGGAAATTTACTTTGTGCCACCATCGGATGGTATTTGAGCAAACAGCTAAAACTGACGGTTTATCTAACGTGAGTACCTCGCGACTTTCCCAATTAATAATTGAATAATTAAAGTACTATTAAATCAAAATTTATAATATTTTCCAAAATCAATTTATTTCAATTAAATTGTATATAATTAAATTTGAACTTTTTACAACATTTCTTGATACTTTTCACATACATTTTTCGAAAAGAATATTTTAATTAAAGTTGTGTGAACATAAATTAATAGGAATCTACAAGTGAACCGATATGAAATTATTTTTGCCGTATGTGGTCACAGCGGTCCACCAAGCATACCATGTTACGAGTTACTAAAGTCTAGTTTTAAGGTGTTACGATACACTTTCAATTCTAAATAGACCCATACCTCAAGCTCTACAAGACTACATCCCATAATATATTGGCGCAGTCGCCGGGTGAATATTACTGCAAAAGGGTTCAACACATGATTAATTTAACTCTATTAGCTAATATTAAAAATTGGAAAATTAGCGACAAGTAATTTGTAGAAAAATCAATTTATTTACAAGCAGAGAGTAAGCTATAGCGTAGACGGTCTTTTAAAGTATGCACTATGTTGGCCATTTATTATTAAAGATCTCTTAAATGATGTATTTTGAGGTTATTTTCTTACGGTGACCTTCGGTAAAAGAGATAATACAGTACATACGGCACCACTATAGAATCAAAACAAAAAAACGTAATATACGCGAAGAAAAAATAGTGCTAAATATTACAATATTATTTCGAACGTACTAATCTACCTTATATATATATATATATATATATATATATATATATATATATATACAAATAATCATTTTGGAACTACTCATTTATTATTTGAAATCGGCTTGAAATCTATAAAACGACGCCCGACGCAGTGAAATTAGACTACGCAGCGTGTTTGATATAAAATCGAAGTATGATACTTTCGCAAACCCATTATATCTTATGGAATTAAAAAAATGATCTTAATACTCTTAATCGCAAATGGGGTGGCTAGAAAACACAACTTAGTATTACGACGATGACATAATAAATAATCTTTCGCAAATAATAGAAACAATAAAAGCGTTATTGGATCATTTCAATGAATTTCAAAACAAAATGTATTTCAAAATTCATATTTTAGATTAATTGCTATGTCCAAAACTTTTATTTCTAATTATAAAGTCTTCAATATTTTATTCACGTGCGGGAATATAAAGCTACTCCAAATTAATTTACTTATATTTAATGGCAAATTTACACAATGGCGGGAATTTCACGATGCGTTCATCACTTCAATTGACTCTAATACAGATATAAGTGATGGCAAAAAATTATGTTACCTACGTGGGCCTTTGCCAGGCAAACCCCACTAGTGTGGTATATGCGTAAACGTCGGAAACAATGTGTGACGAATAATTACAAACCATATCAATATTAATTTGAATTTAATCCCACTAATCGGAAATTTCAAGAAGCGCTACGCAATCTCATAGATAGTCTACATTGCTTGAATGGGAAACTAATATTAATTCTGATGCAAAATCGAACTATACAGTGTCTACAAATACTGAATTTATGTCATCAAAGGCAAAACAGTCTTGAAGCAATTATAAGAAATCATAATAAACATATTATATGCCAAAAATCACACATTGTAGTTGTTCATATTAAATAAATATTTTAATTTTTAAAATTAAAACTTCAAGTAAGAGAAAATGTAATAAAGCTCGTGTAGCAATGCATTCATTGTTAATGAAAGGATCAGTTTGTAATACTTCAAGTCAATTAGCAGAAAAGTCACACATTACGTCATACTCATTGTAATTCGTCGAAAATGGTAAATAACCCAAAAAGTGAAATCTCATTATCAACTTCTAAAGCTAATGCTATTAATGAACAATGCGCATGGCAAATCGTACGTACACTTTTAAATTCGGCCTCAGAATCTAAATAATTGCGTAAAATACCTGTAAAATATTAAATCTTCAATTATACAAAATTGATTAGTCCGCCTCTTGAATCAGCCAAATTTCTATTCTAATAAAATATAGAACATTCGTTACATTAAAATATCTGTGTAATAACTACAGTAGATATGGTTTAGTTGTATCCAATATTACTAAGTTGCCATCAAGTACATTTGATGTCCCATTCAATATTATAACCTTTATTAGGCATTCCATTACAGAATAAACGTAATTACAATTCGACATATATATTTATATTAATATAGAAACAAAAACAACTAAGTGTAGATGTTCCGGCGGGCCTTTCCGTCGGACGGTGATAGGTGGTGGAAAATTAAAACAACGGTGTGAATTAATTGAATTAATATATCCGGTACACCTAACACCATAAGTATACCCGAACTGTACGGGAGCACATGGTAAATATAAACTTCTGCGACATGTAACGACAGCATCGCACACAGAACTGATTTTAAAAACAACAAACATTTCCTTTATAACAGAGTTACATTTGATGGGGATGTACAAGAGATTATGTTAAGCGCGGCAATGTAGCGGCTGCATGTGATAAATATATATATATATATATATATATATATATATATATATATATATATATATAATTCCGTACAGGTGCGAATTGATGGATTTAAAATTTCAATAAAATATAATAAATTTAAACAATGTCCCTTAACGGAAAAAGGTAATAAAACTAATGGAAACCTTGAACAGCATAATATAATAGAATACAAGTACAGTATAACTTAAAAGCGTCTCTGGCGCGAACATGCCTCACCTGTCGAAAGCATGCCTTCGAAAATGCACTTGTCACATATGTGGATCGACGTTGCAACGAGGAAGTGGGCATATATTGGAAAAACACGTTATATATTCCCAGTTGCAATCTTTATTGTTGCAATTCGAGGAATCCCGTCCATAATGGATGTCGGTGATTCGGCCAAGTCTCCATTGATGGGGTGGGATATTGTCGCATTTGATCTGCACTACGGTGTCTCGTTTGATTACTTCTTGAGTCTGTTTCCACTTGGATCGTTGCTGAAGCTCGGACATATATTCCTTAGACCATCGCAGCCGCAAGTGCGGTGTGATTTGCTGAAGCTGATATCGACCTAGTTTATTCTCTGGAACATCTTTAAAATCGAAATCGGGCAGTGTGTTAAAGGGTCTGCGAATGAGAAACTGCGTAGGAGTCAATGCTTCTATATCGTTCGAATCATGGGATAGTGTGTTACCGGGCGTGAATTTAGGATCGACTCTATCTGTGTCAGAATAGTAAATAATTCTTCAAATGTTAGGTTTGAATTAGCCATTGTACGATTGAGGTGGTATTTAACAGATTTTACATCTGCCTCCCACAAACCTCCAAAATGAGGAGACTGGGCTGGAATTACGCCTGATTTATTTCTTGATAAAAATATTAAATTTTTTTCACCTAACTAAGAAGCAGCACTAACGAAATGTGTCCCATTGTCTGAATACATATGGCTAGGTTTGCCTCTACGTGCTATGAATCTACGAACCGCTACCATAAAGGCAACAGTGCTAAAATCTATCACAAGTTCTAAATGCATTGGCTTTGTTATAAAACAAATAAATAGTGCGATGCAGCACTTTGTTGCCTTTATCCCACGACCTTTTCTACTTTTAATAAATAACGAACCTTCGTAATCTACCCCAGTGAAATTGAAAGCAGGACTTGGAATGACGCGAGTACTTGGTAGGTTGCCCATTTATTGTTTAAAGTGCAGCACGAAAACATGTTACGCAGTTTCTTGTAAATCTAATATCTCTCTCGTATTGTAGCTAATAATAATTGCATACCCGCATGCATCAAGTTTCGATGCGTTGCTTCGAACAATATTTACGTAAATCTATGCGTTGTGGTGCATATAGGATGGGATGCTTTTGCGGTAGAGAGTATTTAGAGTATTTAGAGTTTTGAATTCGCCCACCTACTCGTACTATACCATCGTTATCGATGAATAGGTTTAACGATTTCCAGCACTTCAGAAAAACATTCCACTTATGTTAATTTAACTAAAATTGCTAATGAATATTTTAATTTAAATGAACTTAGTGGGCCTATTACTCCTTTGATGTACTTGTATTATGTTTGAATCGCAGGCAATATGGAGTTATGCGTTGAAGATTGGTTAGTGATGAATATCGCTGAAAAATGGTCTGATTTGGACTGAGAAAGAAAACGATACGTTGCAATTTTAATTCGGGTACTTCTGTTGGTATTATTTGGATGGGCTGAGGCCATGATTGTTCTAGCTCTTCTGGCAAACTGGGTCCTTGCCACCAAAGTTTACTGATTAATAGTTTACTGATTCCTCTTGAAATTAAATCAGCTGGATTATCAGTGTTGCCAGTAGGTAACATCGGTTAGGCTCTGTATTTGACTAACTCTATTGGCAACAAAGGTTTGAAGTTTATGGGGGGAAGTTTTTATCCAATATAGCGCTATCGTTGAATCGGACCATAAATACGATCCTTTTTAATATCTAGAATTAAAGCTCCACATAACTCAAGGCGTGGCGTGGTTAATGATCTTAAAGGCGCGACTTTGGATTTAGAACACAGCAGGGTCCATTTTTATTAATACTGCGAATATATATATATATATATATATATATATATATATATATATATATATATACATGCTCCATAAGCTTGAGATGAAGCATCAGAAAATCCATGTATTTCTATTTTACATGCATTTGCTATGTGATTGGGATACTTATCTCATTTAATGTCACGAGTTCATCTCTATTTTTTCCATCTATTGTATATTGTGGATGGTAATGATTCATCCCAATTAAGTTTGAGAGGCCACAGCTCTTGTAAGATTATTTTTGAAGTTATTATACATGGGCTAAAAAGTCCCAACGAATCAAAGGTTCTTGCAATATCTGAGATAACCGTTCGTTTTGTTATGGCCTTTGTTGTCTAATTGCTGATATTAAAAGTATCTTGGGCAGATACCCAACACAGACCTTGTTGTTTGTTTTCATCACTATCATTACCTATAATTATTGGCGAAGTATTCGTATGACTACCCATGCTTTCTATGACGTCACTATTTGACGCCCACTTCCGAAGTTGAAAGCATCCTGTTTGTAAAATAGAAGATACTTCTTGACAAATTTTAGTGACTCAGGTATTGTTTCTGCACCAGTGACGAAATCGTCAACATAAAATCTTCCCTGATTATTTGTGATGCATTAGGATAAATTGCTTCATATTCTGTGACCAATTGATGCAGACATCTAATATGTGTTTAATTCATAGGTATCTTCTTTATTTGTGGAATTGTTCTTCCAGAGAATACGCTGGAGTCCTTTGCTGAGGTTGTACAAGTATCTGACGGTACATAATTTCAATATCAGCACTAACAAGAAAAGTATGCTGACTGAATCGCAAAAGAATCGTAAGGATAACAGACTGTATGGTTGGTCCTACACGCTGTCGATTGTTGAATGAGATACCAGAATCTGTTGCCGAACCGTCGAAAACAACTCGAAGTTTAGTCGAAATACTTCTTTCATTTATGACTCTATGATTAGGTAAAACAATGGGCCTTCCTTCCGTTTCCTCTTCAGCCTTTATCATGTGGTTTAACTCTTCATACTTAATCTCATAAATTTAAAGTACTTGTGTTTGAATGAAAGGGTTTGTTTGAATTTCTTCTCGATAGAGCACATTCTGCTTAAAACCTTCTTTTTAGAATTTCCTAATTTAGTTACTGATTCCTTAAAGGGTATAGAAACAATGAATCTGCCATATGAATTTCTCGTTGTTGTTTCAGTAAAATATTTCTAACATGCTAGTTCTTTTTCGGAACGATGAATATTTAACCCAGAATTGAGTTCTTCAAGGTGCCGAAACTGATCTAATTGTTCTTGTATTGATATGCTAAGATTACATACGGTTGATTTTGTGTGAGATGGCGTGGGCCCCGAGATTGCCCAGCCTAGTAATGTTTTTTGTAATGTGGGTTTATTTCATCTCTAGGATATTTGCCCAATACTAATTAATTTAAAGAAAAATCCAGCGCCGATTATCAAGTCAATTTTACTGGGTTTATTAAAATTAGGATCTGCAAGTTTTATGTTCTTCGGAATTTCAAATAATGTATGCCGAACAGATTTAGATGAATTCTCGCAGATCTTGGGAATTATGTAACATGATATGGTAAATGTAGCATTATTATGTCGTGAATTAAATGTTAACTTGCATTGTTTCGTAAGGTCGGATTCTGTTTGATTAACTCCCGTAAATTGTAAAGAAACATTATTAGTCGGTAAATTTAGTGGTTCGCTAGTAAATTAATTTGATTGTGAACCTGAACCTAGCAGAGCGCGATATGTATGTGACCGACCAAAACTATCCTTAACATCAACTAACACTGTGGAGAGCAATACTTCAGATTGGGATTCCATAAAATAGTTGTTTGTAACTACGCGTTCATTGCCCGCTTGAGTTGCATGTGTATTGGTAGTTTCAAAATATAATAAGGTATGATGTCGACCATTACCTGTGCGGCAAAGGGTACCTCTGCAAGTTTTAGTAGGGTGACTACCGAAACAATTTATACTGAGTCTGAATGACTTAATTCGATTATATCTTTGATTGGTTAAAAGCTGATTGAATTGATCATTTTGGTAATATTAATGTTGGTACCCAAGATATTAACGGTGGTACCCCGTTGAGGCGGTTGTGTATTCTTCAAGGATATTTCTGATGAAAGCGGTTGTAGTGTTTCTAGCGAATCACATTTGTTACGGATGAATATTTTGAAATCCTCTAGTGTCGGCAATGTTCCTTGAACTTTATATTTTCCCATTCTCGGGTTGTGGTTTTGTCTACACCTTGGACAAGTAAATAAATGATAAGGACATCCCATTTGTCCGTTTCTAAGTTTAGAAGTGTTAATGAGCACATATGTATTTCGACGGTATCAACGAGTATGCGTAAATCTGTTGCAGTTTCTCTTGTTAAATTGGGTAATCAAAACAAAGCTTTTACGTGATTGTGAACTAGGAGTCGCGTGTTATTATATCTATCAGAAAGTTATTTCCAAGCAATTGGGTAATTATTTGCAGGCAATTCTAATTCATAAGTACTTGCGCTGCCTCCAAGGCCGTGTGTAGACAATGAAATGTTTGAATGTTACCTAAATTTGGATCAGAGTTGATTAAAGAATCGAAGGTGTCTCAAAATTCGAGCCAATTATTATATAACCCATAAAATCAAGGTAATTCAATTTTTAGCAATTGCACTTCGGTTAAATTTGAAAATGAATTGAAATTTGAATTATCGGAATGTTGCAAACTTGAGCTTGCCGAACTTGGCGATTCTGAATTATTAGAATTGTTCTTTATTACGATTTCGTAATTCTCAATAAATGTGTCAAATTCATCATAATCAATATCTTCTTCATCCAGAAGGAGATCTATAGCAATTTGAACTTAAACGAACTGAATATATATATATATATATATATATATATATATATATATATATGTCTATGTCGATTCATTTTTAACTTTCAAATTATGATTTGTTCATCTGTTCACTCCGATGATTGTATCACGAACCTATTAATGATAGTAAAAGAACGCTTAAGGCCACCGCGTTTAAGATTGAGTTCCTTAAGGGTAGGCATTTTTGTTTGAAGATAGTATAAAGAATAGGATAACGATAGAATCACGTGACTTTTCCTTTGTTCAAAACTACACTCTTTGGATGTTCCTTGGAGTGGTCTGTGCCTAGAGCTGTAGTGCGTGTTGTGAAATGTTTGTGCACAGGTGCTTGGCTAAAGATTTGCCCTTGAATGTAGAAACTTGAAGGTATAAAATATGCTTGTAGAAATGATGATGGATCACTGAAAGATCTGGTTCGAAGGACCAATGTTCCGGCGGGCTTTTCCGTCGGATGATGATAGGTGGTGGAAAATTAAAACAACGGTGTGAATTAATTGGTAATATATTCGGTATACCTAACACAATAAGTATAACCGCACTGTACAGGATACAAACATCCCCTTTGTAACAGGGTTACATTTGATGGGGATGTACAAAAGACTATTTTAAGCGCGCAAATGTACCAGCTGCATGTCATAAATAAATAAGTAAATATATATATATATATATATATAGGTATATATATATATATATATATATATATATATATATATATATATATATATATATATATATATATAATCCCGTACAGGTGCGAATCGATGGATTTAAAATTTCAATACATAAACGAAACAACTGTTGCCATAAAGAAGAAATATGACAAAAGAAACATCGGAACACAAACAAATTAACAAGACCATAAGGAAGAAAACAAGAAAAGATCTAAGGCCATTCATTACGGAATCAATAAAAAATGTTATTGAAGCAAACAAGAACACGAAGGTTACAAGGACAGCCAACACTATAGGGCTGACAAGAATACATAATCTAAAAGACGTTAACGGAAATATAACCTCTCTACCACCACTTAACGATTTGCCCTACATTATTTATTTACATATTATCCCAATTACATAATATCCTGTATTACATGTTATATTTTACTCCTTTTATATGCATTATTAACCTCATTTCACTCATTCCTCTTCGATCCTCATCTAGAAACCACATCCAATTTTTTCTCACTCCATCACATCCTTCCTTTGCCATATATTCTCCGTCTTCATATAACCAATTCTCCCATGTATCTTCACCTTGACTGTATTTTCGAATTATTGCGAACCTATAAAATTTCCTACAAATGGACCGTTTTGAAAGTATTTGCGCAAAATAATATTTAAATCGTTGCAAATAAGTATGTGCCGCATGTGCCGCAGTGGCGCTGACCCCCCAGACATACCATGTACGAGTTACACAACAAAATCACACTCTTGTTTCCTCGTCTACCTGACGATGTTATATGAAGTCTTGTTTTAAGTTATAGTTAAGTAGGATTTTGTGTGTAGATACACTTTATATTCTAAATAGCCATGGTTTAATGGTGCATGCGCCGGGTAAATATTAGTGCAAAAGAATTGAGCACATAATTAATTTGACCCAATCGGATATTTAACAGAAAAACAAGGTTTGAGTACCGTATGATTAAAATAATATTCTGTAACCCACGAATAATATTTTCAGAGGTATACACATTGAAGTTGCACACTTCTTTACGTAAAAACTGTGAATGTTATCCGGAACCGCCCCTTTATTAATCCAAAGCTAAAACAGATTTTATGACATTAATTCCACGATTAGGTTTGTATACCGATTTAAAATAGTCTGAGAATAAATTGCAAACGCCGTAAAACATTATTATTTGGTATGCTCCATATTAATTTTCGCTCTTTATGTAAGTTCATTATTTTTACAAGTCGACATAGATTACCGATTCTATCTTACATAAGCATTTCTAACAGTCTGTGAATATATAATCAGTGGTGGGGTTTGTTGAATTATTGGTGTAAGTTATTTATTATTTGTTTTAATATTGCTCTGTCTCAACGACGATAAACCCCATTTATATTCTCTTAACACTTATTTGTATATGTGCGCACAGGCTACAGGCTTTCTCAAGATCATTATTTGTTATTGTACAATCAGTGCTTTAAGTTAGTTACTCAGTTGTTAATAAAATGTGTTAGTTGTTTGTGGCGTAGGACTTATTATTTATTGTGTATTGAATAATTTCCTCCGAAGAGCAAGCCCTGGATTTATCGGACCAAGTACCTGACGACAGTAATTGTTATTAGTAATAAAATATCACCATATGTGATACATCTTATTAATACACCGCCCTGCGTATACTATACGCTCCCTCCGACATTTCTTTAATTAATCTAATTTGTTCAAAATTTTGTAATTTAATGTTGAGCAATTAGTAGATATTCAAATTGCCGTTGAGTCATTCCAATTTCGTCACAAATAAGTTATCTAAGTAAAACAATTTAATTTGAAAAGTAGAATATTATTATAATGAAGCTACACTTTATTGTTGAGACAGCTCTGGGGCCCAAACGAAGTAATTTAAATGAGAATCTGTAATTGGGACACATTGTTGCTGTGGCAGCTCTGATGCCCAAAGATTTATAGTAAGTGAGAATATATAATTAGGGAAAATGTTAAAACATTATCACATTGAATATAAATGTGATAATGTTATAATGGGAAGAACATAGTGCGGTATAAGACATATGTGAAATAAGAACCATAATTATTGCTTTGACGGTTATCTTTTTTCTTGGCTGGGGTCTAGTGTTTTGGTTGAATCCCACTGCAGTGCGGTCATGGTCGACCCATTGTGCTCCACCATTTCTTAATATTCATTCGAACAGCATTAATGAAATTATCCGAGTGTTTAATTTTTTTGCGCTTCCCGATACTGGGAAGCACTTTATTTGGGACTTTCTCAAGTTATTCATTGCGGTGTTATATGGTATCCCGTAGGTTAGTTCGGGGCCTATGAATTATATTTCACTTGCCTCTGTTGCTAATTTATTCGCTTTCTGGTTGCTTTTGATTCCCTGATGTCCCGATACCCTTACAAGTCTTACTTTGTTTTGAGCTCTCCGTATCATCAAGTCTTCAATGCATTCTCTGACAACTCTAAAGTTATTCTTAATCTAGTCTAGTGCTCTTAGCACTGCTTAGCTATCTGTTTTTTTTATTTCTTTTTTACTGTAGATTCTTTTCAATGAAGTTTAAACGCAACTTTGAATTGCTAGGGTTTGTGCTTGGAAGTATGTTCGCCCAGCTGAAGATGATGTGTCTCCTACCGAACCATTCTCAGATACTCCCATTCCTGTTTCTTTGTAGGTTTTAGATCCATCGCTAAACCAGATTCAACCTTTGTTTTTGGATGTATCCTTTTTCTCATTCTGCCCGATCAGGTATTACATCTTCTGTTGCTTGGGTTTGTGCTCAAGCTCTCTTCAACGAATTTGAGTTTGACCCCTTCCCAGGGTTGTCTCTCTCTCATAACGTTTCTCAGCCAAAGTTTGGTGCCTTGGTTAATGCAGGAGATATACAGGTACCCGCCGTGGATGAAACTCTACTGAAACCAATGGATTCACCAGCTTTCAGTGCGTAAATTTTATCGAAAAGATATGTTTTTATGCATCCTAGCTGCTTTTGGTCCTAGGACGATTCCGGATAATCCTCAGGCAATATTGTAATCTTGATATCCAAATCGTTCCTGTATGAGCCCTTAATTTTATCGGCCGGTCTCCTGTAGTTCGGTGGAGTGCTTTCCACTGATAGGTGTCGCTTTTGCGTTACTTGCTTTTTAAGCTTTCTTCTTGCACATCCCGAGAGCTGTTCGTGATACAATCGATGATTGCCCCACGCATTTTGGCTATTGGTTTAAATTTTCTAGTTCCAGTTGTAGTCTGACGAGTACAAGGGAACTAAACAGCCATCCCCGTGGAGCCCCAAATTTGAAGGCAAAGTTAAATAAAACTACGAGAGGTCGTCAGCAGTTGCAGTACTAGGTACTAGAGTAGCGACATTAGTCAAATGTGCTTAAATCTAAATGTATATCGAATATGTAAAATATATAAAAATATATCTTAATGTAACCATTTTCCAACCAACATTTTCGTGAAGCCTAAGCAAAAACATTTTTTGTAAATACTTTTTCGACAGCAGATTTCCTTGAAAATCAATCTAGTTAATATACTTAATATCAAAGCTATACACTTATAAAGAAGAAGAAGAAGATATATTTATTGTAACATACATACATACAAGATATACATACATGTACAAGAAGCCATCGACCATGGTCTTTCAGCCCAAGGCAAACATGAAGGCGCCTTATGAAAATTGAATAAGAATAATTACACAAAATAAGCAAGTTTGAAATCTTAATATACAATAAAGCAAATATATATATATATATATATATATATAGACATATATATATATATATATATATATATATAGATATATATATATATATATATATATATATATATATATATATATATATATATATAAAAAATAAAAATGTTTACGAGGTAACTATAATAACATCGAACATACATTTACGCCGCGCGAAGTATTAATAAATAGAAAAGAGGTTGTGGAGGGAAAGTGAATTTGTTGGGTAGGGTTGAATTACGGGGTAGGACCAGAGGTTGAATGAAATTTACGTTTGCAGGGTTGTTTATAAATTTACATGAAAGAACATCAAGACGGTTGTTTAGAGGTGGAATTTGCTTGTACTCAAACATGAACACATTGGAAGGGTTGTGTAGAGGATTACGGGGGTGCCGTAATTTAGTAATAGTTCTTAGTGATTATGTTTCGGCTATTAAGATATTTTTTAGATGCGTCTTTGGTATACAGGGGAAATCCATACTCAAGGATAGGACGGCACAACATTTTGTAGATAAGCGAGGCGGTGGCTGACGATATTCCGGTGTTCTTGAATGTGCGGGATCTAAACATGCGGGCTCTAGTTACGCAACGTTTTTTTACATCACGAGTATGATTAAATAGTGACAGTTTTGAATCAAGTAATACTCCTAGGTACTTACAACATCGAAGTGGACGAATTACGGTGTTATTGATGGTTACGATTCAGATAAACGATGATATGGAATAAACAACTGAGTTTTGTTGGCGTTAACAACAATCCGCCACTTGTTGAACCAAGATGACATGAGATCGCATAATTTTTGGAGGGATAAGATACATGTGCACAGGTTATGTGAGTGACAAATGAGGGTAGTGTCGTCGGCATATTGCAAGACATGCGACTTAGGATTGAAGGTATTAGGATCGGGATGGTAAATATCATAACAATATAAATTATATAAGAATGGAGAGAGGGGACTGCCTTGGGGGACTCCTTGTTGAGGTTCAAATAAAAACGATAGGGACGACAAGACACGGACTTAAAGACTACGATGTGAGAGGAGATTGTGCAAAATATTAAATAGGTGGAAGGGTACATTGAGTTGGTAAAGTTTAAAAATGATGCCGCGGTGCCAGATGGAATCAAACGCTTTTGAGATGTCAGTGAAAATGGCTGCTGATTTCAGACCAGAAAGATGAGCAGATTGAAAATTTGAGACTAGGATAGTAAGGGGGTGCAGAGTGAACTTACCGGCCAGGAAACCGAATTGATACGGAGGTATATGTGGAGCGACTAACGGTTGTAATTTATTGAGAAGAATTTTTTCAAACGTTTTTCCAAGTATAGGAAGTAGAGTAATCGGACTATAATTGTTCGGTTTGGTTATCATTATAATTATCTCTTTTTTCTAACAACTAGGGACATACTGGTGACGGAGACAGTGATTAAACATTTTTATTATATATTCGTGGATATGATAATCAAATTGTTTCAGCATGCCTCTTGTTAACAGGTCGTGACCTGCCGCAGAGTTTTTACCTTGAATTGTCTGGAAGTAATGTTCTACGGAAATATAAGTGTCCTCAGGCGTTTCCTGAGTGGTGTTAAAATAGTTATCATACCAATTATTTACGGTAACAAGTGTGGTCACGTCAAATTGGTTATTGTTTGAGAACTGGTAAACTCGTTGAAGAAAACTTGCGCATCCGTTGGCAATATCGATGGGAGTTTGGAGGATGTTATTGGGTTGGATAGCTTGTATATACTTTATCTGGGGTTTATATTTGTATTTAGTTAAATTTTTATCTCTGACCAAAACGGTTTTCCTTTTAAATCATTACTTTTTTTGCATGCTAAAATCCATTTGTGTGATTTGTTATTTAATATGTGAGAGTGGATTGATTTACCCAGGATGTTAAATTGTCTTTTTAGTTCAGGATCTTCACTAAGTCTGAAATCTCTGTAAAGCTGCCGTTTCTGCTTAATTAACTTTAAGATATGGAGGTAGTTCGTAGTGATAGAAAGACTTTTTAGAAATAGGAGAATTCGATTTAATGCTGTGGTGTATAAGTTCTTGAAAAGCATCAATAGAATCGTGAGAGGGGATCGGATTGTTATTTATAAAATTTAGTAGAGCTTTATTTACATTAGGAAGGAAGCATTTGTTGGTTTTGTAGATAAACTCTTCTTGTTCGAGTTGGGGAGGTACAGCAAAATCGAAGGAAAACTGGATTGCAAGATGATCCGATCCCGGGGTAAGAAGGACGTTGGAAATATTAGGTGGAAGATTTCTGGTACAGAAAAATAGGTCAGGAGTTGTACTAGGGTTATTTGGCATAATAAACGTAGGCAACGTTTTGATACGGGTAAAGTTAGAGTTGTTAAGGAATTGGAAGATTTGTCGAGATTCGGTAGAATTAACGTTGAAATTACCTATGAGTATTGCATTGTCATAGAGGGATGCTTTGGTTAGGATTGTGTCTTCAATTAGGGAGGTAGGGTGTATGTATACCAAGAATACATACAGTTTTTGATTGAGGAAAGGGAACGAAAAGTGGAGACTTTCATTTAGGGGGTTCGATATGTGGGGAGGATTGTTTTTACAAAGACGGAGCAATGGATTTGCTAAAACTGCGCTCCCACCCCGCAAGTTAACGTTTGGTTGAGAGGCGTTTGTGAATAAGTACATTGTTTTGATGAGCGATTGGGCTCGCAGCTCTAGTTTCAACAAACATGGCGCAATCAATATTATTGTTGACAAGAAAGTGTTTGGTAATATATGCCTTGGGGACATAGCTATTAATGTTGGAATAAACAAAATTATGACAGGACATCTTGAACACCGGTTTGAGGGAGTAGAACTTGTGTACATTCATTAGAAAGGGTAGGAGATGTGGGTTCTGGATCATAGAGATCAAACATGAGAATGTAGATTCTATTGAGTGAAAAGCTAACTACAGTGTCTACACTATATTTTTCGATGATCTTATTTCTAAGTTTTGTAATTAGCTCTTTACGATCCACGGAGGATGGTGAATTGAGGGAGGAGGTGTACTTGTAAATTATTTTGTCATGAATAGTTTGAGGTTTCTTGATGCGACTTTCTGAAGTGGAAGAGAGTGGAATTTGTTGGGAAAGTAGGTTGATGCATTTGATTGGGGTGTTGGGAACGCCAGGTATAGGAGCAGTGGGACGCGTCTTACATTTTGTTGATCACGCGCCGTGACCTTCTTCGCCGCACGATTTACACCACTCAGGAAGTGGCGAAGTGCACTTGGAAGTTTGGTGGGGTCCTTTACATTTACCGCATTCCGGAGGAATCGTACATTCTTCCGTGGGATGGGCGAATAAACTGCATTTCGTGCAGGGTTGAGGGAGAGGGGGTGGGGCGTTGCTTTCAATAACGTAATACACGAAATTATTGAAGAGAAACCCTCTTTGAATAAGTTTCTGGTAGGAGTCGGTACACCCGGTGATGACGCGTACCTTCATTGTTGGTTTGTCATTTACTCTTGCAATAATACGCTTACAGTATCTATGGTCTATTTCCTGGGCTGTAAGTTCGTTACTAATTACTTCGTTGTTAAATTCGTACTCTAACCCGCATATAATTGCGGAGAAGAATGGGGAGAGTGGTTTTGATTCAGGTGATTTATTTGAGGAAGCTACTTTAAATCGTTGGATTCTTTTACAGCGTTTAGGTTGTTCTCCACAGTGGCAATTGGAATCATGGATTTGACTATGAAGCCAGATTTGGTGTTAAGAATGATGTCATTTTTTGTGTTAGGGAATTTGCTCCATAGTTGTGATAACATAACACGAGTTAATATGGAGTTCTCCGGCAGCGTTAGGAAGTGTGTGTTAGAAAAGGTAGATTCAGCACGAATCTGGCTTTGGTGGTTTTTGAATGTCTTACTTTGAGCATGAAAGTAACTGGTGTGTAGAGTCGTGTTGTGTTTGTCAGATGGGCTGCGTGAGGTAAAGGGGCCCCTGTCGGTTATTTCCGCTTCGCTTGCCGTCGGATAGCTATTTGAATCCATTTCATTGTCTTGTTCTATGGAGGTGGGGGTAATAGCGGTCGACACCGTACTCGCATCGCGTGACATCTTCTTGGCTGCTTCCTCCGTCCTAGGGCGACCACGTTTTCGTTTAAGGACCTCTTTGAATTCGTCCACCTTTGTAATGGGTGGAGCGTCAGTGATTTCATCGTCCGACGACGACATCGTCGAGGAACTGTGATAAGATAAGTACTGATACTGCGGAAAGACACGTCCGTACATATAGCTCAGTCGAGAATGACTTATAGAGAAAAAAAAGCTTATTTCGACTATATACCGCCCGGGCTTGCGGGTCATTCACATAAGTGCGATGAGAACGCAGGGAGAACGCGGCTGCAGATGGCATGTACCATTCAGCTACTTACCTTAATATTTTTATATGAGCTATAACATAAGTAGAAACGGTAGGTGATGCATTCGCTGATGTGTTCAGAAGAAGGCTAAATAAAATAATTGTCAGTCCTGGTTTTTAAGCAAGATATGTAACTGCAGATGGCATGTACCACTAAGCTACTTACCATAATATTTTATATGAGCTGTAGCATAAGTAGAAACACTAGGTGATGCATTGGTTGATGTTTTCAGAAGAAGGCGGCTAAATCAGGGCAGATTAAATTGTTAGGAAACTTACAGTATTTATACCCTTTTCAAGAAAATATTCTACCAATCAACGTTAAGATTTATAAGTTCTGGGGCCGCTATTATTATTTTATATGTGCTACTTTTGCTAGATTCCTGCAAAATAATCATATACGTCTAGAAACGCAGACATTCAAAGGTAATTCCCAAAACTTACGCACCTAGTTAAATTAATAATTCATCGTGGCGGCGTCGTGGCGCTGGGACATCGCAAGACAATTAGAAAACACCGCTTATAGTTTCTCGTGCATATTATTTGCATTACATACAAATGCCCTTTTTTTACACGAATCCACCCTGTGTATATTTAATCAGGTGTGCGATGTATGCATTGCGCAACAATAATATACAAAGAAAATGTTATCGAGAACTTTATAGCTTGCAAAGAGAAAAGAGTTTAAAAGTGTTGTAGTACTACGCATATTTTAACAAAAACAGATCTAAACCCAGAGTTGATTATGAGAGACACGAAAATAGTGCTGATGAATGTAGACACCGTGAAATTTATAGACACGTTCATTTCTTTTCCCAATGGCAAATGGCCATGGCAAAATCCCCAGGCGTTTGATCCCCCCCAACACATTCAAGAAGGGTTATTTTTATGTTTAACCGTGTGAAAAACTGATTCAATGAGAACGACGGAAGACAAAATTTCTTAAAGTGGTATGACGAACATAAAGATCACGTGTTTATTTTGTAAAGTTGTAAAGTTTCGGGAGCTGCTCATGAAGGCGGGGAACGTCTGTCCCTTCGCGAAGGCCTGCACTATTTCCTCGGCGTGCAATAAAGTGTACCGCCGAAATTACTTACCAAACACGATCGGAATAATACCAAAAGGAAGTTATAGATTGAAAGACAGACATTCGATAATAGCAACGAAATAGCTTGTGAGGGCGGAACAACACGGAAAAATTAATATGATACACGCGACGAAACAAAGGGAAGCGATTATTAGTGTTGATAGATAGGATGGCTATTGCGAAGAAACGCGGCAGGTGTTTGAATTCCAGGGCTGCTACTAGCACGGGTGTCCGAAGTGCCGAGGGCCGCCAGTACTTCCTCCTCCTCCCAGTCTCTTTCCTGGAGAGGGAGGGCCACAATCACTGCTCTTACCTTTCCAGAAATTGCGGCTTCGGGTTTACGAGGGCGACCTCCGATCTTTTTCATGACGAGCCTGTAGGGAAGGCACCAAGGGTCGTCTTTGACCCCCCTACAGAGCTTCCGCCAGCACCACTCATTCTGGCTCCTTTCTGCGCACGACTGAACTCGCTTCGCTGTGTCGGGTCGTAGTCCTGGAGGTGATCAGTGTTCCGGCAGTGTTGAGCCCGCCTTTAAGCTCTATGGCACCACCAGTACATTGGTCTTTTTTGGCCGGGCTAGGTCTAATGATTAATTAGAATCAAGGCTTTGTAGGTAAAAACTATTAGATTTCTCTTTGATTTTCTTAATATATCTTTTCAATTTTTGTGTATTTTTTGTTTGTTGGGTTGCTATCTTCGTCGATCCGCTTTTTTCTCTCTGACAAGTTCTCTGATTCTGACTGGATAGTTATATGGGTAATTTTCTTAGTGTTATTATAAGCTACTGTTTATAGTACCGTCTCTATATCCGGTCGCACGAATAGCTTTTCTTAATTCATTATCTTTCGTAGTAGACAGCCTTGATCTCTAGTCTACATGTATTAAATTATTGTGGTCATATTAAAGTATTGTGGTCACCGCCTGTAATACACTTTTCACCAGTGTGTTGCAAGAAGTTTTGAATTCCTCAACCTTGAGATTGTTCCTGGGAGAGCAACAGGCTGCACCAACTGTTATGTTTTGTGTGGAAAACTTCACGCTATAGATAGCACTGTTCCTTGTGGTTTAAGGATTCATTGATGATGACAGCACTACCACCTCTAGCTCCGACTGGACGGTGTGGTACTCTTTATAACCTCTATTTTTTCATAAATCTGCTTCGTTAGGTGAGATATTTCAGAGATGAGGCAGACTCAATTAATGTGTTGTAGATTTACGAACACCTCCAGTTTATCTCTCTTGTTGAGCATATGATGTTCCACTTCTTACTTTATTATATAGATACTAAATATCTCAATTTAAGATTTAGATTCTTAACTTGTTTGCCATTTCTCTTCTCTTTTGTGGCTCTTTTGCAATTATGCACCGTATGTAGCAGGTGTATTTTTTGGTTTTGTACGTTCAGCCGTTATAGGACTGCCAGCACAGTTGACACAGTTTCTGTGGCAGAAACTTTGGATGTAACCATAATGTTAGCATTTTTGCACTGAGGTATTCGTTTGCTAGCTTTGATCCTATCTATTTTTACCTTCATGTGGCACAGATATGTTAATTCGTATATATTTGTATGTCTCTTGTATTTTCGAAAGTCAAGATATAGATCGATCGTTCTTCGTAGCCAACTTTTGTTTTCGGCCTTGATAATTTTGAAGCATTTGTCCTCCATAATGCTTTTGTTATTTTTTTATGTCGCAAGAGGGTTACAGTCAATTTACTATTATTGTGATCGTAAGTGTGACCTACTTGTTAAATATACTTAGATCTCTATACTTAGTTGATGTATTAACGTTAATCTTAATTTGATTGTGGTTGGACATAGTTGCATTAAAACAAATATTTTTTGAGTGAAGCTATATTTAATATCTTTAGGATCTACTGCTATTTTAGGGTGTTTTTAGTCAGGCTGTTATTTTTGTTCGGCGATTCGGTGGCTTTTCTTTATTTTATTTTCTTAAGCAGTCATTTTATTTCAGCATCTACCAACAATTCCTCGTCTTCTGAATTGGCGGGGCTATAATTTTCTGTATTGATTTGCGATGCTATTTTTCCTCTACTGCTTCTTATATCATGTTTTGTTACCGCAATGTCATCATTTGACTTCTCAGGATTTCATTTAGCGCTTGTTGTAGCTGATATTGTAGATTTAAAATAAGCCCATTCTCTGTCATCAGACTCGTTTATAATTTCTTCTGTGTATTTGCGCCTATTTCCTTTTTATTCGAATTATATTCAACAATTCCTAAAGAGGTTTAATTCTGTTATTTTAACTTGATATTGTTATTAAATCGTCTGGAATTGAATATGTATTTTAATGTTTTAGAAGCTGTGAAAGCTTTATTTACATTATTTTATGATCTGGGTCTGAGATTGCTGTATCCTGGAGTGTAAGTAGTATTTTAATGTGTTGTGATATGATATATGAGGGTTAATGAGTGTCTATTTCGATTCATTCTTGTAGTTCACTTTTCTGAATTTGTTTATAAAAATTGTTTGAGTGTATTGATACAATAAGTACGTACTGCAATTATTATTATTATATTCTTAATACCTAAAAGGCCGACTCCATGAAACCAAGAAATTTGTCTACGTTTACATGTGGGTGCTATGTATATTGGTAATCGTTTTATCTTGTTAATTTCTAAGTACAGGATTGTATTCAAGATTTGTATTACCGGCTAATTCATGTTTGTTAAATTTAATATCCTTTCGTATATAGATAGTCTTCTCTTTTATTTCTACAGCAGTATACGCAATCACTAGGTAATTCGGAACATTCCAGAAAAAGTATCGGACTAGCTTATAAAAATCGCATGAAAACAAGTAACTCGATGCAACATTTTTTTCCTTGAAATATAGAACAATTTGCCTATACTGAACAATTTAAATGGACTTTTGGTTCAATAAATTGTCAAATCTGAAAACCACATTATATTTTATCTTAAGATACATTTATTACATATAGTTTCATCTAGTTTTCCTGGTTAATCGTTTTAAAGTAAAAAATCCAATTAAGCGTAATATAATCGTGTTGATAATTAAAAAACTAATGTCTATGTAGAAATTATTCTTATTAATTCCAAACTCCTTTAATATGTTGGATGCACTTTTATACCGGCAATAATCCACATCTGATGGGCATGCAATAGAACCTCTGTTAAATCCATATACAGACTGCATCATTCCATCAAAAGTATACGCAAAGTATGAAAACCGTGTCACATAATAGAAAAATCGATTCATATGTGGTATTAACACGAAATAGCCTGCCAAAAGGAGCAAATAGGCTATTAGCACCGCTGCGAAGAAGGTTCCAGTCTAAAATGATAATGTTTAGGTATTATTTAAAGGCAAATGTAAAACCTACTATAGGGCTAAACGTTGTTCCAATCACTATTCCGGTACTTTCTGCTGTCAAATTGAGTAGTATTATTACTAATGTAAACATTAAAAATCTGCTCATTTCCTTTGGTTGTGAACTTAGTTCATACGATATGCTTGAAAATGTTACAGCAAAAACAACCTAAAATAAAATAATTTAAACAATTAAATATGTCCAAAATCAACCTAATATTATTATTACCTGTAGTGGTATATTTGCAACCATTTGAGCACAGTAGTATGTTCTTAAGTTGTACCAATTGTTAAAATTTTCTTTAGCTATTATTTTAATCTCTGCTGGAACTGATTTCCTATTAGTATATTAATTATATAAGATAACGTTATGAATACATTTTACTACCGCTGGTAACATCGCTGTATAACTTAAATATGTCAGTGCGAAGATAAAAAAACCTGTATTCCAAAAGGTTTTTGCACCATTTGATCCGTATCCATAATACATCGAACCCAATAATGCACTTACTACTGCATGAAGTATAACTTTCAATTGTGTCATTGTCTAAAATTATTTCAAATATATTGTGCATACAAAATAAGGGTGGTGTTGTTGCATTTTTGGGAACACAAGCTGAGAGCAATGGAGTAGTTAGAGGATTGATTTAGTTTGATGTTGCTCTCAGGCGTCGATAACTGCCGTCTTTGTTTTCTTAAATCATGTCACATGTAACCATACTGTGAGACTGATGTACAAGAGTTATTATGTAGGCCGATTTTCCTAAATAACGCCGGTCTTCACCGAGACCCGTAACCATCCACTATAATTCTACCGATTCGCATCATATTTAGTAGTAGTTACTGTATTTGTTATATTTAGTAACTGCTATCAACCTTTGGAATCCTTCTGCCGTTTGTTGGTGTACGTGTACTGGAATTGTTACTGTTGTAGTAGGAGTTATTGTATTTTTTACAATTCTGTTACTGACTATCGATCTTCGGATCCCGTGTGTAGTGTATGTGTATATGAGTGTTAGGACTTGCTTCTTCGAAAATCGTCCCTGAGTTTTCTAAAGTGTCGTCAATTGTATCCCACATAGTACCCGAGCCGGAACTCGAATCCGGGCCGCCCGTTCGTTACGCGGGGTGCTATCAGTGCACTACATCGGCGTGCCATCATATTTATTTTATTCCGTAAATTATAATTTATTGTATTAAACTTTCTTATTATATTTAGTAGGACCTTTTCATTACTGTATCACCCTCCCCCATCCGTGAGTGTGCAACGACAACGCTCCCGCAAAAGCGGAAGAAAACAGTACCTAGTTGTAGGTAATACACCGAGTATTATCTTCCTTATCCTGCCACTGGATCTGCTGGAGATGAAATTAGTTGCAATAGTTATGTTAGATATAATAGTTAGATTAAAACCTATATATACATTTATAAATAGATAAAATCCATTACAAATACCTACCATCTACAAGGCATTGGATATTTCAAGATATAAGCGGAATGTACGGAACTGGGCGTCATATCAGTGTTTCACAACGTAGCAAGCTGCTGAACGTAGCGTATTATAATTTAATCCGTATTCGGGGTCATTATTCTTATTGGAGTTAGGATGATTTAATTTGTAATTACTTTCTTCTTTGTAATGTTAATTAGAAGCCTGATTTTTTGGCATACTGTTAATAAATAAAAATATTATATTGTCATTGCAAAGCGGCCGTGTGATTCAATTCTAGCATTTTTTTCTTTTAGAGAGTTGGTAAATAGTTGTCCGAGTCGTGGTGTCACCTTGTCGTATTCTTCGTTTAATAGTTCTGAGTCTTGTTCTTCCTGATAAATCTATAATCATGAAAGCATCGTTATACAGATTGATTTACTAGGTCGGTGATAAACGATATATCGAAACTGACGTGATTCTAAGAGAAACAAATCTGACGAAGAGTCTGTAAACCCCTAGAAGACGTGTCCCCCAGGTGGCACATAGGGGAACGCTTGGCAGATATACATTGTAGGCGGGAAATAAAATACCTCCCGCGGAACAGCTAGTTTAAGTGTCTAAATCAGAGTGGGCGGCTAGATAATTAGAACTGATGGAGGGTAGCAATACCCATCAGCAGCGTGCGAACAGATGCAATTATAAATCTCACAAACTAGTCTAGAGAAGCATGCCTGCAGAGGGCAGAGGGAGAGTTAATTTGACGAGGAGTGCAAGATGAAGAAGGCAAGGTGGCGGAGGGAAATGGCGAAATAGAGGTGTGGATGTGGATGTGTAGTGAAAAGGGCCAATCAGGCGAAGAAGAAGTTCGCGAAAACGTGCGAGAGGAAAAATGAAGCGGTTGCAGAAAGTGGAAAAGAGATTGAGTGAATGTGTAGTGGAGAAAGGGCTGTGAGAGAATCTGAAGGGAAGTGAGACGCAGGGTAAAGTTAACATAGAGTTGGCAGAGGAACTACAGACAGATGGCCGGGTCGGAGGTGGAGCTGGGGAGTTCGAGTGGTAAGAAGGGAGGTGTTCACGCAGAAAGAGGTGGAACTGACCTTGGGACAGCTAAAACTGGGAAAGGCAGCGGGAGAGGATGGGCTGAAGGCAGAGGTATTCGAAAGGCTATCGGAGGAATAGAACCAAGGTGTAGATGTTGGTGTATTTAGATAACGTAGTGCTGGTGTCCAAGAGAGTTGGAGAGTGGAGGAGATGCAAAAGATGGCAGAAAGGTTGGAGAGAATGGCTGAGAGTTCATACAACCCTTACAACTACGTTGAGTGATAAGCGCAGGGGAAATTCACGAGATACCTAGTCAGGGGAGAGGGGAGCGGGAGAGCAAAGTGTACATGGTAAGAGCGAGGTGGGGATCAGAAGAAATAAGAAGGAAAATGTGGATGGGGCTGGGGTACACTGCGTGCGCGCTGCGTAACAAGGGGGGCGACACGTTGTGAGATCTTGGCCACGATTGTGAGGGATTGACAGCAGAGTGGGTTGGAGATTGCAGAAAGCTGAATGAATGGTTATGAGAGGATGGGAAGGCGTGAAAATTTGCAGGAGGCGGACGTGGGAGAAGAAATTGGCGAAGTCAGAGTGGGTCTAGTGTGTAGGAAGTCATGAATATATATTTTAGGTTAATTTGTATTGTTCATTAGGGAAATTTTGTAGGGTATTTTTGTGCGGGTATGACAAATAAAGGTCTTTTTATATAACATTGTAAATGTAATAAATCACCTGACACAAGTTTGCACTTTCCACTGAGTCCAGCTTTACAACAACTAACCAACTCTTAGACAGTGCAGTAATTGCCAAGGCATTTTTATAAGCACACCTGTAATTTGATTAAGAATCTTTGATAAATTACTTGTTTGTAAACCAACCAAATTTAAGTTCAGTTGCGCCGACAATACTCAATCATCGATAAATTTATCTGATCCTTTATCCTTTATTGAATTAAATAAACAAAGCAGCTCATGGGACAAGCCAATAATAACACGGGAAGACAACCAAAACACTCGAAAATGAGACACACAAGCGAACCAAAGACTGCAATTGCACACGTAGTAACTAAACCACCAAACCAACACGAATAACAATGATATGGATACAACGATAACGGTGCTGGGTGTGGATCTCCCAGTGCTGCTCGAAGAGGGCATCGCGGTGGGTATCCCCCGACCGTCACTCAACTACCACCTTCAGCTAACAACCGACGTCGAAGTTAAGAACGTGAGTGGTTCAAACATGAATGAATGAAGTTACAAGTGCGAGACTGGCCCAGGGTAAGGTCCTTGTCCTTACTAAGTAGACCGGGCCCCGCAAGAGAGTAAGACGCAGAAGCGCCCCTCGACGAGAGCGGAATGAACGAACGGTTTAACTCGCCCGAAGCCGAGAGCCCAGTTAGCAAAATAGAAAGGGGAAAAATAACAATTTAAGAGACTTAATTGGCTGAAATTCAGGCCGAACTACAGGCCGAGGACACGGCTACCACTGAGGAGCCCCTAATAGCTTCAGCAGGTACAGGATCCGGGTAGAGAGCTCGTACATGGAGGCAAGTGAGCTGATGCGGCAGCGAAACGATATAGTATACGTCGGTACCACGATATCAACACGAAGTGTTGAGCGATAGCTATTAGACAAGAATGATAGACGAAGAGGGACGCATCCTGGAGGGCGCAAGAAAAGTAAGACAGTGGGCGAACTAACAGCGGAGAACGCTAGGACCACGAAGGCAGACCAGGATGCAGGCGGTCACAGTTATTGCGAGGGAATGGGCAGCCGAGACAATTACCAGAGCTAGGATAAAGATCGGCATAGTCTACTGTAGCGCAGTGGTGCAGGTGGCGACTGCGGGTCACCGCCACAGATGCTGAGAAGTGGGGCATCGCGCACAGAGCTGCAGGGGGTTAGGCTACAGGGGGCTTATACCCAAAGTGCAGTCAGCCAGGCCATTAGACCAGAACGTGCAAGTTTTAGTTGCAATGACACCAAAACTGGAGGGGAAAATGAAGAAGAGGGGCGGCCAATCACGTCCGACATAAACGTAATTCAGGTCAACATAGGCAGCGGTAGGGCAGAGCAAGATCTGCTGCTCGAAACAGCCAGCCAAAGGGGCAGAAGTTATCCTGCTGAGCAAGGATAACAACCGAAGGCTCTACGAAGGCTGAGTACTGGACTGCCACGACCTCAACGTCGCATTGAGCATAGGAAGGAAGATGCTAGACCTAACCACGGCGATGAGCTCACAGACCAAAGGAATCGTCTAGGTCAAAGTTGCCGATATCACGTTATTCAGCTGCTAGCACTGGCAAATCACATAGAAATGACGACAACCGAAGGTAACGCAACAGAAGCTGGGACAGACACACTGGCAGAGGCACTCAGCAGACGAATACAGAACGCCTGCAAGGCGTGCTTGTCGAAGACACGGGTAGGAAACTTACTGGTGGTGCGACGAGTTGGCCAGGTCGGTCGGCGCTAATCCAAGCACTTTTCATAAGTCATAGAGGCGATTCTGGGACTCGTGAACAGGACGGAACCGGGCCCAGACGGCCGCAACAAGGACTGTAGGCGCCCGGTACTAATGCCTGTTGAATCCGCTAATGTTCCGACGCGAGCAATGCGTCGATTCGTCTTTTGAAGATTCACCCACCCGCGGAAAAAAGGTTATATTTACATCGCACAGTACTCTGTGCAATGTTGGCATTATTGCCTGTGGTTCGTTAGCAGCGGACACTAATAAATGTCTCATACAATTATTATCATAGCTGATAAACTAAATTAATTTGTCGTCGGTGCGATTTGTGACGTCGTTACCCCCGTGATTTACTTATAATAACAAATTTATATATCTAAAATATAATATGGTTTCTAATTCCAATTTGCGTCTGTTACTTGGCCTGTCTTTCTTCCGTGACAAATTTGCATATATATGCACACCTTATGCTGATGTCCCTATTGACCTATTATATAAGAAGAACATGCAATTTTTCATTGATCTTCTCTTCTTCTGGTACCTGGTATCGAAGGTTGGCGACCATTATGGTAATTTTATTTTTTTACGCAGCAGCTCGGAATATAGTTTGGTATTCAGACCGTATCAATCCCGAAGGTTCTTCGACAACTTTCTCCGTCCAGAATTATTTCTGTCCTCTGGTTTTCCCTGTATGTCTATCTGCAAGATTCGGTGTTTATTGCTCCGCAACAACAACAACCAAGTCTGAAAGACTCAAATATTCATTTCTTGAATACAACTTTAGCTTATGTGTTCATCCGTTGCAACACTTTGATATTTATTATTTCATCGATTCATGTGATGCGGAGCAGGCGGCTTATGTCCAAACGCTTCTAGTTTCTGTTTATGATTCTGAAAGGTTTGCCTAGCAAATGTCAACCACTCTACACAGGTGTCGGAGGCTGCAAAGAGGTGGTAAAACCCGAGGCATAAGGGCCCATCCCTCGAGTTCATACAACAGTATAGGGTAAATGTAGAAAGAGCTTGATATAAACAGTGGGTACTTCCTATGAATTTCGATACGAAGCTTGATCTCCTGGTTGTACTTGCACTGTTAATTCAGACAATATCCAAAGCATTTGTGGTGTCGAGCGCGTTCAACACTTAATAATAAAGCATTGAATGCAGTGGTATCTCATGGTAATAACGAAACGTCCCAATTTCGTTATTAGCACGAATGTCTTCAATTTTATGTTAATTTTCAGTCTCATATTGATAACTGTGTTAATTATATCCAATATGGCTTGTAGATCTTCCACGTTATCTGTCAAGAGGACAGTGGCATCTGCGTATCTGATGTTATTTGTATCTTACCATTGATAATAATGACCTTTATGGCATATAGCGCGCCAGTTGTAATATTGCTTCCGAATAAACATAGAAAGAATAATGGAAATAAAACACCACACCACACCACTGTCGTACCCCTCTTCGAACCCCTCTTCGTAACTGAATCTCTAATGAGTTTCCACCCTCGACTTTCATTGAAAATGCAGTTTCTAGAGAAGAGTATGCTGGCCACGTTGAATTCTAGGATGAAATTGGTAATTATTGACCTCTATCCGATTCTAAAGCGACACCCGGTGTCTAAAAATTGAGGTCCAGAAATGGTGTAAAATTCAAATTTACATTGATTTTGTATGGTGTTTCAGATTAGATTACTGTTCACTCGATTAATGATTCTTCACGTGTATGGTCTCGTCGTGTTTGTCTCACTTTCCGCTATCAGATTCTAGTTGTTTTCTGAATCTCACTACTCGTTACAAGCTGCAAATACTAAATTTTCATGGACACATTTTGATGTTTATTCGGTGACGTTGTACCTAAAGTTTCATAAATATACGGTACTGCCAATCAACCTATCGCATGCGATGTTGCCACTGTTCCTACTATCGCTCTAAGAGTATAAGTATCACTTCAGTAAAACGATATATATTCCAGTTCCAAGTTTGAATCAAAATAAAAAGAGATGAAGAAATGTATTTAAGTCTTCATTAAACTCAGGATCGCCATCTTCACTGGAATCCACAAATTTAATTTCAATGCCCACAATTATAGTAAACACTAGGAACATAAAACATCTAAATACGGCAACAATGTATATATTCTGAATGTTGGTATAGCTTCTAAATATGTATGCAACCACACATAAAATAACCTAAAATGATATAGATTGACAATAATTTGGCAAAAAGTGCTGTATGAAAATGATGTTTTTCTATTAGTAAAGGCAATATTGGACAAGAATTATAGATCCTCAGTATAGCCAAATGTGGGACGAACACGTTGGGCACCATATGTACAAATTCATTATTGCGAGAAAGTGTAAAACAACCATTGAATAAAATTCCATATAAAATGTGTCGGCGGCTATTACCAACGAAATAAATAAACCATCAGATTTTATGATAGTGGATTCTTACATATTAAGGCCATACTATAAGAAAACTACTCTTCCAACAAATAATCAACAGAAATTTAAATGATTCAATAACGAAAACTTGGCGCCAAAAGTATATGTCACCTTTATACCATTTCGGGCCGGCGCGGTGGCGCCCCCATCGGTAATTCTATAGGTCAATAGGTATATTTTGGACTGACATGGTAATGTCAAATTTGGCAAGTTACAACTCAATCAAGAAAATGTAATTAGTCATAATGTCAGCCAGAAGAATATTCCGTTAAAGGATTAAAGTGGCCTAAAGCTGAAGAACCTTGGATTTATGTAAATATATTGTAATGAGCAAAGTAGAGCTCGCGATTGAAAATATTGAAGAGTACTGTAAGTATTGAAAGCACGACACTTAATTAGCATTTTAAATACAATAATAAAATTATATAACTTTATATGATGAGATGCATAGATTCCTCAATTTTTGTTAGTATTTTCTTAATAGTAAATGAATAGGTTTGCATATAATGTTTGAAAATTCTTCTTCTTTTACAAGTTAATATTGATGTTTATTTAATTTTTTTCTAAATAAAAAATTTCTATTGTTGATGCTATATGACTGGTGTATGTAGTTAGAATCCAGAATCATTCTACTATATTTTAAAATATTCGTGTGAATTCATATTGCAAAATAAAAGAGAATTTTAATACAAATTAAAACGGCTGAAATGTGTTTATAGTATACATGTCGAGCTGTATGTTCAAGGAAAAAGTAACAAGAAAATATTGAACAACACTATTAAGCGTCAAGAAGTACAGGAAGCAAATAAATAAATAAATATAAGTGTACACACAAAGAATCTGGGACAAACAATGCATTCGATTGAAATTTGTGTAAATATATTTAATATCACAATCATGTATACAATGATTGTGCGATTATTTATTTAGTATTAACAATAAATTATTATCTCACGAAAACAAAACAAAATATTACAACAGTATATTTCCAGTAATAAACTAGCTATCTCTGCAGGTACATAAAATAAATATTTAATTTTCAAGGGTGAGTTTCCGACGCAATGAACAAAATCCTAAAATTTTAGCCACTAGTAAATTTACAATTAAAAATAGTACATCATAATGATAGTTATCTTTCGCCATCCCTAGTTCTTTGAGTAGTAGTGTTGGTGTTTTATAATGACAATAAATTAGATCGTCGGGGCATGGTAGTGATTCTCGCCCAAATCCATATACGGCTTGTACTAGAGCTTCCAACCCATAAGCAATATATGAAAAATATGATAACCCATACATAAATACGGACATATGAGAAAACAACATTAAAAAACCAGCCAGTACCAAAAATAAAGCCATCAATATTGCACCTAGAAACGTCCCATTCTAAAACAAAATCGCACATGATAATTGATATAATAAAGTACATAATTATATATGTTACTTACAATTGGATTAAGTGTAGTGCCAATAATAACGCCAATAGCCTCCGCTGTTAATGTCACTAATATAGTAACCAGAACAAACATAAATATTCTGTCGAGTTCAAATGGTTGAGCTGTGATTGCATATGATATTACTGTATATACAACTGCAAAAAATATCTGAAATAATAATAATTTATAATAAAAAATATATAAATTTTATTTGTAGTCAAAATAATATTATATACTAATATTAAATAATTGATTGATCACATTTGAAATAGTACGAGAATGATTCTCGGTATATTTCAAAATATATTTGCTGCAAACATAATAATTTGAACCAGTAGCTTTATTTCTTTTCTTTTCTTATTTGTTAACAACTTGTGTGTTTTTACGTCACGGATACTAATTTAATATCAATTTATTCAAAAATTGTGGTGTTCATATAAGCTATTAACAATTATAATTTTGTAATGTATCAGATCATTGGGCATATTTTAGACACTACTACACTTTCTACCTACTACATTTGACAGATGCTTTCGAGAGATTATATTAGGTAAGGCAACTAAATGGGCAATTATTGTGGAAACTATTCAATAGGACAAAGAAACCAAGTATCTAATATAGAAAACACAAGATATTACAGATTAGATTCAAACTTACATAAATTAATCCAAATGTTAATGTCAACTTTATAAATCAAATAAATTATTATGTAACCTATTTTATATATATAAAATGTACAGGTGATAGAGAAAAGACGTATAAGAAGCTATTGTTTTACAAATGTTTAACCCATTATGGACGTATTGAGCTATGTTGTTGCAATAAACAAACCAACATTTCATTGAATCAATGTTTGCAGAATAAAGTAATGAGTAACATTGTTAATGTTTGCGGTTCATACGAAACATCGACGCACTCTAACATGTTTATATACCCATTGACAAATTGTATGTTGGTATTTATAAGTGATGAACAACATTGATGTTGGCACCGATTCGAAAGTTGGAGAACTTCGGTTGGATTGATAATTGTGTATGTGTGTGTGTATACCAACTTGATAATAATCTCGACATCGAACTGTATTTTAGGCTTTTGATAAAAATCTGACTTCCCCTCTCTATAAACCGAAAAGTGACCAAAATGTGATACACTATTTACAACTTCCACTCCATATAAACCAAAGTTCTGGTGTTAACGACCAGCATACAAGGAAATAAGATTGAAACTACTGCTATAACAAAATAGTTCTGGAGACGAAAGAAAGGAACTGCAAAGAAATCCTAAACTGCGAACCAATTAGCAGAAACACAGCCAGCAATAATAAAAGAGAAATTAGGAGTAATGAAACCACTCTTCCAACTCAATATAAATCTAAGAGGCAGGACCACATACAAGGACACAGATAATCCATATAAGGGTATGCAATACGACTAAAAATAGCAATCCCAGAAGATAAGTACCACAAGCACAGTTACTCAGGGCCCAACTCATACCACCCATTGGCTGCTAGACTAACCTTAAAAACTAGGATGCGGAATAAAGTGTGGAAAAGGGAATAGATAATAGATCGGAACAGCAACCACCAACTCAACCATGATCCAATAGACAAACACCGTCAAATTCCTTAACTTGATGAATGAATTTGACGAAATTTGAATAAGCAACAGGGGACCTGCTAGACCAAACAATCTGTGAGAATAAAATAGTCATCGGCCAGGACCATAACACTAATAAAGTGACCAAAGACTTCGATGATACTCTGGCCCCTATGGACAGAAAAGACACCCACTTGGCGAGCGATTACCACACAATCCAATACGAACTACGCGAGACATAGCACAAATGAGAGCGACTAGAGCGACTGCCAGCGAGGTAATACTCCCAGTATTAGTATGCTGCATCCCAGACAGTTATTGTGCAAATAAGACGAAACGCCACTGCTTGCTACAAAAAAAAATAGGCGAAAAAGGACCTCAAGGGGTTGGAACTCTGTGAAGAGTTTGAAGATGCTATATAATATAATATGGGATAAGGCCTACAAAATCGTCACTAAAAACTCATACTGCAGCCCTAAGCCTCCTCGATGACGAGGAGACACGAATATTGTCGCAAATAAGTATATTTGTCGTATGTGGCAACGGCGCTCCCGTCCACCCCACCGGGCGTACCATGCTCGAGTTACGGATAAATACCTGTGCTCCAGGCAGAAACTCTCTCTCTTGTTTCATCGTCTGCCTGGCCGAGGATAGTAACTCGACCATGGCGATGCCCGGGTAAGTCTAGTAGATTATTGTAATAGTATTTAAGGCCCATGTTGCGGGTAGATATATATCAATAAATACCCGATACCAATGCTCTTAGAGTTTACACCCCCTATCCGCGACAATATATAAAGAAACTGTTTCCCGTACACCCTTTAGGTATATGGCCAGACATAGCAGTACTCAAGGAGGATATACAACACTGATACGAAACCAAATAAAGCATCAGGACCGGATCAAATATCTTCAACGAACAAACCCGACTCACTCGTTAAGACAATGAACAATATCCTGCCACACGGAGAATTCTTATCAGCATGTAAAAAGTCTCACAGACAAACCGAATAAGGATCATCTCTCTCCACGGTACCTACAGGCCGATTGATTGATGTTATCCTTCAACGAAGGACAAGACTTGAACCCAGTCCTCTGCAATATCTTCTACAATTAAGTACTGAAGCTAACCATTGGGAAGGAGTGACGGAACAAGAACAAATATAACTTTAGAAGAGATAGTATGGAATTGCTAGTCTCCCATCGGATGATTCCCCAAGTGGCGGATAGGGGAAAGTCTCCCAGGTACTCGGAGCGAACCAAAACTAGAGCGTTTATCGACACCAGACTGAAGCACGAAAGAAAGGATGTTGAAACGGTTCGTTACTAGAATGTTGCAGACAGGACCATAACGGTCTGAATGGCTGCATCACTGCGATGAAGAAAGCAACGGAAACTACTCCATTATAAATCCCAAAGAGAAAACGAGGAATCGGCAGAAAGAAATTATCTTGGCTGAGGAATGGATATTGTTAAATTTTGAAAACCTTATAAGGACAGGAAATAATTTCCAAAGTGATCGCCGACCTTCATTAAATGAAGACGCACCCGAAGAAGAAGAAGAGGAGGTAGCCATGGACAGAGTATCCCTGGTACTGGTGGGTGTAGTACTGACAATAAGAATGGAAGAAGGACCAAGGCTAGTCTGGAATTACTAAAGTATACCATTTACCTAAAAAAGACTAGGTTGCGTCAAACCTAACATAAGAAGACCAAGACACTAACATCGCAGGATTCTGATGATGGCCGTATTCAAGTTCAAACACTACGAAGGAATGATTCAGAGAGTAAACAGGAAAGTTTAAGAAAGTCGTGGCCATCTACAAACACGACAGAGAATATAAGTTTGTAGAAAGCAAATGTTGAGAATTTTGGCTGAACAAATTAGAGCAGTACGCTTGGCGGACAATACTTGTTATAGAGATATTGGGTCTCATGTAGACTTCTACATGACCCAGACCCTAATAGGACAAGAAGTATTTAGGACGTACGTAAAACCTATAAAAAGAGTGAGAGCAGTAAATACTTATACTGCGGCATATAAAACACATTAGAGTACACGTTATTTTATTGCGATAAATATCTGTAGCTCTCTCAAAATAGATAACGCCAATCTATAAGGAAATTCCTAACGGAGAATGGATCAAATATGATCATATGAGTGGTTTTAGCTGGTAACAGTCCGCCACGACTAAATGCTAATTTAATGTTAATCAAGTAATTAATTCGGAAAGTCGAACAACACTGTTACATTAGACCCGATACCGAAAGTTGGCGTAGCGTAATATGCCTTATTGCATTAGAAAATGTCAGGTCGCAGTCCTGTTACTATGCGAGCGACATTATAGTTGTTAAAAATATCTTCCTTGCTTAAAGACGTCTAAGATAAACTTCAATTATGACGTTCAAGCTATTTTATTACTAACAAATTTAAAGAATAGGAAAACAATAATATCAAAAATTAGAGTTGCAAGAACGGTGAATATAATAAGAAGGGAAACTAAGACTATTAACAAAGACTACTAAGAGCGACCATCAAATCAAATTAGGGTATACGAATCATATATATGATCTTAATAGAAGATGGGAGAAAAAAACGACAGGAACAGATCAATGATAGAATGACATGTCTAGAGCGGCAGTGAAGTCAGCTGAATCATAGATAAGAACTTCCCTAGGAGTGGTAACGCGGCGTATTCTAGAGTACTCTACCTACCAGAACAATGAGTTGATTGTAAAATTCTGCAAATGGAAGTGATATAATAAAATTATCCTCTCGCGAGTGAAGGTGAAATATAATAGTAGAGATACATAGGTATCAACGAATATTGATATTTTGGATAATCTAACTTTATCCAAAGTCCAAAGGAAAATCAGTACTATCACAAAAGAGAAAAGCTTGAAATGGGAGGAGGACTTAGGGTACAAGAAGTTTAAAACTGAGCTTGGTGTGCTCATAGCAAAAATTAAGAAGAAAGTGTATTTGTGTTTTCTATTGGATTAAATATATTAAATAAAATATGTTCATGAAGTTAGTACAAGCTTTAAGACATATGTCAAAATTCAACGCTATTTTTAATTCTAAAATAAAATAAGTGTTGTTGCAAGTGAGCCAGTATGCATTAGAAAAAATTCCCAGATGCAGGAGATAATTTTCGTCAAATTAGGTGAAAATACAATTTATATTTAATTTAATTTCGTCTATTATCTATAATTTATAAATGTCTGCTAACTATCCCTCTGATAGAAGTATCACGTGAATTTGCGTTTTATAAACTAAAGTGATTTAAGATACAATTTGTAGAAGCTTTGTTTTTAATAACTTCTAAGCCTGAAATAACAAACACTGTTTCGGAATATATTATAGAGAAATTGTGCAAGTAATGAATTAACAATACTTAATGTGTTACATATTATAATTTCCTGATGCCTCAAGGGATACTGGATGCTGGTTCAACGAAAACCGCAAAGGACTGAACTGGGAAGGATTAAAGTGATGGAGAACAATCAAAGAAGTAACTTGGAGCATGACCTAAGAGCAAATTTGAGCAGTAAACATTGAGAAAGTACCAGTTTGTAAAGGACGCGTCGAAGAATTCAGCGAAAACATGAATAGTAATAAAAATTTACTCAGAAAACAAGATAAAATAGCTAATTCCTGAACATGAGAAAATGAGAATTGTGGCAGTTTGTAAAGGAGGCGTCGCGAAACTCCAGACATAGGGAAAGTTCCTATACACTAGAGAAATGGATAGCATATTATCAGTGATTACTGCAATCGCCGGAACTACAGCCTGCCAAAAGAAAATGTTCGGTAGTCATGAAGACTTCACTCATGACTAAGTAGATATAACAATAAAGAAGTTAAAATCGAAAACGGGGAGGCATGAGAGCTTCTAGATGTCAGAGAAAAAGCTTAACGTTGGCAGTTGAGTGACAATGGACAGGAAAAGCTAATTAACAACTGCGGATTATATCATACTATTCGCCAGGACGAATGAATCTGAACGAAATGCGGAAAGAATAAAACATTTTTTGCCAGAAGGTGCATTTCTAAATCAAAACAAGAGATGTAGTGAATAGTGTTAAAAGAGGGCCGTTAAGCGAAAGCGTAAATACCAATTGCTAGGAAGTACATATATTGGCTTTATATTAACAAGTATTGTCAGCGAACTAGACCATATATAGAGAAACATTGTGAGAGGGTAGATCTAAGGGTGCAAAATTTAATTCATGGAAAATTCACTCAGTGGATGACATACGTGCATCGCTCAGCAGATATCTGACACCGGAGTGAACTGGTTTCAGTTAAATAGCGTACTCTACAGTTTCCAAGTTTTATACGTCCTGATTCTAATTCCGTGCGTGTTGGCTGTACAAATAGACGGAGGATAGTCGATAAATTTTCTGGTTCTCCGCAGATCGTTGATCGAATTCAAGGACAGTACACAGCAGGGTGTAGAACTTGCATAAGCATAATGTAAACTGTTTTGCACTTGTTGATATTGCTGTCTTTACTGATTTGTTGTGTTTGTATTAGTTATCGCTGTGCTATTATCTCATATAGCGAGCTGTGCGAGCCATATTAATAAGAGTTATTTGCTACTTCTCCGCTCGGTGCATTAATTCAAATTTGCCACCAAATATCCCGATAGGAATGTAATTTAAATTTAGCACCTAATATCCCTGCCTCCCGATGACGCGTTGATATAACCGGATAGGTAGACTGCTGTATTCTGTCCTTGGGCCTGAGATTTATAAAACCTACTCTCCAATATCGTTTCATCTTATTTTAAAAATTAGACTAAATAGATATGCAGCTAATGCTTTGCGGGATAGAATCATTACATGTCGCTCTATGATCAGTTTAAAAAACTTCTAGCTTTATGGGGCTATCACCCCAAAGGAATTTCCGCCGGTAAAATGAGAATCTCAGAGGAGTTTAATGACCCGGTATATATCTTCACTTCACAATAAACCTTTGAAAACTGTGCATGGTGATTCACTAGGGTTTGAGACCGCTCTCCCCAATGGAGCATTTAAAATGCGTCTGACAAATGAACGTATCGTGTATTCAGCGTATCACTAATCAGCAAACAAAATTCATATCGGAATTTTAAAGAAAACAAATACCATTGTATTCTTTTGACCTCATCTGTTATATGTAAGTAAAAAGGCAACGTAATTATTAAATCGACATTTAATACGCCCGGTAGATAAGCTAGAACCTCTTGTATTGGTGTATGACTGGCTTGTACTGTTTGATATACACACTGTGAACAAATTTAAAATGTTCCGCACTAATATTTTTTACAAAAGCTATTGGTTAAAAGTAAAAAAGTATGCAATACATACGTTCGGCAGAACTAAATATATCTCGACATATTTGTTGGTCATCCATATAAACTATCTATGAATATATTTAAACTATTTTACCTGTAACGGTATGTTGGCGACTAAAAATGCAGCATAGTATGTTCGTAATTTATACCAATTGTTGAAGCTTTCCTTCTTTAGAACGGGCACTTCGGCTGGTACTGAAAAAATACGTTTATATACTCAAAGTTTGATATATAAAGATTTTAAAAAATATGACACATACAATAAAGATGTTATCGTTTATTTTTAGATGTTAAATGAAACTAATCTCATGTGGCCACTGCATAGGATTTTATTTTGATATCGGTTTAAATAAAAGAAATTAAGTTGATAATTATTATAAAATACTGGAAATAATAAATCATAATTGTGTATAAGCTCTATGAAAATCGCAATCGACATGGAAATAAGGAGATTTCCTCGATAAAAAACTAATGAAATTGTATGAGAAAATAACATGCGAAATTTGGTTGTAAAATGTACAGTAATATTTCTCAAAACGTGATATCAGAATTGATCATAGGCCATACATGGCGACAGACATTTTTCAGGTATGGTCTTAAAAAGATCATTTAATCACACTTTAAAAAGTTGCCTTTCCGAAGTGTATTTCCGAAAAGAAAAAGTTGAAGTACACATTTATATGCGACCTAGTAAGTAGGTACTTATAAATGGTATAAATTTCATTTATGAATGTATTTACGTCAAATTAGTAAAACTACCTGTACATACATAAAATATGTTGTACATTCACTTGGGTTAAAACAAAATAATTTAAGGCTAATCAGATATTATTCAATAATTGTTTGAAACCAAATAAATGAAGTTTTTATAACTTCTAGTAGAAATGTAAATGTATAATGTACAATATACGTGTTACCTTTTAATCTATGATATATAATCAAGTTTAATTACTAAAAATGCAAGCACTGTTGGGAATTAGTGAAATGCGTTGGCTACAGTAAGGACGATTAGAACTTGTTGAGCATCATGACAATCAGACTACTGGGATGCAACCTCATAGTGGCCAGAAAGATTCGCCACTTAGCAACAACCCTGGAGGCGAACTGCAACCACACGTCAAAGGTGATAGAGGCAACAAAAAAGGCCTCAAGGACAGAAGCGGCCCTAGCGAGACTTCTGCCGAACATTGGCGGCTCGGGTAATAAGAAGAGGGAGTTCCTGGCGACGCTGTCCTATACACAGCATCAGCCTGGGTTAATGCTACAAAGACGCAGCGAAACGCGCACAGGATAAGAAGGGCGCTGCGCACCAGCGATATTTGTGTTACCCGGGCATACCGAACAGTATCGACGCATGCGACTGAGGTTCTCGCAAAGACAATACCAGGCGACTTACTCGTGGAGGAGCGGGCCGATGTCTACAGGGAAATCAAGGAAGGAACAGACCTAAAGATCGCCAAAGGGGGAGCCAGATAGAAAACGATGGGTAGATAGCAACAACGGTGGAATGATACACCCTACTCGGCCTGGACTGGAAAAATCATCCCCCAACTCGAACCATGGGTGAGCCGAGGATACGGGGAGCTGGACCATGGAATATTCCAGGAGTCCCCACACCTGATAGGCAAGCCTAAACCATCTATATGCGGATACTGCAGTGGGACATATGGTCCAGGACACAGTGAGGCCGAAGAGACATAACGACAGCTTAGTGACGAAACACGTGAGCGACCACCAATGCGATAAGACACGGAACCAGCCATGACTACGGGACAGGAATTATTGGCGTAAGACGACGCGAGGGGCGTAGTGTACCTCTGGTGCGGACAAGTCCACAGCCACAGAACGCGAGTTTTGGTTTAGCGGGTAGATGCCACGGACAAAACGCGGAGTAAATTCAGCACTACCCATGCCTAACACCTAGTGGTGTTACGAAGACATGGGAGTTTTTCGAAGATCCCACCTCACAGGACAAAAAACCTTTCTTACCGATACTAAAGAACACAACAAAGGACAAGATAAAGAACCAAATAGTGAGAAAAACGCAATCAGATGTCGAAAAAGTCGATAAAGATGAACAGCCCTAACCATTATTATTAACTAATGTTACAGACTAAACCGAAAGCCTAGTTCACTCAGACTTTATTGTACCAAGTGGCAGGAAACCAATCGTATGCATATGTACGGAAATATTCAGACAAATGATTATCGAAACCAACACTATGGACGCTACGCGGGTGACAATTGGATTGTTTATTTCAGCCTATCAATCAAGCCCATAAGAGATGCATAGTAGCAGTCATTCTGCAAAGAACGAAAAAAAACTAGAAATAAAGAAAAGGAACACTGATTGTAAAACAACAAATTCAGTCTTAACAACAATAAACAACAACAGCAGAGATGGAACGAACCCTATGATAATGACTTCTTCTCCTTAACGCAAGTAATAACTGCATGGAAACAGCCAACTAGCATCGTGTCAACTATATAGAGCATGATAACCAGATTCCAGGAAATGTGTGCGAAAGAAAAAAATAAGTCGATATAATCTTTACTCGATTACAATTCAACACTTGAAACAAGATATTCGACAAAATAATAGCAAGTCCATTCAAAATTGTGTGTACCAATTTTGACAAACGGACTAACCAACCCCAAGCAAGAGATAGAAATGTTCCGAACATCTGGATGTCTTATTCGTCACAAAATTAAATTCAGAGATTACTCGTTACATTACACGATGCAACCTGATGGATTTGGAAACAGAAGATTATAGCAATTAAAATCAACAATAAAAGCATGCTGCATGAACTACGCGGTTAACAAAAGCCATATGGTGCCGCATGTGTAAAGGTAGAATGTGAAGTTGGCAACCTCCGTCCTGGCAAATCATATAATGTTAATATTTTGCCCCAAACTTTAAAATAAAATAAAACTTACATGACGAAAGAGAACTGAAGCTTATGGAGAATAAACATAAACAACAGAAAATTCTGGGAAAGAACGATATGACAAAATAAAAAAGACACGATGATTAGAAGGAGAATCAGAAGTGCCAAGGCATGACACACTTCATTTACATAAGAAAATTCAGCATCTATATTAAAACGAAATAACCACACTATTAACATAGATGACAAAGACGAACATATTATCATGGAAGTAGAAGTTTGACTAAATCGAATTATACACCAAAGAAACTACATAAAACACAGTGGGATTTTGTAAAAATGTGGGAATTAGAGAGACACTTTTTAGCAACAATGTGTAAATTGTGATGTCTTCTTGTGCTTCATACACTTCGAGAAAGCTTTTGATAAGGTAACAACGCAAAAAGGACTAACAATAACTGGAAATTAAAAAAAGACTATGTCGTCTTTGTTATCCCGAAATATACCGGTACGAATTTAATTAAATTTTTAAATTAAAATCAGATCGCGTAAAAATAAGTTCAGGTGATAGTCATTTATGGATATTATTTATGCTTCTTAATTTATTTATTTATATTTAGTTTTTCTGCCGGCACTTTCATATTGAAAAAGGGTTCTAATAACTAAACATAAATTAGATTGTTTAAAGTTTTAAAGCTATATTAGAATTACAATATAAATGTTACCTTTTAATTTATGATGTATATTGGTTAATAAAAATACTAGCAAAGTTATCACAATAAGAAAATTAAATATATCGCTATATGGAATTTACTCTATGGGATTAGCTCCCTCTGTGGAATTTGCTAGATTACCCCATTGGGCACCTCCTCAGATGGAGCGATAAGATTAAAATCCATTCTACTACCCTACAAATAAGATTTGTCTTCTCTAGGCAACCTGTGTTTTCTACATTTCCGCACCTCTAAATCTATTATATTTTATGCTATACAGACCGAGTGAAGAATCAATTAAAACTTAATACAAAACGATACGATTGCCAGACCAGGACAGAATAGAGGAAGGAAAAGAAGCGAGGGTCATGGGCAAATTAAAGAAATTATCAAGAGAGAAAAAAAATCGAATACAATGCCGAAAAGGAAGAGGCAACGAAAAAGATGTAACACAGAAATAAGAGGTTTACAAAGGACAAAAGAAAACTACGAAATAACTAGTAACAAGTAAAAATTACTGAAAATAGCAACAGGTGAGCTGAAATAGAATATAGCAAAAAGCAAAATAAAATATACGCACATCTACATAGATTATGATTTATCATGGAAGAAAATAAATATACACAGGGAGGTAAGAAACCTTGCAAAAGAAGAACAGGCAAAGTGAGAGCAGGATACGAAATAATGATATATAATGAACTATACGGGCGGGAGCCCAAAGAAAACTCAGTAAATCTATTGGAAAGTAATAATACAAAAATAGACGAAATAAAAGAGCAAGAACAGACAATGGAGACCAAAATAGTAGAGCAAACGGACGACACATAGAATATAAGAATTAGAAATGAAAAAGAAAATGAACTTAATTATACTTAATTATAATTCAAAAAGCAAACAGAAACAAAAAAATTAAGGTTTGCTACGAACTATACTTATATTTCTCTATCGTCTAGAAAGTTCAAGAGTATGTGTAGTAGAATAGAGCAATCAATAATAGAGTGAAAATACAAAATAGAACAATAATTTTATAGTGAAGTATAGAAACAGAGTATAAGGAATTTAAAGTGGGGGCCAAATATTTTTCAGACAACTTTCCGATAACGGCTTTATAAAAATGGAAAAGGGCGTGAACAGAGGAAGACAAATCAAAGGAATAGGTACTCGGAGAAAGATATGTACCGGTTCCAGAGAGCGTAGAGGAAGTAAATTTTAAGAATATTATAATAGAACAATAAAAACCATTAGCATACCACAATAAACGAGATGGAATCAGAATGCTATAGGCTAAATCGGTTGCTTAGTACAACAGTCGAATGAAGGGTGTTGCGAGATGAAGAAGGAGTGGGAAGCAAGAGAGATAAGGAAAGTAAGCATAATATAGAACGAGAAAGAATTGTGAACCTTTATGAAGAACAAAGAGCAGAAGCACAAAACAATAAGGAATCAGATAGATAGGGGGAAGAGAAAAACAACTTTCAACGATTATTGAGAGGAGGGAAACGCAGTCAGGAAGAAAGATGTGCAGCGAAAAACTTAATGTTAGCACAGTAAAACTGGAGCTGAAGAATATGAATGCAGCTCTAGAGGGCAGGGACTGTTGAGTTAATGAAACTGATTTCGTTTGGAGAAGAGGAATTTGTAGAAAACAGAGAGAGGGGTTATCGTCTATTCCATAAAATATGGGAGGCATACAGCCAGACAACTTTAGATTTACAAGATCTATCAACTTTGGTAGGGATTCGGCTGCAGGAAAAGGTGGAGGTGAAAGGGAATATCTCGGAGGTGCAGTTAGGGTTAGGGAGGGTTGATCAATAATAGACCACATAATAGCATTACAATTGTTTTTAGAAAGACAGCGGTGGGAGAGGGATGATAAGTTGTTTGCTGTCTTCATTGATTTAAGAGCAGTAGATAGAAAGCGATTGTATAGATGTTTGAAAATATTTGCATAGAGAAAGTAAGAGATGGAGTCGCTGAGGTCTACAAGGAAACGTTTAGATATGGCAAGTGTTGACGCAAAGACAAGAATATTCCCTTTACTAATTAATCATTTCGTACCAGAAATAGAGGAAGTATGATCAGCTAGGCAGGTAGTGTGTATGCATGATTAATGAAACAGTTCTATTTGGTATATTCTGATGATGTAGTGTATGCCGAATTAAAGGAAATGGCAACATGCATGGAGCGTTACATTGATATCCGTCTACTTACATATGGATTTTTACAGAGGCGGCAAATCGCGACGGGAAGATTTGCATTGAGGGAACGCTAATAGAAAGGATGGAGTCTTTTAAATATTTGGGATCAACATTTATGAAGGGGATACAAAAAGCGTATGAGTAACATAACGCATAGGGCTAGGATGGCTAGGATGGCAATCATGCGAATGCTTTTTTTTTAATTTTGCAAGACTGCGATCTATCCGGGCGGGTATAGGTGAATTGGATTATGAGAGCACAAGTAGATTTGTACAGGAATAGAGCAATACTATTTATTGAAAAAAAATCAGAGTGGGTTTAGAAAGGGACGAAGGACACCATTCCCGCTAGCATGATTATCTGCTATCATGCTAGGGAGAATGGTGGAAGAACTACTGGAGTGCAAAAGAAGAATGTAAGGCGTACTTGTGGATCTGAAAGCAGCATAATCCCTAGGTGTAAGCTGGTGAAGTGTACGGAAACGTTATGGATGGAACAGGCTGCGGTGGAATGGGTGAGAGGGATGTACAAAGAGTCGTAGATTGAAATTTAGAATAAATGTGGGAGTAAGGCAGGGATACCCTCTAAACCATCTTGTGTGCACGAGTGAATTGTAGGTGGTGTCAAGGTGAGGCCAAGCTGGAGAGGTTCTGGTAGGATGAACTAAGATATGAATGTTAGTGTATGTGGATGATATAGTGTTTGTGGCCAAGAGAGTGGAAAAGATACAGGAGATGTTGGAAATAATGGGGAGTTACTTAAGTGGATGAAGTTTAGAAATAATTGTAAAGAGTGAATTGTTTTAAGTATTTAGGCTTATGATTTGACTGCAGAAGTGGGTTTAGAAAAGGCGAGTATGAGTTGGTGGATAGTGAAGAGAAAATGGGTGTGATTGTAACCTAGTAATATCGTGTAAGATCTGGGATATGTGTCTGTATAGGAAGTCCATTTTGCTGTAGGGGTGGAAGTATGGGGATTCCTAGAGTTCGATATCATTGAAAGGGAGCAAAGTTGGGTTCTGAAGAATCTGCTATGACTCGAAAGATCGCCGCCGATGACAGTATTCCAGCGGGAAAATAATGGGATGAGCATGTGATGGAAGGTAGTGAAGTTCGACGAAATATTGCACGAGTTGGGGGAAGCACATTGGTGCGATAGTTGTGCATGAGAGAAAATATAGAGGAATACTGAATGTGTGGGTAAGTCTGAGGTGTGGATGGATGAAAAGCTGAGAGGAATGGAAATCAGGGAGAACATTAGGGATGTTGAGTGACAAGAAAGTGAGTAAGACTAAGAGCTCGTACAGCCCTATTTATATGGAATGGCAAGTTCGGGGAAACCCTCGAGCTACATAACCAGAAAAGGCTGGAGCGGGGAGGACAAAGCAAAATGTAGATGGGGCAAGGATACACCACGTGTAAACTGTATAGTAAGGGGAGTGACACGTGGTGGAATTTAAGCAACGAATGTGAATGTGTGTGAACTCAAAAGGCTGGCGTAGCAGAAGTAATGGTTCAGGTATGGGAGGGAATAGTACAAGCGATCAGGGTTATTGTTATTATACTGTTTTATTTTTATGTAAGGGTTATGCTAAAAAAGATATTTGTGTGTATATTTTACTATCTAATGTTTGTATTTAAGTTAAGTTTATAAAAGTTAAGTGCAATAAAACTTCTATTTTATAGGCCTATATCAGCCATTGCACAGAAAACCTCTGAAAACTAAATGCATTATGTAATGAATTTTAATAATTCGGCCTTTATTTAGGAATGCTAACACAATAGATACAAACAAATATAGATGAATAATACATTTCTAAAATATCCAATAATTAATATTATTTAATTTATTATAAGCCAATAAAGGTTTTACTACTAATTGCATTACAACTAGAAGAGCATGGTGGATGGATGGCTATATTATTAATAGAATATGAACCTAGTGGGGCATCAATTTAATCAAAGATTAATTCTAGGAACAACTACAAAGGGTATATGAATAGCTAGGCGAGAATACATACACAATGGGAGCTTTAAATACAACATTGATAAACAGGAACGGAGGAAAAAAATAGAAAATGGGTTAAAGATGTAAGTATAAATGGGGCAGTGTAGTTGGTGAAGATGAAATGACTACAAAATCATATTGAAAAGATTCTATGGAAAGACTCCTGGAAATGATAGCATAAACATCTACGAAGGATATTTTTTTATTATAATACTATACCAAATATGCTCTCTATTGCAGGATATCCAGGGCCTGGGAAAGGACAGCAATATTTTCTTCGATACACACAACTTAGGACCATATTTAGCAACTAGAAAACTGACCCATAAGGAAATAATTAGGACAGCAAAATAATCGTATAACGTTTGTAAATCTATACAAAGCCTTCGATAATGTACCTTGAGATAGGGTTTGGAAAATATTGGAGGATAATCAAAGGTTTTACCTCCTTTGATTATCCTCTAATACAAGAAATAAAGAGTCGGAATAGAAGAACAGCAAATCGTGTAAGAACTGGAAACTAGAAGGCAGAAGCAAAAGCAGAAGCATTCGTTACAACCGAAGTCTCAGTCCCTTACTATTTATAGTATTTTTAGATACAGCACTGAAGAATATTAAAGACAACTTAACAGAGAGCTGGGATATTATAAATTAAATATGATATTATGATATACATAGGCAAGCCATTATTTGATTAGATGATTTCGCAATTTTTACTAGGAACGAGAAAGCACTTGCCAATAAATATAATAAAAATTAATGGTAACGAATAATGTACTAGCGTCCTGTATAATCCTGTATAAGAAAAGTCAATTTATGTGCATGTGTATAGTAAGCATGTTAATTTAATTATTATAATTACTTACTACAATACATACTGCAACAGTCATTAACATACTATCGCAAAATAGATTAACAAAACCGACCTTCATTATTTAATGACAACCATTAGCGGTAAAAAAGTGGAAAGTATTTATAAAATATACTGGTTATTTTAAGGCTACTTGTTTTCCAACCCAAATTTAGATTTTAATTACTTACTTAATTACATAATATCTCAAAAAATATCATTAGTTACTTTACAAAATTAATTATAGATAATTCAGGCACACATTGCAGACATTTGCGTATAAAGTTCCCGGAATGAAATAAAATCAAAATATAAACATTTCTGTTAACAGCCTCTTATGCAGGTTAACACATAAATAATGGAGATTTTGCAATGAAATGTCTGATTAGCAGTTTAGTTCTTCATTGGATATCTGTCTCGGAATCTTCTGGTAATATAATATAATTATTTTGAATAAAATTAAAATAAATATATATCCCGAAATAGAAAAGCTATTTAGTATATTGTCGAGAAGTTATTGGCCTGATTCTATATGGTAATATCTAGTCGCTACTCATTTATGACTATTATTAATAATAGTAGGAAAAATGTTGAATACGTGCAGGAATTCTTAACAATGTTTACATTCATAAGTGCTATGCAGCGTATTATAAAACTACATATTTAACAATTCAGGCAAATTGTAAAATTTCTCAATATATTGCTCGTTTACAAATTAACTATAAAAATAGTTTATTTTGACTATATTAGTCATCAAACGAATTCGATTTTCTTCCTTATACAGCAGTGTTATATTAGAAAAGTAACAATTCGATGATACATATATCCTACGAAATATACATGATACCTCTCTAATATGTTCTAATCAAACAACATTCAAGAAACATTATTGAAGGAAAGCATTTGAGGCCTGTAATGTATAAAACGTTTCGGCACATAAATAATTATCATGAATAATGCACATTATTATTAAGACAATAACTACTGAAGCAAAAACTTTATGTGACAATAACGCTCTGTTTCCACTTATATTTTTAGTATGTGCAAAATATTTATAGTTTTATCCGAGGATACTTAAAACACAAGTGGACTATATATACTATATAGCGCATAAATGTGGTGATCGGTCACATCAATTAATTTGATGTACAAATCACGTAATCAATCTCATCACTTATTCGGATTATATTTACAATAACTAATTAAATTTACTTACGTTTGACTATTGCTGGCATCATGGATGTGTAGCTCAAATACACAATGGAAACTATAAAATACCCACAATTTTTGATTGATTTTGAACCATCGTTTCCGTAATTCATATATAATATCCCGACAAACATTCCCACAAGCGTGTGTAGGGCAAGTCGTACATGTGTTACGGCCTAAAAACAAAATATTATTATACGTTATTCAACATAAATGCAATATTATAATGGAATATATATATATATATATATATATAAATAGTAATAGTCTAGAATGAAATATTTTACTGTCACCAAATCTATACTAGGTGGTGTGTATTGTGCTATATATGTATAGTAATCGAGTGTGAAATTTAATTCAAAGTATGAATTGATGCAAATTAGAATTCGACAGTTTATATTCATTCTAGATCTAGCTTTGTATAATGTCTGATAATGTTTCTAACAACAGGTTTATACAATTCAATGATTAAGCGATTGCTAAAAGTAAGTAAAATGTCGCCGATACCAAGTAAATTGGAACAAAACTACTTTACAATTACAATATTAGTATTACTACTACGAATTACATCCAATTATCAACACAAAATACATGATTTATGGTATAATGTTATATATTTAAAAGATTAGCTCCATTGTGAGATTATCTCAATGTATAATGTATATGGGCGTATGAACCAAATAGGGTTTTTGGGTTTATAGATAATACTGGATGTTGAGGGTAACGTTGGGATCATCGCTATTTACGAAGGAACAGGTCCACCGTCCGTTCATACATGTAAATGAGTATATTAGAAAAATATTCCGCAGATCCATGCCAAGAAGGGTGTAACAATTAGGGATGGTCCCGAATCACTCTGGCATTTGGTTTATTTGGCTAGGAGTTCTAAAATTTAATTATTCTGCAGTTTATAAAAACTAGAATTCTACAATAAATCTAGGATTAAACAAAAGACTAAAAGTGTAAACTATTTCTAAACTGACATTTTAATTAGATATAGCAGAGTATATAAAGAACATGTTTGTTGACACCCGGTACACTAACATATTCTTTAGTTAACTCTTGTCGTTATGAGAGAGAGAAAACATAATAATAAGCCATAAAAAATACTAAATACAATTTAGTATATAGTGGATGAAATATATTTGCTATAGGAAAGTAGTATTAGAATTATTGATTATATTTATAAATATGGTAAAACTATAATATATCTACGATATCGTATATTTCACCCGTGTTGGTATATATATATATATATATATATATATATATATATATATATATATATATATATATATATATATATAACATAGCTCGAAATGAAAAGTGTCACCAGTGAAAACACGACTCTTCCATAATTTTGCGAACTTCTGCACCAATATATAGTGCCCCCTGTATTCAGTAAAAGAGATAGTGATCGTTACGTTTGGAAATTTTCTAGTTATGCAATTGAGTGTTATTTGATGGCTTTCTTTACTTTCTAACATACTGTCAAAAAACATATGTTTACTAAAGTAAATACCTCGTTTATTTCTGGCATTATACAAACTGAAACTAATTAACATCTAGGAATTGAGGGGCAATTCGTCCAAAAGTCCCGGGACGAAGATATAAGTTTTGGACGAGTGAAGAAAAAAGATTGAAAATTTGGCGATCACTAAAGAGTCATAAAAACTACAATATTAGATAGTGTAGAACTTCAATACAACGTGGAGTTCTTTTAGGGGATGACCACCCCAATATTTTTAAATAGTAACCCCTATCGAAATCCGATATCTTATTTTTTTCAAGAATTATGAGGGGTTGAGTACAAAATGGGAAGATAAAATGTTTTAATGTTTTTTTGCACGTTTATTAATTTTTTTTCAAATTGTCGACCTTTTTCAGTCTCGCATTGAACCTAACGCAAAATAATGTTATTTGTCACAGTGACACCGTAACCTGTTATTTATTACATTATTTCAATTGTTGTTGTATGTTGTGTTAAATTTGCGCCTACTTACTTTCTTTTATTATTTAGTAAAACTAACTTGATCTAAAATTTGCTTTTATTAGTCCTAAAAATGACAAAAATATCATGAAAAAATGTGTTTGGTTTGATGGTAAGTATAACAAGTTATTTCCGCGGGTAGCTCAAAACAAGCATATGTCATCCGATGCAAGGATGTGTAGATAAAGGGGAACCTTTTGTTTTCGGTATTCGGAATACTACTAATAGTAAAACTCCTACACCTAGATACATTAATTATATCTTACATTAGTAGGTACATACAGTTTTAGAAGGGTTTAAACCTCTTGAGTCTTTTAGTTAGATTAAGGTTGTCAAGAAGCTTGCTGACATTGACAGGTTGAAGTAGCCGTTGTTCATGACTCGCGAAATTAGTGATGGTCTGATCAACGGTGTCATTTCGAGATCGCGATGAAGGTCACTATTTCGTCATTAAAAATTCACGACAGTAGCAATACGAAGAGGGCCTTGAAAATAACTCCCCAAAACGAACCAGTGGGTAAGGTATCTGGTACACAGGAAATAAGAAAGAGTGCGTACGAAGGAACCCTCGATAGAAATGGATAATATATTAAGTAATAAAGATACTTCAACTAAATATACATTTGTTATGCAAAAGAAAAACAGGGATTCCGATTGGGAAAAGACGTTATATCGCCCACACCGACAATCTAGGAACCTGTATCCATGTAAAAAAAAACAAGGTCAAGCTACCCATGTGAAATTCAAGACTCTCTGAAGAAAGTGAGACTATAGCGAAAGAAGGACATAGAGACGAAAATGAGATCTATATGAGTACTGTTTGCTCAACCAGGACCTTTAGTAAGATTAATAAACATGGTGAGTATCCCTTAGATGATTTAATTAAAATAAGCTAGATATTCCCAACTGCGACAACAAACGAACCTTAGCAGTAGTATAAACCTTAATAACTTAATAATAGGGACAATGCAAATATAAATCTTGATGAGCAAATGAGTAAATATATTAGGTTTGACATAAAATTCAAGAATATCTGCGAAGGCACTCTCTGATCTAAAGAGAAAGACACCAACGTTTTTTAACCTATCAATTGGGGAACTACAAATAATCCCCGGCATACAATAAGGAATGAATGAAATATAAATAGGCAACTAAAGGACGGTACTGTTAGGAGGTTGATAAAAACACTTGAATGTGCAAAAGGGAACAACAACAAAGTTCGGTCGGTGTATCGACTCAACTTGTTTATACAGAAACTGAAGAGGAATCGCTGAAGCTTCTACTGAAAACACATTTCCCGGGTTCTGTAACTATTAATTCTAGCAATGAAAACAAGAATCTAGCTTTACACAATCTATTTTAACTATACCTACTAAGAATGGGGAAAATGCCTATATAGAAATACTTAAAGGATCTATTTGGTTTACAGTATTATATATATATATATATATATAGATATATATATATATATATATATATATATATATATATATATATATATATATATTATTATAACTAGGCGAATCTACTACATTAATGGCAAATTCATAGCTACAGTAACAAATGTAAATCATATCTGCTGGATGTAAAAACATATATTTAATCATGGATAATATAGAGGAACTCTGGCATAGAATATATAAAATATGTTGGATATTATTTAAAAGATGATGTATAACACTTGACCAGAAAGGACAAACTGAACTTGAAAATAAATTGCAAAGGACGAATAATTGAAAAAAAGAATAGATACAGATTGAGATAATTCATCTATTGTCTGTTACAGGGGAAAAGCATATTAAAAGCTTATTTGGGAGTGAGGTAGTGAAAAGGATGAAGGAGCTTGGTGGATATTATATTATAAAAACTGTCCAAAAAGAGAGAAAGGCAACTGTATGCTTATTATTAATAAACAAGATATGGACGGGAGCAAAAATAATACCAGAAAGTACATGAAAGTAGGAAAGATGAATTAACCAATCCCAAATATGGAACGGATCGAAACCCAAATAACTACAGCGAACTATTATAATGGACACCATTTATAAAGTGTATAGCACGTTCATAATAAGAAGATTAGAAGTAGGAGCTCAAAGTGAATAGTTGTCTTTATACGTACAGTTTTCCAAAGGTAAGATTAACAGTGGGCCATAACACTGCAGCTAATAGTCGATAGGATGATTAGCGTGGTGACTGTGCAAATTTGAAAATGAGGAGTAGAGCTGTATACAGAAATATTTTGTAGAGAGTTAGTATGGGATGTAAGATCGGAGATATTCAGGGTTTCGTGAAGTACTTGGGTTATATGTTCGACCTAAATGAAAATGTAATTAAATGGGGATGCGTGCGTGATATTAATCCCTTTGCACGAGCCGAAATGTGGTGTATCAGGGTGGTAGAAGAGGTTAATCATGCATTGCCCCCTTAAAGTAACTGAAAAGAACGAGTTGTTCAAAGATAATTATAAGAATATGCCGCGTCGAGCATCAGATTCGACGCAGTAGGTGTCACTTAGCAGAAGCTGTTAATACTTCAACATAGTTAGAAAACTGAATATCTAGAAAAGTAATACAACATGTTGCACCCAAAGATGCATTGAATGAATAGATTATTTGGTTGTACAAGAGAAGAAATTAGATTCTAATAGCGTATAAGTTTACTATGAAGATATTACGAAAGGATGTGATTTTATAGATCGAAGTGGACATATTACTAACAGCGCATACCGATGCAGTTCATTCAGTGAATTGATACGGACACTTCTAGTAACATATGTAAACTGTCTAAAATATTTCGGCCAATAGTGATGACAAAGACTGATAAAGTATCAAGGAAGAGAACATGGAAAATAATGAAAGAAAGAGGAATCAGTGAGAAAATTAGGACAATAGTAAAAGAAATGTACAACAATAATAATAACGCAGTCACTTATAAAAATAAAACATCAGAACAATTCACGACACATATAGGACTAAGACAAGGAGGAGCACTTAACCCGGGATTGTTTATAATATTTATGGACGAAATAATAAAGAAATGCAAAATGGCATGCAGAAAGTACAGTGGGATACACACAAATGGAAAGAGTGGAGATAGCAGAGGGAGCAATTGCGTACGATTTAGTCATACTTGCAAATAGCGACAAGGCACTACAAGGAATATGTAATACCACTTTAAAACAGTACGGAATGAGTATGAATAAAGATAAAACTAAGGTCATGGTAATAGGCGAAAACCAAGAGAAAATAAATATAGAAATAGAGAGCGGAATTATAGAGCAAGTGGAGGTATTTTAATATCTATATTATAATACCTATATAGGCGACGGGATAAAAGACATAGAGATCAACAACAGGGCAAAGAAAACAATGAAGATGTATCATGCTATGAACAACACATTCATAAGCAAAACTGAAATAATAAGAGAAACGAAAATAAACATATAAAAACCAATATAACATACGGATGCGAGACATGGGCATTAAATAAAGCACAAAAGAGCAGTAGAAATGAAGTATGTGAGAAGAGTTCGAGGAATTGACAAAAAAGGACAAAATGAGAAATGAGGACATAAGAAGAGAACTAAATGTAACACCGACAATAAATTACACAGAAGAAAGACAATTGGAATGGTGTGGACACATATTTAAGATGGGGGAAGACAACACTGGCGTAATGAATATGAAAAGCAAAAATCAAAAACAAGAACAAAAACGGGATGAAGCTATATCGGAGCTATTAGAAAGGAAAGGATAAAATTGGAAAGAAGCAAAGCAACTGACAATAAATAGAATAGAATGGAACAAATGTATAAAATAATGGAGAGAAACCAAATCCTTAAGGCCTATATATAGTGAGGACCAAAAAGAAATATACACTATAAAAAAATATATACTTTTTACTTTTTTGTACTACCCGGTGTGCTGAATTAATCCAAAAGGTATGAATAAAGTTTTAACATAAAAATTGATGAGCATAATAGATACACCTATCAGGTAAAAAGACACAAATGGCAGTCTTTTGGTTTTGAAATTTGTCATCATAATGCTAACAACATCTAATTATATAAAAATATATTATATAAACTATAATTAAAAACTGTCTAAAATCTGTTTGAATTCTATATAAAACAATAACATTTCATCAATATAACATTAATAAAATGAACGAGAAAATAGATCCCACAATTTGATGTGAATGAAGAATCTAAAATTATGTATTTGTTTCGTTGCAAGAACATAATTTAATTCTATTATTACTAGAAAATAATACAATAGGGCTACTACTATTACTATTAATAGAAGAATGCAAGAGATTCATACATATCGTTTCTCTATACTAGTATCTATATCTAGATTAAATACATACATATTATATTATGAAGTTTTAACCCTATATATGCTGTTACTTTTTTATTTATATTAGGATATTCAATACCGATTACACACGTGTTAAAGCGGCGTATCACAAATCAAATAGAGAAATTCCAGATTATTTATCTATGTTGATGTTGAATTTGGGCTACAATAGCGTTAGCTTAAGTAAAAATTATGCTCGTACAAACGAAGCAGATGGTAATGGATCAAGCATATGTTTTTATTAAAAATTTAAACTTTTATTGAAACTGAGAAATCAAACGAAGGTCATAATTTCTTACAAAATGTTTTTTTTTGGCACGTAAGCACAAATAAGTCTGTATACGGTAAGCTAAATACAGATGTACAATACGAATAAAGCCCGTATGACATTATGTAGTTTCTTATATCGTTTTCGATATGGTTTTCGATACAGACACAAACTACACAGTGTCATACACACATGTTGAAAACTATATAGGAAACGATGTAGAAATACGATGAAACATCATTTTCTTACATCGTTTCTGCGCGTTGGGTGCGCAGAACTATAAATTAGGGAGATAACCGGCCGGCGGCGATAATGGCGTCGACCGGGCGATCAGCTGTTTTCTTAATAACAACATATATTCTTTATTCGTGTGTATATTGGCGACGAATATTCGTCTTTATACGTGAAAGTCTCACTTTTCAAGATGTCCTGGACAAGAGAGCAAGTTTTGGCGCTAGTGGAACAATACCCACTAGAATCCAATTTGTACGACGTTAAATCGTGGCAATATAAAAATAAACACTCCCGAAATCCCGCCAATAATTTCAAATAATTCAACCAATCACGACTCGTGCCTCATCCATTGTTTGATATAAGAAACAACATAATGTCATACACAATGTTAATTCCTATATAGTTTTCCATGTAGAAATTGTTATACAGTTTCTTATATCAATTCTTATATAGAAAACGATATAAGAAACTACATAATGTCATACGGCCTTAATACAGCAACTAGTCCACTAGCAGCCTCGCATTATATCGTTTATTGGTTTCACTATTAAATAGTTTTTTATTTACAACGTGTAAAAATATGCTCTGTCCATTGCGATATAACTAAACTAGTACATAAAAAACAGATACATATTTATAACCACGTGTAACTCTTACTGAAGTATACTTTAGTTTATACAAAATATGCTATATATTAAATAAGTGTGATTATATATGAACCAAAATACAATTACTATGCGATAAATAATTTCATGGAACTGCGCATACCTGTAACCATAAGGTTTTGGATATATTTATACCTCTAATACTATTGAAAACCAGAGATATAAGGAACGATTTTTATTTACTAAACTACTTTAGTACTACTACTACATTAGTAGTAGACATCATGGAATACTTCAGTTAGTTATGCAAGCGGTACTCTTACAGTTTACCAAGACCCCATATATATGACATCCCTGTATATAGTAGTTGAGATTTAACACACGCAATAATATCTAGTACAGGATATAATTAAACAAAATACTCCGATTTATTTTGTATAATTCTTAATAACTAGATTAAGATCAAGTCAGTTCAGAAATTGGGTCCAAGTCCATTCTTAAATCGCAACTACTTAATTAATTAATTATATGTAACAAATAATAATTAATGACATATGACATATAACATATTTTAATTAATACAATTATATTTGAAATGAATTTGAATCTAATATACGATGTCAACTACATCAAATTGTTCATCTACTATTGGCATGCTTCTATGTATACTGAATAACTAAAATCAAACTACTTGTATAATGACACATGCTAATTCTATTACTTTATGAATTGAGTGTAAGTGCCATGTACACATTTCGAAGTATGTATTTTGTGTAGTTTGATATTTTTTTCATTTATATCTTACCTTTTACCTCATCTTAAATTCAAAACAGTATTTGCAAGGTGGTCATAAAATTTAATTTACTTTTTTAGTTAATCTTTTCTTACGCTGACGCTAGAAATAGTCACATAAAAAGTAATAATAAAAAATCTTAATTAGAACAATCAACTTACCTCCGAAGAAAACACAATACATATTTTACACGAAAATGTATATCATGACCTTTTATGAAAGATTAGATAGGGAGGTGAAAATTAATGTAGAGGTAGATTATTTTAAGACTCTAATTGCAGGTCGGCTACAGGCCCCGTAGATACATGCATAAAGGTTCTAGAGGGTAACACTGGCAAATTATTTTTAAAACGCACCAATATCACAATTCACAAGTGTTATGTTGTAATATCTTGAGGCCTGTGCATCGAACGAACACATCCATGTCACTTAATAGCTATAGTTTGAATGGCAATGGTTTCCGGTATACTAATATTGAATACTGCAATAAAAAAATGACAGATGCAACAATATGACTATTATTTAAGCAGGATGGTTTCACCATCAACCCGTAAATAAATGTAAGTACACCAATTTATTCATAAGCAATTTGTTATGTTTCTAGTAGAGTATTGCTTTAAATGAAATACGTTTGTGCAAACTCATTAAATTTAATATTGAAAATATGCCTCAATAAATACTGTATGTATGTATTGTATTTATCCGTGAAAATCACCAAGGAATACAGTTTACTTCCATATTTAAAACGAAACAAATATAATTATGTAAGCTTATTGTAGAATTAGTCAAGCTGAGATTGTAGTGCTGCATTGAATGATATATAATTATGCGTTGTTGGAGTACCAGTCATTTGAATTTAGCAATAAATCTCCTCTAGAACCCCACCGCAAACAATTGTATACGCTTTATATACTGTTAGCTCTACAACAGCTTTTTCATAAATAGGCAAAATATCCATAATATTATTAAATTTTATTTGTTAATTAAAATTCCAAACATGCTTAAATAAATATGAATCACCATTCACGACATTGTACGGCAGAATTACATATTTAACGATTAATATTCTAAAACTATAACTTTTCCAAATGTTGCTTAAATTTATCCTAGGCTACCCATATATAACCCAACTTTATAAAATATTTATAAATATATGAGCCTGTGAGGATGAAAGTGGCGTAAATCATATTTGATTTGTTTTGAAAAGGAGAAGATTTTGCGTTTGGTATTTATATAAATCAACGTGCGCAGTTACATAATTGAAATCAATTTATTCATAAATAAAAATATAACTGCGTACGGCGATTTAGATAAATACCAAACGCAATACCACTTTCATTCTCACAGGCTCATATAATATACCGTGCCTTCATAAATATCGATTTTTCGTATCAATTTTTCGCGCTTGATTTCAACAAGTTCAATGCTATCCCGCTCCATTTGACAGATACAGACATAATGTTTTGATGTAATTTCAATGTGAATGTCTTTTAGCAATCACCTTCCTGGATCTATACATTCAGTTTACTAGATAAAATACGCTTTCATAGTAAAACAATCGTGCTAATTTGTGAACATCATTACAAAGTGACACACAATAATACTCCGTACTGTATTGCTTATTCTTCTTCGTGTACTGTGACCATTTAACCGTTGGCGAACATGTTGGTGTAATAACATATTTATCGCAGTGTCTCATAATACGAGTTTTCCAGTTAACGTGGTTTTATTAATTTGGCTGCTTCAGTTGCTATGTTTATTCATTGCAAACCTCTAAGGAAACGTTTATATATCAATATTTAAAAGAATCAGAAAATGTAGCACCTCACCATGCGCATTAGCAGACTCAACGTCAGATCGTGATTGCTAAGCAACTTTTTCATTCCTGCGAAGGTAGCACTAGCCTTTCCTATTCTGATTTTAGTATCTGTGGACAGGTCCCAAGGTTCGTTAATATTGCATTCGAGATAGTTAGCTTTTGACTCTTTCCAGTGCGGTGTCGTGAATTATTATGCTTGCACCTTGGATATTGTTCAGTTTGCTTATATCCACATATTTTCTTTTTTCGGTGTTTAATATTAATTCGAAGGCATTAAAAGCTTCAACTGTGCTAGTTGTTAGCAGTTGAAGATCCTGATTAGTTATTGCTAGTATCAAAGTATCATTCACATATCTTATGTTATTTATTATTGTTCTGTGTATGTTCAACTCACAGAACTGAAAGAACAGCCTCGGTACTGGAATGGAACCTAATATGACAAACACTGTAAAGACATGGATACGAGATTGGAACGGGAAAAATGTATCCAGATATGGTTATATATGACTGGTGCGGGAGGTGCAGATGAGGTGTAGTTGTAGGACAGAGAGTAGCTGTAGAAACGGTTGAGGAAAAGCTGAGAGGAAGGAAATTAGATAAGGGAAATATATATATATATATATATATATATATATATATATATATATATATATATCATAAGAGATATTGAGTGGCAAGAAAGACAGGTGAGAATGGTTGAGAGCTTGTACAGCCCTGTCAATGTTGAGAGACAAGTGCGGGGGAAATCCCCGAGCTACTTAGCTAGGGGTGGCTGGAGCGGGGAGGTCATAGCATAGCAAGAACGAGGTGCGCGTCAGTAGAGAGAGGAAAGAAAGGGTGGATGCGCATGGGATACACTGCGTGTGTACTGTGTAGTAGGGGAGCGACACGTGGTGGCACCGAATGTGAGGGAGTGAAAGCAGAGTAGGTAGAGGATTACAGAAAGCTGAGTAAATGGATAAGAAAGGCATGTACATCTGTAAAAGGCAGGCACGGGCGAGTGCAGAAGGGGCATAGTGGGAGGAGATGTGTTTATATGTTCTTTGGGTCTAGCAGAAGATGTTTTTTGGTGATTGCTATGCTATATAATTAAGGTAATTTTTATACAAGTATGCCGGCTAGAATATAACAATCTGGAACAGTTTAAGCTAAGAAATTATACTAGAAATTAAAAAAAAACATAGGATTGACATAAGGACTCTCATAGAAATAGATGATAGTTAAAGGTACATCAAGATATGCTAATTACACCTTAATATATAACTGAACAGCTAAGGACAAACGCGCACACTCAGCTGTTGTTATTCTACTTAATGAGAAATATGTAGATCACATATACAATATCGATTACAGAATTCTGAAAGTAACTTTATATCTTAAGAAGTCGAAAATAAACCTCATGTCCAGTGTCAGAGAAGAATTGGAAAATTTCTATAAGAAATTACAGACGATTATGAATACAATGGCAGTAATAGAGAAAACTATCATCTTTGGAGACATAAATGCATGTATTAGTGATGAAGAAATGCCAGGTATGTAGCATAAGTTTAATGAACCCACTCTCAACGACTTCTTATCGATGTATGTGGCTATAACGAACTTAGGATAAACAATACTTTCACCATTAAAATCAACACAAATAGACATAGCAGAGAGGTCAAAAGTGGATGATTGACTTCTTTATTACAAACAGGAAAATCAACCCAACTGGTTCTGAATGTCCGTTCCATCATTTCGGCCAACATAGGAAGTGACCTTAATATTGTACTTTGCAGACTGCGAATAGAACAACCAATACGGAGATAGAGAACACCTATATTCAAAGACAAATACAACCCTGAATCACTAGAGAATGTAACTACTTTAATACTTTATCAAAATATACTAAATGACAAACTAATATCCAAGTTACAACAATACAGGACAGTGTTAAAGAAGGGTGGAAGAAAATAAAGGAGTCCATTCAAGGGCTGCAGAAGAAGCATTACGAACAAGGATTAATGTAAATGCTCAAAATAATATAGTCTTGGATTAAAGAAGAAGTCAAGAAACGTTCAGAAGGGAAGAGAAAAAGTCATTTACATTACAAAAGCACACTAAATCAAGAATATTACAGCATACATGTTTAAGTCAGAAATAAAATACAATCTAGAATAAACAAAATAAGGAAGGATTTGTTATTGGTGATCCCGTCACCACGCTCTCGTTTTCTTGATAATGACTGACTTCTGTTGCCTTTGAAGATTTGTACGATGTTTTATTTCCATCTCTCTAGTTTTTTCTCAATGGATCGAATTAGTAGTGTTAACTCTGAGCTTTTAGTTGACATTAGCACCTAATCTATCTCTTCAGAGAATTCTTCTACCTGCACGTCATCAGCATTGCATGGGAGCACACATTTGTATTATGTTCATGTTTGTTGTTGTTCTTTGTATTTGTATCATAATAACGTTTTTGACTACAGTTGCTACATTATGTGAGACAATTAAGGCTAGCGCATTTCGGCCGCATGGAGATTCATCCTCAGCTTAGTATTGCATGCTCATCCACTGTGCATTGCTCCGAATTTCTCCACCTCATATCAATGCTTAGAATTTTCATGTTTAGTCTCTTCATATAGTGTATTGTTATTTTATTCTTGCCTTCGAAAGTCCAGTGAGAGTCCGGTTTAATCATCTTCCTGCGACCTACCTCAATAATGTGGGTTACTGCTGCCCTCCATTATAGGTATGCTTATCGGATGGCTGCTTGTTTCCTCATATCACATCCGCATCTTCGGATGTTTGTAGGATTTATAATAGTTTACCTTCCCTAAGGATAACCCACTACCTACTAATACTAATGCTGCCAAATTGTCCGCGACTGCTTATTCGTCAGACTAATCTGCTTATGTGACAGGTACCCTTCATACTTGAAGGCCCTTATTTTGCTACATATGTTAAATAACGCATGGTAGCATGGAACTTGGTGAGAAATTTAAACCAAAACCGACAACAATTGATTATTTTAAATCTATAAAAAAATTCCAAGTGCAATATAGGAAATAGGAATAAAATCCTAAAGGCAACTTTCAAATGACATTTTCAACTTGGTAAGACAAATAGCAATCTGCCATATATCATAATAAGTTGATTTTTTAATATAAATACTTTCTATTATCTACAATTAATAAAACGAATAAGCAATTCCATAAACATATACGTTAATGGTGCATTCAAATTATTGGAATAGTATTTCGGCGTTGTTGCTTATCCTATCTATTGTTTAATTAATGTTTATATTTCAATTATAAATGTATAATTTCTGCAATATACGAATGACATATCGAGCGTAAATAAAGTGCGCAAAGCACACATTCTCTTAAATTAATTAATAAACCGCCTGTATAAGTAGTGTAGTAGTATAGCAATATAGCTTTTATTATACACTGTGCAGACATAGTTTGTTGTGGCCCTAACCCAAACCGTTCCACTCACAAACTTTCGAGTTAGTTGATACATTGGAATCAATACTCGCACCAAACGAAATCTCAAATTTTTACTTGCCGTGCACAATTTCTGGCGTACCAAACAAAGATAAAATCGACCGTCTATATCAAAGAGATACGACGAAAATCATCAATTCGCTATTATTTCAGAATATACATATAAAGTAAGGTACTACTCAAAGTAGATGATTACTTACCCAGTCTCTATATAACTGTATAATACATCGATGTAGTAAAATCCAAAATTTATAGAATTCCGATGGTGAATGTATTAATATGGTAGTTTTACTTTCTTTTGTATGGCCTGATTTTTCTTTCGCAACAACTGAAATAAATGAAAATAATATATTAAACCACATTTTTTTTAAATCTAATAGTTTTAATGTATTGAGCTTCATATCTGTGCTACAGTTATACCCCGAAATAAAAAAATCTAAGTGAATACAAAATTAGGATTTAATTAAAGACGTGTTGTAATTTTAATACATTCATTAAACTTTGTAAGTTATATTTTAACTATTACTGCAATGATGTTATTTTAAAATGTGTATCTATATATACCTTCTTTATTTGTATCCATCATTCTCCAACTTGTTTCCTTAGAGTATTTTGTTAAACTTTCTAAATGGTCCCCATATTCACCAGATGCAACATCCAACACTGAAATAACGTAACAACTGATATTAAGTAATACTGCTAAATAAAGAAAATACATAGCCATATGTAATGCAGTACATTTATGATGACATTAATGATGACATTTATATATCAAGTTTCACAGAAATATATATGGATGAAATTATACAGCATGATTTTTTACTTGTGTCTGACCAGAATTATAAATTACAAATTAATTTAATATAATGACTATATTTTTATATTATCCTAATTGGAAACAAAGAACAATAAATAATACGAAAACGGTAATTGATACCAATCCACGAAATCAAGAAACAAGCAGAAACAAGTAAAATTCAGTAATGTATAATTGGCACGCTATGACAAGTACGAAATCATCCTCCTGTAGATATTTGACTCAAAACAATACAATAGTTTCACTTATATACTATATATATATAAACTTTTCAGCGTTTTTAGCTGTGAAACTTAATCCACAACTTTGCGACTTTAATTAGAACAAATTCAAGCAGTCTCAAGTAAATAAATACTTACAATGATCTGCAGGGTTGTGGTATTGTGGGCAATGTAAACCTACGGACGAAAGAAAGTTCACTGTATTTGTGGCTGCTCCTTGATAGATACAATGTCCATCGGCAAGTGTATAAATATGATCAAACATTTCAAATATTGTTGCACTCGGTTGGTGTATAGTACAAATTATGGTCCTTCCGTCTTGTGCCAATTTCTTTAACATGCCAATACATTGTAAAGATGATAAACTATCCAAACCTCTAAAATGATAAGAGCAATTATTAAAGTCCACTATTATTTCATGATATTATTTTTTTAACAGTAATATACTTATAACATGCAATGAATTATCGGAAATAAATATGAAAACATATCGAAGAAGGTGTATATGGGAGCATTAGTAGTAATTTAAAAAAAATTAACTACCAATCCTCCATTCTGACTAGGCCAATGGAACTAAGTAAAATCTTAGTATTTACTCATATATTTACAACAACGAAGAGTACAAACGAACTTTAGCAGAAAATCTAGGAAATTCAGACAAACCGGACGCAAAAACCCTAAACTACACAATTCTGAAGGCAGTACAAATATTAAAACCGAAATATAATGCGAAAATGAATAGAGGGAAACTTTTAGCAAATACACAGCAACATATGAACCAAAGATGAGAACTACCACAAATATACTACTTAAATAAAGACCAACTAAGGACACTGAATAAATACTTATCAAAAGGTAGCTCACAAGCATACTAGGGATTACCAAATTGTAAAATCATTGTCGAAAATAAAAAATAACAAGGCTCCGGGCAGTCGACAGAAGAAGGTGGAGGCCAGCGGGTTCATGCTATCACAACTCTATCTTAGCAATAACACATCTAGCATGGGATAATGCAATCATCGCTATTTTGCACAAGATAGGAGCCATTGCCGACCCAAAAACTACAGACCAATTAGCCTTCTCATACATCTACAAATTATTGACATACAAGGTTCTGGGTCTCTTCACAACGCTAGAACCTCTCTTCTCGAGTCACAATCTATGAACTGTCGATCCCTTGGTCAACTCTAGGGGTAACTCCTTTCTTTCTTAATTGGACAAATCAATTTACGACAACATAGGCACCGCACTCTGAGTATGAATAAAATGTAGAAAGATCGATTTCTGGAATAGATGGGCTCCCACGAGGAACTTGAAGTCATGGAGTAAACAATGAAGATTCATTCGAAAGCCCAAGATGAATACGCCACCCGAAAAGTAATCAAAGTGACGCATGACGGGACGAACATAGATATCTGGGAGAAACTTAGAAGAATAAAAGAGACCACCAAAGAGAGGTGCCCCAAACGTCTGAGGAAGATGGCAGAGTACATCGTCCACCCTAGAGAGCCCAAAGTGCTGGTATTCACTACGAGTACACAAGGCCAGATCTAAACCACTACCAATAAAACAAAGGCAGGGAGAAGCATATACGCGACAGTTGTGGAAGAAGAAGGAAAAAATTACAAAGAAATTATAAATAGTCAGGACTCATGTCAACAATAAAATGGGCAGCGAGGCAATATGGGGCGTTAGGAGCACAAAAGACGGGAAATTACTAATAACTACAGTTAGAAACGACAAAACCATTGAGGAAATAAAAAACATAATTAAAGGAAAAGACCAAATAACAACTAGGATAGTACAAGAATTAGAAGGAGAACTGACACCAATAATAAGAGAACTGACCAACAGAATCTTCGAAGACGGTGAATACCCAGCCTCTCTAAAAATGACAATAATTAAACCGATTTTCAAAAAAGGTGATAAAACCAACGTAAATAACTATCGACCAATCTCACTAATATCAACTTTTGGGAAAATCACCGAAGGAATAATACACAATAGATTAACAACACACACAGAAAAACATAATATTATAAATGAGCGCCAATACGCATTTCAAAAGAAGTCAAGCACAACTGCAGCGATTACAGACATGATAGAACATATACACCAGAAATCAGACATGGAAAACGAAACAGCTATCATATTCATAGATATGAAAAAAGCTTTCGATACAGTATGCAAAGTAAAACTGATGGAAAAACTGTCACAACTTGGAATAAGAAACTCACCACACAAAGTCTTGACTAGCTACCTAAACAACAGAAAACAAATTACTAGGGTACAAGAAGTGGAAAGTGGCGAAAAAGAAGCAGAATATGGAGTACCTCAAGGAGGAGTACTCGCACCTTTACTTTATATTTTATATATAAATGATATTTTTCAACTAAAACTTAATGGAAATATATTCATCTATGCAGACGACACATGTCTCATTCATAGTGGAAAAGACAAAAATAAAATGCAATCAGAGATACAGATGGATATAAACAAAATCACACAATGGTGCTACAACAACTCCCTAACCATAAACGAAGAAAAAACGTACTACATGATGATCTCAAAGAAAGTAAATCCACAACCAGAGATACAAATATATATAAATAAACAAAAACTAAAAGCGGTAAACAACATAAAACACCTAGGAATATACATCCAAAACAATCTAAAATGGAATCGACACATAGAAGAGATGGAAAAAAATAACACCAAAATATTGGCTGCGCTATATAGACTAAAACACATATTACCAACAGAACATAAGAAAATGGTTTACAATGCACTGTATGCAGCAAGGAACCACTACCTAATAAACGTATGGGGAAATACAACGAAAAGAAACATAAAAAGACTTCAAATACAACAAAATAAAGCCTTAAAAATAATACTTAACAAACCAAAACGCTACAGTACACTACAAATACACAAAGAAGCAAAAGAACTAACCATAGAAAATAAAATTAAACAAAGAAACATCTTACTAGTCATGCAAATCAAAAATCAATTAATGAAAACTAGCATCCATCTAAATCAAAGAAGAGACTTACATCACCACTATATAAGAAGAAAAAGTGATATAGCAACAGGAAAAAGCCGGACATCAGCTCTACAGAATGGAATAAATATTGGAATTAAACACTTCAATAATTTACCTAAAGACATAAAAAACAATACCACCTTAAAAACATTTAAGCAAAAATTAAAAGACCTCTTAATTCAGAATCAAGAAAAACAAGAAAACTAAACAAAATACACCGCCATCAACAATAACAAAAACAAGAACAACCAGAACTCCTTCACACCAGGCTGTCCAGGTCAGTGGATTGGTGACAGCACTGAGAGGGAGCACAATTTTCCGAAATTAATAAAAAAAAAAAAAAAAAGAATCGCAATAGAAAAACACGCGAGACCGCACATACAAGAACAATCCACATACGGGGACTATACGTAATAACACAAAAGAAGAAAATAATGGATGCAATCAAAAAAAATACCAAACATTGAGGAAAAGCATTACAAGCTTGGCGAACTAAGGCCAAACTCAAACAACAGCCAGGCAGCAGCATTAATCTTAGCTAAAGAAGATGCGAAAAAAAAAACACTCCAATGCCGTTATCTTGTGAGTGAGAATAGTTAACTGCCAAAGATTACTGTGATATCAACTGTGATAGCTTTAAATAAGTCAATAACAACATATCATAATATATAATAAGAACATAATTATAGGGGGAGAGCTGAACGTCATGGCCTCGATATTCGAGTCAAACCTAATCAATATTGTGGATGTTATGTATTCAGATACATCCTGAAAACGCCGTGTAGGATCGGCAAGAGTAAAAACAATGAATGTTGGTACTGTGGATACGAAGATACCCAGGAACACACAATATTCGATTGCGCCAGATGGGAGGAGTACAGATCAACAGCAAACTGGAAATGTGGTACATAAATAACACGAGACAACATCGCAGGACTTCTCCTGGAGACAAACAAACTGTATAGCGATCACCAAATGGATTACGACGGTGATGCGGAGAAAGGAGACAGACGAACGGACAATGCAGGAGGCAGAACGTATAACGCAATAATGAAAGCAGACAACATCCACCTTTAAAGAAATGCCTAAAGGCGGATACCTGGTAGGTCCGTCCCAGATGGTTCGGAATCCAGCCCACCCCGGGGGAGAATTCCAGCAAGTCCTCCCGGACGTCTATAAAGATTCCCCACCTCAAGCAAAAAAGCTATGCACCACAGTTCTAACTACACGACTACTACTCCTGACAACATTCTTGATATTTACCAGGCCGCAGATCAGGCGGTTCTGAACAGAATAGGGGATCATCTCCAAGTCATTAAGTACTTGATAGAGAAATGTGCTTGTGGACTACGAAAAGGCAACTCCATAAGAATATAAATACAATGAGATATTCAAAGCACAAGTCGAGTACCGACTAGGCTACAGATACTCTGCAACGGCAACGAGATACGATCTATCCAAATTAGTCACTATCATTTTGGAGTACACATTTAAGACCATTGATCATAAACATCGATGGTAGAAACCTAACCCACCTACGATTTGGAGACGAGGGAGTTGCAATTTCGGACAGTTTAAACAATTCAGATAAGCTGGTCATAAATCTGCCAGATGTCTCATCTAAGGTAGGATGAAAAATAAATACTACTACCAAAATACAATTCATGACGAATATAGTTTCCGCCCGACAACATTCGATAGAAGCAGACGAAATTATTCAAGTTACATCATGCAAATACCTAGGTCACCACATTAGTAGGGACAATCTAACATAGGAAATTGAAAGGAGAATTGAACCAATATGGGCACCCTATGGAATACTAAAACATACATTTAATTCCCATATACCTAGTTGCCTCAAACGTAGACCAATGCATCCTATCGGTCCTGATCAATGGAGATACTAACCATAACACAAATATCCATCCGAAAGATAAGAGTAGCTCAGCGGACAATGGAAAATTATATGCTGAGTATGACAGTGAGAAGTGGAAGTAGAAAAAATCCCAAATGATAAATGGACTAAAATCATCTTGGAATGACTACCCAGGCAAGAGGCGGTAAGAAGCAGACGAGGCCCAACTATCGATGGAAATATGATGTAAAGCGCATAAGAAAACACTGGATCAAGCAGCTCAAGACCAAAGGCAAAATAGTAAGAGAGGCATATGTGCTGCAATCGACGAAATAGGATGTTGCATGCTGATGTTCATGATTATACAACATCAACTGGTTCAACGAGTACCGCATAAAAGATAATGGGAAGCATGGAAAGCATTAAATCAAAAGAGAACAGCAGAGAGAACCGAGCAGAACTTTCGAGAGAAAGAAATCAGATATAAATAAACTTGCTTGATGAATGGATCAATAGTGCCGGAATGTCAGGGTGGGTTCAGAAGGGGAAGAGGGACGAGGGAGCAGATTTTCACGCTGGCTAGAATGGTGGAGGAAGCGCTGTAATGCAAAGGGGGAGTGTATGCGGTGTTTGTTGATTTAAAAGCGGCGTATGACTCAGTTCCTAGGGGGAAACTGGTGGAATGTATGGATATATTGGGTATGGAAGAGGAAGGAGTGGAGTGGGTGAGAAGGATGTATAAAGAGATATGGGCGAAAGCAAGTGTGAATGGAGAACTATCTGAGAAATTTAGGGTGAATGTGGGAGTAAGGCATGGGTGCCCGCTGAGCCCCCTCCTGTTTAATCTGTACACGAGCGAGTTGGAAGAGGTGCTGAGGAGAGGACATGCAGGAGGGGTCGTGGTGGGTAAATCCAAGGTGTGGATGTTGGCGTATGCAGATGACGTGGTGCTGGTGGCCAAGAGAGTGGAAGAGATGTTGGAAAGAATAGGTAGGTACTTGGATAAGAGGGAGCTAGTGGTGAATGTGGAAAAGACCAAATGGATGTTGTTTAGGAATAGGGGCAGGAGGGGTAAGGGCGAAGGACTGAAATGGAAGGAAAGGCTGATTGAGAGAGTGAAGCTTTAAATATTTGGGCTTTTGGTTTGACTGTGGAAGAGGGCTTAGGATGCATGTGGAGTGTATGCAGGCGAAAGCAAGAATGGCTTGGGGGATTGCGTGCAGAAAATGGGGGAGTTTGTGGGGTGGTAACCTCGTAATGGCGTGCAAGATCTGGGATTCGTGTGTAAAACCTATATTGTTGTATGGAGTGGAAGTGTGGGGATTGCGTGAATGGGAGGTAATAGAAAGGGAGCAAGGTTGGTTTCTGAAGAATCTGCTAGGGCTCGACAGGTCGACACCGAGGGCAGTGTGGGTGGGAGAGGGCAGAAAGCTGAACGAATGGTTGAGAGAGGATGGGAAAGGCGTGAAAATCTGCAGGAGGCTAACGTGGGAAAGGAAATTAGCGAGGGCAGAGGGGGTTTAGTTTATTTTAGTGGGTAGAAAATGTTAATTTGTATTCTTTTTTTTTTTTAGTTCTTTCTGTGAAAGTATTGTTTTTTGCGGCTGGAATTTGTAAAGGGAAGGGTTGGGCTGATATGCCAAATAAAGGTTTTGAAGTCAGAGGCGAGTACGTCTCGGGCCATTTCCCAATCTCAGCGTCCCTAAATCAAGGGACTGAAGAAATACTGGGGCAGTTAGAGGGTGAAGTTGATGAACTATTTTGAAGAAACCATAGAAACATTACAAAGTGTGATGACAGTTAGAAAATAAAGGTTGCATAACAAGACAATGGGATGGATGGACCAGGAATATGTCAATTACAAGAAGCTCTGGCAAGCAGGCGGCCCGGGAGTGGAGACACGGGGAATCATTCAGGATTGATATTGAGAGAAGTAGAAATCAGTTAGAAGATTGTAGGAGTCAGAAGTTACAACAATTATGAGCATTTGGGAGGAGTTTTCAGGCCAGAGTAAGCTGAGGAGGTCCTAAACCGGATTAAGCATGAGCATTATTGCAGTGGCAAGGAGATGGATTTTCGATTAATTAACAGAATATGGATACTAATTGTGTTGGTCTTTAAGTATGGAAGCCGCAACAAGCCAGATGTAGGAATTATACTGATGGACAACATCTACAAATATTGTTTAGGTTGATAGCGAGAAGGCTCGGGGTTGAGGTGAAAATTAGGCCTATACCCGAGATCCACTATTGAGTGAGTTATATCCTTACACTTCAGCTAATGGTGTAAATAGAATGTGAGTTGCAGGAAAATGTTGCGGAGGCGCTAATTGAGGAACGTGTGGCTGATCTGTATTCGGAGACGTACTGTCGTGTTGGGAGAGAAAGATCGCAGATATTTAGGATAGTCAAAGGGATTTGACAGGTTGTCCGTTGAGTCCATTATTATTCAATTTATTTATGGAAAAGCTAGAGAAAGTGTTAATATGCTATGTAAGCATAACGGAACCGATAGAAAAGAAAATCGCAATTAAAGAAATAAATTTGATAATCAGGTAGTAGTAAAAAATATGAATAGAGATTAATTCTCAAAGTATATAAACTTTTTCCACTGCCAACTTATCAATATTAGTTTGCAATTAATTCATATTACTTAATAAAAGTAAGCAAATATATGAACAATTATTTATAATAACAAATTCAGTAAGTTGAGTTTTATTGGACATTTCAAACTCAACATACGTCAGTATCAAAAATCTTTCGATTATTAATTCACCGATATTATGAAACATATCAACCGATCTGCCTATATATATATATATATATATATATATATATATATATATATATATATATATAAATCTACTTACGTCGTTGGCTCATCAAGGAACATTATAGGCGGGTTATCTATCAATTCCAACGCTACAGATAATCGCTTCCGTTGTCCTCCAGATAATCTATCACATTTAGTATCTCTCGTATTTAATAATCCCAACGTATCCAAAATATCATCAATCTGAAATTAGTTTAACATTAATATAACAAAAATATTTCAACCATACGGCATTTACCAGCATATCTTTTGCATTGGCGGTGATTGAATTTCCACATTTAAGCTTAGCTGCTATGTTCATGATTTCTTTTACCGTGAATAGGGGACATAATGTGTCATCTTGTAAGATATAGCATGAATCTTTCTTGTATTTTATTTTTCCATCTGCTTTTTCTTCTTGACCAGTACATCGTATTATGCCGCTTGTACCATTTTTCCTATTAATTATAGAAAGAAAATATTATACATATTATAAAACTGTGTTAAAATAAGTTCATTTCATTTATTGACGTCTTGCGAGTAAAATTTTTAGTAGTAGTAGTAACTGTAATGATTACAATTTCGACCTTCAGGTACCACTGCTGTGTATTAGTGTAAATCTATGTAAGTGTTACGATAGGCTTAAAACTTTTATAATTATATTATTCATTCACGCCCTGAACACGCGAGCGTTTGCAGTCAGCGCTGACTGTTTTCGATTTATTGCATTGTTAGGGAAGGATGTTCCATCAGTCGCACGTGCTATAGATTTCTCAGTTTAGGACTAAATAGGTTGCTAAATAAAATAAGTTACCTCCGTATATATAAATCAATTAAATACGGCCTATACTCACTGAAAACGCTCTTGTATTCAGGGAAATTTTATTTTTGTATATTTAATTTATTTCGTTGTAAGCAGAACATTTCGAAAAAATATATTATAATAATTGTACTTGTCCTCCAATGTAAAAATATGAATTTAGTTGATTTCTTCAGAATTTAACAACCAATTTGAATACAATCTGCTGGACGAGCGATTCGTTTTGAAAAATAATAACACGGATCTGTGTATATCTCCTCCATTGCTACCAAAATAAGATGGGCCTGGTTTTACAAATCACACAAATCAATTTGCAGCATTCTAAGGTGGCAACTGCTAATTTGAATTGTTATCTACAGAGTATGCAATATAGCATTGCGCTGTTCCAAGAAACCTGGATTGTTGAAAACAGGGTATGCGGACTCAGCAACAATAACAGCAACCTGCTATAATGTGCTGCTGGTAACAAACCTAGGACATGCATCTTAACCTATTCTAAAGTTAACAGTTACACTGCTGCACCAACTCTGCTCTGCAGATCTCACAGTTGTCAAACTGAAAACGGACAACGACGTGAACGTTCGTAACACAAAATCGAGCGGAGGTGATAGATATCACTCTAGCACTTGGCAATATCTCAAGTAAACTAAAAAACTGGCACCTATCAAGTCAGGTATCCATGTCTGATCTCCAACTGATACGCTACGACCAAGATTTCGTACCACGAGAACTACCGTCTTACAGTAATCCACAATGAACTAATAAACAACGATTTTGCAGGTACATATCGGATAGGTTGGATTATCAAACTGCAAACAAAATTCCCGAATCAGCGGACAACTTTGAGGCTTGTGTGAAACACCTATAAAAATCACTAATTTCGTCATGAGACCTCCTGTCCCATAGGAAAGGCGGGCATGAGAGCCTCTGGACACCCTTGGTGGAGTGCAGAAATCAACTGCCTTCGATCCAAGGCCATGAAAACTTTCAACAAGGCCTAAATCAATAATTATATAGCTCGATGCGAAACTTTTAGGGAAGCCCGTAGACCATTAAAAGTGAAGTAATCTCTAAATATCCTGCACAACTCGCTAAAATGGAAGGATGGCACCTTCTCGGTAAAACCTAAACTATCGAGGTACTTCCACTTTCCTGGAAATCAACCTGGAGGTCCCAATATAGCAAACCGATCCCCATCAACCTGATGAGGAAGATTGCCTTCTAGCCTATCAATTGATAAGTAAGACTAAAATAAAATGGACAATTTCTAGCTTCTCATCTTACAAATCAAGGAATATAATAAACTACATTATAAACACAATAGTTTATATATTTAAAGGATGCATTGCTTTTAGGTACATACCAAATATACGGAGAGAGGTTAAAGTGATCTTTATATCCAAACCAGGCAAAGTAGATTAGACAATTACCAAGTTATTCAGCCCATCTGACTAACCTCATTTCTATTCAAGACGTGAAAGGGTCTGTGGTTGTGAAATCCAGAACGTACCCCATACATCCGAAACAGCATGCCTACCGACCAGGTCGCTCAACAGAATCAGCTCTACATGTACTACGTTCTAATAGAGGAAACAATGGAGCATAAATGTTCATTGCTTTCCACCTTCATTGACATTAAAGGTGCTTTCGACAAAACCACATTTAAGAATATTGATAATGCTCTAACGTCCCACGAGATTCACCCCACTATGAGAGGCTAGATAAAAAATATGCTTGGTCTAAGAACAATGCAGGTAACTAGATAATTTAACATATCTCACCCCTTTTGTGGGACCTTGTAGCTGATAGCCTCCTCCTGGAATTAAACACCTCAGGTTACTATGCAGACCACATAGTGATCATAATAAACGGCAATTTTTAAGGTTTACTCTACAATCTCATGCAAAGTGCCCTAAATATTGGAGAGAACTAGTGCGATAGCTATTCGTTAACAGTAAATCCAAAAGAGATAGAGCTGATAATATTTACTAGGATGAGGAAATTCGAGCTCGTAAGGATGCCAACTTTTTTCAATGTCCTTCTGACACTCACAGATAAAGTAAACTATCTAGGATTCATGTATACAAATCTGAACTGGAAAGAGCATGTAACTTCCAAGCTGGAAAAAGTCTTACCAAACAGATGGCGAAGCCTTACGGCGTGCCAACATGCAAGAACATTCAGACCAGGCCTGAATACTGCACTGGCACTGTTTTTGTCCACGTCTCTCGGAAAATGACTTAAGAAAGTGTACAGGAAATGAAACAGCTGATTCTACGCTAAAGAATCACGTCAACAAAATGGCATACGTTTCCGATGCACTATGTAGAGCAAGGGTGGCCACAAGTAGATCACGATCAACCGGCTGATTGCGAAGCCAATTTTTGGTTAATCGCTTGCAATGTCTTAACTTAGAAACTGTTTAGGTTACATACTTGATAAATAGAGCACTAATAACAACAAGTCGATCGCGACACAGTTTTAAGATAAAAAGTAGTTATGTACACAAACGTTGGTCGTCGCTGATGTAGAGGATGTAACCGACAGAAGGATACGTATATTCTCTGTGAAGTCTAGCTATGGTTGGCACCCCAGCCCAGATCGCTAAGCGTCATCCCTCCAAAAGCCATTCAACCGTTTTTACAACTGTGGGATGAATGGAGGAATGACAGACAGACAAATGTAAACATGATGCACAAAGGTGGGACCTTTGTAAGTGGATTAAGTGCAGTCTGCGACCCCCAGTATCCTTTTATTATTTTAAATTATCGTCATCAAGATAAAAAAGATCTAAAACATCTGACACGGCATAGGAGTACACTAGAAAACCCAGATGGAGAGAATATTGTGATGAACTAGTAGTAAAGGTCTTTAAATAATTATAGCTTAGTATATAACCCACAGACCCAGATAAGAAAGAGAACCAGAAATAATCAAATCCGAGACAGAAATGATTATAGACCAGATGGGATTCCGGCTGAAATTGTAAAAGCACTAGGAGGAATCAGGAATAATAGAATAATCTCCGTAACATCACATGCAAGCAAAAGTTCCTCGACCAAAGGTAACTAGCAGAATTTGTCAAGGGAAGAGGTTCCAGAGAACAAGTCAATATACGACAGCTGATGGAAAAGGCGAGACAGTATAACACGCCAATGATAGTGTGCTTCATTAGCAATAAGAAGGACTTTGACTGCGTGTAATGGATCTGCTTTTGGAAGATATTAGAAGATACTCCCATCTCTTGTAATATCTTCCACAAGCACAAGCACCGGGCCACCACGCATGACTAATAAAAAACTTGTACGGAAATAGCGAATCGACAATTAAAATGGACAACAATCTATAACACCTATTTAATACTCAAAAAGGAATTCGACAAGGGTCCGTTTTATATAAATAACATAGTGTCGTTGTGAGTAGAGAAAGGCGGATTCTACAATACTACGGTCGTATAACTCGAAGAGTTCCGACCAACCTCGAAAGACTGATAGTCCAGGGAAAGGTGGAGAGGAAACGCCAGTGAGGTAGATTTCCGACCTATTCTGTAAGTTCAAACTGGTCTGTTACCCATGGCAACCAAATTAACAAATGTTGGTATGCGTTGGTTTGCCCCACGTTCTGTGGGCGCTAGTGTAATACTGCCTTTTGTCAAATGTCAAAATATTGTCAAAAGTGACGTTAGGATAGTGATGAAGTAAATAGAAATAGGTTATTATCCTTATCACTTATCAATTTGTGATATTTGATATAAGGCAGTATTACACATACCAACAGTTGTTATATGGTTGCCATGAGTAACAGACCAGTCTGCAAGAAAAATACAGTGCAATAGAGGATAGACACAGATGGCTAACGAATCGCGACACGACCACGAAGTAGAAGTGCCTCATAGAAATAACATACAATGGTGACAAGGTGTTTGTTCTGTAAGTTCAGACCGGTCTGGTAAAAAATCAGACTGGTCTGTTACCCATGGTATCCAAATAAACAACTGTTGGTATGCCCCACGCGTTCGCGGAGTATAGGACATACCAACGATGGAAAAGGTGTTTATTTGATTATCATGGGAAACAGACGTATCTGCAAGACCGGTCTGAGCTTACTGAAAAGACCTCCAGCACAGTGACCCTACAGAATAAAATTGATAATTTTAGAGAAAAAAGGGAAGAGTGATAATTAAAAGTGATAACTCAAAAGAGAGAATAGTAAATACAGAAGGAAGTAAAATGGCAAGAGTTCTTCCATAACAGCGAATGGATAAAACATCAAAAAGGTCCATGATAGAGGATAAAGAATGTACTTTGTTCCACGGGGTTCAGTGATCAATTATATTCTAATTAATAATTATGCACGGCATTTAGTAGCAGAAATTGTATCAGGATCGCAGTTCATCTCAAATTATTTCCCCTTAAGGGTGATATTGAGGAAGAAAAACAGAACAACAGACGAGAGAAACAGTCTACCGGAAAGTATAACTGGACAGAACATACGAGAGTGAAGTACAGGGAAACACAAGAACAGATATTACGAGATATCAGAGGTTAAGGTTTTAGAGCTTTAGATGATACGGGACTGGAGGGATGGACGGCCAGAGCAGGAGAGGCAAAATACAAACTAGAAATATAGTGTGCAGGAAGCAAAACGATGAAAGGAGAATTAATCTAAGCAAAAGTAAATAATATATAAAACTCCCACTTTTAAAAAATGGATGCGGAAACATTTTAATGATAGGGCTGTAAAAGAGAATAGCGTAATGACAATCTCAGTGCAGGAATTAAAAATATACTTTACTCTATTGGAAGTTCCCCAAATAGCTGAAATATTCAAACTCGCACACATGTCAATCTGACAGTGGGACTAATATAAACGGCAAATGGAATGCGTGCATCGTACCAATTCATAAAATAGGATCTCGGCTGAAACCGAAATATTATAGATAGTTATTCTAGTTCATACGGGGAGTTAAAATATATGTCAAATTAATTGACAGAAGGGCAACAGAAGAAGCAGATAGCCAAAACTGGTTACCGGATGTGCAGGTAGGTTTTAAAAGTGGGAGATCTTCAATAGAACAAATAGTGGCACTGAATTATATTGTGGGAGAGGCTGCGTAAAAAAGAGTATATACACTATATAGATATATTATAGATATCTAGGCAGCGTACGGCAGGGCAGAGTGAACAAACAGTAGACGGAATTAAAAGATCTATATAGTAAAACTTGGAGTAGGGTTACGAGTCCAATCATCCAAGGGACTATTCAAGTAAGTACTATTCAATTTGTTCGTGGCAGGCCGAAGGTATCGTTATGCGGAGGAAGAAAGTATGGATGTTTAAATAAAAATATGACTGGTTGTATTGGCTTAACCGGCGAATGTTTGAAAGATACTTTAGGAGGGCGAAGTTAAAAGTTAATGTGAATATCTTCAAATGTATGTTGTTTAGTAATAGTAGACAGAGAAAGAAGCATTTAAGTGGGAAGGATAGGTAGTAAAACATTAAAAGTATCCTAGGTTAGTTTTTGCGGACATCGGATCAGCACTTTAGGTATGTTAGTATGAAAGCCTGAACGATTGAAGGAGAGACTATGAAAAACGTTCGGAGCGGTTAGTTTAGAACAAACTAAAAGCACAGTTTTGGATTCCGAATTGTTGTGCATAGGCAATTATATACAGTGTAGAAACATGAGGTCTGAACAAGAAGTGATAGAGTTAAGGCGAGTAGTTTTTGAGCAAATGTGCTCACGGTCAGCTCGCGCGGTGCGCCACGCGTTATTCCACGCTTGTTCGCACCTTGACATTCTTTCGTATAGTCGGTGATGATTTAGTTTATTTTGGTGTTTATATTTACATTCTATACGGTATTTTTAGCTTCTTCTCCAGTTTATTCATTTGTATCTATTTTTCCACTCCTCAAATATCATACAAATGTTAAGGATAACATATTATTTTATTTTATCGAATTGTAAATATATACATATATTGTATTATTGAATTGAAAGATTACCAACACATCGTTGAGAGATAATACAAGCGCAGTAACAATTTTAAAACCGGGCGCCCACTATTATATATTCGCGCGCGTAATGTGAACGCGAGTAACACTTTCGCAGCCACTCGCGGTTGCTAGCTGCACGTCAAACCACTGTGCCCCTCCAGATCAAAGGTGCCAAAGCGCTGTGGACCTAGTCTGGTTATACATTGCTCTGGATAGTCCCACATTATGTTGCAGGAAACGTGAAGAAGGAAAGTGGAAGAGAATAGCTGCAATCCGGGAAATAAGGTATGATGTTAGGGTTAAGAGGCAGGGGAGCAACGGTTAACATAACAATATAGGAAGCCAGAAAAGAGAGAGCGAAAAGAGGAATGTAACAGTTAGTTCTGCTAGAAAGACAGTTGACAAAGAGTTGTATGATAAAACAAATAAATAGAAAAAAGTAGAAAAAATGAGATATATGATAGAATGGAGAACAGAATTAAAGTAGCATTGGAACTGTAAGGTAGGATGAAAGGTTGTGCAATACAAATAATAGTAACATATAACCTCTGTTGCCAGAAAGTCCAGACCAGCTTTAATTCAGCGTAGTAGTAATTAGCGGAACATATATTTGTCATAGTTTATGATCTAACAATGTGGAATGAAATTTATGGCACTAATTTATATAAAAATTAGTGCCATAAATTTCATTTCATTTCATTCCACATGAACGAGTAGTAATTAAATAATTATAAGTATATTTCATATCATTTATTTCCCATAACGTAGTTGAAAAAATGTGTATTTATATTATATTTATCTTCATAAATTGCTTAAAATAACACTTAACTTGTTTGTACTTGTTTAAATGTATAGTGACAAATTATAGGTTATTATATTATATACAACAATTATGGAAATAATTACATTTATAAAACAAACTAAATAATATGTTTGCTATGTCACATAAACGTGTTCTACACAATAACTCTCTCGGGCTTGAATGGAAGTCGAATGAAAAAACAAATCATCAATCGCAAAAATGTGTGCTCTTAATTTGAATCAATATTTATTCTCAGGCGAGTGATATTTATTGGTTAAGTTAAAATACCCTCAGTCTCTATGTTTCGAATAATTGAGAGTTACTTGTTTGAGTTAGTACGATTTATTATGAAAACATCAACGTATACGGCTAATACTTCCCACACATGGGAAACCTACATTACTTTGTACATAAGCTCTTGAGATATTGTGTGAATTCAACCTCCACTAGCTGAGCTACACTGTTGAGATGGAAATCTAGATATGTAGATTGCTAAGTACACATAGCGTACAAAGATGAAGATATTCTGAACATGAAGATTTAGAAATTTCAACTATTTCTAATTAAAAAAAAACGAAGAACAGGCTGTGTTTCGCTATTACGTACTTTCCACTCGAATTTTCTGTAGTCCCTTGATCATAGGGTAAATGATTAAGGGACTAGAGAAAATTCGAGTGGAAAGTACGTAATAGCGTACCACAATAACTAATGCAGTACGCGAAGGAAATAAGTAGGTCTGAGCAAACTATCTAACGTTCTTCTTCTAGCAACTTCGTTCAAAAAACACTGTATGTATAATAATAATAGGGAATATAAATTATTATATTACCCCATTTTTTTAATCAATCTGTGATGTTATCTGAATTTTATTTAAAATCACCCATAACAATTTTTTTTCAAAGAAAATTCGCTTTATTTATTTACACTTTTTACACTTTTACACCCTTACATGTACAACACATATATAGATATACACATACATACAAACATGTACTTATGTCTAAAAGGGGGAGAAATAAATAAAAAAACATGGTATCCTTCCCCCTGTCTTCACCTCGGGATTTGTGGGTCTTGTCCCACCCCGGGCTATCGGTATCGAGGGATGTATGTTGATTGTCCATTTGTTTAAGCTATTTTACTTTATGTTGTCGTTTATTAGTATGTTATTGATTTTTAGCTTAAAAGGGATCTATTTTAATGTATTTATGTGTTCGTTTAAGGTGTTGTATTGTTTGACTGTTTCTGTGGTTAGAGTTTGTGTGTACTTTGCTTTTGTAAACTTTTCTGATTTTCTTCTTGTTTGGTGATGGTGTATTTCTTTGTTTGCTATTAGTACTTAGGTTTATTTGGTTGTTTTTAATTGTGTGTATAATAAGTAAGTTGTTTAATGTTATCATTTTGTGTATGTTTAATTCCTGTACTTTATTATACACCTCATTTGTATGTGTTTTCTTGTCTAGGTTGTACAGTATTTTTAGAATTTTATTTTGTTGAATTTGTATTTTGCTTATGCTCTTTTTACTTTTATTTCCCCATACATTTATAAGGTAGTTATTCTGGAAGGTAAATAGTGCGTGGTATATGGCTTTTCTTGCTCTGTTGGTATGTATTTATTTATTTTCCAAATTGCTGCTATTGTTTTTGAGTTTTTCTTCGCTAATTCGTTTATGTGGTTATTCCATTTTAGATTATCCTGTATTTTAAGTCCTAGACAGTCAATTTCTATTATTTGTTTGATTGTTGTTTCTTTCATCGAAATTTGAATATCTGTTTGTTGTTGTTTACTATTGAAGATTATATATTCCGTTTTCGTTTCGTTTATTGTCAGTAAGCTGTTGTAGTACCATTCTTCTAATAATTTGATATCTATATTAATATTTGCTTGTATTTCTTCATAGCTATCCCTGTATATACTATATAAGTATCATCTGCATATACGTACAGTTTCGTTTAGTTCAAAATGTCGTTAGTGTATATAATGTACATTGTTGGAGGCAGGTTTCCTCCTTGTGGTATTCTATATTGGGCTTGAAGTGGTTTACTTTCCAACTTGTTTATTTTTATTGTGTGCTCTGTGAGTTAGGTATGTCTCCATTAGTTTTAGTGAATTTCCTCTTATGCCAATTGCCGATAGTTTTTCTAAAAGTTTATCTTTTGATATCGTATCGAACGCCTTTTTCATATCTATATAGATAGAAAGTACCAGATTGTTTGCATCCAGTTGGAACTTGATGTAATTTATCGAGTCGTTTATGGCCGATATCGTTCCCGATTGTTTTTGGAAGGCATATTGCGCTTTGTATATTATATTGTTTCTGTTTAAGTGGTTGGTGATTTGGTTCAGTAGTGTTTTTTCTAAGATTTTGTTTAATGATGATAAAAGTGAGATCCGTATGTAGTTTGCCGGGTTGCTTTTGTCGCCCTTCTTGTGTATTGGAATTATAATGGTTTTTAATGTGATTTGGGTATATTGCTGTATTAATTACGTTATTTACAATTTTCACTAGTATTGGTATTAGTGCTGTTTTGTTTTCTTTTATTATGTTGTTTGTAAGTTTGTCGAATCCAGGTGCTTTATGGTCTTTTAATTGAGTTATTATTTTATTAATTTCCGTGTGGTTTACCGGTTGGAAGGTCATTGTGCCAGTTTGTCGCTTTATGGTAGTTGGTCTTGGGGTTATTTTGGTGTCGTTTATTTGTTTTTCGGCTAGCTTCCTGCCTACATTTGCAAAGTAGTAGTTAATTATGTTTGCAATTTCTTCGCTGTTGTTTGTATGTGTTCCATCTTCTTTTTGCATTTTTTCTATGGTATTTTAGTATTATTGATTGTTAATGATTTTCCAGAGTTCACGTGAGTTGTGTATATTATTTTTGAGTTTGTTGCTATAATATTTGGTTTTTGTGTGCTTTATTAATTTTGTTATTTTTTTTTCTGTTTAATGTATGCTTCTTTTAGTGTTTCATTGCTGGGGTTTTTTATGCTTCTTTTTTGTAATTTGTTTATTTTTTTATCTGGTTTATTATATCTTTGTTTATCCATGGGCATTTTTCGTTTCTTTTGATTTTTTGGGTTTTGCAGCGATTATCTATAATGCATTGTAAACGTTTGGAGAGTTGTTCAAAATTTTCTATTTCGTTTATATCGATTTTATTTATTTCGTTTGCTATCTGAATATGATTTATTGTATTTTTTGTATAATGTTGATATTTAGGTTTGGAATTTGTAGCTTATTTTAATTCTGTTATTAATGCGCAGTGGTCTGATTGTGATTGTGCGATTCGTATCTTCTCTATTTGGTTTGTGTTATTTGTTATTACGTGATATAATATGGAGTTATTCCCATTTCTGTTTAGTCTCGTATAATGTTGTTTCGATTTCTTGTTTATTATTTTGTAGTTATTTTCGGTTTGTACGTATATGTATTTTTTGTTGTGTTGTTACTTTCTAATATATTTATGTTCATGTCTCCTAATATGATGCGAGGTTTTCGTGTATTTATAATATGGTTTTTAAGGGTTCTTTTTTAGTTCAGTAAAAGTAATATTTGGGGGTTTGTATATTAGAGTGATTTTGGTATTCTCCTCATTTATGGCTATTGATAGAAATTGTATGTTGTTGATTGTATTGTTTGCGATTGTCTTAAGGTCGTTTTAGACAAAACAATTTCTTGGCTCAAAAGTTGTTCAAGAATTGAATTTATATATCGTTCTCCCATACAATTTGTCCTTGACAAATAGAACGCGATATATTTTTCCATTCAATCTACAATCCAATTCAATATTTCAAATAAGTTGCTGTATGATACGAGATAATTTAAATTGTCTCGCATCTTGACTAACTTTTGAGTCAAGAAATTGTCTCGTCTAAAACGATCTTTATATTTGGTATCTTTCCGTATATATATATATATATATATATATATATATATATATATATATATATATATATATTGGAATTCCCCCTCGTCTTCTATCTCTCGAATTGAATTCTGATTCGTAGTTATTTATATTATATACGTGCTTGTTTGCTGGCGTTAGCCATGTTTCAGTTATTGCTCGTGGTATTTGTTTTATAGACTTCTGATGTTATGAAGATATACGTGATACATTTTTATATTTTATTTGTTATTTTGTTTATATATTTTGTTTTTACTTAAGTTTGTCTAGATCTGCGACAATTTTTACTTTTATGTTATTGCTGATGTCCGTCTTCCTGACGTATGCATTTCCGTCTCTACTCCATACGTGTTTATATGTGTTCCTTTTTCAATTCCCTAGCTTTGTAGAAGAGGGTATTTGTTTGATGGGTTAACTGCTTGTTAATATATATTTCATTTTCTTTTCCATTTAGTTTGAATTCGTGTGTAGTTACTAGTGTAATTGATTTTCTTGCTTTTCTCTTCTTTATTTTGTTGTTCTACACCTGATATAATGAGGCTGTTCTTAATCTTTTCTTTTTCTGATTTCGCCATTAAATTTTCGAGTGTTTGAATGCGTTTCTCGAGTGTTTCCTTTTGTTTGATTGTATTTGTCAGTAGTTTTTTTAGGTCTATATTTTCCTTTTTTATCTCATCGAACTTGGAGCTCATGTATTCTACAGATTTTTGTAATTCTTTAATAATATCTTTGTAATTTCGTATTCGCTATCGTTAATATCTGCTCTTTCTTTTTGTTTTTGTTTGTTTCGAGTTCCTAGCATTTTTTATGTTTTTATTTTTATAGGTTTTTTCTTGCACCCAGGGGTCTTTTAGGGCGACTTTTATTATACGTTCACCGGTATTAGATATACCTCGGATAACATATAAATGAATGGAAGTGGGTGCGAAAGGATGTTATGTTTGTTAGTTAATTTTATTGTGAGTTTATTTAAGGAATTCTGTTTTTGTTGTTTTCGGAAAGTCCGCGTTGTCCGATTTAGGACTGGCGAGAGACAGAGTTGGAAAATAACCTCTCTGTGTATTTATTTTGTTTAACTGATTAATTCCTGGCTTTATGCACCCTTTTCGTACAACTAATTATGCCAGGTAGTTCTCAGCCTGCTTGTTTATTCGAATATCACCTTAGCTTGTTTTATATATAGTTTAGAAACTCACCGTTTTATTTATGTTATACACAACAACACAGCGGCTCAAAAGTCGTTATCAAATTCAATTGAAATTTAATTTTAGTTATCAATTTAAATTTCCTTATAATTCATATCTATACTATTGTTTATGTTATATATTTTTGATAGTTGTATACATGCATTTGTTTTTGTAAGTTTCTATTTTTGTTGCAAAAGTAAACTGCTGAAACTAAAAATGTCTGATTTTCATAACATCGCTTAATTTATAAAACGAATACAAATTAAATAGTCAACATATAACTTATTCTTAAAAAATCGTATGTATTAATTAAAAGAAATCAGCTTCATAGCTGTTTTAAACAAATATTTCGTATGTTAGCGCGAAACAGCGCAATGTACATTTAAGCCTGCGCATAACATACCAATTAGCACTACCTTAAAAATTAAAACGCAACTACCAATAAGGGCTTATTTCTGTTAAAGATAGCTATAACCTTTCACAAAGTGATGGGTCAAAAACCAACCCTATTCAAAATAATAGCGAATATAGCTAATTGACGACCTGAGGTGAGATTTTAGAAATATCGATATACATATTCGTAGTAATTACTGTAAACTCACACCTCAGGTCGTTAAATAGCATTACTTATGATATCATTAAAGTTCTAGCCTTAACTGAGTACATTCTGTCAATAAACAATATTTTAGGATATTATGTGAAAGTTGAAATAAAATCGATTTAAACAAATGAACCATATAATACACACTACACGCAATTAGCGTTAATAAGCGATGTTTATCGCCGGCGCGTGATACATGCGTCAGTTTAATCGTAAGGAAAATATCGACATTAAGTCAGTCGCTATCACACAGTTGTTTTTTGGCCTTTGTCAATACAGAATTAACTAGGCATTACTAAAACGTGAATAAAAATGTCAAAATCATTGGGTAACACGTCTCCAAAGTGAGAACTTAATTGGTGCATTTTTTTCGATTAAATATGAATCTAATTTCTACTAGTATGTGTCATTTATTCATCTTATTCTTTAAATTAAACAATTGGTCCTTATAACATTTTTGATTTTTCATCGCGAAATGTCGCGTCACGACCGGTTTTATGGTTCGTGTACAGATATTATGATAAATTCGATGTTTGTGATTGTTTTATTATATATTATGGATATATTAAGACTGCATACGGGAAATTATGTTGGAACTGCTCATTTAAATCAAAAATTTGATTAATCTCCTAGAAAATGTTCTCTTAAATCTTGACAGTATCTATTATTCTATAAAACATTTATATTACGTGTAAATGTCTTTTCGGTACAGAATTAGCAAGGAATTACTGAAAAGCGAATGAACGAATACCAGATTGATAGGTAAATAGGATACACATGTGTATACACAAGTATATAAGGACAAAATAGATTATTCTTACAAGTATTATCTTAAATAATGCAACTGTGTTTCAAATATCTATTTGTATCTATGTATCATTTATTTATATTTTAGGTTTATAAAATTTTTTATATAATATTATGTATAATGTTAATACAACATCAATGTTAGATTAGTAAAAGCTAATTAGCACAAGAAATTCGTAATTTTAATAATAAAATCCGATAAAATGGCCAGAATTTCAACATTTAATGCAAACATTTTTACCGAATTAATATAAACGGCTTGGTGAAATTTTAACATTTTCACTTTTATATAGTCTTATTTCCATCATATCGACAAAAACAATATATCTAGTACTTATAATATAACGGCTTTAAATGTCGATGCCTATTATTGCAGCGATTTCTTCATAAAATATATCAGGCTATAAGCGAAAATGACAGCGTCAATAAATAACTATATGTGATATTATATTTTTATATGTATTATAATATTATTGAATGCTATATTTTACTTTAAACCACAAGTTTCTGCGTGCCGACTTAGACTTTGTAGATTCGGACGTCCGACCACTGACCTTCGTATATTAATGCATTTTGATATTGGTTGAAATTGCGAATCTAGCGTATAGCGTATATAATCTCGGTATATAATTAAAAATACTAAAATGCCAATAAAAGTTCAACATCGTTATGTAACTGATGTCATATTTCGAAATGGCTTCATACATTCGGATAGAAGGTTACTAAACTACATATCAATCTCATAAGAGCTTATTTCTTGGTCAAATGATGACAATTATCGTGTATTATTGCCACCAGTATAGGTCACATAGGTCTACTAACGTTCGATAAAGAAGCGAAGACGCCTCGAAGCAGTGATGGTAAAAACAACGAAGCTAATATGCGGATACTCTTCAAAAGATTAAAAGTGCACAGACAAGTTATGTGTGAGATAAGGCGAACACGTGCTGGAGATCTGTTGATTGAAATTAAGGGCGGAGGCAAAGGAGTTGTAAAATTAAGAGGCACCGTGTCAAAGCGCTTTTGAGAAAATTCCACAGTATGTGCTATGGAACGGACCATAAGTTTGAAAATAAAAGATCTGGATGCAGCCATTGAAGATGACCAAGTGAGAGCTGCGATTAAGGTAGGCGAAGATGGCATGGAAAGAATAAAGATGAGGGATGCGTCACTGTAGTTACGTCTGTAGCTAAAGCGTTAAAATTTACTAATTTATGTGCCGTGTCAGAGAGAATATACAAGAATTGAAGTTACTAACGTATGCCTATGCCGCATATGCGGAAAACTGCAAACCAAAAACTATGATAGGTGTGGTGTACATTAAAGGAGGAGAGGTTGCACATTATGGATAGTATATAATGCGCAAGTATCAACCAGTAAACCTAGGTAGTGTGTAACGTGTTCTGGTACGGACGCCCTGAAATGACGCTTTCCGGAGATTCAATTGCAAGTTTCCAAAATGGGGCTCTCGCAGACTAGACGTACGAGGAGAACTGCTGTTCGTAATAATAGTGAGGCTCGATTTAATAATATTAAATTAAGGTAATGCCTTCACCTATCGTAGAGGTAACTCTGGGTCAGTTGTAGATATAACTTTCTCAAGTTCAGGAGTTGGTACTAGAATGTCGACATGGAGCATATTTGAAGACGAAACACTTATTAAACGCCAGCATATCGAGTTTTACACCAAGATACACGCCAGATTTACCAGACGGTAGCGCAGAACCAGCTGATGGATAGTATGGTTGCTCAGCAAACTCGACCTATATCATCGTCGAGATTTACTAACATTGGATACTACTACCGTTCAAATTGTTACCAATACGCTGGTGAGTAGGCAATAGATTTCTAGGTTGCACGAAAAAGGGGTAGTCGCATAATACTAAACATCGATGGCACACACAGTTAAAACCGCTGATCCAGATCATGTTCCAAACGAAATTTTCTTCAAGTGGTGGAACTATGGCCTTCAATATTATTGGGAATATTTAACGACTGTCTCCGTATAAACGTGTTTTCCTAGGACTGAGAAAGCGGTATGGTTGCTTAGAAAAGGGAATAAACCACTAAATGGGCCATCCTCGTATCGATCGCTAAAGCAGAAATATCTGTTATTACTAACGTCGTCAAAGCCGCAGAAATTATTACAAGTGGATCTTGCAGTAGCAAGAGATTCTGCACATCACTCTTGACATTCGAAGTGCAGTTACACGGCCAGGTGGGAGAGTAATTGATAGTTACCTCGTAGACAGAATGCTTACATATGATAGAACAGACCCAGAGAGTAAGATATCACGGCTGGAGTTCCAAGGAGACCGGTTCTTGATTTTGAGGATGATAAAGCTGGCAGTGACTGCCAATACAACGGAAAGCTGGGTTCGAGATTGCGGTACGCATTTAATACTCCGACATAAGCATTGGGAAGCAGTGACATCTACAAGGGCGTTTAGGGAATGTCATGTGTGTGTGAAACATTTTGTTACAGATCGGTATTGTATTCCTTGCAATGTACACGGACACAGCCGGGAGGCCTAGGTGCAACGGCAGCAAAGCAGTCGCACAGAGCACTAAGGGGACAGTCAATCAAGGGCGCAATGCTCGACGTAACTACATAACAAGTAAACATAAGTAGGGGTAGGGCAGCGCACGATCTGCTACTTGCAAATGCCAGCGAAATTTGGGCAGACATTATCCTAGTCAGCGATCTTAACATCCGAAGGCTGGATAGTGGACTGCCTCGACGGCGACGGCGACGTCTCCATTACGGTAGGAAGGGAGATACTAGACATAACCACGGCGACGGGCTCTCCTTGTCTGGACAAAGGTGGCAGGCATCATAATAGTTAGCTGCTACGTGTCCCCTGATAGTGGCAAAAGGAGATACACCGAATAGCTAAGGAAGCTGAAGGACTGCGTCAAGGCAGCAGGCATACGCAGGTTTTCTGTGAAAATAAAGCCCTTTTCCTCAGACGGCATCTACGACGAAATCATCAAGATACTAGAAACGCACATAGCACCGAACATGAAGGCAATTACCAACCAATGCTTGGATGAGGGCAAGTTCCCCCAGAGGTGGAAGAGGGCGAAACTTGTCCTCATCCCCAAGAAGGGGAAACCAAACACGAAGGTGACTACGAAGCGAATACAAACGTTAATAGTCAATAACTTGAAGACAGAGTCGGAGAAGGCTAGAGGCCTCTCGCCCACGCAATAGGGCGCTCCATGACAGACGCGATATTGCCAATAACGAACACCACCAAGGAATGTACCCACTAATGGGTAAAAGACATTGTCTTATGGTCACCCTCGACGTCAATAACGCCTTTAACTCCATCCCCTGGAGTTGGATTAACGAAGCACTGAGGGAGCTAGGCATTCCGCACCGGATGACGAGACTCATCAGGGCATATTTGAATGATAGGCAGATTAAGTACGAGGGAACCACGAGATTCGGAAGTTACAGATGTCAGGATGGTTCGTATGCCATACAGCGGCGCTTGTAGACAAGGGGTCCGTGAGGATAGATGCAAGACGCCACTGGTATGTTCTGCTCCGGCTTGCAGCGAGTATTTTGTTTAAATATTATTTTATGAGTTATTTGAATCTTCGAAAAACAAGAATCTGATGGATGCATTGTTCTTAATGCTTGCCCCGATTATTCTTGTTATTGATTATATCAAATATAGGTTCTTTTAAATAAAATATATGTTAGATATCCTTATTCACAAATTATTCGTATTTTAGAGCAGTACTAACTAGTCGATTTATAAATTTTTTGAAATATTGGCTGAGTACTATACTATCGTAATGATGGGATACGATACGAATTAAGGGTTTGAGATATGATGTTTCCGTACGGTGTCCGTCAAGTATATAGACTCATTAGGGCTTTGAGCGCAAGATTTTGTTTCAATTTATATAGTTTAAGAAATGTGATGGCAGTAGAGAAGATGAAAAAAAAACACAAGCAAGTACATTCGATTCCAAAAGTACAGTAGTTTCGTTGATTATTTGGGGGTTGGACCTATTACTACTTATAAGCATCCTCGTCTCAGCTATTAAATAGGCATTTGATTGGGATTATAGTTTAGCTCTCTTATAAGAAGAGGAAGTTGCTGGAATGCGCTCGTTTACGGAAGACCTAATCCTTATCCAACCCACGTTGCGCTGGGTCTTTGTAGCATTGACCCAGTGCAAAGTGGGATGTATTACCGGGGTATACCGAACAGTATCAACAGATGCAGTTGAAGTGCTCTCAAAGACAATACCAGTGCAGGAGAGGACCGAGGCATACAGGGCAATCAAGGGAGGGACAGACAGATAGATAACGATGGACAAATGGCAACAACGGTGGAAGGACACACTCTACGCGACGAGAACTAGGAAGGTCATCTATTAACTCGAATCGTGGGTGAGTCGAGGGTTCGTGGAGTACAACTGGACCATGCAGATCCTATCCGGCCATGGAGTGCTGCAGGAGTACCTACACTGGATAGGCAAGGCTGAAATAGCTACATGCCGATACTGCAGTGGAACAGATGGTTCAGGACACACCAACTTCACCTACCAACGATGGTAGCGAGTTCGAAGAAACAAACCATTTTGTTGCTGAGACCTGCTATGTTCCAAAAGCCCACCCTGAACTCGCCGTGCTCCTCCTCACCTCTTCCACCCGCACTCCTGCTCATCGTCCTCGATCCCTTCAGTAATTCTTTGTCCGGAGCCATATACACCTCTTATAGGGGAAAATACGTATCTTATTAATACGCATCATAAACTAAATGGTTATCACAATCTTTGCAAATTTGTGTACACAATTCATATTAAGTATTTTATTAATAAAACAGCATCTGTATATCTGATGAAATGAAACGGTACCTGGTCAATTTTATATAAAAATATAAATTCCTTTCAGATAAAGTCCATTTATTGTTAAACATATCGAGAATAGTTATACAAAATAATAATTCTGAATTTTAACAACGTAATAATTTTATAAATAATGGAAAATTGAAGAGCTAAAATATTATTTGTAATTTAAAAAATATTCATCTTAACACATATCTATGATATGTATATGTAAGGATGGCACGCGAGCCATAAATGGAACGCATGGTAACATTTGGCACGTGCTCCATTTTTAGATTTTTGGAAAAAGGTAGCCTTTCACGATGAACGATAATAATAAAACAAAAGTATTCAATTCACAATTTTTGATGAAATTTAATGACATGAATGTGATTAAAATATCATATGTAATATTTAAAAGTTGTGTTGCCTCCAATATAATTGCCAAACACGGAAACCCATTTAGTGATGGAGAATTTTGGAAAGCAACATGCTTAAAATGTGCACCGGTTCTCTTTGAGGAGTATAAAAAAAAGATCCAAAGAATAAAAGCTCTACCCCTGACCAGAAATACTGTAAAATTTAGAATCCTGAATATGGCTACAAATGTAACTTCTGAATTATTTTTTCCTCTATATTGATGAAAGTACAGACTGGATCAGCCTATTTTGCGATTTCCATTCGGAGCTCGCGGTATGGTTTGAGAGAAAAATGCATTCATTAACCTCTTAAAAAGACATATCGGATACTTAGTCCTAGGTTTCCATTGTATCATTAGTTAACAGGTTTTATCCTCAATCGCAATTTAAAATATAGGAAAATGTTATAAGACCAAAATGGTAAATTTTATATCTGCCCTCGCATTAAATAAGATAATATTTTGAGAGTTGTTGGCTAAAGTAGAGCTACAGTAAAGTTTATAATATTTGATGGTTAAGTAGTGGAAAAGTTCTACAAACAGTCGTTGACGGATGAGATTAGCCTTTTTGCAGAATGAGAAAATAGTTTCCTGAGTTATTAGATATTGCTTTCCAAATCGATGTTTTCACAGATTGGTTCTCAAATTTATTTAAGACTGCAATGAGCTAAGAAAACAATTATTGTTATGTTTGGTTTTGGTCGAAGGATTCATAGCTAAACTACAAATTTTCAAACGTGATATTAAGTCGAATGTACTCACGTATTTTCTAAATGTAAATTTTATGATAGATTTCGAAACACATAAAAAAGCCAATTACACTAAATTGACAAATGAGTTTTGTACAGTTGCTAGATGAAAAATTTACCAGATGATTTCAAGATTTAACTTAACTTAAAAAAAACATTTATATTGTATTATAAATTTGGAAAAAAGTTAGAGAATTTTGAATTTAATTGAATTCCATTTACCGATATTTAATGTTGCATTCTTTGAGAAAAAATGTTTGTCAATTTAAGTCGAGAAATGGAAGTTGAGGAAACGATAGATTGTTTGACTCATTTATAAAAAATGTAGAAGAGCTATATCCACAACTTAATATGTTGTTTTAATATTTCAACAAAATCATGGCATCTTAAATGGTCAATAATTATTATTCTTTGAGATTTCAGCACGCAACTCTAAAAAGGTTCGACATCCCTGGTATATCTCCATTCGCCACATCATATATTTTTTGAAATCCAAAATCGTAATTGGGAACATGATCTGTCTTGACGCAATTATCGTTCATAAATAAAACGAAATCGTATGAGATAGTTTAGATAAATATACGGTGTATTTTTAAAGCGTGGCATCCAAACGTCACATCACATCACAGACGGATGACATGTATATATTTTCCAAAGATGGTCTTAAAATGATCTGTGGAACTTATCAATAGCATTTCCATTAAACGTGGGTTCTTTGATTAGAATACTTTATCCATACACCTTATTCACTACATTTGATACAAAACATGCGATTATTATTTGAAGTGAACGGACGCCATGCGCAACTCGTGCAGCTACTGGCCATGACGTCATTTGTTAGCATTCATGAATTTGCGATGACGCGTTTTAACTGTCATGTTAAATTTTTTGTATTCAATTTAAAAACGAGAAGGTCTTAATTATTAAGCAACGGAACAAAAGTTATAAATTGTATACTATATGTATACAATAATACATATATATATATATATATATATATATATATATATATATATATATATATATATGTTTTATAATCATTTAAAAAAAATGTTATAATAAGCCAAATAGGCAGTAGACGGAATTTACACAGCACACATGTTCCCAACGAATTTTAACGTTTAGTTTAGCTGCGTGTACTTCCCGTGAAATAATACTTTATTTCACACAGCAAAATATAGAAAATCGCACCACGTATAAACAACAATAATCCGCCGCATAGTGGGGATCGCCCACAATGGACGAAACAACCATCTCTACTTCCGATACGGATAGTGAACTTTGGGATTTCCAAAACAAAAAGAGGAAACCGGGACGACCGCCAAAACATTCCTCAAAACGTAACAGCAACGAGGCAAACACAACAAATGAGCTATATACGGACTCCAAAACAGAAGATAGGAATGACAACAAGTACCACGAAAAACTGTAACAAGGCAAGTAAAACCGAAACAACACCAACAGTAGCACACACTAAATGCCTTAAAAACACCAAACACACTTAATACACCTCCAAACAAAACTAATCAAACAACTTATACTTATATAAATATATTCTACATAAAGACTCTAAACGACTTATCGCGCATTGCTATATGGAGCAAACACGATACGGCAGACAAGGACAAAAACTGCACAAGCAATTATTTTATAAACAATAATTGACCTACAAAATACACAACAGATATTTCAAACGCTTATATATATATATATATATATATATATATATATATATATATATATATATATATATATATATATATATATAGTAATAATAATTTCATAAAAGTTTATAACCGAGGACACACTCGAAAATAAAGTAAGAGAACCCTTGTATTCTGCCATAATTAAAGCTGTATAAAAAGAGATAAGTTATGAAGTATTAAGCAATAACCTATCGTCATCATCACAACGTAACAGAGGCTGTATTGAACGGGAACAAAGTCTGCATTGCGATGTTCGATCTATTAGACCCTAATCGCGAGGTGATAACGCAACCCATAGGAGCTACACTACACACAATCAACCTGGAGATACAACCCCAAAATTCAATTTATGTATAACAATATTAACGCATATATTCTCAAGAAAATACTTATAAACAATTTTATTGAATCAAATAACATAGACGTTGCACTCACTGTTCGTAGAGACAAAGACAAAACCTTTGACACGACCGTAACATACAATAAGCGGAGCTTTACACAAAAATCAATCATAATGCTCGAGGCGGAGCTCGGAATTTGAATTAGAGAAATCAAAAGCACCAACCGACTTAACGAATGCCTCCACTTTACATACAGTTTGACAACGACAAAGTTCACATCTTCCTTATCTACATCCATCCTTCCTCTCCCATAGAACAATCCAATTTAATTAAAGCGTCACTCTCTCATCAAAGGACAACTATATAACACATAAAACAACGACAATTACAGACATTTATAAACAACTCCGACTTCATAAAAACAAACACTCCGCCCACATTTATTATGACACACAACAACGACACAACCCTTGACGACCTACTGCACACTCAAGACATAGAGGACTATATAACCGACATTGCATTGATACTAAACACTTACTATGTGTTCGCCTTAAATCAAGCCGAACCTCAGACTAACTAACATAAAAGCGGTAAATCAAGATATTACAAACGTCATCAATAATACACTAACTAGGACAATAAATGAAGAAACAATTAATCAATTCCAAAATCAGCTATCGTATTCAATAATAAAAAAACAGTCCAATAATTAATGGTACATTCTACAAACATAGATTACTTAAGTATATCTCCTAAAGTTACACATACACAGAAAAAGACAGATGTATAGGGAATATCAAAGGCAGTCTATCAAATATTTGGGAATTAATATAGATAACAAATTAAAACTATACAAACATTAGAGACCGATATCTAACAACATAATTAAGCAGTCAAAACACTTCAGATTACTAACATACGTTGGGAGCAACCGACACATACAGCAGTATTTACAAATGCATATGTCGGCCCATGCTTGACTGTACGACATATCATAGCTACGAATTCACCAGACAAGACAAGAAAAACTAATAAGCACATCAGAACATATATGCTTTTGTAAGTTTTGATAACAGAAAAAAGACGGTGAGAGTCTGTTGTATTTTGGTTGATTCGTCCTCATTCATTTTGAATGTGTTTAATATTTGTTGTGGTCTTGAGGTTTACAATCGGTGGAAGGTGGAGTGTCGCAAAGGGTATGAATAATTAAAGAAATAATCCCAATATTTATTTGCACTTGATTCTAACCTCACTCTTAAAGTAAACCGCATGGACGCCGGCGACTTCTAAATTTAGTGCACAACACAAATTTAGAACCACCACTTTATAAATCTTAGTAGCGCCAGGGATGTAGCGCATACGTCTGACTCGATGCTCAAATATACGCTAGTCAGCAGAGAAGGAGATCGAATCCTACATTCACTATATTTTATATAATCAACAATTATTATTTTACATACAATTTCTATTCTATCTATCTCTCTACTCGTATTTATTATTGTTATCGAACTAACATCTTACACAATTAATCTTTCCCTCTACCGTGGTCTGCCTTTGTGTTTTATAAACTTTGAGGAAAACAATGAGCAAAATAAGGAATTGAAACAATTGCTGCAAAACTTTAAAAAAGAAAATTTTGAATTAAAAGAATAAAATCAAGAACTTGAAGGACGCTGTAACGAGCTAGAACAGGAAAACCTTAAAAACTCTATAGTACTAAATGGCGTTCCATCCCAGGGTCAAAATGAAAAAACAGAGTAAACCATTCAAAAAATCTTTACAGCAATAGATTTTAAAACAAAAGCAGAAGACATGTGAAAGCTATCGGATGGGAAAAGATTCAGGTTCAATAGTAATTAAATTTAAAACTAAAGATATGAGAAACAATCTAATAAAGAAAAGGAAATCAATAGGATCTGTAAAGGTAACTGAATGCAACTTAAGAGGACCCAATAATATAATATACTTCAATGAAATGCTGACCGCAGTACATAATAAACATTATTATGAAGCGCGGAAATTAAAAGATAAAGGGTACAAGTACATCTGGGTAAATAATGGAAAAGTCTTAGTTAGGCAAAACAACACCTCAATAATATGCCAAATAAAAAATATGCTAGCTATATACAGTCTATCCGACTAACAAAATGCAGAATAAAAATAAATAAATAAAAGCACCAACATAAAAAATGGACAATAAACATAAAACCATATATCTACAAAACATTAGAAGTATCAGAAACAAACCAGATGAAATTAAAATTCTTACCACACACTAATTTGGACATAATTGCACTAACGGAGACATGGCTGTATACGGAGGAAATAGGAAACTACCACATTAAGAACTACAATCATACACACAATTGCAGACAAACAAGAGGTGGTGGAGTTGCTTTTTATGTCAAAGACAATATAAATTATAAGGTTATTAAAAATACTACAATCAATAAGATAGAATTAATCAAAATATACTCAGAAGAACTATCGATATATGTAACTGTAGTATACAAACCCCCTGAAATAGACCATCACACATTCTTAAACGTACTTGAAACCAGTGTATTAACAGAAAGGAAACAGCACATAGTCCTGGGAGACTTTAACATAAACATACTTAATAAAAACAACATAGTTCAACAATACAAGAATACATTAACAGAACAAGCTTACACAATAATTAACAAAGAAAATGAAACACAATACACTCGAGCAAATAAATCACATGCCAATAATTCAATAATAGACCACGTAATCACAAATACAAAAACACGTTGCTCAGAGATAAAAATAAAGGAAAGTGACCTATCTAATCATAAGGCTATAATTACGAAATGGAAATTTGGCAATCAGAAAAAATACAAATATGTAAAAGTAGTAATAAAGAAAATAAACTATAAATCAATAAAAAATCAATTCATTAACAGTCAGGAACAAATACAAACTTTTGAACAATTAACGCAAACCCTGAGACCATACTAGAACTAAACACGAAAGTAGCAGTATATGAAAGGAAAGAAAATAATGATTGGATAAACCTGGAAATAATAAACCTCATAAAAGAAAGGAACTATTTCTATAAGCGGCACACAGCAAACCCGACAAATATATACTTAAATCAAAAATATGAGATACTTAAAAAAGATACTGATAAAAGAATAAAAATTAGAAAAAAGATACTATAAGAATAAGATTGAGAATGCAAAAGGAAATAGTAGGAAAACATGGCACGTAATAAACGAAATTCTAAATAGAAACAACAATAATAAACAAAAAGAAGCAAACAATGAACTGGAAACGAAGAAAGGAACCATAACCGGAGATCATAAACAAATTGCTGATGAAATAAATAAATACTTAGCGAAACATACAAACATAACAAGATATGAAGAAACCGAGTGTAACAGAATAATACCAAACATGAAATTTTAATCAGTACATGAAGATGAAATTATGAAAATTATAGACAATTTAAAAGACTTCTCGGCACCAGGGAAAGATGAAATCACTAACAAACTACTAAAAAATATCAAAGTACAATTGACACCTATTCTAAGACAAATCATAGACAGAATACTCGTAACCAGTGAATTTCCGGATATTCTCAAGGAGACAATAATAATTCCACTCTACAAATCAGGAAATGAAACCAGCCCGGAAAACTATCGCCCAATTGCTATACTTTCAGTTTTCACAAAAATAACAGAAAAAATAATATACAATAGTCTTAATAACCACCTAAACACAACAAACAGCAATATGCGTACCAAAAGAATACTGGAACTATATCAGCAACCACGGATCTAATATCGAATGTGCAGAAGATAATAGATCAAGGTGAATATGCTACGACGCTATTCATTGAATTCAAGAAAATATTCGATACCGTGTCAAGAACGCGACTAACTAAAAAGCTTGAGATTTGTGGAATAAGGAGAACGCAAATACAATTATTTCAAACGTACCTGCACAACAGAACTCAACAAACAAGAAATGCCAACACCCTGAGCGATACAGAAGTTCCCGAATATGGCATACCCCAAGGAGGAGTGCTAGCACCAATTTTATATCTCCTGTATATCGATATTAAAAATTTACAACTTATAGGAAATTTGTACCTGTATGCAGACGATACATGCATAGTGTATATAGGTAAAACGACTAACGAATTAGAACAGAAAATAAACGATATAAAAATACTGATGCATTGATTCAAAATAAATACACTAACAATAAATTAAGCAAAAACAAAAATAATGACTATATCAAACGAAAATAAACAAAAAATAAATGCGAGCTTAAAAATAAATGAAAAGAACATAGAAACAACATCGAAGATCAATTATCTGGGTTTAACAATTACAGATAACCTAAAATGGGATCTACATATTAACAAATTGAAGAAAAATATAGCAGCTCAAGTAGAGCGATATATAAAGCACAATATTTTCTACCAGAAAATATGAAAAGGTCCATATATTACTCACTTTTCATCTCCAAACTCAGCTACCTATGCAATATATGGGGCAATAGAAGCGAAACAAAAATAAATAAAATGTAAAGACAGCAAAACATGTGCCACAAATTGATTTATAATATGCCAAGACCTACACCTACAAAAATCATTTTCAAAAATACGAAGGAGAAAAAAATAAATGAAATCATATTACAAACCAAATTAACACATATCCACAAGATGGAAACAGGAATTATTAAGAGCAATATTACCTTAAATTACAACAAAGATATACACAACCACAACACCAGGAGAAAGAGTCACATACGCACAAAACAAGAACAAATACACTCAAAAAAAGTTTACTGATGGATGACTTAGTACAATATAATAAACTGCCAACAGAAGTAAGACATGTAACAAACAACATGAAGGCATTCAAAAACAAATTATGTGACCACATCTTAAATAGAAGAGGAGAATAACCGAATACTACCACTTTAAATAAAGAGACATATACATACGTTAACCAAATTTTGTTCAAGATTTCCCAAAACCAGGTGGCCAGGACCCACTCCGGAGCAACCGCAGGGAAAATTATTATTTTCAGTTTATTTTTTTTACTGAATTGTATTTATGTATTATTTATGTATATATATATATATATATATATATATATATATATATATATATATATATATATATATGATTAATAAAACAAAACAAGAATGTGTGTGTGTTTACGACTCATCAATAAAATTAGACACCCCAAAAACCCTCTACATAACATATCCAACAACCAACTATACGACAGGACAAATCTCTCCCTGATACGACACGAAACACTATAACAAAAATTTAAACATAACGACAATAACCTAACAATTATAACTCCTCTATGTCTATGACGTGAAACGAGACCAGCAAATAGACACCACCTAGAACAGACATTAATAGATATATTTGACTAAATACCACTAAAATCATTAACAGTTTTATATTTTCTCTCTATTGTATATCCATTGATTATTGTATTATATTAATATACATTGTAAATTGTAAATTGTAAATTGTAAATTGTAAATTGTAAATTGTAAATTGTAAATTGTAAATTGTAAATTGTAAATTGTAAATTGTAAATTGTAAATTGTAAATTGTAAATTGTAAATTGTAAATTGTAAATTGTAAATTGTAAATTGTAAATTGTAAATTGTAAATTGTAAATTGTAAATTGTAAATTGTAAATTGTAAATTGTAAATTGTAAATTGTAAATTGTAAATTGTAAATTGTAAATTGTAAATTGTAAATTGTAAATTGTAAATTGTAAATTGTAAATTGTAAATTGTAAATTGTAAATTGTAAATTGTAAATTGTAAATTGTAAATTGTAAATTGTAAATTGTAAATTGTAAATTGTAAATTGTAAATTGTAAATTGTAAATTGTAAATTGTAAATTGTAAATTGTAAATTGTAAATTGTAAATTGTAAATTGTAAATTGTAAATTGTAAATTGTAAATTGTAAATTGTAAATTGTAAATTGTAAATTGTAAATTGTAAATTGTAAATTGTAAATTGTAAATTGTAAATTGTAAATTGTAAATTGTAAATTGTAAATTGTAAATTGTAAATTGTAAATTGTAAATTGTAAATTGTAAATTGTAAATTGTAAATTGTAAATTGTAAATTGTAAATTGTAAATTGTAAATTGTAAATTGTAAATTGTAAATTGTAAATTGTAAATTGTAAATTGTAAATTGTAAATTGTATATTGTAAATTGTATATTGTGAATTGTAAATTGTAAATTGTAAATTGTAAATTGTAAATTGTAAATTGTAAATTGTAAATTGTAAATTGTAAATTGTAAATTGTAAATTGTAAATTGTAAATTGTAAATTGTAAATTGTAAATTGTAAATTGTAAATTGTAAATTGTAAATTGTAAATTGTAAATTGTAAATTGTAAATTGTAAATTGTAAATTGTAAATTGTAAATTGTAAATTGTAAATTGTAAATTGTAAATTGTAAATTGTAAATTGTAAATTGTAAATTGTAAATTGTAAATTGTAAATTGTAAATTGTAAATTGTAAATTGTAAATTTTATAATTTTTGTAAATTTTATAATTTTTATAATTTTTATAATTTTTATAATTTTTATAATTTTTATAATTTTTATAATTTTTATAATTTTTATAATTTTTATAATTTTTATAATTTTTATAATTTTTATAATTTTTATAATTTTTATAATTTTTATAATTTTTATAATTTTTATAATTTTTATAATTTTTATAATTTTTATAATTTTTATAATTTTTATAATTTTTATAATTTTTATAATTTTTATAATTTTTATAATTTTTATAATTTTTATAATTTTTATAATTTTTATAATTTTTATAATTTTTATAATTTTTATAATTTTTATAATTTTTATAATTTTTATAATTTTTATAATTTTTATAATTTTTATAATTTTTATAATTTTTATAATTTTTATAATTTTTATAATTTTTATAATTTTTATAATTTTTATAATTTTTATAATTTTTATAATTTTTATAATTTTTATAATTTTTATAATTTTTATAATTTTTATAATTTTTATAATTTTTATAATTTTTATAATTTTTATAATTTTTATAATTTTTATAATTTTTATAATTTTTATAATTTTTATAATTTTTATAATTTTTATAATTTTTATAATTTTTATAATTTTTATAATTTTTATAATTTTTATAATTTTTATAATTTTTATAATTTTTATAATTTTTATAATTTTTATAATTTTTATAATTTTTATAATTTTTATAATTTTTATAATTTTTATAATTTTTATAATTTTTATAATTTTTATAATTTTTATAATTTTTATAATTTTTATAATTTTTATAATTTTTATAATTTTTATAATTTTTATAATTTTTATAATTTTTATAATTTTTATAATTTTTATAATTTTTATAATTTTTATAATTTTTATAATTTTTATAATTTTTATAATTTTTATAATTTTTATAATTTTTATAATTTTTATAATTTTTATAATTTTTATAATTTTTATAATTTTTATAATTTTTATAATTTTTATAATTTTTATAATTTTTATAATTTTTATAATTTTTATAATTTTTATAATTTTTATAATTTTTATAATTTTTATAATTTTTATAATTTTTATAATTTTTATAATTTTTATAATTTTTATAATTTTTATAATTTTTATAATTTTTATAATTTTTATAATTTTTATAATTTTTATAATTTTTATAATTTTTATAATTTTTATAATTTTTATAATTTTTATAATTTTTATAATTTTTATAATTTTTATAATTTTTATAATTTTTATAATTTTTATAATTTTTATAATTTTTATAATTTTATAAATTTTATAATTTTTATAATTTTTATAATTTTTATAATTTTTATAATTTTTATAATTTTTATAATTTTTATAATTTTTATAATTTTTATAATTTTTATAATTTTTATAATTTTTATAATTTTTATAATTTTTATAATTTTTATAATTTTTATAATTTTTATAATTTTTATAATTTTTATAATTTTTATAATTTTTATAATTTTTATAATTTTTATAATTTTTATAATTTTTATAATTTTTATAATTTTTATAATTTTTATAATTTTTATAATTTTTATAATTTTTATAATTTTTATAATTTTTATAATTTTTATAATTTTTATAATTTTTATAATTTTTATAATTTTTATAATTTTTATAATTTTTATAATTTTTATAATTTTTATAATTTTTATAATTTTTATAATTTTTATAATTTTTATAATTTTTATAATTTTTATAATTTTTATAATTTTTATAATTTTTATAATTTTTATAATTTTTATAATTTTTATAATTTTTATAATTTTTATAATTTTTATAATTTTTATAATTTTTATAATTTTTATAATTTTTATAATTTTTATAATTTTTATAATTTTTATAATTTTTATAATTTTTATAATTTTTATAATTTTTATAATTTTTATAATTTTATAAATTTTATAATTTTTATAATTTTTATAATTTTTATAATTTTTATAATTTTTATAATTTTTATAATTTTTATAATTTTTATAATTTTTATAATTTTTATAATTTTTATAATTTTTATAATTTTTATAATTTTTATAATTTTTATAATTTTTATAATTTTTATAATTTTTATAATTTTTATAATTTTTATAATTTTTATAATTTTTATAATTTTTATAATTTTTATAATTTTTATAATTTTTATAATTTTTATAATTTTTATAATTTTCACCGATTGTCATGTTAATGTGGCAATAATTAGCAATTAAATTGATAACGATATAAGCAATATGTCTGAAAATGGCATCCTTTGCACATAGAAAAAATGTATGAGTAATATAATTGTAATAACATTAACTGAAATTAAAAATCGCGCATTTGAAAAATAAATGACTAATTATTAAAATGCCAGCAAGGGCAATGGATTTAGGAAACACGCACTACTTTTACCATTATATTTTTTCTATACTTACAAGGTTAAAGCGAAGCGATTCTATTTTTCTCCTCGATAGTAACTATATAATTATTCTTACATAAATATCACAATTGCGGCCTTGTCTTGGAAACGAAGTATTTAGTGATTGTCAATGCTATTGGTATTGCATTGATGAGGTTTCTGATTTACAACTTATAATTATTAACATTTTGATAGGTGTATTAGTAATGATTATAAAACATTTGTTAATTATAAAAGTATATCCACAGTTTATTCACAAATGTTTGATTAATATTATTAATTCATTATTAATAATTATATTATAATATTAGGTCTTATTATTATTTATGATTTAGTAGAGATATAGAAGGTAAGAAAATATGAAAATAATATCAAAGATAAATACCTTTCATTTTGACTATAGAGTAAAATATACTAAGAAAAAGTTAATGTAATCAATAAAAATGTGATATTCTTAACTTAACTAAATAAGTTAAAAATATGAGCTTCCTGATATAAATTACATTTTTAAGAATTCAATATTAAATATTATAAAATCCAAAAAATCATAATAACTATTCAAATAATATCCTGACTACGTCGCATGCATCTAACTGTTCTTAAAACTACATATACTATTCATTTCGTCTTGAGTTTTTCAATGCTATATATTATATGTATATTCAAATGTTCATCATTACTAAAATTGTTACCTTCATACACTTTTTGAGCTTTTTACATAAGGAACGGTAGATTTTGATTTCCGCCACGATCGTTAAATCTTAATGTCTGCATATTTTACATTAATTACAATCTTTATATCTATTGGAGATTTTTCTGGGTATTATTAGAGAATACCGACTTGTTCATTATGTTAATGACTGGTATTGTGGTATGATGATTTTATCTAAACATAAGTTTCTAAATAAAGCTGAAATTTGGAATGTGGACTTTTATCAAATGCCTAAATATCTCCAAATCTAAATATGCAATCCGTAAATCGATTTTTTTAATGAGATGCATTATTTTTATGACTTTAGTAAGAAGAAAAAAAGTTCTTCCACTGGGGGCAGTAATCATGGGATATATTATGGGTAATTCATGCTAGTCGGTACTCTATCTGGTGGCAGAAAGTGAACTAGAATCTAGTGGGTAATCTTTACGCATAAAATGTATTTCGCATCATATCAGCTAATCAAATAATAACAAAGATCAGCTGTTTACCCACTAGTTCGCCGAATACCGTTGACATTTGAATCGCCAATATAATAAATCAAGAAAAATATGCGGCGCAATGTCAAACGCATACATTAAAATATCTTAATAATTATTTAAGTATCAATATAACGTGACTTATTATTATGCAATAAATAAGATTTCGTGTGTAGCAAGACGAATTTCAATTATTTGTATTTATATTATTACTGCAAATGTCCTCGCGTGTCTGATATAATAGCCACGCGCCATTATTTGCTCGTGGTTTTTATAGGAAAATAACTGTGTATTATGGAGAAACATAGAAATATTTATATTAATTAACACGTACGGATAAGTAAGGCCAAATAGTCATTTTCATTTTGAGAAAGTAATTTTCGCCTTAATTATTTAGACAAAAGACCTATCGTAGTGAGTATCATCAAGAAACTTACTGAAATCCTGATAAAATGTTTAATAACGAGGATTTGCCAGCTCCTGATGGTCCCATTATTCCCGTGAGCTCTCCAGATTTGAACATTCCAGATATTCCATGTAATATTTCCTTTTTTTCTGAAATCACACAAAGCATTCTCTGAATAACAGTATTTTATATAATTTAAAAATAGATCATTTCCTTATCACAAAGGAGTGTTCATGAAATATTTATTAGAAACCATTTAAGAAAAAAGTGATTATACAAATAACACAGGGCAGAAACCTGTCAATATTTGCTTCAATCCTCCTTTTATATTTAGCAAGTAATAAATTATCCGGATAAAGATCAGTATTATATACATTACACGATGAGTAATACTAACGATATTTTAGAATAATGAACATTTTAAACATATTATCGTACAGTAATACTGTCATTATTCTAAAATATTGACAGTATTATTGATCGTGTAAGGTGCCTTTATGTCGGGAAGTAACATAATGTAACTAGATGCGTTATGAACTTATTGTTGTTAAAACGTCATACTCGTTGTTAAGTAACACTTTCCGCGCTCGTTACATATTATATTATAAACGTTCTATATCTAGTGTTTATATTGCTCATTGTCAATGTAGGACGCGGCATCATATTTAAATTACACCCAGTTCCAAAATCCTAAAAATATTACTTTTCTTTCAATATTTAAAGAATGCATTGCTTTGAATATAAATATTATTACTTCATCCAATTTATTTTGATTTAGTTTCCTCCGCGAAGGTCGGTAAATTGGCATTAAATAACACGAAGACGTAGTGCAATGGTTAGCACCCCCGCTTATGAACGGGCGTCGGGGGATCGAATCCCGGTGCGGGTAGTCATTTTTGGTCTTTGGGAAACAATTAAAGACGATTTAGAAAACTCGGGGACGATTTTCTGAAGTCCCAACACTCACATACACGTACAATTACAAATTGTAACAAATATACTAACTACTAGTAAATATTATTTTATTTATTGATTTAAGTTTGGCAGAAAAAATATATATATATATATATATATATATATATATATATATATACCAATCTGCAACAATAAAATGAGCTTAAATATCACGGTGATATTTGCGAGGTCATCTTGAAAGCTATTTTATATCGCAGCGCTAGGGAACATAATCAATTATATTGTCACGTTATATCGGTCCGAAGTATGGATAAAGTATTGTAATTATGCGGTTTATTTTTCCAATTATTTGCTATATCTTGCGCAAATCCACTTTATTGGAGTCAAAATAAGAGACAAAGGAAATTAATTATCACGACGTTTACAAATAATTCTACAAAATTCTCATTTATTATTTCGTGTATTTTATACCAAATAAAAAAGAAATATATCTCAGACAGTAATGACGTTGTACCTGTCAAATTTTTAAAATTTCTACATTCCATTCAGGTAGTGCGCTTTTTGTTTAAAATATCAAAAATAGTTATTAAAATAAATAAATGAAAATTATAAAATATATACATTTATGCAAAAATGCTGCAAAAAAATATTAAAAAATGCACAATTAATGTATTTCTTAAAAAATTTATTCTGATGCGCATGAAAAAGTTATTTGCAACTATTGAAACCACCTGGGGCATTTAGTTTTATGTGCTCTACATGAAACTAATGATTTTTATCAGAATTGTGATTTATATAAATTGTAATAATGTTGACCCAGCTCACTGGCCTAGTGGATAGAAGTCACCTCGTACTGTACTGGTTAGCTAACGTTCAAACACCATCGCGGGGGAATTTTCACGAATCACCTATTTCAGAGGTTTTCTGTGAAGTTAAGGAACTTTTTCTCCAAATTGAAAAGATCATTGCAATGTTTTTTGGTTGATACGGAGCAAGTTTATTTGTTCACCGCACTTCTTATTCATTACCATTACAATGCATTACTTTTGTAATCATTAATGCTCGCTACTGTGTAAACGAACGCGTGGGAATGCAAGTGGGGGTCTAATTTCTTTTATTATACAAAATAAAAATTTACTATGTTTCAAAAAATGACGTCACATTTAATTATAATTGTTGTTTTTATTGCTGTATTTTTAGTTATTTAATTATTTATTTATTTTAAAATACAATATCATTTTTCAAATTATCAAATTATTAAGTCCCAATTTTCTTCCCTGCAGATGAGACATCCCGTTATTATATCCGTTCTTAGGGTTGCCATCCGTCCGGTTTTTCCCGGATTTGTCCTAGTTTCAGAGGCGTCCGGAGACGCCCAGGCGGGTTTTTTGAGGTTTGTTCGTTTTTTTTTAAGTTGTCAGGGATGCTAAACGTTTTGTCCAATTTTTTAAAGGTTTGTAAATATTTTCTTTACGTTTTACTTCACAGTCTACAATGCATATTATGCATTCAAAAATAGAAAAGTTAAAAAGCTAAGAACTCCATCATAGAAACAAGAAACATACACACATGTAAAACATAGATGACAGACTTACAGAAATTTGTTTGCTGATGAAAGAATATTTTCTTTAGTAACTCAATAATGCACGAAAGAAAAAAGAGTATTGCGACCCACTATATCATAATTGATTAAGACTAAGTATAATTATTAAAATTATACGTGTATAAACCTTCGCAAATTCGTTCAATAGAAAACATGTTCTGAAGGCAATAAGAAATGTTAATAATATATATATATATATATATATATATATATATATATATATAAATACGCTAAAATACAACTTCCAACCTCCAATAAACAATACTCTAACAGAAAAAAGTAAGAATCAAAAACTACAAATTAACATAAAATGCATATTTGCTTCTATGCCTTCTTCCTACACCGTAGACCTTCTCTGCCCTCAAAAATTTCCTCTTCCGCATCAGCTTCCTGCAGAGTTGCACGCGTTTCTCATACTCTCCTAACCATTCATTCAGTCTTCTGCAATCTGCAACCCACTCTGCTTTCACTCCCTCACATTCTTTACTAAGGTGTCACCACGTGTCGCTTCCTTTACTGCGTTATGTAGTGTCCTCTCCTCAGAATCTCCTCAAACTCGCTTGTGTATAGATTGAACAGGATATAACTCCCCAAATCCACCTCAGACCCCGCATCTCTCCGCAGCTCTTCTCCCAGTCTGCCAGCTCTATGTTCACTTTGCTATTTTTCTTCCTTCCCTTCAGGATCTCCCATAGCCCTTTCTCCGTTATACACTCCCTCAATCTTCCCCTTCGTCTAATTGATCCTTTCCACCTCTCCTCTCCCATCCCTCCACTTCGCCATTTCCCTTCGCCAGCTCGTCTTCTTCACCCTACATTCCTTGTGAAAACAACTCTCCCTCTGCCCCCCCCCCCCTTCTTTCTCTAATTCAGTCGCCATCATTCTCGCCACCTGGATAATCGAATGCAGTTCCTCCCACTTAACACCCTTTAGCAAGTACTTATACGCTACCCCTTCCTCTGTTCTTCCTTCATAACGTTCCTCAATCTAACGACCACATCCACCGGTACATGATCCGACCCCCCTACATGCTCAACCTTGAAGCACTACAACTCTTCCCTTACGATCGCTTTCTGGTCAAACGTGGTCCAAAACCGAGCCTCCTTCCTGCCCGCAGAGAGTCTTTTTCCCTTCACAGCTACCATTGAGCACATCCCATCTTAACTTTCCCACCTATTCGATCCATTCTCCACCCTCCTGGTTGGTCACTTTATCCTGGCACTACCTTTCTCTGCATTTACCACGCGCTCCGATCCCTCCTTCCATGATCAATACATCTGCTTCCGTATGTAGTCCGTCTAGTACCTCCGTTAATTCCACCCGGTTTTTGTTAAGTACACTGTTGCCACATAACTTCTATGCATTTCCACCTTCCCTAATTGTAGAGTAGCTCCCACTATCTTCCTAACTTTTAACACGACTCCTCCTTCGGCTCTAATCATCCTTGCTTCCTTCTTCGCACCCTGCATCACCCAATCCCATCCTGCCGGCACTTATCTTTTGTCAACCACGTCTCCACTAGTCCGACTATGTCCTTTGAGACCAACAACTCCTCTAGTTCTTTTTCCGACAGTCCTCCCAGCACTATTTTCTTTAGACCCGCAATGTTCCAAAATCCCACGCTGCACTTGCCTTGCTCCTGGTCCCCTATTGTTCAATCCATTTTCCTCATTTCATTATCCATATTTATAACCGTATTTCCTCCCTGTACTCCTCACAGTACTTCT